>MU270014.1:43581182-44181182 GCA_021432705.1 Caranx ignobilis | reverse complement strand
GATTGAAATATTGACCTGGTGATGGCAGTAGATGGATACATTGCATCCTGAAGCTATTGTGAACATCTGAAAGAAACTTTGTTGGATTACATGGTCAATGTTGAGGTATTTCACCAGACTTTGGTGAGCACGCGTGATGGGAAAAAACGTTAAGGCATCTGTGGCCAATAAATGTTTACACCTTATAAGTACTAGCAAATAGTGCTCATCTTACTTTAAGTTTTTGGTGTGTTTTAGGCACTTGAGGTAGATGGGCATTCTGATTTATTTAAGAAAATTGTACCAACTGAAAAGTGGCAAATTACCTTGTGTCAAGCAAAACAGTAATGATGCTGTCTTTCCATAATTATTAAAAGAAAACATAATACAATACCGTTTAAATGCTAGGTTTACCTTAACCCATCTGTAATATGTGACAACATCTGCCTAACCACAATTGTAATGCTAATGTTTAATTTATTTTTACATAAGACACACCCACTTGATGAGATGAGAAAGAAGAAAGTGTGAAAAGTAGTGATGTGACAGTGACGGTGTGCTTAATTGGTGAACATGTGTTGCACCATGACTAATCTACTTAAAGTAAAGCGCCTGGCATGGTACTTAACTGTAAAAATCACTTTAACGTTGGTGAGTGGTACAGCAGAGTGCTATGTGTATGTGTACATACTCAGTCATCCTTGGTGGGTTGTGTGTACTGTACATTCTACAATATTGGTCAGACTGATAAAGTGAACTATTAATTTTCATTTTGAATGTCATTTTAATTTGAAATCACAGAGGTAATTATTGTGTATAATCTGGTATAGATTAAAGGCTTCGATAGTGGGCTGTAAATTAACAAAATCATGTTACACCATTTGATGGCAATCTAGAAAAAAATATATAACACAAAAATATGAATATTACCTATCAGGATCCTTTGTCATTTGAAAGATAAAGGATTTTTAATTGACTTTTTCTTTTGAGATTGGTGACTTAACTTCACAAGTAGCCTCATGCTCTTATGGGCTATCAGATAGCTGGGAAAAAGGACTCAGCCCCTAGCGACCATCAAAGAGGTGAATAGTGCAGCTTGGTGGGAAGAGGTGATGAGGAGTAAGTGTGCACAGGAATAAAAAAGGATAAAGAATTAAGACACAATATAAAGGACCTACATACACAACATATTGCAAACAATACAGGTGTAACTCCTCACTTAAGTCATACTATTCCCTGGTTACAGGAGCTATATATAAGAAATGGCAAGTAATCATAGAATCACCCAATATGTCACCAGAGACTAAGGAATTGAAATACTGACCTAACTGACAACAACATTACAGCCAGAATATTCGCATTTAAAAATTTTATTTGCAGCACGCAAATCATGTTTTGATTTCATGCTTTGGCCTGTTGCACCATCTGCCAATCACAAAGTCAGTAGAATTTGGGCATCCAGGTTGCCAGTTAACACTGAGCTGCAGGTACAAGCATTGTGGATTATGTCTGATGTAAAATTAAAAGACCTCACTATGACTCTGAAAACCATATTGATAAAAGCGAAAACAAAACCAGGTTGCGACTGACAGATGGAGATGGCTGAAAGCGAAGAAGAATTTGAGGACAGATGCCGGAGTGGCTAATTTTCTCCTGGACACACACCTACAGTAGCTTTTTGCACAATAATCAGTTTTCCAGTGCGTGTATACAGCTTTATCCAGTTCATTTAGTTCTATTACTACATTGTTGTGGTTCACGACGCAGTTCACCACCTTTGCTTTAGGGTGCAGTAACTTCAATTTCCCTTCACATCTGTGGGAGAATATCCATGTTAGATAAAATTCATAGTGGAGAATGATTTGCCCTCTCTGTTAGTCCAGCTGTGGAGAATGTGTTTAGGGCAGGGGTCATTCAATGTCAAATGACCCCTTTCTACCAGTGGTTTTGTGATGGAAGTCATTGATGCATTTTGAGAGGGGAAAAAAGGATTCAAAAGCACAAAAGCACAGGTACAGTACCGACCAACCATAAGGGGAGCTAAGAGTCGAGGGGCTTTTAGAACAAAGATGCTAATTCATGTCATATTTCCTGAGCTGCTAGAAATACATGTATATACCCAGTGGCTGCTACAAGGTAAATCTATAAGTGTAAAATTTTCCCATTATGTATACATGGCATGAAAAAAATAATACTTCAGTGCAATGTCTGTCATGGTGTTATGACAAAAGCTGCCTTACCAACCTTTATATACAAAAATAATTGAACATGTTCCGTAAATTAGAGATGGGTTCATTATGCTTCAGTTGAGCACAAGTCAGCAAGACACAAAGCAGCACTTAATTACACAGTCCTAAACAGCATTATACATGTCACTGGCCCTAAACCCTTTCCACAGTGAAAATGAGGGAAAACCTCCTGGTAATTACAAGTCAGGTTCATAGAAGGAAAAGGTATGGGACCTGCTTCAAACCGGTTCTTACAGCTGGTTAATGTACTGTTTTAATGAAGACTAAAGTAGCAAAGAGAATCTTGTGTTCCTGTTCTCTTCAGCAGAAAAAGGGAAACCTTTGAGTTGGATAATTCTACAAAACAGGGATGTCTGCTATGTTGTCAATGTTGCGGAGAAAACTGTTTAGCCTCACCATAGGGCCCAGTCTCATTAAAACACACTAGAAATCACATAAAGGCAGACACTAAACCAGCCATGAGATTCACTTTTGGTCCTGAATCACAGTAAGTATCACAGTGTCACAGTCAGTGAGATGTTACAATAACAATATACTTTACACTGTACTTTACTAATACTAATATTTACAACAGGGGTATTCTCCTTATTTTTTTTATTTTTTTCTTGGCAGGGGGGGGGGGGGTCAAATGAGGACTATAGAGCATCTCCTCTTATTGCGAGTACAGACTGAGTGTGTTGCTCAAGAACACTTTAGTGAGGCAAAAGTAAGCTGCTGGTTTATAATTATCTCACCACCTGACAGAGCTAGGGAACTCACATCTGTCAGCCTATTCAGTAACAGTAAATAAATTGGTTTACTTGTGTGTTATGTCAGCTTCAGTGCAGTGATGAGTCTCCTTGCTATATTAAGTAACGATGTTCTTTAAGTGCAATAGAGCCCTACCTGGCAGTCATCAAAGCTTCCAACTGCAACACTTTTCATTGTCATGACTATTTCTCTGACTATTAAACAGAGCAGCCATGCATTTAGGCTTCTAAATTAAGATTATGTATGGTGGAAAGAAACAGGCTGTATGCAGTTGGAAACATATGAATGTGTGTGTGTGTGGGATTATGATGTCTGATTGCAGCAGTAGAATCACAATTTCAGTTGAATGATCTAAGGATGAGACACTTATCTCAAACAGACCTCATAAAAACCTATGGTATAAGAACTTTGCACGCTGTGATGATTTAATGATGTATAAAAGAAATGTGGATTCATTATTTAATGAAGTGCCTTTTTGCTACTGTATGAAATTTTTAAAACTACTTATTGTGAAAACTCTTGATCTGCTATTCCTCTTCTGACTTTGGAAAACTAAACCTCTAACTGAAGTAATTAAATTGCTAAAACTTTTCACTGGATTCTGACTCTTAAAATAAAAAAGTAATGACAGTATGATAATTACTATTCAGTTCAGATAGGCAGGGCATCAACAAAAAGCAATCAATTTAAAAAAAAAAAAAAGAATCACACAAACCTTTAATGAATCCACTGCATTAAATCATTACATTTCTCTAATAGCACTACTGTATGGTTTAGCAATCATTGTACTATATTCATTAAAAGGGTTTAATCATATTACTTAGTTATTACAGTGGTTAGCTGAGTTTTTGCTGAGGTCCAGCACGTCAGCTAAAGTGTTCACTTATCCTGCAGGATTAGAGCTCTGCTCAGGTGGATGGTGAACAGAGCTCCACCGGCCATTAGAGGAGCTCATTAGACACTGTGCTTGAATTCTAAGGGAGATGCCAGAAAGGAGCTTTAACCATTAAAAATATTGAAACAAAGGGTGTACATACAATAGCTGTAAAGAAGAAGTCCCAAAACAATAATAATAAAAATCATTTAACCAATATAGCATCACACATTAGTAACATCCAGGTTTCTATTTTCTTCCTTTCTACCAGGAGTGAGAAATAACTGAAAACAGGAAGTGTGAAAATCAGTGAAACCAAGTGAGCTAGTCAGAAAGTCATTCACTGAGGTCATTAGAATGGCATATGTGTTTTTGTAATATCATGAATAAAAAGTTATCTAAGCGACTCTAAAAAACTAAACAATAGCTGTTGATTAATTACATCATTACTCTTCTGATCCAATGAAACCACTGGGTCGTCATTTATTTTTTGTTTTTGTTTTGTTCTGTTTTTTTTGTGTGAAGTGTTCCAGGATGCCGGAGGCTAAAATTACTTTCCCCTAAAATGGGAATGTGTAAGATGTCTCCAAAACTTCATGTGTACATGGACCTGTATGCCTGTGCCTAAAAGCAACTGCAGTTAATGCATGAGTCAGATGTGAAAGTCAACACATTCCCTTGTTGACCGTTTCACCTATGAGCGAGAGAACTCTAATTTCTAAATGGTTCCTGCATGAAATGAGATGCAAACACATTTGCCAGGTGTATTCAAATGACTGTGTGTATGTACCTAGTGGCAAAACACAAAAAGGGATAGTGGCTGTGGGTGACCGCAGGTGTGACACTTTAGCCTGTGTGTTATGGAGAACCAACAGTACGCCTGTTTACCAATGCATGAGGTCAGAACCCAGTGAGAGCAATCATCAGGCTTACTTCAGAGCGCCGCCATCTCATCTCTATTGGCCACTCGCTCCGCTGTCTCCCCTCTCTTTGTCTCTCTCACCTCTGTTAAGCTCACACCTTTCACACCTGTGGAAACTTGACAAAATTGGCTCTTACAAAAACATAATGTTTTTTCCTTAATGAGCAGTCAAACTGCAGACTGTGAAAACACCAAGAGATTTCAAGTCAAAACGAAGAATGTTCTCACTTTGTTATTCTAATGTGTCATGTCAGGGTGAGCTCTTCTTTCTTTCTTTTTTTTTAAATCATTATTATTAGTATTATTTTGCTTTCATCAAAATCAAAGTGTGGGATACTGACACGAAATACACAACCATTGTTAATTTATGGCCTTGTACCAACGTTCGATGAGGTTTCCCACTGAACAATATACATTAAAACAACACTCTGAACAATCAAACTACCATTAACAAGTGATAGCATTAACATTCTATGAATTCCAATACAAGCAATTAGAAATGAGTTATGTATGGTAGATCTCAATAGGAAAGCTTTTGAGCTTTACAGCCAGGAGAGCTTATTGTTTTACAAGGAGTCAGTGCTCTGAACCAGAAAATTCACCTTCATGTTCAGAAAAGTCTTTAAATGTTCTCACAATTGTCCTTCTCAACTGATTCTCAATGGAGATACACTCTGATGTAACATCACAGGTTCAATAGAGAGACAAATACTTCCCTTTCTTTTGTTACTGCAAAGGGAGAAGACGTGAATATTCCCAAACAGTGATTTAACAGCACTGTATAATGGAGTAGCTGGTCGTGTCGGCTGCATAATAATATGGTTGTTTTTTGATACCTTTTATCATCAAGTGCGCCTGGTTAAATGAACCTAACAAATACACTGGACCCAGGAAATTATTAGGGCTGTAAGTAACAATTATTGATTAATCTATAGATTATCTCCTCATTTGATTGGTGTTTCATCCAATTTACAAACTAAAACCACAATGTGTTCAGTTAAAACTTTCACAATTTACAAACTGAGAACAAATGATCTCTTAATGTTTTTGCTTTAAAAAATACTCAGCTGGTTAAATGACTCTACATTTCCTTCCCATCTCCACTATGCTTGTTGTATAAACATAAAAATGCCTAAATAATTAATAAATACATTAATTTATCTGAAGGTTGTCTTACTAATCACCTTGATCAACATTTGTGATGATACAGCGATAGGCTGGGATAGATACTGCAGACTGACTACACTGTTACAGTTAACCATGTAACACAATGCCCATGGCTTTTAATGCTCTCTTTTTCAGTTTTCATTTTAATATATTTTCCTTTCTGTGCAAAGTCTGAGGCGGCATATTAAATCAGGAAAACACATGATTCTGTACTGTGCCTGGGATGTGTCAGCCAATGGTAAATATTTTGAACATTACCACGGAAGTGATTTTAGATATTCTTCCTCTGTAATGCACATTCGATATGTTTACTGTCAGTTATAGGAATAATCCTCATACTTGTTCAGGCAGGAGCGAGGGCAGAAAGTTGAATATGTACAGGCAGAGTGCAGCAAGATGCAGGAGAGAGACTTTCAGCACAGGAGAGACAGGGCGAACATAATCCTGAGACAGGACGAGCCCTGAATTTCAGACAATTTGTTACTCCAACTGAAAAGCTTCTTTTTAGGCTCATCCATTTTTCTCACCAGTGTAAAATCCAAGTATGTCTCTGTTTGTGGGCAGAAGGTTAGGTGGGAAGATGGGGGTGGAGTCGTTTGGTTTTATTTGCCTGTCTGTACAACCAGACAGTCATGGCATGCCACCCGTGTACAATATGTATTTCCAATCCCCTCGGTTAATGCCTCGTCATTTATTAGGTTTATTCAGTGATTATTCAATAGTAAATACACATAATCTCTATCACATGAGCCCTCTGAGTCCCATGCACACATGAGGTTGGGACTTTGAAACATAATGAGAACAGATATATGCCATTTCAGTGGGGTTTCTAAGAGGTTCAAAGGTGATGTAGTTATTTTGAGTGTGTGTGTCTGTTAGTCTCTTGAAGTGATGTCATGTGGCCACGATCCCATAGTCAGGGCTGCAAAGGCTGTTGCCATGGTGTTAGCTTCTGAAGGCTGTTGTTTCGCATCAGAGGGAGGGAAATAAACATTGTATAGAGTGACTCATCCTGAAAACAGCCCTCTTCCTGGTAAAGCCACACAGTACAACAGCATTTGTGTATTGGGGTGTGTGTATGTATGTTTGTGTATGGTTGTGAACCTCCTCTGTGCCCAATTTTTTAAGTGTGCACTTTCTGTGAGTGTGCATGTGTCTGTCTGTCTGTGTGTGTGAATGGCTGTGTTTCTACATGCTGTATGTGCGTGCCCTTGTGTGTGACTGTGTCTCTGTCAGCCCACCATGTAGACAGCTCAGATAAAAGGAGATCAGAAAGCACAAAAGACAAAAAGACAGAAATGACAGCAGGGAAGAGAGTGGGAGTGAATAAACAGGGCAACAGATGAAGAACGGAGGAGAGCGAAATCAAGGGAGACGGAAACAGAGGGGAAGGGATAGAGAGAGAAAGGAAAATAAGAAAACAAGAATGCTAAAGAAAAGGAGATGAAGGAAAGGAGGCCAGAAACGCTTAGAACACAGGAGGAAAGCACACCAAGCCATGGATCCTGAGATAGAAAGAGAAGAAGCAAACATAAGTGAAAAGAAGAGTTGGAGGTAGCAGCTCCCTACTCGCTGACCCTCATGGCACAAACACATACACAGTGCCTCGGACAAAACACCACTAAACCACTGAATCACAAAAACACAGCTGCCAAACCTGCCGACCCGCAGGGCATTATCTGGTACAGAGGGCACCGAGGAACACAGAGGATGAAAGATGAGGCATTACCAATGCATAAGACTGAACAGGCTGTTGATACCTGGCCAAGAAAATGTCATTCGTATTACAAGCCAAACCTTCACCGGCCAGGTCAGTGACTCAGAGACCAACTTGGCCAACATAGTTTCTTGGCTTGTGGACCATAAAACTGAATGAATATATTAATATTTACCCTTAGTGTAAAGTTGAAAAAATATGTCAAAACTTGATGTTTCCATTTCTACTCAACACAATAATTGAAGGCAGTGAAAAGCAGCAGGTATTTAAGACAGGCGATGCAGTTACATGCAAGTCGTTCGATGTGTGAAATCATTTTACAAAACAAATTTTCCATTAAGTCCCAAAAATAATCTTGCAACCTCCTGTCCCACAATAATTTCCAATCTGATAACGAATGCGCTAGGCAACTGCAGGACAACAGACAGAGATTTTGCCCCAGACAGAGCATGTGGGGTTTGAACAAGTGAGTGACTGCCAGAGAGGTAGCAACACAGATGTGTTGGTGTAGGCTGTTCCAGCGTGATGCCGAACAAGAGCCCCAGTGGGCAGGAGTTATCATCCAACCTCTGCCAAGAAGAGGCCATCATGTGCCAGCCTAGCAGAGGGCAAGTGCAGTACTGCAGAGAGACAGGAAAGCTGTATCTCCACATGGTACAAACAGCTTAACCTCTGCCAGGGAGGTGCCGCTGTGTGCCAAGCTAACACAGACTAAGGGCATGGAGACATGTGCACAGAGACACGCATGTCAGGGAGGTGAAAACCTCTCTGTGGCTACTGTAAAGCTGCCACAGGGCACAGACAGACAGGGCACAGACAGCTCAACCTCTGCCGAGGAGATGCTCAGTGAGGTGGCAACTTTGTTTGCCTGCAGGTGCAACCCAATACTGTCAGGAGACATGAGGGTGCAGCTGAAATCATAATGTGGACTGTTTTTTTGTAATATCACATTTTTCTGTACTGATCAAAGCATGTTCAAAGGAAATCAACTACAATGAACTTTTAATGTTGCCAGTGAACTGAAGCATCATTTAAGATTCATAAATCAAAATATAAAATACTCTGGTGAAGCTGATGAGGTAGGAACAATCAAACTTCTGAGGTAAAACAACCTCATACATTCACAGGATGCAAGATGTTTAGCCATAGCGCCACAGTGTCTACAGTATCACAGCACTGTGGTATCACAATTTAACAGACACTAAACTGGGCAGAAAGACCATTCCCTCTGAGATTTGGCCTTTCTGCTGTGAATAACTGCCAACTGCAAGGAGGCAGAGAATTCACCATTACAATAGCATGATGGGTCACTCTTCCTGGGAGCGTTTAAATTAAAAGCTACAGTCAAAAGAAAATGTGGACCAAAAAAAAGAGGCTGTTAAAACACAAATGTTACAGCTTCATTTAGCTCACCCTGCTCCGGCAGCTCTTGAGGAAAAGATTAAATACTGTTTCCAAATGTTTTTTTATGGAGATGGAGGTGTAATTTTAGACGATGGTAAAGTGGATTCATGTGTAAAGAAATGCACATCAAGGCTTGTGTGTTTTCATGAATTACATCACAGTGTATAGTTAAATGCCAGCTACAGTGAAAGGGTCAACCTCACACAGGTTAAAAACAGGCAAAGAGAAAAGGCAACACTAGGCATAGGGAAATAGAGGTTCCCATGAACTGGAAGGAGAGATAACAGCCCTGTGACAGGAAAAAAGACAAGCGAGCTGACATATGACTACGACCTGGCATGAATAAGGGCACCACGGGGCAAATGTATTGACCCATCTGTACAAGATGGAGGGAGTTGAAACTGTGGCAGAGAGACATAGGGCACCCACAACAAGTGCCAGGCTGCAACTAAACACTGCAGCTAAGAGAGGCTGCGTGGTAAGGAAGAGTCAGAGAGCTCTGCTCAGGCAAGTCTAGAGACCACTCACTGTTTTCCTGTACAATACAACATTAACAGGATGCTCATTGTTTCTCCTCACCAGTCTGACATCAGAGTAAGCTCGGGGTCAGCATTACAAAGCCTTTCCCACTTTGCATAATGTGCATTCTGTGCATAGAGGTATGTAAGTTATTAATGACTCAGACACACCAGCCTGGAAGAGCAGGGTGTGTGTGTTAAAGTGTGACTGTCTTAATGGACGAGAGCAAAAATGAAAGAGAGATGATGTGATAGTCATTTTTGCTTGTATGGAGCATTTACATTTCTTGAATTAAATAAAGCGCAGGTGCAAATAGTGCAGGAGTATTGAAAGGAAGGTTGTAGTGGGGCAAGAGGAGGCTTAATTAACCTGAATTCTGAAGGGATCTCACTGACAGCAGACAAAAGGTGAGAGCACTGCACAGACTATCCAATGTAGCTTCTAAATAAAACTATGAAAGCAGTAAATGTACAAAAAAGAGATGGTTCAGTGGCTCCATTGATACCTACTGGTTTTACCAAGCTTATTAGACTATCATTAATATCAGATGCCCAAATGATTGGTTTATATTCTAGCGCATACCTTTTGATTTAGTTCTTTGTTACTCATAGTAACTAGTCCATGTGGTTGAGTTGCTACTTTGGTCGTAAACACAAAGTTGGTTGAAAGGGTGGCCTGAATAAATACTTGCACCTTATTAAAGGCTTGACAAGTGTAATAATGCCTTCTTATTTTGAAACACATGGATCATGCATTCATGATATTGTGTCCATCCTCCATATGTCTTTCTCCTGTGGCAGTCAAATTAAGGAGAGGGATGACACTGTGTTATGAGGCATATCACCACACAGAGGCCTTCTTCATTAGCCTTTCACAGACAGACGAACACACACACACACACACAAAGCTGTGATCCCGCTAATGAGACACATATGGACCTCTGATCACCCTGGGTCTCTCTGACATTCGTCTGCCCCAACACTAACAGTCACTTAACATTCCCTGACAAGCAAGCTTTGCTATGTATGTTTGTCAGAGAATGTAAGAGAAAGACAGAGAGGCTATTAGTGTGTATATCTATCATTGGACTACACAGTATGAATCTCAGCCAGTGCTAATCTCTGCCATGCGCCACTGGCCAGTTCTCATTACAAATTTTTATTAAAATGGCTTTCAAAAAAAAAAAAAAAAAAAAAACAGAAACACAGGAGAGAGTGAGACAATGTTGATTATAAAGTTTGGTTTGGTTGGCTTGTTGTTTGCTCAACTTTTAGGTAAGTAATTGGGTACTTTGAAATAAAGGAGAAGGGAAGAACTAAATTACCCTGTGGAATGAGGTTTGAGATGGCTGGTAGTGATGGCAAATTCAGTTCTTTTGAGAGTACTGAATCACTAGAATCAGTTCATTAAAAAGATTCGTTCAAAAAATCCATTCACTGAATCGTTCAGTGCTTGGCGGGAGCCCTGACCGCACGGTGCATCGTCTGACTCCCAGCTGATCATGATTCAGTTCATGACTCAACCTTGAGGCTCACATTAACCGTGTAGTATGTTCACTGAACGTTCGTGGGCACGGACGTTCACGAGGAACAAAACGACGCGTTTGCGAATGTATTGTGTCATTCGCATTGTGTCGCTTGTACTATGTTCAGTGAACATAGCACACAGTGAACGCGAGCCCTAAGCCCTGAGTGACAATATCTTCAGTAAATGAAGCACACAGTGAACCCCTGAGTGACAGACATTCACAAGCGACACAGCGGCCCGTTCGCAAACGACACAACGCTACGGTGAGGGATACATTCAGTGAACGTGCCGTTCATCAGTACGTTCAGTGAACGTACTGTCACTCAGGGCTGAGGACTCATGTTCACTGTGCGCTAGGCTCAGGCTGAGGGCTCCGTTCACGGTGTCACTCAGCCCTAAGTGACAGTACGTTCACTGACCACATCACTGAACATGCACCATTCCCTCTCAATGAGAGTCTCCGCCACCAGATTCACGACTGATTCAGTGATTAACGGACCACACAGCAGTTTCACTGCCGGCCTGTGTGCTCGCTGCTGAGCTCAACTGAACTGAGAAAAGAAGGAATCAGGTCAGGAAGTGACTCCGTTCAGTTCGTTCAGTCAAACAATTCATTCTTTTGAACGAAACGTTCGTGAACGATACAACACTAATGGCTGGAACATTGGCCTGCTGGACTAAGACTGTGATTGATGTCCATTAGAGAGTCAAACAAACCTATGTAAAATATGCAAATTTCTTGGAGAGTTAAAAAAAAAAGGAATTAATGAAGCAAAGCTAAAAATATGTCCATGAGATACAGAAATATATATATATATATATAGTGTGCAAGTTAAAAGTGGTCTTATTGATATTGATTGTTGTCGTGGGAATACACATCAAGAGGCAGTGAGGAGGAAAGCTAACACGACAGGAAACACACACGCACACACCACACACATACAGGCTGTAACTAAAAGGTTTCATTGATATTGATTTGTGAATTAGCTAATGAGTTGAATGGGAAATGGAGAATTTATTAAGGGAGAGACAGAGACAGGGGGGTAAGGGAGTACAGCTGTCACACATCAATCAGACCCACTCTGGGGAAACCTGGAAAGTGTAAATGGGGGTGCTGTGGGTGTGCTTGTGTCATTAGATGTGATTTCCTGGCTGTGTGTCGGTGTGTTTGTCTGGGAAGTTCAGAGACAAACACATGGCGGTTTGTGTGCGTTGTGTGCACACGCCTGTGTGTTGTGGCCTGCCAAGCTCTGCACCTTTATCACTGGCCATTTATCCATCTGACTGTCCATCTGCCCACTTGTCTCACTGGCTGTTTATTTGTACGTCTAATCATAAGGTGTTTAAACAGTTTTGATGGTCCATTCACGGACGAAACTGACCAATTCATGACCTTGTACTGAGATCCAGGCTTAGTATTGCTCTGAGATCCTACCTGCACACACACACACACTAGCAATACAATTTAAAAGTTGACTTAAGATTCATAATGTTTCCAACCATGCTGTTCTTGCTCATTGTGAACAATGTCAGGGACTCTAGCACCAATTATGATCACATAGCAAAGACAAGGTGTGTTAAATACTGCAATCTGTGGGCACTGAAGCATACAGACATTTAAGTGAAGCTTTAATCCATCGAGCAGGTCGAGGAGTCTAAACATATTTACCCTTAGTCCCAGTGAGAATGGAAATGTGAAACAGCAGTAACAAGCACCGCAATTTCAGGCACACTCATAACAGAATCTATGATACAGCTGCCATATGGTTTCTACATCACTGTAATGAAAATGTGACAGGTCTTCACGATGCATCATAAATAACTAGTGGCTGTCATCTCCGAGGAAATGCATTATGGCTGTCAAACAGTTTGTTTTTCTGTTTAATCTCCTAAATATAATTTGTGCAAACTCTCTTTCTCCCCCCTGCTATTGTTAGTGACTAATCATTGTAAAGACTGGATGTGTAAGTGGCAGCATGCATACACAAGAGAGAACAGAGAGCTGAGGGGAAGGGGAGGTAAGACAAATATCATGTGTCCTCCAAACTTTGGATAAAAGAAAGAGGGATAGCATGAAGCAAGGGGGACTGTGCGCATGTGCCTGTGTGTATTGTTTTATTTATTCATCCAGGTGCATTGGTCGACAGTGCAACACTTTTCTATTCCCCATCACTTTTTTATTTCTGCTCTTAGACTCTGTTTATCCTCTGCACGCGAGCCCCCTCTACTCAGAACACTGGTACTTAAATTGTTACAGTGGCATAATTGAATAAAACTGTCGCCCTGTGACTAAGGTATAAAACAATTCTTGACCTCTTGTAACCCACTCCAAAGCTCTGCAATCGCTTTTGAAGCCATCCCACATTTTAGGAAAATTACTAAGTAGAACCTCTTCTTCTGTTTGGGTTCAGGTTCCATCAGTGTCAGAAGGCATCTGTATCACTCCGGAGGCACTCTGTTCCTGCTTTTTACCATCCTCCCCTCCATTATCTACTGTACTTGTGCGTCACATCTCCAGTTCCCATCCAACACTCGTCTCCCTCTCTCTCACTCACTCACACACACACGCACACGCACAGAAGTAATCATCCACTCGTGCTTCCTCTTTTTTCTCTGCCTAAAATGGGATTCCCTCAGATAATCAACAACATACATTTCAACCGCCCGCTTCCAATAAGCTGAGGATATTAAGCAGGACACACTAACCTACGTAACAGTCCATTCACGATCGGTCATTTCTACTTGCTCTCTGTGCTGTGAATGGGATAGTTCTGACTCTACTGATTCAATGTCCTCATATATCGCTTCTACAGCATCTATTAAAAAGATATGTCTACAATAATATGAAGATGTTATTCCTAACTGTATGCAAAATTGGAAAGCATATAATTTTGATTGACATTATTCACCCTTTTTCCATTAATATTTATTTAAATACATTAAATACATATTTATATATTAATACTATTTCTAACAGACGTCACGGGAAATTTTTGTGGCAGGGATCCAAGTAAGTATTGCAAACAACATAGCTCTGATTCACAGGCAGTTAGGGAAACAGCTTCTCAACACGGCTCAACAGCATCACTGTCAGGACAGAAGGCATATCAAGTTACCCTCGTTAAAATAATCTTTATGGTCTACATGGTCATGTTAATTTCAGTTTAGCATTAAAGGGGATGCTGGGTTCTGCATTTTCAAAAAAAAGACAGCAGTGCAGTGACACTATCTAATGCAACACAAACTATATCAGAGGAGAGAAACGGGAGTGGGAGTCTCATCAGTTGAACAATTTAAACACTAATGTGTTTATCAAGCTATGTATTGTACATACCATAAATCCAACTACTGCACATGGGCACTGAACACTGAAGCCATGTGCCTGTAGACACTTATGTGCAGGTCACAACCCAAGGGCTCTACAGCACATAAATCAGCTACTCCAATACATTTAAGTGGTATCTTGGCAACTGGAAACACAAGCACAATAATACAGTAGCTTCAGGCAATGGTTTGTAAAGCCTGGTATTTTTCATGAAGTGTCACAGCTTTTTCTAAGGCAGCTAAAATTGATTCCAATCAAAAGGGAGAACATTCATTCACATGTACAATACACAAACACACAGCACACATATACAGACAAATAAGATCTTACTCACACAGACAAAAGCACACAGGCTGCACACAAGTTAAAGACATAATTCCTGTGATTTTGTTTGAATTGAAAGTCACGGATATGGCTTAAATAATTTTGTTTCTTGTATGTTTTAAGTGCACAGGGTTTCATATTACTGTTTCCTGTTCTTTCATGAAAAACCATAAAGTACAGCACCAGAGCTACCTGTACATTTTCCCACAAATCACATTGACAACTCCTTGACATAACACAGAAAGAGAAACACATAGATGCACACAGAGCTGCGCACATATGCAACTAGTTTCCTAGCTAGTTGAAAGTGAGAGAGTGGTCCTGTCTCTTTAATGGCTCAGTGTGAATACTTGTCAATCACTGCTCACTTGTATCCTGGGACAGAGGGAGAGAGAGAAAGAGAGACTGCTAAAGAGAAAATGAGACGACAAGAGTGCAGAAGACAAAAGCAGTTCAGTCCCCTGTGTAAAGGTAAAGTCATAGTGTTTTGACCTTGGCTTGACCTGGTGTGGTCAGCAGACGACTGAATGAACCCTAGCTAAACTTTATTAAGCAGAGGGAATGAGATAAAGAGCCAATTTCTGTATTTGGGCCAAATAACGAATATAGGGCTAGATTTGTGCAGTAATGTAGCAGAAAACAGGCTGATGTTTCGATGCCAAGAATCTTTCTGGTGAAAACCAGCCCTAATGATCGTTAGCAGCAATCTTTAGAAAAACTGTAAAAACCCTGCCTGGCTTAGAACTGGTTTAGTCAGGAGTCAAAGTCAGAACTGGCAAACAACATTAGGGATACTGTGTGCTTTCTCCTTACTAATTATCTGGCACATAGCCATTCAGTTTGATTATTTATGTCAGGGGGAAAAAAAAAAAAACATTAAAACGTTTGCAAGATTAAAAATGTTTATGTAGTAAGTAACTCATGCAGCTGATAAATTCTCAGGATCAAGGCAATATGAGTTAGAGAGATTTGGGGCGTACCTTCAGTGATCCCCTGTAGAGGAAATTAAAACTGACCGTCAAAAAACTCTGCCTTGTCCCCTCTTGCATGGGGCCACAGTGTTACCAACCAGTCCTTTCATTACTGAGACACACCCCCAGGAACTTGCTACCCACCACCACAAAAAGTTGAAGTGAGAGACAGAGCGCTCTGTGGCACCTGTCCAATTGTTTTTTTGTATTGCTGTCGTTTACAACCAGATAAAGTGGAAACAGTGGATCTGTTTGATTTAGGAAACAATTTGTTCATTAATGCAGAACTAACAAAACACCTGCTGTTATCAACACAACAGCTTTCTAAGTGGTGTAAATGATGGTGTGTTTTCTTGTTTTCCTAAATTGTCCACGTTCATATCCCTGATGCACAAAATTACAGTTTTACTAACAATATAAAACTTAAACGAGTATACATCTGGTTAAAAACATAACAAGACTCTACAATATACCAGACTGTAAATGGATATCTCGCTTCAGGCTGCCAGAAAGTCTGCCTTAGTTCATATCTCTCAGCATTGTAAGGTTCATGTCCAGGCTGTTTTCACTCCCCTCTATGTGTCACAGTGTTTGATCTTAAATTTCCAACGCCAGCTCACCTGTGGTAGCTCCCTTGTGTGACTCATTCCTATTAACTATAATGGGGGCTGAGTGACCATGTATTTTTCCCCTGGGTGGGCACTCCTGGGTGGGCTGTGCTCTCCAAGCCTACAATCAGAGCTTTTAACAATTCTCACAACCAGGACCTCTTCTCACGAGTGGAGGAGGAGAGATACAGAAAAGGGGGGGGGGGCAAGAGCAGATGAAAGAAAACAAGTACAGTGAAAATGAATCATGTCTGAACAGTGAAGAAAAGTCAGAATTAAAGAAAGGCAAACTGAGGACAAGTTGGAAGATGATTAGGAAGGGGAAGAGTAGAGGCAGGGTAAGAACAAAGAGAAGAGGAGGTTTGGAAAACAAGAAGACAGAGACGGGGAGGAAAGCAGGTAAAACATACAGAGATAAACAAACTAGGCAAAGAAGTGTGGTTGCGATGCACAGGCAGGGAGGAAAGAGACAGCCCAGACTGAAAATCACCTGTACCTTTGCCCCAAGTGATTCACAGGAATACTCTGGAGAAATCCTCTGACACCCATTCTGTTACATTGTTCAACTGAAATCCCTCCTGCTTGATTGACAGCTCCCTATACATAAGTGAAGTGTGCGCATGACTGGTGCATTGATTGGGTGAGCTTTCATCAGGATTCATCCTCTGACTTCTTACCTCCCAAGACAAAAAGAAGCAAATGGGAAGGAGATGGAAAAAAAAAAAATAGGGCAGCAGAAAAAGATTACTGCATGTATCTCAAGGCTATAGGCTAACAAAGCTGGCCTTCACTGGTCATTACAAAACTATAGCAACAGACACAGGTACCAGCTAATTATAGCTAAAATGGGCTACTTCCTCAGCATCACAAGTAGTTTCAAATAGAAAGGGAGAGAAATAAAAAGAGCAGAAAGCAAAGTCTAGTATGACAGGACATCCTGTACTTCTTCATATCCCGTGAGAAGACAAGTGACAGATTTTGTATGAGACTCTGGCTGAAGCAGTTCAGGCAGTTTCTCCATCTCTTGAAGATCAAATATTGTCCGATGCTCTAAACAAACACTTGAAAGGTGTTGGAGAACAACATTGCTCTGATGATCTGGTCTAATCAGGGTTCTGAGTGAATGCTCTGTCAAACTGCACCCTCACACTGACAAACCAGCACTGCTGCAGTTAGAGGCTAACTGTGCATTTGATGCTGCAATACCATAGTTAACTTGTAATATATGCCAGTTTCTGCAGCGTTCACGGTTATGCAGCACAGTCATGACTACTTCCAATTAGTTGATATATGGGGCATCATTAGCCCACTGTGTGAGCTGAATAAACTTTCTGAAGCTTCCAGTGTTGATCCATCTGATTGTCAATAAAACTGCTTCTTCCCAAGTGGGTGTTTTACTCTGATATTTGGCAGTGTGCAGACTTTCACTCTGACAAAATGAGCAGTGATCGCTGGCATGGTGAGAGAGATAACATGGTTTAAAGTTTTATCATAAGAACTGCATGTGCAATTTGTCCAGAATGCTTTATTCACGCTCCAAAACAACCCGATCGAACAGTGATCCCCGAAAGGTTCATGAGTCAAAACCAGCAAAAAACAGCAAAAACTGAGTATGGAAACCCAGATTCTCTCAGTTATTCATTGTAATGAAACAGCAAACAGTAGTGTGAACTTATAATTGCACAACTACAAAACACAGCAGATTCTGATTAGAAAAGTCATTCAATTAGAGCAACATTAGTGCAAGATTTTCTGGACAACATGGTCAAGATCTAGTCACAGTAACACTGCATTTCATTAGGGCCTACCACCATTCCCTGATTATCTGAAGACAAAGAATATCATGCTTGTTTTATTATGTGCTCTTCATCTTAAAGCTTGGTATTATTTCATTTAGGTTATAACTATTAGACTCCACTACCCACAGCTTAACAACTGCATCCATTAGGGCATGCAACATGAGTCTTAACCCTGTCAATACAACAGTGACATAAATCCTCTAGTGCTCTGCTCAGACTGTGAACATGACTTTCTACTCTGTAGGACACAGGTCTCTTGAAGCAGGTTGTCTTGCAGGACATGCTGCTTCTCTGCATATGCCTCCATCCCCTCCTGTTCTCATCCGAGTGGTTGAGCTCTTTATTTTTCTCTTTATTTTTGTATTCGGTGTCAAATAAAATCTGAGGCCATTCAAAATAGATGCCAAATACCCATGTATAATTCAGCTGGATATTTGGTAGGTCTCAGCTGGTGTATCAGGCCATTACAAGCCTCTCTTGTGTCTGAGCATTTGATAGAATATCTAATAACTAAATATTGGAGGGGGGACTGAAAAATAAAATTAAACAGATAAAGAGCCAAGAAGCTCACTTGCCACCCGAAGATGTACCAGCCCATGAGACAGTGGGGATGAGCCCCTTGTTCATGCTTTTACAAGTCTACTTTCTGTAAAGGAATGTGGAGAGTGTTCACCTCCTCTCACTTATCTGTTAAAGATAAGCACCCACAAGTGGATCAAACAGCACATTGAGACATTTGCCATAATATTTTGAATGTGAGAAAATTTACAAAGCTGAGTTAAAGAAACTCAGTGTCAAGCTGTCCTGAGGCTTCGAACAAACATCAAAGAACCTGAAGCTGCTGATTGACCCTGTTCATCAGTGAGGAGACACTGAAGGATGATCATTTAATAATCATAGCATGTTTTGCATTTATTGATTAATTTCCCAGGACTGTAATTCAGCCATTCCACTTGGGTCTTGCTGCAAAATGAAACTTAACTCAACTACTCTCTCGCCTCAGTTCTTCTATTATTCTGCTTCCGGCTGGATCGAGGGGGCGTCTTCACCTGTCCTCCTTTCTCAGCATTGCAAGCTGGCATGTTGCTTTCCTGAGATCAAAGAATTGCCATACTGCTGACATTTTTTACCCTCCTGCTGGGAAAAAGTATTTCATATTTCATTGTCTCCATCAAACAGCTTCACTGATCCCAATTCAAGCACTGATGGAGAGAGGTCTCTGCGATACCGCAGGGACAGAAGAGCTCCAGCAGACCTCTGACCCATTTATGTTAAAATGAGTAACAAGGCTCATTTACAAGGTGAAAAAGTGACTAAAAAAGCACAGCAGTCACCCTAACACACCATGTTTTTGGTTGGTTGCTCTTCTAGTTAAAAGATGAAGGATTGAGGATGAGGCTTACTGGTGTAGTCAGGCCTTTCAAATTGCCAATGATAACTTCTAGAGGTCATTAAAGGTTATCATTTACTGAAAGCTCTTCAAAGGGGACATGCAGCTGTAATGCACTTTGGTGACTAGGTACTGAAAATATTAAACATGACTCTGCTGTAAGCGCTCATATTCTTCATGCATGGCCCTGGCAAAATAGTAAATAGAAACCCTGATATGTCTTGGAGGACGAAAGAAATGATCTGAAGAAATCAGCTTTTTATATTCATACGTTTTCTGCGACTCTTGGGGTACTTGTTTGTTTCTGTCCTGTGGTGATGTGAATTCCACTTTACAGTTCGGTTTGTTGTGTTGTGCTATGTGCTGGTAAGTCTTTTTTTCCCTTTCTGTTTTAGAAGTCTAAGGTTGAAAGGCACAGAGGCACAGTCTGGAAATTGGAAGTCATGCTTCCTAATCCCCTAGCATTTGAATACACAGGATGTATGAAGTCAAGGGTATGAAGCCCCCCCCCCCCCACACACACACACACACACACACACACACACACAAATACACATACATATACAAATCCAGAAGAAAACAATTCAAACAAATGGATTAAACCCACAACAACCACAAACATACATTAATTTGCACAATCTGATTACAGAGGAAGCATTTCAGCCATTTGGATTTGGATGCAGCCAACAGCAAAAATATTCATACATAAAACTGTGCTCACTGAATATTAACATGACATGTATGTAAGAAAAAAAACAGAGGGATCAAAGATGAGTGTATGAGCAGGGGTGAGATGGTGACACAGAAAGAGAAGTGGAAGGATAAGAGATGGAAGGAAGGATGGGTGGCTGTGGGAGGTGAAGGGACAAAGGGGTAGTGAGGGCACACAGAGGGGAGAGAGAGCCACAGGGCCCGACGGAGAATGAATGAGAAATCAAGAGTGAGAATGAAATACTGGGTGAGAGGAAGAGAAATATTGGCTTTCAGTCACAAACACATGCACACACGCGTGCGCAGGCACGCACACAAACACACACACACAGAGGCCTTATTGTGTTTTAATGCAGTTTAATGGGGCCCATTCTCCAGGCTTGGGGGAGTGCGACCAATTCATTACTATGCTGTACACACCATCTTTCAGAGCTGAGGCAAGGAATTGAGAGAGAGACAGCAAGAGAGAGGGAGAGGGGGAGGGAGGGAGAAAGAGAGAGACAGACAGACATACAGACAGAGAGGATACAGTGCATCAATTCTTTCTCCCAACCTTGACTTATATCATAGGCTTCTATCTATCTTTTCCTCTCAGTCTCCCATTTAGCCTCCATTACCCAGCCAGGGCTCTTCATGTCTCTGTGAAGGCTGAAGGACCATGTTGGTGTTTTTGCATGTTTTTGCATGTTTAATCACATATGCTACAAATTATGTATGCTTCATAGTAGTGACCATCCATTTTCTAAGAGCATGGTGTTAACTCCTGCATACTAATGATGCTCTTGGGCCTAAAACAGAACAACAACAACAACAACAAAACAACATCTTTGCATGTCTGAGAACTGAGATTTTCACATGCACACTAATTTCTCTGGGAACCGTCCCTTAGTAATGGCTACCCGGTCCGCTAGTCATCCAGTTTTCTTTGGTGACCAGCATAGAAAAAATGAAAGCCAAGGTTGGCTTTGTCACACTCTACTTGCCTCTGCCCCACTTGTCCCTGTGTAATCACCACCAGACAGGTTTCATCTGCCTTGGCACTGAGCATGCTGCTGTCAGCACAGAAAGTCCACCTGCATGCCTCCACAGTTTTTTGTTTTTTTTTCTAGCCACTCAAGGGTAAACACATATGGGGTCTCTTTCAGCACTCTCCTTTCTTGGAGTTGCATTTGGATGGTGGCAGCAGTGAGGAGTGTGGTGATGGATCTCCTGATCCCTGCCTCCCTGACCATACTGTATACTTGACTTACCATTGTTCCACATCAGCAGACAGTGGCCCAGGGTAACATTGATCAAGTCTCTTGTTATGGCACCCTGCCCTTTTTATCCAGCAGACATAGCAATGCAGTGCCTGGGCAGCAGCTTAACCAATGGAGATTTTCTAGCTCTTGCTTTACTTTGATTGGAAGCAGTCCACTGGCTGAAATGATCGCTGAGAAGTAAAGGCCTGCACTACCATTTGTCCTTTCTAACATCCAACTTCAGGATCAACAAGGGTGTCTGAGTTTCATTCCCATGCTTAGATGGACCCTCTCACAGATTGCTGGGTAGGCCAAAGATAACAGCCCTCAGCAACAAGCCTCTGTCTGGACAACAGTTAACCTCCTTGTTTGGTTCAAGCCAATGGCAGACCTGCTAGGGCCATTAATCAATCCTCCTCTCAGAGAGGGGTGGAAATACTGTACACTGCAGATGGAAGTCTCTACTATCATCACTATGTCAGTGCTTTAAATCAAACCATACCTGTGTGCTTTATGAACTCAAATAGCTGCCTCTGATGGCCCCCTGCTCCCCGTCCCTGATTTGTTAAGTGTCAAGGAAAGATCTATTGGAGGCAGACACTGTGCTATCGGTGCTTAAACGGTATTCAGTGTTTGTCATGCAAGGCCAAAGCACCTGACAGATCAGACCAGACCAGCAAGAAAAGAACGGCGACATCTAACAAACAATAACATAATGCAAACTAATGCCACCCGTCTATATATGCATATCTACTGTAATGTAGTCCCCTTAAGTTATAACAGTTTTCTTAGCAGACAAATGAAATATTACGCAAAACTGACATCAATCAGGCATAACATTATGACCACCTGTCTAATATAGGGTTGGAACCCTTTTGGCTACCAAATACCAACAAACTGCAATGCACTGTGTATTCTGACAGCTTTCTATCAGAACCAGCATTTACGTCTTCAGCAATTGGAGCTCTGCTGGATTGGACCACACGGGCCAGCTTTCACCCTACATGTGTATCAGTGAGCCTTGGCCGCCCATATCCTGTCGCCAGTTCACCACTGTTCCTTCCTCGGACCACTTTTGATAGACACTGACCACTGCAGAGCGGGAACACCCCACAAGAGCTGCAGTTTTTCAGATGCTCTGACCCAGTCATCTAGCCGTCACAGTTTGGCCCTTGTCAAACTCGCTCAAATTCTTACGCTTGCCCATTTTTCCTGCTTCTAACACATCAACTCTGAGGACAAAATGTTCACTTGCCAACCCCACTAACAGGTGCCATGATGAAGTGTTATTCACTGTTATTCACTTCACCTGTCAGTGGTCATAGGCCAGATTGTTGTATGTCCATACACAGCACAACAACAGCAAAACACCAATCACACAGTATATACACTTGTTCTTCATCCAGTTTAAACTTATGAAGGTCACTTAATGTTTCATGAAATGGGCTTTAAGGTACATTTTCTGTATTAGAAACCCACCCTGGGGATGATTTTATCTGCTCACTCTACCATATTTGCCAGGCAAGATTAGCTTACTGAAAAGCCATCATGGATTGCATTAGCCATTAAACTGGTCATTTCTTATTCAGGAGAAATTAAAGTGATGTCTTGTGGTGGTTCCTCATAGTGGGAGTTTTGACTCTCATGTGTGTCACAACATTAAAAATGATATTACCTTCAGCTGAATCACAGTGTCTTTTCTTTGCAGACAAATTGAATGAAAAGACAAAAAAAGAAGAGAAAATAAAAATGGCCTTTGGCACAGCTCAACAATGCAGCATACACTACGTATTCCAATATTCTATATTTGTGAAGTACATTTGGAGTTGAATTGTCCATCACTTAACACAACTGATTATCAAATGTATTGCAAGCTGTGCACAAGACAGAATCACAAAAATCTACTGTGACAATTATCTATTATATGTAATGTGGATTATAGAAAATATATTTTCTTTTCCAAGTGTAAGCATATTCTTTCTGTGTGTATTAGGGTGTGTCATTGCTCAATCAATTCATTTCATTTTATAATCAAAGCATTGCACATCCGCATGCACATGCGCACACACACACCCTCCTCTTCTAACGCCACCAACTCTGAATGACTGCCGTGACAAAATTCTTACTATCATGTTGTTCGTGTTGTTTAGCCTTTTCTTCTCACAGTATCAATATATTAAGAAAAAATTTAAGGTAATGAGTGAATGGATTTTGTCATTTGCTCAAAATCAAAGTGCATTTACAGTTGATATCAGCATGTCCAATCTATTACCACGCTAGATGAACATAATAACTTTCTCTGTGTCATTAATTATGAGCCCAATTAGGTGTATGGATTTTCTAGCCTGATGCTTACAGGCCGTGTTAGAGCTATAAGTTACAAAGCTTGTGTTGTTTTACCCTTTCTATGATCAGCTAATCTCCTGTGAAGACCAAAACAAACCATTAATTTATCCAACTGTCGACTATTCAACAACTACCTAAATTGCACAAGTTGTCACAACCCATTTAGCAGCTCCTGACCACAGGTTCCATGATTGCCACTGACAGGCCTGCTTGATACAGAACACCAGTCACCGTAGGAAACATCTTCACGTTCCCCTGTTCAACAAAGGGCTGACTCTTCTCCAAAGGCAGACATTTATACATTTTCTAAAAAGTTTTTTTTTTTTTTTTTACTTTTTAGTGTCTTATTGCCTTCAAATATAGTAAGATCTCTGACCTGTTTTGTATTCTGTATATGCTGAACCAGAGTGAACAGGGTATCTGGAAGGAAAAAAGACTTCCTCCCGTTAATCAAAGAGCTGGGACAGGAGCCTGCCCTGAAACAGCCAGCAGACCTCTAGTATGTCTGCTGTTTTGATGAGCACCTACTTCCACGGTGCAGAAGTCCATGGCCCACATCTAAATCAGATACACAATAGATTTGTTCGAGATACCACAGTACTCCTCTGGCCTTTCAACACTACACTATGACACTGGTTTTGTACCATCACTACATAATCTGCAAAAGAAGATAGAAATGTTTGTGACCGAACGTACCTCTAATCTGTTCAACACATACTCAGCTTGGCCAGAATCGATGGATTTGTTCAGATATGCCACATAAAATGAACACATAAAAATGGCTTTTCTGAGCACTGTCCAGAAATTGTTTGTTTACATTTACAACCAAATATGAAATGAAAGTGAGCCATGGTGTTGTTGAAGAACAAGGGCTATCCCACTGCTTTCTCTCCTCAACACTGTTATACAAACATTGTTTCCCAGTCAGTTACAACTCTCCCATCAGTTACAACACCCAAAGCTTCTGTTTGAATAGTTTGGGGGGGGGGGGGGGGGTCACTTAATAATTTGTTAAAATGTTTGGTTTTCAAGTAGCAATTAAGATTTGGATTTGCGCCACCACTAACACCCGCTAGCTCATCGCTAGCACCCGCCAGCAGTGCCGGGTAGTATCCACTGCAAGCACCTGCTTCTGCTCACTGGGACAGCCCTCCTATGCGTCGCAGCATATCCCTCGAGGCTCCTGTTGCCGGCAACGGCCAGCACTTCACTTGAACTGTATTTCCTGCTGCTGCCAGAGGCAGGGGGTGTGCACAGTTGAGCCCGAGAGGAGGGGTCCAGTTTGAATGTTGTGTTTACAAACTGCAATGAACAAACCTACAGACTCTACCTTTAAAGCAAAGACTGACCCTGATGCTCCCTTTTTGAAAGATCTACACATTTTAATAATTGCTATAACTTTACTTGCCTCATCTTGACTGAGTCTAAAGTACAATAGCCAATTTACAATTTTCATTTCATTACTGATTATTTACTTCACTCAGTTCGCATTTGTTCCGCATGACTTCTAAAAACTCAAGTATTGTATATACAAAAGGAACTGGAGATGTGTGTGGCCTGGGACAGTGCAACATTGCTGTCTGCTTTAGAGAATTTGCGAGCATTACCACCCTGGCATGTCAGGTAGATGCACAGTCTGCAGGTGCTCAAATGCAAAATGAAGCAGGAGAGTTGGCAAAAGTGACTGGTATCCTCTGAGGACAGAATACACATAAGTGTTATGTGTGTGCAAAAAATCCCCCTTTCCCATTAAGTGCTTGTGATCTCTGCAGGTTGGCGATAAAATATGAATGACTAGAATGGCTGGTTGCCTTTTAAGGTTTACACCCGACACAATTCTCCCAAAGGAAATCTGTGATAAAATCATAACTTGATGGATGCCAAGAACATGGACATGTACACAGAGAGACTAAGAAGCCATTAGCGTTCGACAGGATGCTTCAACCATCTCAATCCACTGGTAACAGCTGAAAATCATCCTTTCCTTCACTCATTTCCTAGAGTTGCTCTCATCTTCTTTGCCAGTCTATCCATCCTCTTCATTCACTCCCCTCTGCTTCTCCTGCAGTCATTTCTTCTGGTACTTTCTCACCCAGTGGGCATACCTCTCCTCCTACATCACCCAAACACTCATCTCTTGCCAAGAAAACACCAACAGTGAGCACCACTGTCCTTTGTTGTTTCCATTTTCTTCCCTCAAAACCATCCTCACAAACAACTAATTTCCCTCCCTGCGCTCTTCATCTGGTTTCAGTTGCTTTTTTTTCTATGACTTTAACTTCAAGCAACTTTTATTTTCTCGTCTCTCTTGCTCTCTTCTTCTCTCTCTGTTTTTCTCCTCTTCTGTTCTTAGCTTCCAGAATATCACTGTCAATGCTGACCTTTTTCTACATCTTTCTTTTCACCTCTCTTTCTTTCTCCTGACCTGTTAAGCCCTCGTATGTCAGTCTCCCAGCTGCTGAGATAGTGGGATTAGATGCCCCTTTCCTATTATTCATGCAGCAATACTCATGGATTCACATCTCAAACCAGCCGGCAGGACATGTCAACTCAAACTTCACTGTCCTTACCTACCCCTGCTTTGTGTCTCCTCTCCTCCTTTTCCTCCACCCATCAATCCTCCTCTCTTGCCTCATAGTCTGCCCATCTGCTCATTTTCTCTCACTTTGTCTCCTCTTTTCTTGTCTTGGGAAATTAGTGCTCTCCTCTCTCTCTTCCTTGCACCACTCACCTTCCATAACCTCTCAACCTACTGCTATTCTGCTCTGTCTTGTCTCTCTCGCTCTCTTTCTCTCCCTGACTCTCGGAAGACCTTCCGGCTAAAAGGTGTGAAGGGGGAACTAAGTGCTTTCTCCTGTCTACAAACAATGTCCTTTATGCCTGTGTGGCTCTGGGCCTGCCTGGTTGTGTGAGGGAGAGAAGGGAGATGTCTGCTGAGATTTACCCATTGCTCAATCTCTTTGTCTCAAATTTTCTCGCACTCTCTCTTTCCCACCCTGTCACCCCCGAGTGAAAGAATGGCCAGAAGCGGACTTGAAGAAAGAACAATAAAGAGGAAGCAGCGAGACAAGAAACATAACAGTCTATTGTTGTCTTGGGATGGAGGGGACAAAACCATAGCACATAGTCCAGTGAGAATAAACACGATTACAATTCATGAAAGTGTCATTTTTCACTGATGACCTGGGAATTCCTAAACCTATGACAAGACATTCACGCATAGGATCTTTGTCAAATGGCTTGTCTAAAATGTACTACAAGTGACTGACACTGTGTGAGCAATGTGGTAATAGCCATATAACTAGTGCAAATAGTTATTTGTACCTCAGAGGAAATGTAAGAATTCCCTTTGGACTTCAGGGCTCTGGGTTTATGCTGAAGGGTAGGGCTAAGTTGGTAACAGTAAATGCAGCATAAAGATAGTCAGGTCTTTTTTCAGCTAAGGGGATCTCCTGGTGGACTGGAGGCTTGGACCTTGAACTGAAGGACTGTGAGTACTATTAACGACTTGAGAAACAGGAACAGAAGCAGATTGAGCTGACAGCTAAAGAACAATCTCAAAAACACTCTGTTTCTTTTGAACCAACAGGGCTCAACCCAGGAATGAAACATGCTATATAAACAACCCTGAGTATCAAAGGAAGGATGAAGAAGCAGAATCAGAATTTCCATCGGGAAAAACAAAAAACAAACAAACAAAAAAAAGAACATTTTTCCAATCATTTTTACAGATCAACCAAAGACAGACTATCTATCTGCAAAATCTGGGGGAAACTGCAGAATTCAATGAATTTTTCCTTTTGTTTGAATGTGAAATCCTGGATTTTAACATTTTTTCCAATGTTGGGGGCATTTATGCTATTTCACATAAAAAAAAAAAAAAAGTATGTGGGTGTGATTGGAATGATAAATGAAGGGAGGTGGGGAATAGAGGTGGGACAGGGTGTCTGAATCTGGCACTGACATTTCAATCACTGCTGACATCTTCACCCAAGAGACAAGGCACCAAGTGTAACAGAAAGAGACAATTTTAGAGTCAAACCGCTCATTTCCCCTTTCCACAGTCCCTCTTCACCTTTCCCTCTCCAAGTTCTCTTTCCCCAAACTAGAGAGGGCGAGATCTATCAGATGTCCTTCATTTTTTTTCTCTGCAACTCAGTTTCTCTTCCACACTCTTTGTACTTCTCCTTCTCTTTCTGCATCTCTCTCTCCCTCTCAGACTCTCTCTAATTTCAGGCTGGTGCCACTGTGTTGGCTCCTCTGAGCATTTCATTATAGCGCTTCTCGTAGCTCACTCCTCTTCACGTTCACCTGACCCTGAAACTTTGTTGTGTGTATGTGTGTGTGTGTGTGTGTGTGTACACAACTATGCCCTTGGGAAAGCCAATAACTGCTGCAATAATGGTCCCAAAAACGGAAGACATACCC
Source organism: Caranx ignobilis (assembly GCA_021432705.1). Classification (NCBI taxonomy): domain Eukaryota; kingdom Metazoa; phylum Chordata; class Actinopteri; order Carangiformes; family Carangidae; genus Caranx; species Caranx ignobilis. The sequence goes on along the minus strand of MU270014.1, from coordinate 44,152,931 downwards.
TTGATAACACCCTCCTCCACTCTCCTTTCCCAGCCTATTTCTGTAACTCTCAACCAGTCAGACCCAGTTGATTTACACACATCACCCATTTGTCAAGGAGAAAGAGTAGTTGAGCTATCACTATGGTAACTCAGTGGTCTGACTGACAGCCTGTCAACTGGGCGTCCACCATCAGCCAAAAGAAGCCTGTAATCATTTCCCTTCTGATAGATGGCAAAGTGTAAAGCGGGAGAAGTGAGAGAGAGATAAGTGAACAAGTGGCAAAACCTTTTTTTTTTTTTTTTTTTTGCTTTATGCAACAACTACTTTCAGTATGAGTATCTGTCATTTTTCTTATCATGAATTAAAGTAATCTCGTTAGACGTCTTGTCCCTCCTCCCCACCTTCTGTTTCACATCCTCTGCGTGTATGCTGGAAGCAACAGTAAATAAAATGACTTCAAAAAATGAATTCATGACAATAGATGCCACAGGACAGGGGCAGTGTGTGTGTGTGTGTGTGTGTGTGTGCTAGTCTGGCAGTCACCAAAACAATTACAATCTCCCTGTGGGATGAAAAGGGTATGAACACATGCACACACACACAGACACACACTCTTGCACACACACAATGAACAAATTTCTTTGGTTGTCCCTGGATACAGCATTTCCCTGCATTTTCTGAAGCACAAAGGAACTTTCCTTGCCTGCATGGATGTGTTTGTGCATCTGTGACTGAAGCTGACAGGTGTAATAGGGATAAAATCTGTAATCTAAAACGTGTATTTGGATTACTTATATTTTTGTTAATACAGTCAGCTCTCATGCTGGAAATAGAACTCGGAATTCAATTGCACTGAATGAAAGCAGTGAAGCCACAAGAGAGAACTTTATTATATACAAAAAAGCATCAAATCAAATCAGGGAGAAGTTTTTTGGCTGCTCCCTGCCTGTGCAGTTTATGACACTAATAAAACACATGCATTAGAGTGGGGAGGCTTTATATTTGTACTCTGTGTTTGTGTGTTGATGTGCGTGCACTGTCACAGTATATCACTGCTGTTAATTAATTTATTGAGTGTTTTGTCCACTGGTCAAAGAGCGCCTCTCCAAGCCAAATGCTCTAAAGGGGAAGTAGTTGAATTCTAACCTGCTGTTTGGTTGCGTGTGTGTATGTGTGTGGGTACATGCAGTACATATGCATGTGTGCTTGTGTTCATTCATTTCTCTGTGTTGTGGCTTGGCGGATGATCACATGCACAAGGACACAACAGATTAAAAAATAATTATGGATGTTGAGATGAATCAAGCACCGCCTGAGACCATGTAATACAACCACCGTGCTAAGGTGAGTATTCAGATGTAATATGTGGATACACCGCTGAGCTGGTGAGAGTAGTAACTATGCTGTATAATTCAATGTCGTGGAATCTGAAAACTGAAACTGCTTTTGGCCAAGACCAAGAATAGATCTTATCAATTTAATTGCATAAATATCATCAATAATAAACACAATACAATCACTGCCCTGAGGTTGTATCCCTCCATTTACATTCACAATGCCCAAAATAATGAAATCCCAAACCTACAGTCATACAGTTACAGTCAAACAGCAGAGTGAAACAGACTGTAATACCAATCAGCATGAGGGTTTCCTTGTGTCTGATGAGGTAATCAGTCCTCTGATATGGAGTTACTCATAGTCACAGAGCAGCACATCCATGCTGGTGTCATGCTGGTTTATCCTCCCTGCTGCAGCATGACAGGAGGAGGGAAAGAAAGACCTCACCCCTCCAGGTCTATGTGCTTGGCCTGACCTTGTCTAACCATGTTACAAGGTTAATTTGAAGGAAATATTTAAGGTTAAGTCTTTAGAGCAAGCAAACATTTGAAACTAGAATTAAAACAAGAACTACTTTGAGAAAGTCCCTTCAAGGATTTTTTTCAATTGTTTTTTTTGCAAAGGTCACCTTGGCTTTGACCTTTGATGCCATCCTATGTGCCAGGACTGTTTTGTATGTGCACAAATTGCAAATAAAATCTCTTGAAATCTAATAAGTTCACAATGTTTGTGGTGAATTTGGTGAGGTTCTGTCAGGTCATTATTCAGACATCATATCCACGACAATGGGATGGACAGACGAATGGACAACTGAAAACAACATGCCTTCGGCTCAAGCTGTCGCAGGCACGGAGGCATTAAAATCAAATTTTCAGTTTTCAGTTGAAGGACAGTGTTGCTTTAAAAAGTGAAGCCACAATAAAAAAAAATATTTAATAGAGATCTTTCACCATCTGCAGTGAAAGACTGCCTTTGTAAATGTAGAGAGGGGAAACTGCCTGTCGAGCAGCCATACAGACAGACACAAAGACAGAGGGACAGACAGAGAGGGAGAGGGGGAGCTCGAGTGTGCACTGGTCAATGCCCAGCAGGGGGAGGAAGGAAAACCTTTCAATAGAGATGCACTTCTGACATCTATTCAAATGACACTTTCTATCTACCAACCAATCAACAGACAAACCACCACTGAAAACACACTCACACAGACACACACGCATTATTCAATGCTCCAAAAGTCTGGTTCGATCTGGTTTGTCCCCAGCTGTCAGCTGCTGGACTCCACATACACACACGCACAGACAAAATAGCATCATATTGCCTCTTTAAAAATGTCAGTGTTGTCATGGATACCCTTCCCTCCACCCCCCTCGATTAGTAGGGAGGTTAATTGAATTGTTCCAATTCATCACTGATTAAAGAAGAGATTGAGCAAAAAAAGAGGAAGAAAGAGAGACAAAAAAGGGCTGGAAATGTATAAAGCTAAAGGAACAGGGACATTAACATCTTTGCAATTTAGCCATGACTACTGCAGAGAGGAGGAAGGACAAATCTAGTGGAGCAGGATGAGCAGAGGAATGTTAATGCATCAAGAAAGCCACCATGTGCACAGCATCAGTGCATTTGTGTGAGTGTCTGTGTGTGCGTGTATGTGTGTCTGAGCTCAACTGTGTATACAGTTGTTTGTTAGATAAATGGACAAATGAAGGGAGGATGGCAGCAGGGGGAGGGCTCCCAGGCCCTGAGTGATGGAGCAGCCTCAGAAAATGAGATGTCTTTGGTCTCTATGGCAGCTAACGAGACTTTTCTGTGTATTCACATCAGAGGGAAAAAAACGGCATAACGATGTGGAGGACAGACAGACACATGGAAGAGGGAGGCAAGGGTGGAGAAAGATTTATTCAGATGGCTATGATATTGGCCCCTGTTTCCATGGTACCTAATTTCACTGTACGTCTGCTTTGTATACGTCAAATTATAGTTACAGTGTGGCAGAACAAAAGTGAAGAAGGTCAGGAGATAGAAAAGAAGAGGAGCTTAATGACCATGAAGTTACAAACACAAGTGCAGCTGTGTGTCACACAGTGACTCACACTGACTGGCAGATCGAGGCTGATTTATCAAAATAAATAAAAAGAGACCAGTTGGTTTACGGTGATGAGATATCTCAATTGCTAGAGATGTTTTGACATCTGAACATAAAATGTGCCCTACTTTTAAACTGTTCACAGATCAAGGTTTAATTCTGCTGTCAAACATAATTTGGGTAAAAGGCTTCATGTTGCACTCAAGGGACTCACCAACTTTCAGTCACTGTCTGGACACGGGCTACACAAACTAAAGAACACGGGAACACTGGATCTGTCAGTAAGGCCCAGTCAGACTGTTTTAAGAAGCCACAGTGAAGGAAAGAACGTGTCGGATGTTTGTTTTTCATTTTTGAACGACTGCAATGTGCTTTGCAAACCAGGTCATTTTATTATGTCACTTTCACTTGAGGGAACAAAATGGCTTTTTGAATTAATGATCAACCTCTTTTGTATTATTGTAGACAGGTATGATGAAAGGTCTCAAATGTAACTCAGATGAACAAAGACTATCCATAAAAGGTGCAGAAGCAAAACAATACTTCATTCATAATATACTCAAGGTCAAAGTCATTTATCTGAATCTCCAACTTTGCACATTGACTAAATCCCCACTCTTAACATAGGACTAGTAAATAGTTGACAGGCAAAAATGCCAATTTTACCTACTTATCTAGCAGTTTGACTTTTCTGCTGTACTGACACTCCTGTTTGTGTTTGAATTACAGACAGAGGAGGGGGTCTTCTAAATCTTTTAAATGGTACATTAATGTTTTATTAACAGAGGGGGCTCATCTAACGCTGTGATACTGTGGGAAAAAAATGCCCTGATTCCTCCATTTCTTTGCATTTCACGTTATAATCCTGCTGCAAAAATAGATAAGGATTGACAGAGTGAGGGAGAAATGTTTTGCATGGATGAAGGAAAAATATTCAGTGTAAAGAGTAAATGTTCACTTTTAAGACGTGCCGCCCTTTAAGTATGAAGTTTTGTTTTTGTTAATGTGTTTACATTATCACAGTGTGATCATCAACATGACAAAGTCGGACTTAGTTATTCATCACACTCATGCAGTCAAGTGTTTCTCACACCCTTGAGGCATTTGCTTCATGCTGACTTTGGCACTATACCACATCGTTCCTGTGAATCACAACGAGTTATGTCAAAATACATGAACTGAAAAGACAAAACATTTTCTAAATATAGATTTTAGTCACTCTAATCCATTGAAACTTTACTTAAGAACTTAAGAAGATGGCACATTTTATTATCATCCCTTTACACATCCTCTTTTTTCTTTAAGTTTTCTCCACTTCTCCACTACTGAAATATTTTCACCACAGTTCTCTGTATCACTTCAATACAAGAAAACACATATAGAAAACCTGTTTGTTCGAAAACAGAATGTACTGTAGGTCCAGATATATATATCTATGTTATACAACATCAAAGCTTGCAAAGTACAAGTGAAATCCCCTGTCACTATGCCAGTTTCTCCCTAATTTGAGGATTAGTCAGTCATTAGTCATTTGTCTGTTCTTCATTGACAACAGAATTTTTTTTTCCCTGCTGTCCAAGTTAGCCCTCCTTGACGTGGACTGCTGCTTGGTGCTGTCCATGGTGCTGAATCTTCTCAGCAGCCATGAGCAAATTTGAGGGAAATATTGATTAAAATACCATCTTAAACTAATGATCATGGTGAATGAATCATTAATAATGAAGTACATAATTTCACATATACTGTGACCACCTGCAGAAAATCTGCCAGCGAGCATCACCAGAGCAACTGTGAGCACCCGAAAAGGTGTGTTGAACGTCACCATGAGGTTCCACCTGGAGTCTGCTGTCCAACCCTTAGCTGCTCTGGGCTCCAGCCAAGGGTCTCGAGGCACAGCACAGCTCTGGGTTGACAACATATAATATTGAACAATCAAATCTCATTTGCATATTCTCTCCCACCACTGCCCAGCTCATCACGCAGTTCATGTTGTTTTCATGTCGATGGTTATCAGACACTGGATTAATTCTGTATTTAGTTGAGTTGAGTTGAATATACTTAATAAATCTCTGTATTTATACTTAATTGTTTGAAGTAGAGACTGGGAGACCCATTGAACTGAGAAGTCGCAGCTTCTGAAATTAGACTGATCATATTTATCAAAAAAATAATTCAACAAAAGTTCTCCTCACAGATGAGGAGTGGCGCCTGTCTTGATGAGGAATTTTAATGATAAAACGTGTCGAGCAGTGTGTGCATAAATGCAGCCATGTGCCCTGTGTGTCAAGACTAAGCTGAGATGAAAAATAAGCTGAGACAACTATTGAGTTCCCTCCCTCCTGTGGTCTCCTCCCGCTTTCCATTCCCTCGCCCCCTCCACACCCCCCTTCCCATAGACTGTTATCCAATTAGGTGATTCTCATTGCTTTAATCGATGGAGACATAAATGGAGGCAAACACACACAGACATGCTGACACACACATAGACAACACCTCACACATCCATCCTTTCCCTCAGTAATGTCTACTCTGGTTACTATGGCGATAGGGGAATAGGCTGTAGGGAGTGAAATGTGAATATAAGTGACAAGAGCAGATCAACAATTAAGTATCATGAAAGAGGAAGAGAGGGAGGGAGGAACAGAGGACATATCATTTAATATGAACCCCTTAACACACACATACACACACACACCTGAGACAATTTGAACACATACACAGCAGCCTCACTGTAATATTATCCAGTATATATTATTACTTCCATCCATGATTTTCTGTCACTGAGCCACTCTCACTTTTTTTCTTTAACTTGAACGTCACAGAATGAACTGAATGAGTGTAAACATGAGAAGTGTGACTGATGTGCATTTCATTGGAATTATTGAGGTTAACAGAATATGCAAGGGTCACTCCACACCTGGCAATATTTTTTTCCACACGATTGCACACAGTGCAAGTGTTTCAACAACTTTTTATCAATTTTTTTATCAGTCACCGAATTTAATAAATACGAAACACTTCAAGCTAACATCTGAACTCTTTTGATCATACATTTGGCAGCATTTACCTCTGTATTCTACTGGGACATCAACACACCACCCTCCCTCCTACTGTATAAGCTTCTGCTGGATCTGCTCCCCCTACCCACACCACCAAATCCAAGACTTAAGTCATGAAAGTGATAAATGAGCAAACAACTGTGGTTACACCAAAAGGCTGTTTTGTGAAGGCACCTGAGGATTTACAGTTTGCATTTGGCATATATAATGTGGGGTGTTAAAAAAAAAAAAGGTAGCTACTAGTACTGCTGTAGCCAGTATATGGTTAAGAATGTGGCATGAGGCAACTAAAATACATCAATTCACAAAGGTAATTCATTTCTATGCACATTTTTATTATGTATAAAGTGAAAAAAGAAAAGCAGTAGAGAAACACCATAGTGCAGTGGAAAATTCAGTTCAGGCAGGCAACTGACTCGAGCTTACATTTCTAAAACTCTGTTCTGAGTTGTCCTTTACTTGGTTTTCAAAAGTAACCTCTGTCTGTGACTCTATAGGATTATACATGCATTCATTTGTTTTATCAAGTGGTAATGTTTGGGGGCTGGGGATGGATGGGTAGGAGGAGGTTTTACTGAAACAGAAAAGCTCAGAGCAGCTCATTAAAACACACACACATGGATGTGAACTAGTTCATTTTTGGGGACAAAAAAAAAATCGAATTCATGAATAAAGAATGTGAACTAGTTCATTTCTATATGTGTGAACTCTGGGCAAGCTGTCATAAAGTGTGACCTTAAACAACACTAGAGCTATAGCAAAAGGTAACACCTGAAACGATTCTATAATTCATAACTACTGGCTATCATTGTAATATACACAGGCACAAAGGAAAAGCAATTGTAGCTCAGATCAATTCTCTTCCTCAGATAAAGAAAAATACACAACTTAAGATTTTAAATTAAATTTAAACTGTAATCTTTTAAACTGTCCTAACTAGTCACCTTTTGTTTCTCCTTATAGGCCACGGCGAAAAGCAACTTCGCCTACAATACATGAGAGACAGGAAGAGACAAAGACAATTGATCTGCCAGCCAGGTTACCAGTTAGCTAGACAAATACACAGATAGACAGGCAGATAGGGAGACAGGCAATCAATTCATCAGCCAGCTAACTACACAAACAGACGGGATAACAGAAAGACCGGCAGGCAGACTGGCAGGGAAATGACTGAGGCGGTCTGTTCAGTACCAGAGAGACAGGATGACAGGAAGTGTTCATTGTACCACCCACAAATTTGGACAGGCCAGTCAACAGACTGGGTGACTTGGAGGCCTGCAGGAGTGTAATCAGTCAGGGATGAAAAAAGTAGAGATGAGAAGCAAAGCCAGTTCATCATTGAACACTAGTCGGTTGAAGTCTGAATCATTACAAAACAAAGATGAATTAGTGGCACTTCATCTGCCCTTAATGATCCCACTGCTGCCAGTAAATACAGTATGCATGAGACACTAACTCAGATTCTACAAAATAATGTGCCCTACCTGCAAAAAGCATTCAATTAACAGAAAAATAAGTTGCAGAATAAACCAAGTCAAATGGCAGTGTAAAATACATATCAACGTTTTAAATGCTAGAAGCATGAGGAAGAAAAAAAAAGGCAGCAAATGACACAGTGTATGATCCAGGAACATGCTGCTGGCTCAGTCTGCTCGGTCAAAGAGCAAGTGCTCAAATGCTGCCTCCTGCTGTGCTATCACGTCTCTCTTCAGTCACTGCCTTTATTTCACTCAATGCTGATATTCTAAATAAGACATATCAGATGCAGGCTGCTCCCTGTCCTCAAAACAAAGAAGGAAAACACAAACACAGACAGTTAGCCTACATGCACACAAAGCCCAGATAATAGAAGCACTCAGGTTGGACTTCAAAGAATTATAGCTTGTAAACCAAAGAGAGCAGCAGAGCTCTTCTATCAAAGCAACAGACTTAACAAGGCTCTTAGAGATGCACAAACACACATGCACCCGTACACATACAGTACAGTACATCCAGGCAAGGTCATTCAAGCTAATCTCTGAAACACTCGTGAGTTTGACCACCATTGTTTGCAGCCCGCTGCCTGAAATGCAAAGAAGCTCACTCCCTCTCACTCCTTTAGCCAAGACAAATGTGATGTTTTCTTCACGTTTAATGTTTTTATGTTACTATAACAGGACTTTGTATTTCATTAGAGTTCATTACATCACTGAAGAAATATCAAGTTTTGGCATGTTTCAGGTTTTTAAATCCATTGGTTTTGGTTTATCTGAATGAGAAAAATCTTGTAAAATGTGAGAATGATACATGCTTTTCAAGTTTAGAACTCTCACATGCAATAGTTTGCTGCAAAATGTTTCAACATAAAGCTGGCTTAGTCAGATTTTCTACCCTGTTTACCCTATCGGTTAATGTTCGTGAGATATTTGGCACTGAACGGATCATTGCTCATCCTGCCATGATGCAAATCTCCTTTTGCGGCTTTGTGGTGCAGGGTGTAATATTGCAAAGCACCCCGCATTTGTGCATCAGGAGATAGGCTTCAATAGGATTTTCGTTAACAATAAACAAATAGTCACATACAAATGTCAACATACAGTAGTTTGCTTATCTAGTTCATTGTCTCTCGTGCCATATCATGCCTCATTGCTTTACACAAGACAGTGCACAGGAAAAGCTTGAGAAGTCACATTCATGGAGTGGAACAGATCGTTCAACCAATAGATGATGAATGAAAAAATACTGACAACTCTTTGTGGCTTACTGATGAATTTGATGTTATCAGATGAAGCAACTGTGACCCTGAACAAAAAGCACATGAATGACATATGGCTGGTTTATGTCATTATGTGAGTAATTCACCTGCCTCTGTTGTTGCCTTAGAAATTTTTTGAATTATGTCTTTTTATTATGAATTAATTGATTGAACCAGCCAGGCGTTGAGGTTTTCTTACAAACAGACATGCATATTTGGGCAACGATTTCGCTTATTATCCAGTTCTCCTTTAGAAATGTAGAAACACGATAGACAATATGTTTCTCTGATGGTGGATATTGGTCGATGTGGGCAGCAGCTCTTTATGTCCCAGGCACCCTGACCTTCAGACCAGCATCAATTAGGCGTTTCTTTTTAAGCCCTTATTTTCTGAATGCTTTCCATAGAAAACATGTATTTGTACACTGAAGACTTTATATGTATGAGTCAGCACTGTCATTTCTGAAGAAAACCATTGCCATTTCTCAGAAAACATCAAGAAAAAGATAATTTGCTGGGTTTTCACATACTTCACAAAGCTCTTGGATGACTATCAAGCACAAAAACAAATGCCCTAATTAGCCATTCACTCACTGTAGTTGCGAAGAATGTGTGTGACACATCTTCTGTTTTGTCAGATGAATCATTACCCATGCAAGCAATGCCAATATGAGTGGTATTCTGATGCATTGCCACATTTGCAATATGCAATAATATGCAATGTCAGCCTCAAAAGTTAATGTGTCATTGAAATTTGCCATTTGTACGATAAGATGAGATTTATTGTCTGCTGTCTTTGAACAGGAAGTGAGATTCTGTCCACAACTCGATCAATTACCATATAATCATTCTTGACCACTGCCATTACCTCACAATGACTTTCAGTATAATGTCTTTTTGAGGTAAAAAACAAACCCACACAAGCTTGTTTTGAGTGGAAATTAATTTGTACTTCAAACAACTCCAGCTATTTTTCTTTCATTTGCAAAATATGGTGAATTGGGGCAAGTGGATCAATTGGTGATGCCAGGCTAAACGTGCATACATGTTTCTAATGCACACTGTATGTCATGAACGCCATGTGTCAGTGCCTGCCCTACTGCACACAAAATCAGATCACTGTAATCTCAGTGCCTCCCAGGACCACCCAAACATAAATCCTCCTTTTGTCCGTGTGTGCTGGTAGCAAGTAAGGCTGCGACTAGCAGCTAAACAAATATTCTCAGAGCAAATAAACCAACAAATAAAGATGCTCTCATGACTGAAAACCTTAAATGGAAAGTTTATAGTCCTTTGGTTTTGAGATTCTCTGAAGCTCTCATCTAACATGGCCCTTTTTTCAGTAGCTCCGTTTTTATGGGAGTTTTTGAAAAACGTGTTTGCAGTGCATTGAAAAAGAGGGTTCGATTCCACCCGGCAGCTCTTTGCTGCCCCCCCCCCACCCCCCACTTTCTCTCTCTCTCCAGCTGTCCTGTCAGAATAAAGGCATAAAAGCCCCCCCCACCCAACAAAAAAAAAAAAAAAAGAAAGAACAAATCATTCATTTGTGGTAGGCTATAAATATTTCTTCTGCACCAAAATTTCCCATGAGCACAGTGGCCTCCATAATTCTTGGAATAAGTGTGGAACAAACAGGACTCTTCCTACAACTAGCCACCAAGCCAAACTAAGCAATCAGGGGAGAAGGAATATGACCAAGAACCTGATGGTCACTCTGGCTAAGCTGCAGAGATTGTGTGGCGAGATAGGAAAACTTCCAGAACCAACCATCACTGTAGCTCTCTAGTAATCAGGTGGCCAGATGGAAACCTTTTCTTAGTGGGAGACACACGAAGGCTACTTAGAGTTAAAAAAAAAAAAAAAAAAAAGAACTGAAAGGACTGTCAGACTGTGAGAAACACGATTCTCTGGTCTGATGAAGCCATGCCAGAGTGTCGTCATGAACCAAATGTATTATTTCGGTAGAGACCTGAAAGTGTCTGTTCACAAACGGTCCCTTTCCAATCTGAGAGAGCTTGAGGGGCTCTGCAGATAAGAATGTCAGAAAATCCCTAAATCTATCTGCATGCCACGTCATACTCAAGAGGACTTGTAATCAGTGACAAAAGTGCTACTATTAACCACAGATTACAGGGTATGATATTTCACTTCTACCCAGTATGTAAATCTGGAAAAAATTAAAAAGATAAAAAATTTAAAAATAAATAATATAAAACTTGTTTTTTGCTCTGCTGGTATGGGGTGGTGAGGGTAGTTTGGTGAGGGATTTTTTTTATATATTTTTTTGATATTTTAGCATAAGGCTACAGCATCAACAGTTGTTAAAAACTGAGGGGTCCGAATACTTTCTGAATGTACTATATAAGAAGTTAGCTACAAACTTGCATGGAAATGGCAAACATCATTTGCTCTTCCATATTTGACTTGTTAATATAGGAAAATATCATAAATGTGTTCACTTTACTGTTAGTGTCAATGAAAAACATAAAAGGATTTACTGAAATGCCACAAGAAACCTGTAGTCCTCACATGAACTGCTGACCTGATTCATTAAATATGTGTAACAACACTGCTTCTTCTGTGTGTAATGCTGCACCTCTACACCTGCAGGTTTGCTGAATTAGTCTGATAAGAATATCAAAAACATTTGTTGAACAAGACCATTACTAAAAGGTTTTTGACCTCATGAAGCTTTGTAACACAGCACTCTTTCTCAGTAAATGCTCAATTTAGAATCAATCCTGTTGGTTGTGGTTGTGAATCAGCAGCAACATTATGTAACTCTTTGATAGGCATGCCTTGGCATATTCAAATCTATGCAAATTTCAAAAGTCGATTAAATAAATTGGCTGTCAATATCAACATAAACCAAAATGCAACGCCAAGAGACTCCAAATAATATATAGCACCGTCCTCTGCTGACTCTGTAATACAGGTCGACTCAGAGGACATGCAGCCCACGCATGAAAAACTAGGGAACATTAAAGACAGAAAGTGAATTAGTGCCAATTTTTTTTGATGCCGTGTTTCAACATGAATTATTTCCCCATGCCTCACTGAACTCAGTTCATTGTGGCGGTCAACACAAAGGAGAGCCAGGACTGTGGGACAGCCTGGATAACAGGAAGTACCTATGGGAAAGTGGACTATTCAGACATTTGTCATGATGGACAGACCATAAAGCTGCATCTCAACAAGGTTTGAGCAACAAACATCTTAATTGCTGCTTGTTTCAACAAAGTGAAATTTGGAATTTGTGAGGGGATGAATATTGTAAGACGTCTTTTCATTCAGTTTTATGGGTCAGAAAACAACCATGCCCAGAAGCAGATTAAAAGCCTCTATTTTTGAATATACTTTCATGTCAACACAAAAAAGAAGAAAGAAATCTGATTTTGAGACTGATGCATCTGAAAACTGTGAAAGGCAACACAGTGTTATCACCCTACCTTCTTGCACAGCCTGAAAGGGGTTGTTTCCATCAACGAATTCCACAGAAATGGTGATCTTCTCCGTCTCCAAGATCTCATTGTTCAAATTGAGATCTGCCACGGCAAGGCGAAATACCTCGTCATCTTTCCGTGCTGACTCATCGAAGATGGCACCTTTTGAAAAGGAAAGAAGCAGAAGGGGGAAGAGGAAAGCTATAGTCAGTATTAGGACTTTTGGAGTAAAAATCCACAAGGATAAGTTCTTCAGAGGCCCTTGGGCCATGTAGGCAACTTTCTACTCTGAGGCGGTTGGTCTAGTTTGATAGCAACTTCAACATAGTTCCGGCTCGCAGAGTTCTGTGCCACATTGTAAAGAAAATAATGAGGATGTTGATAGACAGCTGAAGTGTAAGAAAGAATGACACCAGAGTTTACAATATGAAGATTGGCATTTAATTCAGCATGGAGCCAATGTTCGTCTAATTAACAACATAGTCCAGCCGACAACAAGATCAAAGAGCAAGGTTTATGCTCAGGCTGTATTTCCCATGTCCTTCACAGAGTGTTCTCACTGGTCTAATCTAAGTGTGTATTTACCACTGACTGATGACCACCTGAATACAAATATTCATTTACACAACTGTCTTGCTACAGAGATATACCCACAAGGTTTGAAAATTTGGGAAAGAGAAAGCTGCACTCAAGAAGAATCTTTATTTTAATGTGCTGAGACTAGAAATGTGGGCTTTACAAATATAGCCCCTGTACTGGGACCCAGTTTTAGAAAGAAGGGATGTGAGGGAGAAATAGGTCGACACAAGTGTTTTTTCTTAGGTCAGAGTCAGCCCAAGGGCACACTGAAACTGCCAAGTTTGCTGCACAAAGGGAAACGGAGGAGAAGACTGATGAGTGCCAGAATCTGTAGTGGCAGATAAAGTTCCCGCTAGTTAATACTGAATTAGTCATAAAACAATTATCAAACTGTAGTGTGAGTGAGACAGTGGGATAAGGCAGTGTGGGATGTTGACTGGCTGGTAGAGATTTGGTCTCTTGTGTCTGCTTGTGTCTGTTACACACAATTAACCATATGTTATCTTTTTCTCTCTTTCTACCCTTTTAGTCTCTCATTTCAACTCAGTTTATCCCCTGAATCCACTGGACCACTAATTGTGTAAGTCAGTGCAGTGAAGCACTGCTAAATGTATTTCACTGACCAGAAAATAAGGCGTACAATGTGTGTGTGTGTGTGTGTGCACGTGTGTGTGTGTGTGTGTGCATGTGTATGTGCATGCACGTATGAGGCACAGGTTGCAAATTCCATTAATAACCAGGCAGGCTACATTGGCTGAGGGCTGTTTTATACCACATTTAGATGACTGTTGCTGTAATTGGTCTTGTATAGTTCATTGAGCAGTGTCTGGTGCTAATACCACAAAGGTTATGGTCTAAATTCCCACAGAGACAGAACTTGGGGGAAATATGCCGTCCTGGTGGTGCAAAGTGCGGATAAAATCATGCTGTAAAAAGTATATATCACTTTAATGTGATGAGATTGGTATTCTCATTTGTGTCTGAGAATCCCACTTTCCAGCTTAATTAGCTGAAAAAATATGTAGCTTATGCCCTGTGCAGGTTACTCTACGGTAATTAAATAGTCTAAAACAATTTGTGGACTGTATCTATCCTGAAACTGCTCTTTCTCTACCCTGTTTCACTTGAGCTGTTGATGAAGTTTTACTCCTGAAGGACAATCCATATCAACACGGCCTTTACACCCTCATACCAAATCCAAAACTAGCTGCTGTTTGAAGTCAGGTAGAAACAGTATGCTAACTGTCTCTTCATCATAAGGCCTCATGAAATATGCATCCTTCGATAATTCGATCCATCAGCATCTGGCAACTGTAAATACCATCTCACTGATTGATTCCTGGTTGTTTTTATAATCATGCAGTATAGATGAGGAGAGACAAACAGGCCTGGACAAAGCGATACAGAGTGAAACACTAAGACTCATTAACTATTCCATTAAAGAGATAAATTATGAATGGGGTCCCAATCAGCTTGAAGGTGACACTGCTGGGGAAGGATTTGTACACATTTTAACTAGCTCTGTGACACAGGAGGACAATGTTAGATTGTGTATGTCTAGAGGACATATGTATGGCAGAGGAAACAAAATGCTTGTATACATGGCCTTTGACTAATACTTATAGAGGAAGTTCAGTGAGAGATCAGTATTTTTATTACTTCACAAGAGTTCAGACTTAGTATGTTATGAATATAATAAATAAATATATAAAAAAAAAAAAAAAAAAAAAAAAAAAACACTATAATGGCTCCTTTATTCTGGCCTCCACAATAAAGTTGCCATAGTACCCTTACTCACACTCCCAGATATTTAAAGCTGCACAATGCTGGTCAAACATCTACCATGTATATGAGGTCTCTTGCTTTGAAATATCCCAGCAGGAAATCATCTTGGGTCTGGTGACCAAAAAAGACATAAGCTAATATTAAAGGAATAATATTTGCCATATTGCAGCTATTAATCAATGATATTCATCTTTCTGCCTTCCATGATCTCTTAACTGCCTACCCTTTACTTACACCTCTCTTGGTTAGCTGTTGCGCCTGTGCAATGATTCATCAGAAAGCAACACTCTTTAATTGAGGATAAATGAGCAAGTAGACATAGATGGAAACACAGATTTGGAAATCTGTAGGTGAGACTGAGAGCCAGACAGACATTATGAACGAATGGATAGTTGTCTCCCTGATAAAGCCAGTTAGAGTGCTCCTTCAAATGTTTTTTATAACATATTTTATGCCTGAAACTATAAAAAAACATATAAACAAGACCTTTACAAACCAACCACTTTGAAGTGTAGTCATTTTTCATTGGAATGTGGCCATGCACCCAAATGGACAAATATTGGCAACATGTATATGTTAACTTCATATTGTAGAAAAGGAATTCATGTACACTGAATGGGTATGAGAGGGAAAACTGAATAAGACAGAGGGGAAAAGGGGACGAGTACATGTCTGCTGTTCCCTGGCTCCTATTTCTGAACATCACTGCATGTTGATTCACAAAGACAGACACGCACATACACACACACACACACAGTGTACAATCCTGTCTCTGCCTCCTTTCCAGTAATGTGATCATGAGCGCAAAGGCAAACGTCACAACATAAATCAACCAGGAAATAAAAGCACTGAATCTTGCTTTACACAGACGCCCCAAGGGCGGGCACACATACGGGCAGATAGACGAACACACACACGCACACAGTGTGTGGGCAGCAGAACTAAATTTGCTTCAAGACCATCTCTTCCATGACAAAAACAGCACCAACCGCAGCCATCATTTTAAACAGCGACAGAATCCAAATGTGGAGACCACATATTGTTTGTTCAGGAAGTATTGATCAAATGTCTTTTAATGGTCAAGTGTTTGGTTTTCATTTCCTTGCTTGTTTACGTTGATAAAGAGGTAATAAATAACTTGTTTGTCTACTTACTGCCAAATAACCTCTTGGGATGGATGAGCGATGCCAGAGGCAGAAGAAAAATGAGGGGAGCCTATTGTCACAAGGGAGCACAAATAACTGATGAATCCATCATTAGATTTTTACTCTGTTTTATTGTACTCATTCCAATATTTTTGCTTAGCCTACATTATGTACATATTGTCTTTCGTTGTCTCTGTAATTAGAGCAATTCTTTAGTTATCAATTTCCGGCATCTTTCAAACTGTTGGGTGCTGAAAAAAAACAGAAAGCTGCATCTACTATACATAAATTATCTTCCACTCTTTCGTCTTGCAATTTTAAATCTGCTAAATACATAACATTACATAGCACCATCTCCAGCACAGATGCTTTGATATTTAACCTTGATGCAAGGCATCAAAGAATCTAAAACATCATTAAACTGTTTCCATAATAGGCAAACAGCATGGAAAAAAAATATGCAAGATGAAAGGATAATAATGGGCTAATAAGTCAATATGTGGCTAGCCGGGTCTTCCTGGGGCTTTACCATCAGCTTCCCTTTTTACTTTTGCATACTGAGCCACAATGTTAGCTGCTAAGTCTGTTTTTCACAACATGAATCAGAAGTTAACTCTTATTTAAATCGGACTTCCATGGGACTGTGTTAGACACAGTAATGCCTTGAGCTAAATGCTAACATCATGCAGTCAAGCTCACAAAGATCATGTTAACATGCTAATGCTAGGTCATGTTTACTCTGTTCACCACAGTAGTTTAGCTAGTCTAGAACAAAGAAAGAAAGGCTAAGAGGTTAGCCAATCCATCAAGATAAGATATTTCACAAAAAAAGTGAAAACTTTAAACCGATGCTAGTCAACAGATGAACAAAGTGTGTAGGATTCATCTTCTGAATACAATGATGTTAAATGCACCGAGTTTGATGCAAATCCATTCAGTAGTGAAGTGGGCGATACACATTTGCCACCCACAAAAGTCATGCAACTACAGTAGCAAAGCTAGAATAGTTTTGTCCATCTCCTTTTCAGAACCATTGCAAAACAGACCTCTAATGAGGATATTGATCAGTTATGCATGAGAATTTTCATTTTAAACATTTTTACAGCTCAGCCACTCCAGTAACTACATAAAAATCAGATAATGTCATTCAGACAGAAAGGGCCCATTGTTGAATATACAAAAAACACAGCTCAATTTCCTTATTAAATGAACAAATGAGGATAGCACATCATGCAGTGTTGAGTTATTATGTTCCCACACTCTGTAACGACCTAGTAATTAAGTGAGCTCCTTCTCAGGATCATCATTCAGCATGAGTCAAGGAATGATTGTTAAGAATGATTTAATGCTAGAGGAGGAGGGCATCGTGGACTGAGCAGGTGATGAAAAATTTCAGGATATCTTTTTCTTTTTTTTTTTTCTAATTCAGTTCAACTGACAGTTTTCAACTTGTCATCATTTCATTTTTGCCCCTTTGTTTTATTTATTTATTTTTTTAAGTAAAGCATCTAGGAGCTCTGCCAAATTCCTCTCCATTTCACTCTGGCTCTATGCTTGCCCCCTGGCCTTTTTCTCTCACACTTGAGTTTCTACTTTTTTTAAACCCCACATTTAGAAATGACTCTAAACAGGCCACAGAAGAATTTTTGAAATACAATGTGGGATGTACTGCACTGTCTCTCAAACTAACTCTTACACCTGTTGTTGAGGTTGCAACTGATGACAGTAATGTGACAGGGATACTGACAGACCGACAAGGATAATGACTATGGAGGAATACACACACATACACACATATACACATGGGTGATGTATTGCTGATCTGTGACAAGGCTAGACCGAAGTGTTGCTGTCTCAATGTGATGATGAAAGCAAGGTGGCGGCTGCGCTGAGTGATGATGGTGATGAACGGGTGAGGTTATCGTCCAGCAGTGTGAAGTATCCATACACACACACACACACACAGGCTGTTATTTACAGCAGTGATGTGAGAGCTGGAAGGGAGTGCGTTTTGACACTTGGGAGGACAGAATTGAATTAATGTGTGTATGTGTCTGTATGTGTATGTATTGGCCCTTTTGCATTCCACAGTTACTGCACTACTCGACTCAACTCGACTTGGTTTTGGTCATTTTCCGTTACAACTGAGTACTTCATAGTACCTCCTCAACATGGACCGGGTCGTCATAACATGGCTGCTACGGTTGCTCCATTGCGCTCTCTTTTTTTGGATCCATGGTGTGGTTTTGCACACAGCAGCAGTTTACCTTGCATGAAAGAATAACAAAAGTCACAGTACAGATCAGTGGTCGCTGCTGCCCATGTGTTTTTAAAATAGCCTTTTGAATTTGATTCTAGTGTCGGACATCGTGCTCATTACTCTTCCAGTGACAACACTCTGACCATTCAGTGGCGGCAGTCGGTTGACGTTTTAGTATCGGCTTGGCTCGCTTGGAACCTTGCTTGAGGCGTTACCAAAAAAAGTACAAGGTACCAGGTACTATCCCTAGTGGAAAAGCAAAAACAAACGAGTGGAGTCGAGTAGTGCTAGGGGAAAAGGGCCATACTTTATGTGTGTGCGTGTATGTAATAGTGGGAGAGGGGGTAGATACAGAATTAATGGCCACAGCAGAACAGAGCAAGCCAGTGTCGTATGATAGCGACAACTATGAGAGCACCTCTAATATTTATCATATGGGCTCACACATAATGTTCATGTGGTTTTGGAAGGTATAAGGAATAGTAATCAATTTTTTGTCAGTGTAAGTGTGTAGATATTCGAGGTCAGCAGAAAAACCGTGTCTGTTTACTGCACCAGGTACATTGTGTAGGAGAAATGTTGATACAACGTATGATAAACCCAATATACTGGATCACTGACAATCTTTGTGCAGTACTGCAGTGCATTGCAGATTTGAATACAGGAAAAATGCATACATTTCAAGAGGACAATCCATATATTTTGCGTACAGCACATGTGTGGAGGTTGGAGGACTGTTTTTTGGCAACAAGCCCTCCAACCTAACCAACCATAAAGGTGTTTTTTTTTCTCCCAACCCACTGAGACGACCCACAGGACTGTCTCCTGAAATAGCTCCCCTACAGCAGCAGGCGAAGTGGACCTCTGTTGTCAGAGGGCTGTATCAGCAGCAGCGTACTCACACTCGACACCATGGTTACCATAATAATAGTCATTGCTTGGTTATATTAAGACACAAAAAATACTTGGGAATGTTAAGGAAAATGCAATGATTTGGGTTGAAAAATTCAGGTAGTCATCGACATTAGACCATACTTGTTGCCATGGTTACAATAAAAAATGATTGTCTTTATATTAAAAATACTCTACCTTGGTTATATATTTTTTTAAATAAAAACTGAACAATCTTCTCCTGACGCATATTCCCATTCATTCACCTCAACTGCCTCGTGTTGCAGAGTTCGTCCTTCCCTGCCCCATGTCTCTGTACTTTTCCCTTTGCTCCCATCATAATTAATACAACCACTAGGTGTCATCTAACAACAAAATGTATGTATAGGTAATTACAACCTGCAGCACAAATGGCTGTGGCTTGGTCTGTTGGAAACAGGTTGTCTGCAGGCAAAAAGCTTTGTTACCTTGTTAATGCTTTATCTAATTGAGCGTACTTGAATTATGTGTTTGTCTGTGTATCTGCATGACAGGGCGCCTGAGATTCAGTTCATAGTGCCTGTTTATTTAATGGAGAAATCTCCCAGGTCACCTGATTTGTGCCAGAAACATCTTTCATTCTCCTACTTTTTTTTTTCACTCTCCGCCCTCTCTCTCTCTCTCTCTCTCCCTCCCTCCCCTCACTTTCATTATAGGCGTGTAAATTAATTTGCTCCATCGTTAAGGAGGCGAGAAGCCAGGAGAATTTGTAGTCATAGTTCAGCAGCACCCCAGTCCTTTGTCACAGTGTCACAGAAAGCTGTGCCAAGGTCGTTGCAATCTCTGCTATGTCTCTCTCCCTGCCCTACCTTTTCCCCTCACCTTATGTAGATGGAATTCAACCCGTTTCCCTCCTTTGGAGATAGCTACTATAGATACTGTATCAAGGGCTTTTCCTCCCACACAAATGAACCTGCTTTGGGTAGGTGGAGGATTTGTTTTGTGTTTCCATTCATTAGCCAGCAAGATGAACACAATGTGGAGATATCCAATTAATCTAAGGCAAATTTAGATTAAGTCCGTTAAGTGTGAACCCAGCAAAGTAAAGGGCGAACAATAGAATGCACCATTTTTCTTTCTGTGTTTCTCTCTTCGTGTCAGCTTCTTCATGTCAGCTCTTGGCTGGTTTTGGCCTGGCCTAGCTTGTTTGCAAACCACAGCTGACTCAGCTCCAGGCTGGCCAGGTTTGCCTGGATTAACAGTAGAGCTACTGGCTGAAAGCCAGATGTTAGAATATATCTAATATCTGAGATTTAAAGGTAGAGTCAGTAGGTTTGTTCATTGCAATTTGTAAACACAACATTCAAATTGGTCCTTTTTTTTTTGCTGGTTAGTGTGTATCCTCCATTTCTCCCAGCTTGATGCCATCCAGTCACTATGTTTCATGTTTTATCCAAGCCCATGGCGCTGTATGGCCAACTTCACCACCACCTCGCCGCCCAGAAACATCCCAACCACATCAAAACATCAAAATACAGGTGGTGGGTGGCTCTGTAGACACAGTCACCACCACACATGAGTAGAAGCCCATAGGCAATGATCAAGCAGGATTTCTTTTGTATGAGTCTATATTTTGTTTTTTAGGAAAATCCTAAAGACTCTACCTTTAAGTAAATTAGGTTGATAACATTTTACTGGTTAGAAGTTGTTTATTCAGTGTACCTGTGTGTAGCCTTGACAGCTTTTGGGTAATGTTTTTTTTCTGCATTTCATTTCGTTCTCCTCCACATCAACATTCTGAAAAATATCTTGTTGCTCTGCAGCTCTAAATGTTCCAGTAATCCTCCTGTCTTCGTCAACTTTCACATTCTCACTCCCTACGCAATTGAACCCGCCTCTCACTTTTATCTCCTTATCCCTGACTTCTTTCTCCATGGCTCTTCCCCTCTTCCCTTTAAT
Organism: Caranx ignobilis; assembly: GCA_021432705.1. Lineage (NCBI taxonomy): Eukaryota > Metazoa > Chordata > Actinopteri > Carangiformes > Carangidae > Caranx > Caranx ignobilis. The sequence goes on along the minus strand of MU270014.1, from coordinate 44,131,694 downwards.
ATAACCACCTTAACCCCATTCTCTTTGTTCTGCTGTTCTGCTTTATAGTTTTGTTCCACCTATCCATTGCTCTCTCCTCCTCACCATTACTCCTTTGCCATACCCTTGTTCACTTTCTCCCAATTTCCCTTTCTCTCCTCATTTATTTCCGCTCCCACCTTTTGCTACTCAATTCTCCCTATCTCTCTGCACCCCTTCCTCTTTTGTAAATCCCTCTCTTTATGCTGCCATTTCCCTAAGCAACACGCTACTCACTATCCCTGCTCTCTGGCCCTATCCTCACCACCTCTATTCTTCATTGCTCAATATAACACCCTGTGTGACATTTAATCCAAGTAAACTTGCCCTACCTCGGATGGCCTTGATAAGACGTGCTGTATACGTCTGTCTGTGCAAGTGAAAGAGTCACACACAGGGAGACATGTTTAATTAAGAATGATCTGACATTTACTTTAAGAATAATTCTGATGCTTTTTATAATTTTTATATAGCAGATAAAACAGATCATACAGATTTCCATCCAATTTGCAGAGAATGGATGGGAATGCATGTCAGAAGAGTATACAGGTTTGCAGCCTGCAATCTATTACACATTTTCATCTATACTTTTGTACAACACATGCTGTAATGGAATAGCAGTGCAGTTAAAAGCCTAGATACCTTGAAGGCTGTTCTCTCCTGGTACATGTTAACGACAGTGGGAAGGTTCAGCATCTATGGGTCAGCTATTCAGTAACATTATATTCATGTGATGTTGTCAGTAAATAAAACCCCAACAGTCAGACAAGACCCATGCTTTTAGCTTCATTACCTGCAAATGGTTGATGAGCTGACAGACAAATGAATTTCCCTTTGGGGATTAATAAAGTAATTCGTATTCGTATTCGTATAAAAGTATAAGGTACATACAGTGGCTTACAAGGCAAATAAATACACATTACACCAAGACTGATTATTTTGGAAAAACATGGTTCAAGTTTGCAGGTATTTGTTTGTTTTTTCACAATCAACTGCAAACAGTGGAGGGAAATATGGAAGTCAGAAATTCTCATTAAAAATGTTCGTAAGCAAATAGTGGGCAGTCATGGGTGAAGCTCATTCTTCAACAAAAAGAGGCAAAAACAAACTTATTTGGCTTTAACAATATCAGAAAATGGTTTGTAAAGTTAAGTGCAAAGCAGAGAGGATGACAAAATCTTTAATGAAGACAAACAAGACTGAGGTTGTAGTTGAGAAAGAATTCAAAGTGGGCAGAAATAAAGATGGAGAATAGGTATTTCTTTTTAATTCTGTAAAAAAAGTGTTAACATACCAAACTGTATGGGAACAGAACCCTCAAATCTGCTTTTCGAGCAAGAAGCCAGTCTTCTTAAGCACCTTGAGTCTTTAAGCTCACTCTCCTGATTAACGTTGAACATTTGGGAGGATTTTGCTTGAAGCGCTGGTAAGAGGCTCCAGATTTGTACACATCATAAATGTCATATTATATTTAAGGGAGAAATGGATTTTGTAGGATTCACCCCTCTCTTGCCCTCCTTCCCAATTCCAAACTGCATGTCTTCAGCATCTTCAGAAGCCTTTCTTGCTTCTGTGGTGTTCTTCAACTCTGTGCTCTCAAATCCTTTGCTTGTCTCAATTTCTTATATTTATAGCTCCAAAACTTCTCAGTGCTCCTCCCCTTTATCTCTCTCCCTCCCCAGTTTTCACCTCCACAGCTCTCTTTCATACTTTTCTCAATCACAAAGTCCTTCTCACCCTCCTCTTTATCCTTCCATCACAGACTTGTCCTTTACCCCATCCACACATTCACAAACACTTTTTTTTCCTCCTCACCTGTTATCCTCTGGCACTCTAATCCTGCCATGCTGTACCTCTCTGTTCGTCCTTTTACTTCCACCCACCATCTTCTTCTCTTGCTTCCTTCATCTCATCTTATCCCCTCTGTCTCCTCGCTGTCTAGCTTTTGTTCAAGTTTGCTCTTCCCTCCAGTCCTCTTTGCCCTCCACAACCACCAGCAATTGAAGGGGGTTCAGTACATCATTACTCAAGCAGCTCAGTGGCTCAAAACCCCTCTTTCCTGTCCTTGTTGACACTGCTGCAGCTGTGCTCCAGCTGCACTGTGGACTTATAAAGACAGCCTTTCCATCTACTGATTTAAATGTGCAGTAATACAACAAAAGAAACACTAATACGAATGTCCACGAGGGCACACACACATACAAGCATAGAGGCTCAAGGGGATATTTCCTTCATAAATAAGCCTCCCTGTACTTGGTAGTCAGCAAAGATAGAGTGGCTCTAAATAACCACTATGGCGATCTGTGACCAATATAGCAGCACTAATGCATCATCAATAATGCACTCAGTGTGTGTGCGTCTTATCTACTTCTTTCTCTTTCATTAATTCTGTCTTACTAATTTGCTCTTTTTTATCATCAGTCCATCTGCCCACACACAATAAAACAACTCCTGTTCCCCTTGATCACTTTGTCTCCCTCTGTCTTACTATCCATTTATCTCTCTTTCTACCTAAAACACTTTCTCTCTATTCTACTCTCACAATCCCTCCATCATGTTCTCTCACCCTCTTCCTTTATCTCTCCAGCCCTCTTTCCCAAGGCCTCTCGTCAGTGCACTACCACCCCCGCAGAAAACCTTCTGTTCCAAACCTGCACCCACCTCGCTCATATTCATCCCTAACACACACATGCACACACACACATCCATACAGACACACATCATGTTCATTACCTGCAGTGAGTCAGTTAAAAAATCATAAAGGGCATAATAAAGCTCCTCCATCTGCAAACCTATTAGCAATGGCCAATCATGGGGTCACACAAGCAGGTATGAATGACATGGTATGGGGCAAACGTGGGTCCTGATACATCCTTTGCTTACATCCCACACTTCTGCAACTATAGCTGTATTATATTGATATGATACAGTTCACCTTTCACCTAACATAACTTTGCACAAACACAGAGCTCTGGGGCGCAGAAAGAAATGAACTTACAAGAAAAGTGACAGACAGTTAAATCAATGACTTCATGAGGAGCTTCAACTCTCACATTAGGCTTTCCAAATAGACCTCAGGTCAGAAATTTCCACCTTTGCAAGAAGCTGCAGCAAGACAATGAGGCTATATGTTTAAAAACAACAAGTACTCAAAGCCTGCACCATGAGATGGGAGTGGAGACAAATGTACTCCAGGACCAAGGCTAGTTGAAAGCTGGGCAAGATGAAGTGTAGAAAGAAACCACATTTCAACAAATCACTTTGTGTACTGCTTTTAGAAGCAGAGTGGCAGAGGTTCTCTACATCATTATGGATGATTCCTTAGTCAATATATGCGCCAAACTAGGAGTATTTTGTACTGACCAATAGGTAAGGACACTGACATTCCTTTCTAAAAATCATGGCCCTTTTAGGTGTACCTCTGATTTCTTTAAAAATGTCAAAATTCACTTGTAATTCCATGCCTTTTAAAAAAGCCTTGACTGAGAAAACACTTGGCAGGCATCCATATTTCCATATTTTTCATTAAAAGGAGTTACAAACCCTCTGGAGCAAAGTTCCTACATGGATAAAAAATTATTAGCCAAAATGCTTGCCACTTTACTACAGAAAATTCTCATATTGATCATATAACCAAATTGACAATATAGTTGATGGGCAGATTTTCTCCAATAGCTCATTACAGTACAGTAGTATTGCACGTGGAAGACTGAAACCTTTCAACATCAACCTGGTTTCAAAAAAATAATGGCAAAAAAATCAACATGTTTTGTGGTTTTGGTTTTCCCACCCTTGTAGACTCTACAATATTTTATCCTCCCTTGGGCTGGCCCTCAGAATGCAGAGGTTCTTGTTTCTCTGGATGCTGAGAAGGCTTTGGGCTGCGGTGAACAGGACTTTCTATTTGCTGCTCTTGGAATCTTTGGCCTTCATGAAAATTTTATGGCTTGGGTCAAGCTGCTGTACCAGTCCCCTCTTGCTTCTGTTTCCTCAACAGGATGGCAAGGCCTGCTTTCATTTCCTGCCAGTGAGTATTTCGATTTTTCTCTGTGCTCTCTAAAGATCTATGGTGGCATTTTTGAAGTGTTGTGTTTTTATATGCAGATGACCAGCTTTTATATGTCACAAACCCCTATGAATTAATTCCCAATCTAATGTCTGCCTCTTGTCTGAAAGAATATGGTGAGTTAAACTTGTCAAAGAGCAGACTGTTCACCATTAGCAAGGCTGCAAAAAGCTTTTAATTAGTCATGGTTAAAATAGCAACAAGTTATTGTATAGATTTTGGTGCAGTGGTAATGATGGGCATTGCAAGCCTGTTTAAGGATAAGTCACTATTTGAGCACTCTATCCATGAACTCGCCGAGAGGAGCAGTCAAGACCAGGTGGGTGAATGGGACTACCTCATTTCCATTAGTATTATTGGATGTGTAACATACATAGCTACTCCCTTCTTTTGGGCTCAATCTGATAAGCATGCTGAAAATCCAATTTGGGTACAAATGGAACACAATTCATCCTTTCTGACATCCCTGTCTGCCCTCGTTTTCTCCAATGCCCACAGTCTTTGAAAATATGGTCTGCTATTACGAAAAAGCTATGGATGGCAAAATACTCTCTGCTTGCCCCCATTTGTCCGAGTCACCTCTTCTGTCCATCCATCATGGATACGTTTTTTTGGTATTTAGAAAATGGAGTGGCAGCACTAGACTTTTTTTAAAGATAGAATATTACCTACCACTACACGACAGCGATTCACTTCATTTACCTCAATCCCACTATTTTAGATTCAAAAGATCCATAGTTATATCAAAGCTAATACATCTTCTTAATACATCTCCTTGAGCCATCAAAAGGGGACAGAGCATAATTTATTTATAGCTTATGCAGGATAAGGATATAACGTATAATTACTTAAGTTTGTGCAAGTATCTATCTCAAAGTTTTATTGTGAGAACCAGATATATGTTAAATGTTCTGTTTCATCACCTCTGTATGCAATTCAAGGCCTCACAAGGTGGAATACAGCTAATTTTCTAAATCTCTCAAATATTACATTGTGAAAATAGAAAAAAAGGAACCCTGATAATAGGGAAACATTAAAATTTAATCTTTGAAGTTGAAGGTAAATTAATGAATCTAATGAATTTAAATTGATGATAATATGTTGATCAGTGTAGCTTTCTGTTAATAGTTGCTCATTGCTGCTGCTGCGGCTTTTATATGCATATATATATATATATATATATATATATATGTATGTGTGTGTGTGTGTGTGTGTGTGTGTGTTATCATGTATGCATGCAGACACGATTGCACAGGCACTCACATTGGCCTGGGCCATAAGCTGCCATACTGCCAGCCAAACAGCCAGCCAGAGGAGTTCATTTAAAAGCCAGCACATCAGCAGAACCTCCCCCCACACACACTCACAGACACACACACACACGCTCCAAATGGCTGTTGTTTTATTCATCACTGCAGTAAGGTGGGTGGCCCTCAGGATCCAGTACCCAGAGCACTGTATATGAGGTATAGCTGGTGGATTGTCAGTGTCAGTGTGTCCATGTATTTATTTGAGAATGCTCACTATATTTTCAAAATGTGCATGAGTAAGTCACTCAACATGACCCACAACTAATTCCCTGATTATGAAATATGTACAGAAGAGTCAAAGGGAAAACCTTAAGAAGGAATGGAGTAACAGGGTGACAATGCTCCCATCAATAGTCCACAAGAAGTCACTGAATATTTTAGCTAGTATGAAAATAATGTAAATGTGGCCTTCACAGTCGCCAGAGCTAAAATGAACACCAAAGGTAGCCTTTGAACCAACAGGTTATAGCGCACTTCTCAATATCATCAAAACACCAGATGAGGGAATCTTATCTGGAGGCTTAAGGGAGAGACTTAAACCGGGTAGCACTGCCACAAGACAATGTTTTTCAAATGAGTTGACACATATATTAATCTGTTAGGAGCAATCACCCTTTTATGGCAAACACAACACATCTAATACATTTAAAAGCCTTGTGCAAGGACAAGACTCAGACAAAAGACTTACATTTTATGACATTTTACACTTTTCACAAGATGAAGACACTTGAAGATCTTTAAGGAATAACCTCTGCTGTCTGCAGATAAAGGGGAAAATGGTGGACTGAGGTTGTGGGTCAGATCTTGTATAAAACAACAGCAGCGCTGTTCACTGTGAGGCTGGGTAGGAGACACATAATTAAATGTGCACCATCTGATGTGAGGTCATAATATTGTCAGTGAAACTGGAACATCCACATCATTGTGGAAAATACAATTGACCTTGATGTACTGGCTGCATTCAAAGCAGCTTTTCCTGCACAATCAGGAAGCCATCGCAGCCAAACACAACAAAACCTCCCACGGGGAATAGAGTGAGCAAAGCTAGGGGTAACATTGCTATTCATTGCCTTCTGTGCACATGTGATAACATACAAGATGACAAATATTGTACATGATCATATACCTGGCATAATCAGCTGTTAAGGAATAATTTCAAAACAGCAGTGAGCAAAGCAATTCACAAAATAGTATCAAAATAGACATTAGTTCTCACTTTCTCTTACTCATGTTGATTAACTGAGTTAAAACCTACCCCAATGCACCCTGGAAAAGAAATACTACCCTCACCATCATGTGTGTTTTCCCCATTCAACTCAAACCAAAGCTGTCGATGTGGATGAGAGTGCTAACACTGAGCCTCAGGCTATAGCTGCACCAGTTGAGTTTTAAAACTAAAAACATAACTTTTGCCACACCTTACAACTAGTTTCCACAGTACCTCAGAGTTTTGAACTCCCTAAAACGGAAAGTTTGGGGACGTGGCTGGCCCTGTTTCAGTTTGAAATTCTGCCATAGCCTTCCTGTCTAGATGGAAAGAAACTGACACTTTTGGAAATGATGACACCTGTCTCGCCTCATGATTGAGCCTTATCAGACACAACTACCAGACAGCTGTGAAGGCAACATGGATAGCGACCAAAGGCAACGCCACCAATTTGTTTTATCTCATTGCTGAATATGAGCTGTGCATGGCTCAAAGTAACAGAGAGAGATAAGCACCAAAGTAACTGTTCATTAACTGCAATCAAGGTAAAAGTTTGGAATAAATGTAAAATATATTTTTTGATATCATATCACCCGGCCCTATTAATAATGGCTAGCAGTTAGTCAATTTAAGATAAGACTTTGGCTGACTTTCAGGTAAAGGTTGGGTTGGTTGCTGACTCATTTCAGCTTGCAGTGCAGTGGTGGCAGAATTTGCCCCAGCAACAACAGATAGCAGTTGATCAGGTTCAAATGTGCCAATTTGTTAGGTGTGTGTTTGACTGTAGTGGTGGGAGATAAGATGTAGGAAGTACAAATGACTTCATGTTCATGCCTGGACCTCCCCTACAGGCTCCACATGTGAGAGATTTTCTACACTTACACAATAAAAGGATAATAAAAGAATACATACTGTATAATTTTATTACTAGATCCCCTTGCACTTGATTCACCATTATCCACTTAGGTAAATTATCCATGAAGTTACAGGGCAGAGCATACAGGAAAGGGTCAAATACAGGCCACTGTCGGGTAGTGCAACTACCAAGGAAATTAAATATAAACCAATGCAGGTCCAAAACGCATGTGTGTAAATTGGGGATAAAAAAAAACGAGGGGGGGGGGGCAGGAGGGGAAGAGAGAAAGGAAGGAGTTGGGTGGGTTTCTTTGAAAGACAGGGAGGAAGGATGCTACAGAGGAATAATATAATATAATCCTGAAATGTATTTTTGGATTAGACTATATTTTGTAATTTAGAAGATAATCATGTGATACACATTGGTCTTTCTGAAACTCAGCCCTTTGAATAAAAATAGCCACTGAAAGCAGTACAGAGAGAAAAAAAATAGGCACCCTGTTTCTGCAACAATCGACAGACAGAATTATGTTGGAGGCATATTCATTTTGAGATTAGTGGGTTTCAAAAGCAATCTGCTATGCACCACATGCAAATTAGTCCAGGAGGTTTGCATTTGAAATTCCAATCTGCTTTACCAATCTGTTTCGAGTCCAAGTCGTCCATCCAATTCAGATTTAGTCTTTTTGGGGGGCTTTGATACATTTCTTGACATATTACCCAGAGGAAATTCAAATTTAGTGCAAATGATACCTCTTGAACATGTCTTGAGATCTTTGCTTGGCAAAGATGGTCAGAAAAGTTGGACATGCTAATTGGAAGCTGTGGAATCATTTTTTTCACTTTGTGTCCCATACATGCACAGTGCACCATGCAAGAAAGCATGGAGTGGGACTATTTGGGCCAACAACCTGGAGGGTCACTGCTTGATCATCATAATGGACATACTGGACCAGTGTAGGACAAGTCCACCCAGCTTGATATAACCTGTGTCCAAATTACAAAAGCATAAACTAATTTAAATGGAGGATTTCAGATTGATTCAAATCTAGAGGACACAGAACCCAAACTAAAAACAATACTTAGTAGTAAAAGTCATAAAAACCCATACATACATTTGTTTTTTTGTTTTTGTTTTGTTTTTTCATAAACTATGGAACTATTGATAATGTCATAGAATGCTGGTATAATTGTGTCTTTAGAGGGGTGAATGGTATAAATGATGATGTGCCTTCCTGTGTGGAGTTTGTATGTTCTCCTTGCATCTGTGTGGGTTCAAGCATGCACACACACTAGGGTTAACCCTAACCCTAACCCTAAATTGCCCATAGGTGTGAATGTGTGTGTATGTCTCAATAATACAAGCACTAATACAAGTATTGTTGATGCCTCATCAGTTTAAAAAAGTTTAGACTGAAAATTTATAATGACAGAGACCCTGAAAAATGACATGACAAATTTTGTGTGATAAGAGCTAATTACACTGAATTAACAACTGAGCGGCTCTAAGTCCAATGAGGTCTAAACAAACATAGTATGACCAAAGGGAGAAAATTGATTAATTATCTGCCTGAGGAATAAAGACATTGTAAGCCGAAAGAACGGTTAATTGTTAAAAGTCAATATCTGGCAACTTGGCAATGGATAAATTAGAGATAAACCGTTATTTAGGAGTCCTGTATAAATTGTTTTACAAATCATAATATAAAAGCTCAGAATCATTTCTTTTGATCAGTTGCAATTTCAGACTTTATGAGATAAGGAAAACACTGGAAATATCCAAATAACAACAACAAAAACAAAGTTTATGGAGCTACAAAGATATTGTGATAAAACCTTCAGACAGGATGGGCTACCAAAAGAGTTCTGTAAACGTTAAAAAAAAAACAACAGCCACTTGTACGTGTGCAGACACTCCCAGGTTCCTCAAGATTATCTATGAAACACGTGTGAATATCACAAAAAATGGAAATGCAGACGTTGCCTAACAGGACACTGCAAACAACTACAGGGAAATATTTTTGTTTTATTTGTATTCAATCTGATATCAGTGCAAGGTGAGTGTGGGTGTACGTGGTTGTATGAGTATGTAATGTTTGAGTTTTTTGATTACACACTGTTGTATCACTACTGCATGTTGTGTTCTGTATGGGTTGTAATAAGAAAATGACAATAAACATACTGGGAAAAAGGTACACATTCCCTGTTGCCTGTGGCACCCTAAATCTAATTAATACAGCAACACACATCAATAGCTCGGAGCTGCACAATACAACAACAGTTGTGTATAGCCATGAAGACTTCAATATCTTAGACTGCCTTGTAATACTGCTCCCACTTTTAAGTATTAACTGTCTGGTCCCAAGCCATCCAATTTAACCCTTAAGCAAAAGATACCCCATATCTTGTCTTTTCAATTCCTGGGAGTCCTGAGGCACCCAATCATCATTCTCATGCTATAGGATAGTTCTTTCTTTATCAAATGTAAGATTAGGCACCCGGTTTCCTGGAGCAATTTCATCAACAAGAATACCTCCATTCAGTGCGTAAAAGACCTGCAGTTTCACTGAAATCTAATATAGGACCTTTAAAAAAGAGAATTTTAGAGAAGGATTTCAGACAACCAATCAAGTGTTGTGTGAACACAATGAAACGGACGTGACATGTGTGGCACATGTGCGTGTGTTTGTGTGACAACACATATAATAGAGTAAGGCTGGTCTAACATTATTGTGTTTTCTCATGTTGAACAAAGTCTCTTTCTGTTCCACTGGCAACATATTCAGCTAGAATTATAGCCTCAGAGTTGCATGTCAAGGTGTCAGGACCTATGGTCTCAATCTCATTTTACCAGGTTACAGCATTAAATAATGGCCAGATTTTGTGGAACATCATGATGTGAAGTTGACCATTGGCTGTTTAGATATAAAATGACATTTATGTGAAATTGTGTCATAACTAATATATAAATTTTTGAGTAGTGGTCAAAATGTTTTGTAAGGACACAGTGACCTTGATCTCTGACCATCAAATTCTAATCAGTTCAGCTTTGAGTCCAAGTGGATGTTTCCACCAAATCTGATTAAATTCCCTTAAGGCGGTCTTGCAGGTAACATATTCAAGAGACCCAAAACATGTTTTGTAAGGTGACAGTGACATTGACATTGACCTTTGACTGTCAAAAGCTATTCAGTGGACAGTTGTGCCCTATTTGAAGGGATTCCCTTAAGGAGTTTGTAATACTGCATTCACAAAACATTGTTTTGTGAGGTCACTGTGTCCTTGACCTTTAACCATCTCCTTGAGTCCAAAGGAGTGCACTCACTTTGTAGAAATTCCCTCAAGGCTGTACTGAGATACTGTGCTCACAAGAACGGGGCATACAGACAAAAGGCCAGCGTAAAGGTATAATGTCTCGTGCCCTGGCTGTCACCTGCACAGAGGCAGAACAATGACAATACAATGATTTAAATACACTTCGTAGTTATATTCCAGAGGAAGGAAAATGAAGCAGGTCTGATGGGCACACCAAGACAACGTGGTCCCTGGTTACAGGGACCACATGGTTACTGGAAGATGAAAAGAATACTGATCTAATTTAAGAGCGGTACAGAAAGAGGGACCTCCAGAAGCATCCCAGTGGGACTCACTCGTGTAGCTTAGTTTAGTGAGACTTCACAAGAAGTCAACACTTACCAAAAACCGTCAAATACAATAACATATCTGATGGTATACCCTGAAGACAAACATTCATGTGGCATTGCCTGCGATGACTGTGGGCAACACATCAGAAAGAGATCTGTATGAGTAGATGAAAACGGAATGAGACAGTAGCTGTTTACAGAGACCAGACCAAAAAAAATACAGCAGCAATTAGCAAAGTGTCACTGGGAGGGAAATCAAAGACCATTCACAACTAGAGACAAGACCGGCTTTGACAGCGCTTACATTCACTCCATATTTATATCGCATGTCCTAACCCAGCATGAGCCATGAATGGTTTCTGCTTGCCCTCTGCCATCACACAGGCATTGATTCATCCCTCAACTTAATCTTAGGTGATGCAAATTCATCGAAGCCAACTATTTTCAAACACAACCCTCCCTGACCTCTGCCCCAGACACCAACCCACAGAAATGCCCCTGCATGAAAGTGCAAACATTGTTTGGTTTATTCATATAATGACTTAAAAAGTTCTTCAACAAGATAGATCACCAACTCCACAAAATTTCCCTCCTTCTTCTCCTCATTTCGCTTGTCTTTTTTCCTACATCCTCAATAGAGTGAATCTGTGTTGTTATTATTCCAGAAAATCAAACTGTGTAAAAAGCAGGAATCAAAAGATCTAAACAAATACACATTATAAAGGCAGTCTATCAATTGACAGGCTTACTCTTGATAAAAGTTACACGCACACTTTACACGCACACATTTTGTAGATTGCATTTTATGGAGCTGTTTGTTTGGCATAGGGAATTAATTTTTTTCACAACACTGAACAACAGGTGAAAATAACCACAATAATAGCAGAAAATCGACTGCTACCCTGACAAGCACAATGCCCATTCTCTCTTTTGTCTCTCTCTCTCTCTCCCTCTTTCTGGCTCCTTACATCAAATTTCCAATTAGAAAATACTTTAAGGATTAGAAACCTATGGCCTAAGTATCAAATATATAATCAACAAACCATCAGTGGAAACGTGTGCATGGGTATTTACTTTAGATCTGTCTAGACATGGCCACTGTTAGGCAAAATGAGACGTAGGACTAACTCTGTTTTTGTGTGGTTAAAATTCAACAGAAGAGTCGATATCTGAGGTTAGATGAATTCTCAACTATATACTGGGTACTCTGACTCCTGTCAACTTTTCCATTCGTCAAACATTCTATGAGTTGTTTGGCAAAGAAGCCACACAAAGCTAACGCTACACCGGATGTCAGTTTTCAGTCATATCTTTGTGCCATTCGTCTGATGAGAAAGATGCACCTCCACTTTCACTGTCTAGAGCTGCCATGCAGCGATTCACACTTTGATGGAAAGCCAGTATTGGTACGATTTGCGTGTTGTCTGCTGTTATTGTTCCAATAGAGCAGTATCTTGGAACAACGCTCACAGCTCAACAAATGCCTTTTGTGCTTTCTTAGCTCAGCAAATACTTTTAGATAATAGATGAAGAGGTTTACACAATAAGCACTTAACTGCACTTTGGGTCCAATAGTTTTACTAGTTTGTGTGATGGAAAGTCACTTGTGCTGTGAAGATTTGGCCACACTCTTCAGACTGGTTTAGCATAATATAATGGGACCAAACTTTGCTTGCAGCATTTTGCAAAATGATTTCAATTTTGTAAAACTGGAACAATTTCTCAATATCCAAACTTTCCATCTTTTGTTTTATCATCTCTGGTAGGGTGCCTCTCCCTTATTTCCCAACTCTCTTCTTTGCCAACGACAGATTATTTTTTTTATTATTATTATTATTTTTTTTTTAGAGGCTGAAGGTCCAGCACAACAGATTTGATCTTGCTTCATCATGCACAATAGAGAGAAAGCATTGGCTGGCATGGAGGGAACAGATTAGGATGCAGAGATGGAGAGGGAAAAGCAGAGTGGAGATGGAATGAGAGGACCAGGGAGAAAAAGAGGTGAAAGATGGGAATGGGAGTGGGAGAAAGACGGGGCAATTGGCTGGGGGAGATTTATTTGTGTACTGGTTTCCTGAAGGACAACAAGCTGCAGCTCACAATCCAGGAAACACATGACACAGGCAAGAAAACCACAGTGCAAATTTGCTTTTTCCTTCATTTCTCCTCCTACAACCTCTGGTAGGGACCAAGTGATGAGGCAAAAGAAAAGTAGTAGTACAGTCGGAGGCAAAGTTGACAGAGAGAGATTATTAAAACACACAAGTCAGAATGCTTTGGGATTGTAGAAGGAGACACTGAGAAAAGGCAAAACACGAAAAAGAGAAATATAAAGATGTGAAACCACACAAGGCAGAGTAAGAGCGGGAGGTGGGGCCCGGGAGGAAGAGCGTAAACAGGGAAAATGTCTTGAGCACTTACTTAAGGGAACATTTGTTGGTAGGAACATGAGTGGGGAGTGGATCTGTGTATTTTCTCTTAAGGGCTAACTGTAAGACATGAGTGATTCAACTACAGTGAAAATGTCACTGAAGAGAGAAGCACCCAGACTCCAAATGCTACCAACAACAATACAACTATCTGTAATCTCATAGATTGAAAAATCGATTTGCAAGCTTTTTCCATATGTATGTTTTTAAAAGAAGAGGTGAAAGGGTGAGCAATCATCTGCTGTACATACATTATATATATGTGTGTTATATATATATGATATATTACAAAAACAATGTAAGTCTGATTACAGGTGTTTGCAATACTGAGTCCAAACATTTGGTGGGTGATTTAGTCTGAAAAGAAAATCATTCATAACCTAGATACAATGGCCTTAAAGAGAGACATTATTATTATTTCATATCAGCTATTATGTCACTGGATGGGTTGCCGTTTCAGTAATTGGGAAAGCAGCTTCGAAGGCCACAACAAGACAATTAAGTTCTGCTGCAAAAGTGTGATAGACACACAGCCAATGGATATTAAGTGTAATCGCAATATTGATCCTCAATGCTAAAGCACAGTGCATCAAAGCCAACCGTATAGCAGCACTTTAATTTGGTGTCTAGTAACCCGTGGGACAGTCTGCAGGGTTTTTACTGTACCTGTTTCATTTATTCATGTTATTAAAAAGAAAAAGTAGAGCACGTTTGGGAGATTCAGCAGACGCACAGATCACTCAGACCTATTCCCTGCAGAGTAAATGTGTTTTTTTGTTTGTTTGTTTTTAGTTTTCTGTCTAACTTAGCAGCCACATTGAGTGTCAAACAGGTAACATAATATTCTCATACACAAAAAAAGAAGATAAACTAAAAAAAAATCCCAGACAAACTTGTAAATACTTTGGGTCTGACAAGCTACCGCACCAAAGCTACATATCAACAGATCTTGTGTTTATGCTGCTGTTGGTTTAGCCTGCAGCAGAAGCACATAATTGACACATCAGTGGAGACAGAAAATCATACTGTACCGCTTGAAGCCCATTTAGAATGTCTGAAAAATATGTAGTTTGGAATGGAAGAAGAATTACTATATTTCCATAGCTGATTTGTGAGTCTGTCTATCATTAATGCTGCATCTTGAATAAAAAATCACTCGCTCCAGCTTCAAGCCTGTGTGTAAACCACTATATCACTTTTTTTTTCTTTACTTTTTTTTTGTAGCTGCAGCAGTTTCACGCCTTTAACGTGCATTCTGTTGTGAACATGAGCCGGTGAGAAACTTGTGTTAAACAGCGTTGATGCAAGACATTAATTCTCAGCAATCGTCTGTAGACTACTCCAGTCAGCTGTGGAGTTTAATGGCTGAAGATGCTCATGCCAGTGCTGTAACGACTGAGCTGTGTGTGAGTGTGTGTGTGTGTGTGTGCTGTCTGAGAGCTGACACATCATCATGAGTGTTAATCCGCATACATGTTTGTATGATCAGGGGAGGAGGCATATGTGGGAGGTTGTGTGTGAAGACACGTGTGTGTGTGTACGTGTGTGTGTGTGTGTGTGTGTGTGTGTGTGTAGACACTGTGGTATGCTAAAGAGTTTCCCCATAGATCCTCTCCTCATATGTATGTATGTGTGCGTGTCAAAGGAAGCAGCGTTCTCATTACACAGGGGTTTCTCTAAAGCCCAGCAGGGGTCCAAGAAGTCAAGCTTTGTCTAAGAAACAGGCATGTGCACCGACACATCATGTCCATTCTTTGAAGAATAAACACTGGTATCACAGCCTTTTACCCCAAAGAACCCAAAGAACATGCAACGTTTACATTAAAATCAAAGCTCTGCGTGTCGAACTGGCACAATGGATGCACTCTACACATAAGGGCAGAACACACAACAGTAGGAAATGCTTAACAAGTGTGTGCTGCCTGGTGGTTACTGATCAAGAAAAATATACTGTTTTCATCAGTGAACAAAAACTTTGAGGAAATTATTTGGTGGAACCCAACACAACAGCTCAGACTTGGCAGCTCTGAAAGATATTCAATTAAGCCCTGTCTCACCTCTTGGGTAACTGCAACATTGCTTAGATGGAAGACTGATATATTTCTATGAAGAGCCTATGATATATAGGTATAATAAATTCTTTGCACTGCCATCATTGTACAAAGGCTTTTTAGTCTAATTATTACTTTGCCTATTGCTTACTATACCAATGTTTGTGAGGGTCAAATCTCTTGGGTGCTAACCTATGACGATGTAACTAATGACTGTGGGCAACTGCTTTGTGATCTATAATAGCTGCTGCTCCCATTTAGAATAGCTTTGAAGTACATTACCTAGAACGGCAGAAGACTGGGTTTGATAGATTACAGCCAAATGTGCTGGCAAGGTTTCACAATTCACTGTAGGTTTCTGGTTTTCAGGATCTTTGTTTTTCCACTATCAAGTGAACTCCTCATAACCCATTGCTCTCTCTTTAACGGTTCAGTCTTCCCTTCGATCTCAGTCAGTTTTTTTTCCCCCCATGCTCAAATTGTACCCCTTCTAACTCATACAGTCTCACTTTCTGCCAGTTTTCCTCTCAATCCCTTCCTTTCTTCCCTCCAACTCCTCTCCCACTGTCCTCCCGCGTCTCATTTCTAAGGATGAGCTATAACTGTGCCAAGATGCAGGAGTGAATGCTAAATTCAGATAAAGACTTCAGTTTTGATTTGCATCACTGAGGCATGGGAGTGGTGAAAAGAGACCAGACCCAGCATGACATAAGCAGACAGATTCATGTCAAACACAAACTCTGTTCGCCCCTTCGCTCTCTATTTTTCCAACCTCAGACATTCCTCCACTCTGAGTCACTTCACTCTCTATCTTCAGGTAACCCAGTCTCTACCTTTGCATTCCTCCTTCTCTTACCCCAAATGCTCTTTTCCGCTAAAATCTGTATCAACATTCAGAAACCAATACACAACAACAGTATAAGCTTTTTATGTTTTGCTATTTGTTTTCTTATATAATACCAAATGCACAGGAAGTCATACAAAGATTCACCCTCCATACATCTGTCAAGAAGAAATTAGCTATAGAGATTATGACATAACATGGGAGTCTATGGGGAATGGCTCGATTTTGGAGCCAGCCTCAAGTGACTATTGCAGGAACTGGAGATTTGGCACTTCAGTAATGGTTTCATTTTTCAGCCTTGGACTTGGCCACACAATGTGCGAATGGCACGATAGAAGCCTTTGTGCATGTCAAGTTTGTGTCCTCCTGATATATTGCAACATGTGCAAGTGCAAGTGTTTGAGAGTGCAATGTACAGAAAGGAAGAAATACAGGAAAGAAGAGATAATCTGGAGAAGTTGAAGAAATTATGGGGGAAGGTGGGTCTTTTCTAAGTAAAAAACTCAAATGAAAATAGAGTGATACAGCATCGAGACAGAACCAGAAGACTGTCTGCTAGAGGGGATAGTGGATAAAACAGATTTCCACAGGGGTATCACTGAGATGCTAGAAGAGTGAGACAGTAGAAACAGCACTTGTAAAGGCACTGAGAGAGAGAGCGAAGAGCTAGAGAGGGGGAGATAGAGAGGAGACAGAGAGAGAGGGAGTGGGAGAGGGAGAGGAGGAGGAGGAGTACAGTGTGGCAGGTTGAGGGAGCAGTGTGTTATCCATCTAGTAAAATGTCCAGCCCTATGAGTCAGCTTCCAGCTGCACACTGGATCTCCCTGTCGCTATGGCCCACAGAGCTATTTTTAGCATCACACCCACCCTCAAGCAAGTGCACACATATATGCATACTCAGAAACAGATGCATTGCACACACACACACACACAGTTATACACTTTCAATCTTGCATCCTGTATTCCTGCTGCCAACAAACAGATTCAAGTCACAGATTGCCACACAGAGAGAGATTGAAACAGACATGAAGATTGATGGAAAAACAGAAACAATGTGAAACGCAGAGATGAAAAGCTAAAATGGAGTGTCAGACAGACAAAACAGTGTGTGTGACTCAGGAGGGGGATTGCCCAAATTTAGGAAATCCTTTGGGAATTACACGACAGTTGTGACTTAATGCGGTGGCTGTAAAGAAAAGAGGTGAAGCAGGATGCCATAATTAGTGAGCGTGCCTAACCACAGTGGTAAGTAGAGAGGGAGGGGAGTCACAGAGAGGGCAGGACCAGCTCATGTAGCAACAGCCTGAGATAAAACCGAGTTCTAATTAGCTGGTGTAAGGCACAAGGACAGGACTTGTCAAACTCTATTACAGCAACTGTGAGTATTCAAACATTCGATCATCAAAGTTTTCAAAAATCATAATAGATCAAGATAGAATAAGACAATATGTAAACCACGTTCACTACAGTCATCTGATGGGATACCACTCTGGATCTTTTTTTAACTCTTTTTTTATGTCAAATTGAACATGATATGGTATCTATGAAAAATCTCAACTGCTTGTCATTATTTGCATCTATACTGATAACTACTTTAGTTGATCATGCCTGTAATGCTCATACAGCTGGTATAGCCTCAGCAAGTTTTCACATACTTCTATTCAAACTGAAAATAATTTAGACCTAAATAATAGATAAAAGATTTATATCAGATAATCAATGTTTATTTCCTTTTTGATCTCTCACGGGCTCAATGTGTAGCTAATCAGAATTAAGGAGACTAGCTGCTTACTCAGTCATATTAAGCCCAACTAGTAACACCTCCCTCCAGTTTTTGATTTAATAGGCTAAATCTGTCAACCAAATCAAGTTCAAAGAACTTCCCAACCCCCTCCCCCCTCTCATTCAAAAGAGGGTAACATGAAAAACCAGTCAAAACTTTATTTCAGTATGTGTGTGTGTGTATGTGTGTGCACGCTTGGGAGACCTCAGGCAAAACATCCCAGATGATGTTTCAGAAAACCCTAAAAACCATTTAAAAGTAGAAGGCAGCTCATTTTCTTCCTTACTGCACCGCAGAGAGAGAGGGAGAGAGAGAGGGAGAAGAAGAGTGAGAAAGAGACTGACCCAGTTAGAGAAAATTTAAATAGGGATTCCATTTAGAGGGCCATATTAATTGGAGCAGATGCCTTCTCAATTATTAAGAGGCCTCCAAGGGTGTTAGCACGAGCTAAATTTATCCCGCACGGCTTTGACTGGGCTTGTCCAATCTCATACAGCATCTGCAGACAGAGGGAAGAAACATGCATGGTGCTTCATACACCAGCGTTCACACGTCACAGGCACAGTGGCTCACACATGCATGAAAGACACAACTGGCATCGGTGGCCAGAGTTGTGTTATTTGATAGATATACACAGACATAGCTGCAAACAAAAGGTACAGTATGAATGCGGCCACATGTACAGTCTATGAGACACATGCACCAAAACTCAACCCACAGCAGCACAGGTGCACAGACTCACACACTGCCCTAAAAGTATTCACGAGAGAGCAGACACACTTAAAATAATCTCCTGGCAAGTCAATGGCCCATCTCCGCGGCTCCTTCTCCACCATTTGAGCCATAATGGCTTCCTTGTTTCCACCAACCTGCACTGTAATAAACCAGGAGGGAGAAACTAGTCCCGTGAGGGTGACACTAGAGTCCTGATAGAGTGTTGGACAAAATGGAATAGGAAGAGCGAGAAGACGACTAGCAGTGAGAGATAGTTCTGCACCATTTCATACATTTATTAATAACCTCTCTCTTCTCCTGTGTCATGGAAAAAAAAAAATCTGGGCGGATTCAGAAAATGAAAGGCTCAAGTCTGACATGTAGATGATGAGGGCTTTTTTTTTTTTTTTTTTTTTTTTTTTTTTCTGACTGAGATAAGGAGAGGAGTCAGTCTGTGATTAATTCATTGTCTTCATGACGTAGGCTCGTGGCCACAACCTGGTGAAAGGAGCTATAAAAAGAACAACTCCATGAGAAGCAATCTAAGAAAACCAGAGGCATCACTCTGATGAAATTGTTTTGTTTTCCCACTCTCCCCTCAGCCTAGTTCTCACCACCACTGTGCATAAATGCCAGCCTTTTAAACGAGTCTGAGCAGGATAAGGGTGTGCTTTTTGCTTTTCTTTTTTATTTGTTTTGAAAAAAAAAAAAAAAAAATCAAACTTCCCTTTGCTTTTCAAAAATGGATGCATTTTATTCTTGCTCATTTTCTGGAAGTGACCTTTGATTCAGTTGTCCATTCTGATGTGGAGCAAGTTAGGGGTATCCAGCTGTGTCATGTGCCAAATATAGCAGTGAGCCAGCCCGTCATTGTTTGGTACTCAGCATCAAACAGGGGCGCTGGGGTTAAAGCAGCCTGGCGTCATTCCATATTAAACTGACAGAATGAATGAGTGCAGCAACATCGATTCTTCAAAAACATTGTTCAAAATATTTAGGCAGTCTTCAACTGAGAAATCCAGTGGATGAATAAATAAATGAATACTTGCAAAACACAAACACAATCTGACACAGATGTGGGGAAAAATAGAAAAGGAGGAGAAGAAACATAATCTTGTGTCCACAGTGCATTTGTTGAAAGACATGGTGAAATCCGGAGGAAAAAAAAAAAAACGCAGCTCATCTAATGGCAGGAATATTTGAGGAGCATGTCAATGACTGAATAGTGTTCTTTGCTAATAACACACCACAGGGAGTTCAGTCAAGGTTGTTAGAAGCCCCTTTGTTATTAATAACAAGAGAGGAATTAGAAATATTTTCCAAAATGAGATGAAACATCTGTGCCTCATGCTGTTCTTACTCTGGAAACGAGGTGAGCTGCCATACTCTGAGACCCAGAGCATGATGTGCAATTTAATGCTAATTTTCCGCCTATTCACTCCACGTTGCTCATTACATAGACAACTGGTACTCCACCTAGATTTATAGAAGCCAATTAATCTGTGTCACGGAGGTGAACACAAAGGCAGTGCAAAAAAAAAAAAAAAAAGATGGCAAGGCATGTTCACTCACACATCAACACACAAACATACAGACTTTGTCTCAGACGAGAGGCTGAGAGAACTGTGTTGGTAATGAGGCCAATGTGTGTCAATGTCTAAATGTGGGAATCAAAGTTTTCTAGGCTATCTCTGGTGGCTGTTAAAGGTAGAGACGGAGGGAAATGAAAGTCTTGTACATTGACATGCTTGCCTTTAATCTGGCACACTCTTATTCTCCCCATCATCAGCCATTTTTACTATCTCACACTTATCTTTATCCACTTTCTCCCTCTTCCTCATCTACTTTCTTTCTGTCTCTTCCAGTCCCTCACTTCCTCTGACATGTGAAAGGCATCCAGCAGAGTGGAGGATGAGAACGAGGTCAGCAAATATCTGGGCCATTCACTACCTCTCCTTTACATCCACTGTCCATTTTGTCTCTCTCAATTCATCCTCTCCTCCTCTAGACCTTGACCCATTCCCCTCTGTCCCACTCCGCTCCCCCCTCCTTCCTCCTCCTCCTGTCACTCCACCTCCATCTCCTACTTCCCATTTCGGAATGATTGATGACCATGATGCTTTGCTCTTGGGCAGTTTATTAACTTCATGGAGCAGGGCTAGATAGGCAGCAGGCCATACTCTGTCTTGCACTTTTTTCTTTTCTCTCCTCCTATACTTTCTGCTTTGGTGCTGTCTCTCTTTCTCTCTCTCTCTCTCTCTCTCTCTCTCTCACATCCTGGGTCGATCCACCTTTTCTCTGTCACCCTCTCCTGCTTCCATGTTCTGTCCTAGGCTGCAGTTTTATTTTGCTCTGTCTATTCTACTTAATCTTGGACAAAACACAGCTGAGGGCGATCAATGTTTAGCACTGTAACATATATCTCAGCACATCTGTGTGCGTGCATGCTCCTCTTTCTGTTCATGTGAGTGGCATGGCCGTAAATTTACTTTATGTTGTCATTACTTACTAGGGAACAGCAGGCTCACTTCATTGGAAGCGACCGGTTGTGTTCGGGGTTGAGTTACGGCAAGGCGTGAGATCACATTTTTTTGACGTATAAATGCTGTACATACAGCCATGAATATAAGTACACGTCCCAGCATTTACACAGAACAACATGCACGCTAACTCACCCACACCGGCCAATATACATGTGGTCAGCTACACACGCCATTGGCCAGGTAATACCGTATTAAGGGAGACAGAGGGCGTGTTGACAGGCTGTACTGTAAGTAAATGGTATTAGTTATTGTGTCCATTACTGCTTGTCCTTGAAACTACCGGCCCATTTTATGGTGTGTGTGCACGTGTGAGTACGCGTGTTTTTGGGAGTCAATAAATCACCTGTAAAAGCACAGGGATGCACATGTATTTGCGTTGCTAAAAATTTACCAATTTATGAGACTTCTCTACAAATGGAAGATATTATATACTCAGCAAATATACAAACAATGATATCACTAAAGCTGCATGTGTTTGAGTTATTGTTCCTGTACAGTCCACCAAGACCTAGAACTAAGAGATGAGAGCAGCGGTAATAATATTCATAGCAGATACTGTATGGTTATGGAGTAATGGTTATGGTAATGGAGGCTTCATGGGCTATGGCCCACCTGACAAATACTATACTAGGTATAGCACCTCAGGTAAGAGCATCATAAGAGAAAAAAACCGAGAGAGCAGATAACCAGACAAGACTTTGAAAGGCAACATCCTTACAATATTTATGGTAGAAAACAAAATGGGAAGGTCGATAATCATCGTTAATAGGAAAAACTGAAGGAGAGGTTTTAACATTCACCTTATTTGTCAAGCTAATGACACTACAGTAAGTTATCAAGAAAAAAAATCAGGCCAACTCAATAAGTGAGTCAGGTTCTGTTCAATATGAGCCACAAAAAGCCTAATGTGGACCTTGACAAGTATCATAATATAATAACTATGTCAGTGTAGACCACAAATGACAAGGAGCAGCAACAACAAATTTAATTCTGCACTGAAATACTCAGCCAAGATGTTTCCTCTTTGCAGCCTGTCTGTTGGCTTAGACAGTCTGTGCCACCAACTCTCTCTGACTCTCACTTACAAGCTCCCGCTCTGTGATTTTGTTTTTAATTTGGGTGCTACCTAAAATATTTTTTTAATTTTAAATGCCACACATTTAAGAAAAAGAGCTGATTATTCTTATGGAACTGAAATGATCATATCACATTTACAATCACTTCAATCCTTCATCTGGTCCATAGTCATGTTCAGACTAATGGCACCTGAATGGTTATCATATTTTTGTTTTCTGCATGTCACACATATTGTAATCACTGTCTGTGAGATGGCATTGTGATATTGTCCCTGGTACTGAATGCAGTTTCTTTTGTTTGTTTTTTTGTTTTAATGTAGCAGCACTAACCAGCTTGTGTTTATGTGCGTGAGCCTTGCCTGCTCTTTTGTTCCCTAAGAGTGTCTGGTGTATCACCAGCGGGTTCTGTGGATAAAAGCTTTTGTCAAACAGCATATATCATTTTAATACATTAGTGGGAAGGCATGATTGCAAGACAGGCTTTTGTTTTTGTATTTTTTTCTCTCCGGTCCCAGATAGACGTAAAAATGTTCTTTTGAAAAGACAGAACATGTCCGAGGCTGCACTTTTCCTTCTGTGGTCTGCAGGGGAAGAGAGAAAATAGAAGCAAGAGAGCAAAGTCAAAAAAAAAAACAAAAAAAACAACAAAAAAAAACACTATTAAAGGAGGGTGAGGTGGTTGAAACCAAAAATGCCTTTAAAGCTTCTTGCTCCAGATCTCTTACACCCCCTACCTTTCTCCTCTCTGCCCACTTTGTTTAGCATCTCTTTGTTTAGTCCATTCTATACATTAGCACTTTATCCCTCTACACACAATCACTTACTTCCACCTTTGTTTTGTTTGGCCCTTCCTCCAAATCTTCTTTACTTTAGATTCATTTGTCCAAATCCCCCTCTGTATTTTTCCACTTGCCACTCAATCCTAGATATTTTTGTCTCCATCCTCTCCATCTCCTCTCTCTCTGTACCTCCCATTCTCTCTGCTGTACCACTCTCCTTTCGACATAGTTGTGTCCTCCCACTCCTCTGAAACTCCATAATCTAACTCAACCTTGATCTTCGTCCCTCCCCTGATATTTGGATGCAAAATGCAGAACACATGCACTCCAGCTGCCACACACACTAGTGTAATCATTGTTCAATATAGTTAAATCAATTTAGAAATGAAATGTGCAGAGTTTTAAAATGTATATAATGTTCATGTCCCAAATCCACCAGTCAAAGTAAGGCAGATGAAAAAAGATGCGTGTTATTACTTTCATATTTTATTCTCAATGTCTTTAACATTATCACAACAAATTAACAACTTATTTTTGTGAATACATACACTGGCCTCTAAGATTGTGCCAACACAAAGTCTACAGTGTCGGTTCAGAAGCAAACAATCCCACTTATGCTGTGTGGGTTGAATATTGAAATTGACACGTGTAAACAGAGTGTCTTAGTAATGCTGTGTATGTGTTTCTGCTGGCACATTATTACCTTGAAAACATGTATCAACAACAGCTTTGATGGTTTTAGTTGGCTAAGGTGCCCAGCAACCCTATCCAGAAATCATGTTGTGTTTTAATGTTCTTTTTATTTGCTGCATGTGACATTGTTACCATAACTACGAGCAGGACAGCAGTTCACATTTTTAACAACAGATGGATTTGTGTGCAGTTGCAACCATGGGTCATCTGTGAGCAAAGTGGAGGAAGCCCATCATATACAAAACTACAAGATTACGGAAAATTATGAATAATATCCTAAAGCAAAAAAAGGGCATGTTTGCAGAAAATTACTGGGACTGAATGTATCACTCATACTGCATTATTTACTGCAACAGAAAAGTAATGGAGCAGCCCATATGCATCATTTCACAAAGTGCACAATGGTTATCCTAGCATGCATAACTTCTAAAGGATTCAGGACTTATTGTCAATACTGTGTTTATGAGTTGTACTATTATTAAAAGATACTGACTCTACATCTGCTTTCCTCCCTGGGAAACTTGATGAGACTTTTAGTTAAATCAATAAAAAGTAAATGATCTATTATAGTATCTATTTCATCCATTTTGTGTCAGTCTGGAATGCCCAGTTGTTTCATATGCATATGCGTGCGTATGCACATGCATATCTGTGAGGTATGTGACTAAGATCTCAGTTTAGTTCATCAAAAAATATTAAATACAAAGTGTGCTCCTGTCTTAGGAGGTCAAATGTAAAGCTCCCTGGAAGATCCTCGTGAGGTGAAAGTGTTTCAACAGCATTTTGATGGTGTTTTCTCTTTGTCTCACTAGTTTCTAAAAATACATCTGGCAACTCAGCCATTATAAAAGACTGCAGCCTCTCCATATTTAAATTTCAGTATGTTTGCATATGTTCAAGCATGACTGACATACACAAGTATAACATAAATACCTAAGTGAAGTGCATACCTTGACTGTCCACATCAGCATTTCTCTCAACTTAAATGGAGATAATATGTGCAGGCTCTGTTACCATGAAACACCTACAATTTGTACACACGTGAGGATTCGCCGCCCTTTTGTTACTGGTGCCATGAGACATGAATCCCTCTGCAAAGTTGGGCTGGCCAGATACACTCAACAATGTGATTTGATTTTTGTATTTTTTAAATTACATTTAAATGTATATCAGGTTTGCACATGAGCAAACTTCAATATAAGGATTCACCACTTTACTCTCTTGTTTGGGTTGAGCGCTAAAGCCAGATAAAAACTGATCTGAATTTTTGCTTGCGGAGTCAATTTTCCAGCTATCTAATAAAATCTGCATCTGTTTTTCCATTCATCACTTCTTTACTCAATCTTCTTTACTCTCAGAAGATGAACCGGATCGGTACAATATACACATACACACAGTTTAATCTCCACACCTTATGCACCTAAATACACAGTTGACTCAAGAGACAACCTACCACATTACACACGGTATACAGTTTAACTTATTCCATAAACACTCTATGGAGCGTTGTGCTGAAAAAGTAACAGTCTGGCTTGTCACAACAGAGGAAAACAAAGGAAATCATAATTAGATGAGGTGAACTGAACACAAAACAATCACTCTCAAAAACTAAACAAAAATAAACCTCTCCTTTATGTCTGTGACAGCATTAAAAAGTATTAGCTAAAATGGCTGGTGTATAACATCTCAGTCACAGCAAATTCATAGGCATATTAGTGATTTCATGTCCAATAGTCTCTCTAGTGAAACGATGGTGAGAAAAGCTCTCCACAGCTGGCTACAGCTGCTTCACCTGAGGTGATTAGAGATGGAATAAGCGCAAGGGAGGATGGTGCGTTGACTTCATCGTACAATGATCATGCATTCTTTACCATCCTATTCCTACCTGACCTATTTCTGCTCAAATCATGCACAGTGCGATTGCCGCGCTGAGCTGTGTTTTCTTATTCCTTCCTTGCTCTACGCCTCCTCTTCCACCCAGCGGTTCAGGGATTAGACAGGGAACAGTGTTTGAGCGTTTGCTTGTGTTTTTCTTGATTAATTAAAACATTGTCCACCACAAGGCTACAGTGCGTATGTCTGAGGCAGACTGATGTCGAGAAAGACCCTGCTTCATGTGCCTTTGTGTATTAATGAATACTTTCTCCATGTCTGCATTAATACACGCTGTTGCAGAGCTCCTCTAATGGATTTTGACTGTCTCAGTCGCAGTAGCTGTAGAGCAGTTTTTATAAAGAATCAATTAACATGCAAAAAGGCTCCGTGGAGTGGTGTCCTGTTACTACCTAACCCAAGGGGAACTGCAAATCTTTTTTTTTTTCCAGCTGCTAAAACTTTATTTCTTCTTCTCTGAATGATCTGTTGAGCAAACTGATCTTCTGCAGCCACGTCCTCTTCAGGGTCAGTTACAGTTACACGCTTTCGAACTTGGGAATAAACCCACAATCCTCTACTGTGACCCACTGAGTTGCTCCACTGGAGCTGCAGAGGGTTAAGTGCCTTACTTACTCAGGGGCACCACTGCGGCAAAGAGAGCATGATTCATTCAGTTTCCCCACCCAACACACTTCCCGGAGAGTTCCAAGGCTTTGATATGAAAACCTTTAAATTACAAGCGCATGCTTGATGCAAAATTGATTTCACAACAGTTTAGGATAAGACAGAGGCAGCATGAACATTATCTGAAGCTCTCTCTGATGTCATAAATATCATTAAATCCTCGTCAAAACACAGTTAGCAATGACAGAATGGGAGTTGCATGAATTCTGACTATTACCAGTGGGTCGATCCTTCAGACTAAATGATATCCTTTATTAAAACAGGATTCTGAGAATCTCATCTGGCAAATACGCAGCACCTTTGAGGCTTGAGCACATTATCTTTTCAACTGCATCATTTCATGCAAGTCCTTGTGTCAACATGCTGGAATCTCCTGCCCTATCCCTGCACTATTAAGTTATGTGTCTACAGTAGTATTACACGCTGTATCAAGCAGGGAGGGTTCTTTCACAGCTAGGAATCGGATAGTATTCAAGTGTTGGGATCTTAGTTGAGAGATAGGATCCACATGCTTAAAAATTAAACAAACCAACAATTTAATAACTGATATCACAGGTCAACTCTCTTCTTTTAGCGGGGAATTCTGTGAGGATTCATTGAACCACATACGTCTGCGGCTTTGAGGAAATACTGCTGAGCTCTAGTTCTCTGCAGCTGATGAGTAATGAGGTTTGAAATAGTGATGAAAGAAAACCAAAGCTGATGCCTTTGCTTGTCAAAAGTTGATGTGCCTTCATCCTGGTAACAGTTTTTAAAAAGGTACACTGCAATTTTTAAATGAGACAATTCCCAAACTCGGTGGTTATGATGTCACAATATTAAAAGGTATATAAATTCTTCATAAAAGAAGAATGCAGTGGTTTCCTTTAGTCACGACTTCTTTGCTCAGCCTTTTATTCTCTGTGCCTGCTGTTTTTTTTTTTTATGTCTCTAACTCAGAAAGTGATTAAGCTCCTCCAAACTTTTTCAGGAATTTGACTTAAAGGCCAAGGCCTATAATGGTCTTTGAACACAGCTGGCAATCTACTGATGTGTGTTGTTTTCAGGCAAACCTGTCCATGACAGGCAGGGTGTGAATACTTGAAGAGGTTTGAAGATTCAAAATTATGCTGTCGAGTTAGTCGATTGCTTTCAAACCTTGAAAGCAGATGAGGCAGCTAAGTCTAAAAGCTTTGCTGTGATTAAAGAGTGATGGACAGAAAGAGAAGCAACAAAAGAGAGATGTGAGAGATCGAACTGAAGACCAAATTTGGGTGATTCCTGGTTTCAGTCTCAATTTGGTTTGTCTATATATTTTGTGATTTTATGAAAAGTGAAAAGCACATGAAGACATGCTGCGTTTGCTAGAATCCCAGAGCTGTGAGCCCTATCTGCCTGTCCTTCATACAATCTACTGAAGCATCTTTATAAAACTTTTAAAAGCTCTAATTTCTTTGAAGTGGAAACTTGCTCTGTAGATGGCTTTGTATAATCCCCCAATTCACTTGCTTGCTGTGCTGTGAAAAGGCCTGTTTTTCACTGGAGATAGCGAGCGCCTCCATCCACACGAAGAGCTTAACCACACCATCTCAGACCCCTCTCTCTCTTTCTGTCTCTTTCTCTCCATCTTCCTAACCACCACAAACACACAAACACATGCACCAACATGACATTTAAAAACAACAACAAAAACAGGTTTCCCAGGCTTTTATCTCCATAACCATGCCTGTCTTCTGCTCTGTCCACTTTGACCGGTTTTTGTCTCTCCCATATGATATCACTTGGTCAACCTGATCTTATAAAAGATTCACAGACCGTTTACATGCACCAAATCACACCACATGCATTATGCAGCACAGCTGGTGGTGTAGCTCTCAAATCTCCCTCCTTTCTGCTCTTTGCTCTCTTTCGTCTTCCTTCCAAAGACCTCATGACTTAAACCCCTTCAGTTTCTTTGCCCCTTACCCTCTTTTACAATTTCTCTCATTGAAAACCTGCTCCCCCGAAGAAATTACCTTCCTACTTTACTTTCTTCCCACAGCTAGAGGTGAAAAGTTTGACTCTTGATACTGCTGCATCATGAAAAGCTGCCAGCACAGATCTAGACCACCCTGTGTGCTTGATCTGCAATTCCATTTTCTCTCTTTGGTTCTCTCTGTTGATCTCCCCCTCAGATCCAGAATCTCTTTCTGATTGAGCGTCCTCATTTGTTCATTTTCATCGCCAGACCAACTGAAACTACTGCAACCGCAACACAATGTGAGAAATGTCAGTTGGAGATAACAGCCCCTGCAGCCTTTTGGATTACACTCAGCTTGAGCAGCAATGCTACTGTTGCTGGACCCTTGGTGACCTTCTGTCTCTTCTGAAAAACAAACTCCAACTTCCTCTTTATGTAGAGTTATCATACACACCAGGGAACAATTCTAATGATGTTTGCCAAGTCATCAAGATTTAAGCCTATGAAAAAGTGTGCAAATTATTAAAAACCTGCATCATCTAAAAAAATGTGTTGTGTTATTGTCAGGAAACAGATATGAATGTTGGGCAGAAAATTCCCCTTTGTAGTTTGATTTCAAATGAAACGTGGTTTGCTGGCTCTGTTAGATGTTTCTACAGGTACAGAGAGATATTCAGATAGACGTGAATTCAACACATGAGTTTAAAAACCTATACATACATTTGAAAACAGTGAATGTTAAAGGTTAAATGTTTGCATATACATAACGACTACAGTAGCCATCAGACAGGACGTGACAATGCCATTACCTCTGTATTATGTTAGTAAATAAGAAAAATTCTAGGGGAGGCGGGGATTTAAAGCGGGGATTGAAGGCAGCGGTTAGTGTGCACCCCACTGCCACTCCTTCAATTCTTGCGTCCTGTTATGACATAAGTACTGTTATGAAAAAGCAGTAATTACACTGGCCTCAGCTGACCCAGGGAGAGAGGGAGACAGCAAGAGATAGAGGAAGACTGAGAGAGTAACATGTGACACATTAGATATTTTCCCTCCATCTGATACCGGACTTTACCCTTCATCTCAGCTTATACACAAGTGGCAGAGGCACACAAATGCACAAACATCCCTATGCACGTGTTTCAACACATACACATTCACACACTGTAGTGGGTTTAAAACATTATATAAAGCCTTCACTGGGGAGTCTAAACAGACCTGAGCTCAGACACATGCACACACATTCACACGCACACACGTGCATGCAGACACAGCCCTAGATTTCAGATTGGGACATGGGAGCCAAAGATAAACGCAAACTGCTAATCAGGCCAACCAAAATAGAGCTCATCATCTTTAGGTTGAAATGAGGTTGAGACTGAGGTTATCTTCAGCTGTCCTCTGGGCAATCATGGAAAAATCCATTCGCACTGGAGAGGCATTGATGGTGTCAGTTTGTGATAACTTATATGTGCTGTGGCACGCAATTACGTGATTTGTATCAAACTGACTGCTCAAGCCTTCGGGTGGTTAACATGTGCACCGGGGGAAAATGGCTAAACTCGGCTTACTTTAAATTGACAAATTGAGCCAGTATGGATAAAACTTCTAAATTCCGCAAAAAAAGAATTTGAAATATCAATTGCTTGGTGCCGTACTATGTTTTGCAGTGGAGATTAGTAAGTGTTTATAAGCATGAGCAAATGAGTTAAATACATTCATGTTTCTTGACCACATGAAGTAAATTATAAATGCCTGAGAATTCATTTAAATTGAAAGCAGGGAATAGCACTAGTTTGTTGAATGACAGGTTCATCTGGACCAGCCACAGAAATAAACAAATGATAAATGATTCACAAACAGAAAATACAGACATACAGAACCAGTAAACTGTTTATCACTGTGATCCAACACGTGAACTAGGGAGACATCCCCTTCTTTTTGTATCTAGACTATCTGTTGATGAAGAATTCATTTTGTCACTGTATTAACCATAGACACAAAGGCTGCTGCTGAAAAAATACACCACATTCCACATTCATGCTCCACGACCTCTTTGTACAATCTTCAAATAATCTATCAACCACTAAATGTGTGAGCACACTGGGAAGCAAATAAAAATGCCTTGAAACAGACCTTAAAGTGGTCAGTGAGAGCATTGGCTCGATATAGATCATAAATAATCTATATCTGAATATATTATGTTAACATGAGGAAATCAGAATATAGAATATACCATATATAGATGTTTGTGTGTGTGTGTCTGTGTATATATATACATACATAATATATATATATGGATGGATGGAGGATGGAGGGAGAATGGTATCCTCATGTCTACTTCTTATGTCCTTCATTTTCTTTAACTATTTAGTCTATTTAGACAGAAGGCCTTGAGGTAATCAAGCTGTATGGTTCCTACAACAGAAGTCCCCACATAGCTATATTTCAGAACAACGAGGTCTGGAGAGCCTTGCTTGAACAAGACCAGCCCTTTTGCATATAAGTGAATCCCTGAATCCAGTCAGGCTCCTCTTTGTCTCATCTCATTTCAGAGAAGATTGGGTTGGTGTGATTTACAACAGGGCTGTACATCTTCTTTATGTGCTCTCTATAAGGAGAAATGTCTGGGAATGACATATGTAAATGAAGAATAGGAGGTTGATAGTGTAGAGTCGAGAAACAGAGGGAGGGAACGCGAGCGGGAAACAGAGAAGCACAGATATGAGGAGGAGACAAAGGAGATGTAGTTAATGATAGGGGGCTCTGAGGTGAGGACTCAACACACAACCACCAACACTCTCAAAAAACACCCGTGGGACTTGCTCACCCGTGTCAAATAACACGTGTGCAGGGCTCTTAAGCTCTCGCACGGTCTCTCTTTTACTTACTCACCCCCCCCACACACACACATTAAAGAGTGATTCATCCATTAAGATTATTGATCAAAACAATCAGAGAGCAACAGGGAGAACAAGAGTTAAGGAGAACGAGAGAAAGAATTGAAGCTTGTTACCCGAGCCTACTAATCTGCCAGAGATATGCAGACGACCTTCTCCACTAAGCGCTTGTCTGGAGTCTTGAACTTGGGAGAATGAGGAGAGTACTTTTTTCAACATCTTTGAGTGATGAAGCCCCAGCTACAACAGGAAATACTTAATACAGACACATATTGAAAAGGTAATTTCACTGCTGCTGATGCTAATCTTTCATGGGGCATGCAATAAGGCAATAAATAACTGCAAAGAGGCAGTGTAGCTAATTGACACCTGCAGGAATCAAACTTTATTGAATGTCCAGGAAATACTGACAATGTCAACCCCCTCTGTGCATTTGTGCACTGTGTTCGTGTGTGTGTAGATACAGACTTGTATTGCACTACAACAGGGGAGATGTACAGACAATATATATCCCAGTTTGACTGAGTGATAAACCTCTCAACAGGCTGCCGTGAATAATCCATTCCATTAACGTTCCCTCTCTGAGCTCAACAATGGGCCTCCTCAACTATGACCAATAGAACTTCATTACTTCCCATTGTGATAGAGCCAGGCTTCCTATAACATTACAGCAGCGTGACCTTGACATCTTGTTAGAGCTAACATTAAACTTTATGGGTACCGCCTATGGTGTTTAACTATGTCTGAGATATATATGGAGTCTGTTCATATGGATATGGACCACAAGTTGGAAGACGGGGGGGGGGGGGGGGGGGGGCTGCATCATGAGATCACAGATAGGCTATTTGGTTTAGCTGGTGTGAAAGGCTGAAAAGGCGTACCGTTGTGTGAACAGAAATCCCATTTG
Organism: Caranx ignobilis; assembly: GCA_021432705.1. NCBI lineage: Eukaryota > Metazoa > Chordata > Actinopteri > Carangiformes > Carangidae > Caranx > Caranx ignobilis. Next base: position 44,099,377 of record MU270014.1, on the reverse strand, counting down.
TTTTAAAGGCTTATGAACCACCGAAAAGCTGTGAATTAAATGCTGCCATAATATCCTGTCGGCCCGTCCAGGATGATTGCTTTCATCCACAGCCACTCGCCAAGATTTTGACTGCTATAAGCCATATTGCGCTGTGCTGCTGAACATAAAGACGTTAAGTCATTCTGATAAATAAACATTGCAGCCTTACAGATTGCAAAGCTCTCCGGGAAGAACGTGTGATCTTGAGCTAAATAAAACTGACTGATGTTCCACACTTCCAAACACAAAAGTACATGCACTGTAACTGGTCTTAAAGTGTAGTTATAATTGTGCCTCAAGAATTGTAATGTTTAACTGCAGCTAGTTCCTAAAACCGTCAGGCTTCTGCCACATTACATAACATACAACGAACACAAGCCTTTACTATTCTCAATCCCTCTTTTTCACAGCAATTACAATGAAATGTTGCCCTGTGATTAGGGGCTTACGTCTGGCAAATTAAAATGCCAGCACTGCAAACCAGTAAGAATACTTTGCTGTCATTAAGTTGACAGGAAGTGCTATATTAAATTTATGTCACAATGGGCATGGCTTTATTAATATTAGATTTATGCACTCACAGAGAAGGAAACCTGATTGCACTTTTACAGCTTCTGTGGATTAAAACTGAAAAACGACCAGTGGAGAGGAATGTGGACAGTGTTGAGGGTGGTGTGCAATTAAAACCGTCATTAGCTACAATGTGCTAACTGAACCAAATCAAGACCGCAATCAAGCCACAGTCACAAAGGAAACAATACTAAGAAAAAAAATAATAATTTGAGATGCTGTAAGTATTAAGACAAACATCTTCAGTAAGTCTATTCATATTTCAGTGAATCCAAGGGCAGCACAAATAAAAATAACATTCAGGTCTCAGAGCTCTCATCAAATGAGCCTGTGATCAAAGCCCACCAAGTCCTATGTTGACAGAAGAAGAAAGCAAATGTCAAGAAATGTCACAGTTTGATTACACATGCAGAGTTATGGCATGTCTGTTTAGGGATATCCTGTGGAATTTTGTCAGTGTTGTTAACTGATTAAATTAATTTATGAACCTACTCCTCTCCTGTTTCTGCTAAAAACATAACATAAAATACTGTGAAATACTATGAAAAGTACTGCAATGCACTGCAATGTATTATTCTTGTTGTGAACATGGAGGAGCTAATTTTAGATATAAAGTACACTATGTTCTTCAATAACTCCTCAGTATATAATATGATACTGTTTGTGGAAGACTCTTCCTCTGATGCCTCACATACCAAGGTTGTAGGTCTCCTCCCTGCCTCTGTCTTTGTGTCTATGCCTTTGTGTTTTATAAAACATGCCTCATTGCTAAGAGAAAAGCCCTGAAGGACACTAAAAACTGCACACATTTCAATGTCTAAAAAAAGAAAAAAAATTGCAAAGCATTAGCATCACAAAAGGAGGAATGGTAGCATTGTTCTCTTTTGAAACAGAAAGTCAAAGGGAGTGTGCAAGCATCACTGTCTTCTAGAAATTACATTTCTATACAACTTGACTATAGCCCCAAATGCATTTTGTTGTATATATAATTGTAGTAGAGGTTCGGGGGCAAAGTCATTTTTTGAATTAATGAAGTAGCGCATTCATTAACAGCAGAGGAGTGGTGAGTCCCATATATGACTCAAGCTTAGGCAACAAAAGCAAAATGTGGTTAAGGTCTGGGAAAGCTTGCTGGTCTGATTAGATGTTAAACATATTCTGTATTGAACTAGACCATAGTCTTTCCCCAACCTTACCCCAAGACTGTGAATCCCTTAACATTACCATCACTTCCAGTGGATATTGCACTGCAAGATCATATATTTGGGCAGAATACAATCTCTGAGAATTAGTCACTGATACATTGTGTGTGCGCCAACATACAGTTGTTGCAAATGATAAGACATTTGCAACTTGTCCTCATTATGTAGAATAAATAACCCAGTCGCAATTATTTTTCCAACAAAACATATTTACTGTTGCAGTTTGGGTGTATAGAGTATAAGTTGAATTGATTGGACACAGCTGGGGTGGGTGAGTGAGTGAGTGAGTTTCCTGTGTATAAGAGCGGGGCATTAATTAAACAAGGAAAAAAAAAAAGAGAGACATGCTGCAGCAACTTGTCAGTGAGATGCCTGTGTGAATTTGAGTCTCTTTCAGCATCGCATCACTCAAGTCATCACCCTCTAAATATGGAAGCTTGCACTCCTGAACCTGCCTACCAGGCCTGACAATGCATGGCTAACAATGCACGCACACAGTCATGCATAAACACAGCACACACAAACACACACACACCTCAACTCTGCACTGCTCTGTACAGCAAGCAGCTCTAAGAGAGCCTCAAGTCTTATTGAATTAGATTAAAGGGAATACAATATTTGATATATTTGGATTTGCAACAACAATTGTGCATATTTTGCTCAGGCTTTCTGCGTATTCAAACAGGATGTGGAGACCAAATGAAAACTGGGTTCTGAATCCTCTAAACAAATTTCAAAGGGCAGAGAAAAGGGGCCTGCTGTCTCCTTAGTTTTTGGATTCCCGTCACTTATGTTTCGACTCCCCAAATGTGTAATCTGGGCCTGGCACACAGAGATGGGAGATTCTCAGCTGTTGAAGCATTTATCACATCTCTTTGAAGAGGAGGATTTGGTGACTTGCCTCATAATTCTTTTAAATGACTTGTTTATGCAGAAATGAACTCCTCTTGACTTGATGGCAGTGCATACTTTTGATTGCTTAGTTTGGTGCAGATTCTTTCACTGAAAAATCATTCTCCCTTTGTCTGAGGAATAAGTCTGGGTCTTTTCAATGAGTAGCTTCCACTCTTAGTGCAATTGCCAACCAATGTCAATTCTGTTTCAAGGCACATTTATATGCATGCACTCTTCCTGACTACCTGAAGCCAATAAAATCTGCCTCATATTTCTTGTTGATGCAGCATTTCACCTTTTACTGCAACAGTGCAGAAGAAAAACTGAAAAAATGATATTTTTTTCACAAGAGCAACTTAATGGGCAATATGATATTCTTGCCCTATTTCATACTGAAAGTCATTCTGAAGATTTGTGTCGCAGCATATTGCCTGGGACTGAATTTATAGCTGAACTACACAGAAAGATGCATATCCCAGAATCTCTTGATTTTAACTCTCAGTAAATATGTTTGTTGACTGTACTATGTAATGTCTATGTAATGTACTGCTATTTGCATGACCTGTATACTAAGCTTACGAAAGTCTATGAAAAGAAAAGACTACCAGATATTGACACCGATACAATTTTAATTACTTCATGAGGCACAGTGATGCACTTGCCTTGTTAAAGAGGTTTATTACACAATAATCTAAGTGTCCACGAGCACGCAGCTCCAATGACAGATTTAAAGGTATTAAAGCCTTTCACAATTTCAAATGAAGGTACATTTGGAGGTTAGATGATTATGCCTAATTAGTTAGAGGAATACACTGTAGCCATGTTCTAAGGAAATGAGCACTTTCCATTTTCCTAACACCTCTCATTATAACACTAATTCAGAGAAGGCATTTTGTTTGCTTGAGTACTCACTTGATACACTTGCTTTATTGGACTAGGCACTGGCTACAGAAAGTCTTCAGCATACAAGGCTTTTACTGTGTTTTTTGAGTTTGTCAGTTCCTTTTGGCTTAAGCTTCATTTCTGGAGTAAATAGGAGTGTTTGTCTCTGTATGTTTGATTATGTGTGTGCAATACAGAGGAAGGAAGAAGAAGGGAGAAATAGTTCTTTGGTGTTTAAGTTTACTGCAATTACTGTACATGCATGCATGTCATCAGTGCAAAAGTGCAAAACAATTAGCTGACAATCAATGGGGAGTTACTGTGCTTTGTTCCTGGTTGTACCTCTTATCCTTGAAAGACATCCACATACACACACACACTATTCATTTTGGCAACCACCCCTACTTACATTAATTTCTTTAAGACACATCCTAACCTCACTACCATAACCCTTAATCAGCTTTTTCCAAACAGCAACACCCTCCAGTTGGACAAGCTCCCCCCAATTAACCTGATCTTAAGTCTGTGTTCCCAGAGGTTGCCTGTAACAGACAAGCACACATACACACATGCACGCACACACACAAACACAAACATTTCATAGACTGGTTTGTCTGGCTTCAACAACAGGTCTAACTAAAACAACAGGCTTCACACCCTTTCAATTCATTGTAAACTGATCAAATTACCTTTGAAAATAGCAATATGAAACAACAGAGGCCAGTCAAGGACAGAAACCTGTCCAGGTTTTCTTCAAGACCCTCTCAGTATTTGGCAGCTTACATCATTCCCTTAATTCTGACCAGTGTCTCTGTTCCTCTCGCTGAGAGGCACCCCCACAGCATGGTGTTGCCACCACCATGCCTCACACTTTGGACGGTGTTAACCAAGTGATGCAGTGCTCACCAGTTTTGCACCAAAGAATTAAACTATTGTCTCATCAGACCAGTGAGTTTTGCTCCTAATGCTCTGGAATGATGTTGAAATGAAGTTGTGATGCTACTAAGAGTGGCCTCCACCTACTGTAGATATTTTACCAAAAAGCCTGACTGATGGAGTGCTGCCAAGATGCTTGTACAAGTCTAGAAAAAGTCATGCTTCAAGTTTAAAACAATAACTAAGACCACTGTATCCATGGGAACATGTTAATATCAATGACACAACATGACTTCAACTGAACTTCATGACTTGGGTTTTCTTGTATACACCACCTTGTTAATCTACCAGAGGTGGACTCCAATCAAGTACTAGACACATCCTAGGGACGTCTGCCTGTCCTGGGTGAGGGATCACTTATCAGTCGAGTTTTTCCTCAGTCAATTTGAGGGTCTAAGGGCAGAGGATGTTGTTATGAAGTTATGTGCAGCCCTTTAAGACAAAATGTTTGTAAAAATGGGCTATACAATTAAAACTGCTTTGTCTTGCCATGTAAAGCATACGGGCCTAACCACAATTTGGAGAGCCACAGCAAAGAGTCTGAATACTTGAAGACTGCTCTTACTCTGTGTTATTAAGTTGCAAAATGACAATTTTATCAGTTTAGATTTATTCTAAAACACTACTGTAAATGTTATTTATACCAAAGACATAATACTTCTCTTTTTCTACATATTTCTTTCTGGATGAAGAGGAATCCCTCAGTTTAAAATTTAACTCTGTTATTTCATATTACTACTAGGTAATTATCATTGAACTGTGAGCCTGGTGGTTCTGCATACCTTCATCTATAAATGTGACTGGATGAGAACTATAAAGTATGATAAAAGCATTAAGCAGAGAGCAGAGTTTTATCAGTTGCTTGTCTTGTCTGACCATAATTTTTCACACGTTTTACAGGGTGCTGTGAAATGAGCTTGTCCAATATTGATAGTAATCTCTCTTCTATCTTAGACTGAGTTAACATTTGATCTGATCCATAGATATGCAAGTGGAAACTACTGTCATATCTAATGTAGACTTACAAATCAGTGTGTTTGTTGTTTTGCTAAAGATACTGTTCTGCCCCTTTAATAAGGGAAATAATAAGAAATGATTGCTAAGATTAGGCATTCTGTATCTGTACTGGCTTCCAATTTCGGTGCAGCTCTTTTAGAAGTAATAACTGAAAAGTAATATATCCCAGTTCGCCTGGGTTTCAATTTGGGGGCCATAGATTACCAGGCAGACCATAATTTCCCCTCAGCATATGGGCAACACAACACTTTAGCTACTATTTTTGGTGTTTCATTACCTTTGTGTGTGTGTGTGTGTGTGTGTGCGTGTGCGTGTGCATGCAAGAGAGAGAGAGTCTCCTATAGTAGAGGGAATTACCAAAAAGGCAGTTTTGTTTACTTTGGTAGATGTATATATATGTCCATCTATGTGAAGACAGAATTAAGGTGGGGTTTGAAGCCATAGTTTTGTAATAATGTAGTAATGACGACTGAATTCTTACGGTCCAGAATGTCAACATTCATTGCATCGACATCCACTGGAGCCTGAGTGACACAAGCACGTGATTGCCCTTCGTTACATGTAAGACCGACACAAATATTAAAAAGACCCTAAATCCTGGGTGTGTCTGTAACCAGGACGACACTGTCCATAAATTGCCAGGAAGGAATTTTTTGTAAGGATTGGTGATCAATCACAATGAATAGGAAATCCTTTGTTGACATACTGTATTGCTTTTAATGTGCTCTGGAAGATGAAATGAGAAATTATATTGTGGCTGTTGGTCCACTAGCTGCATGTAATAGTCCCAGCCAGTCTGTCTTGGTTTCAATTTGTTGTTCTTAACAGAGCAGGAAGTAATGGCCACATAAAGGGCTTTTCCCCTGCACTCCATCTCTCTTTTGGCTTTCACTTTGGAGTGGGTATGTTGCTGTTCAGCAGTCCTCATGTTTCTCTCTGCGGATGTGCATGATTAAGCTGCCAGTGCTGTTGCTGTTGAAATACAATACTAACAACACTGGCTAGGAGATTTCAAAGATGCACTATTGCTGCCTTGAACAATACTTTTTAATTCTGTTCCACTCACAGCTGTGTAGGTTGTTGGTCTTGTGCTTTTAAAATTGCCATTTGTAAGCATTGCTATTGTTTTATTGCCAATGTTACTTTTACTAGCTGCAGACTCATAAGTTTCTGATACCAAGTCAGTGAAGCATCCAGCCCTGAAAAACATCCAGGGGAAAAGATTCAATGTTCCCTTGTCCATCTTCATGTTTTTATTTACACTGGACTAACAATGACTCAGAGAGGTTCAAATTAACTAAGTAATCCATGTTATTGTCTAATATATGTAGATTCAACATTGATCTCCACTTGAGGTTATCTAAAACTAACTGGGAATACAAATTTTGCCAACAAATCAAATCAACAAATCATGAAAAGATAATGTCGCATAGTCTGTTTCTTCAACATTTTTTTCCTTAGGATTTGATCACACATTGTACACAGCAGCATTGTCATAAAGAGTACATTTAGATAACTGCTTGACTTGATAGATCTAAACTGAACATTTGATTACATCCCAAGTTCTTTTTAGACCAAAACGCACAGATGCTAATGGCAGGTTCCCACAGAACTCTGCTGAATATAAAGCAGTGTTGATTTTATATTGTATCAATGTTAATTTGATGTTAAATCAATGGGTGAATAACACTGATTGAAATAACATTGAGCATTGATGGTGAATCAATATTACTTCAGGGTCCCAAATGGATGTTAAATAGAAGTGTTGATGCATTTACACAGATTCTGCATTCTTGTTGATTACATGTTAGTCTGCTATTTTTGCCTGGGGAATAGACAGCCCACTTATTCAACTGTCGGAGCTGAAATGTGATCCTAATTAAAGGCAGCTGCAACTATGCAAGAGGTCGGGTAAAATATAATGCTGTAGGTTCTCTTCTCGCTTCTCTTCAGAATAATTTCTTATGATATAGTATAATGAAAGAGTTTCTTTGGTGAGGCATACAGAAACTACAAAAATCTTACACTGGAGGAAAATAATGGTATGCAATGACATATGAACCTGGAGCTGTATTACATAAGCTTCTTCTTGCGGATGCTATCTAGGGTTGCAACGGATCAGAAACCTCACGGATCGGATCGGACCAGACTGTCAGCGGGGGGGGGGGGGGGGCTTTTCAAACATGTTCATAAAACGGATAATTTTGTTATTGTTGAGCGCAACGTAGAGCTGCAGCGTCAAATATACGAGCGGACTTTTTTAAATTGCCCGTTTATTCGGCTGGGTGGTTCACCTACGTGTTCCCACACTACAAACAACTGCTGTTGACACAACTGACAAATGTCCTTAGTTTTTGTTGCTGTTTTAATTTTTTATATTTAAATGATGATTTGCTGTTAGTTTTAATAATAAATCTAATCGGTTACAAAGAAATACCACAGTAGCAGTCTTGCTTGGTAACAGACATAAATGTTAGTAACCAAACTTTTCATATACTGAGATAAGAAAGGGTGAGTTAAGAAACCATACTACATAAAATAGGATTTCTAAAGTTAGGATTTATTAATCCCAAATTGGGGAAAAAACTATAAGGTATTTCCCTTTTACAGATTTCAGTGCAGATTTCAAACTGATCACTTTTTCAATTACATTCTTTGAAATTTTGGTGCAGCCTCCCTGTTGAAATATATAAATCTTTTATTTACTTATATTATATCTTTATCTCTTTACCCTGCTTCCACCAGGCAATCCTTTTCCGTTCTTTTCTAAATTTTCTCCATCCATCCTGCATCCATGCAAATCCATCTGTTTCATTCTCTCTACCATCCACCACTCTCTCTCTGATCCTTGGTATATGCTTGTTTAGCTTATCTGCACTTTGTCCTGGCTGCTTTTACCTGCATCAGGACTCAAGGACCCACACTGGCAAATATGGTGCCCTGTTCTTCACATCCATCCCTCTGCCTTTCCTTTACTAACTGCCTTATCTGCAGGTGGCTTATGATTTGTCCTTTGCTCTGATCTTTTCTCTTTTTTCCTTTACTTTTGTGAGTTCTCTGATTAGTCCTATCATCTTCTCATGTTCTCTAGGTTTCATTAGTTGCTCTCATCAGTTTGTTCACTCAAAGACATACAGTCTGTGTGAACCTGCATTTTTAGAGCACTAAAACGTTGTTCCTCTACGTTTCCACAAATCTATTTTTTAACTTTAACATCTTTCACTTCATCCCAATAATTTCCTTTTGCACTTTATAACAACAACTTGAGTGTTATTTTCACAGTTCTAGTCATTACTCTGTACAATATCTAACACTTGTTTCAAGTGACTAATTATCTTTTCCTATCATGTCCCAGCAAAGAAACATAATTACTTTACTATGCACATATCAGCGTAGCTCCCACAAATGTTAGAAGACTTAAGCAAATTGTGGCCAGAGAAGAAGAAAAAGATGTGGAATAAACCCGGTTTATGTATGTTCAGTACACATATCAATCAAAGTTACATTCTCTCAGGGATTTCATTAGTAAAACTATAGCAAATGGGTCAAAAGCAGCTATAAACACATAAGTGCATATAAAAGACCTTTCACAACTTGGAAATTGGACATGAAAGAAGTTCGACTTCTCTTCCACACCTCCTGACTATAATTCTGCTAAAGGACACACACTGTGTGTCAAGGATCAGTCAGATGAAATCAAGGATCCATCTGTTTCTTTGTACAGAAGATGAAGACTCACCTGCTCTTAACCAATAAATCATAGGCATTACACTTTAACACTACCATCAACCATGAGTGACTATTTTCTAGCACACTGGCTCTGGTGTGGGTGTCTGAAGTGTTTGAGGCAAAGGGTGGGGGTTGTGTGTATCTGATGTGACCTGCATGGGAGGTAGTCAGCCTTCGCTCTCTCAGCCTATCAAGTCACATAAGCATACATGAGCTTAACAGCTGATAGCCGACAGCCACATAACATGTGCTCTCTCTTTCATCGACTTGCACGTTTTCTTGCATCTCCTGTCCCATTTGGCTTCTTTGTTGAAATCAAAAGCCCTGTAATAAGATAGAGATGCTGCCAACTCCAGTCATCCCTCTGGCTCTGACAAGCACAGAGACAGGCAGGCATGCACCCAGGAAATTGCGCAGACACAGGCATGCATGCATACACAGAAACACAACACAGAAATACAAACACGGAGAAATATCAAAGTTTAATTGAAAATATTACAATTTAAAAAACACTGTTGTTGTTTTGTTTTTTATTTTTCTCCAATGCAATACAGCAGAGGACATTTTTAACTTTACTGTATGTATGTGTCTGTAATGTCTTTGTGCAAAAGTTACCACACATGAAAACATAATAAATGTCCTTTGCAGGTCCATGTGTCATAATCAAATCTATATAACTGAGTATATGAATATTGTTACAGTCACAATACCATTAAAGTAAGGCTGGGTGATAATTCAATAATGATATATATCTATTGATGACACGTGATGATCAATATAAAAAACAGGTTGAGAGAAAGTTTGATACAGACCTGTGAACGAGCTTTTCCCTTTCTGTTTCATAACCCTATCATTTCGCTTGATAATTGAAGTCGTTACTTCCTTAGAGCCAATCACAAACGCTGACCCAGGCATGCTCTGTTACCAAGCTCCTGCCCGCTGCCCCACTAGCTTACCATAACACAGCAACATGCGCAATTCTGCCCCAAAGCCTGCCCTGCACTCAGTCAGTCAGTACTGTGAACTCATGTGTGGTGACCGGTGGTGTTTAAAAATCAGCACGAGTGAAGGTTGGCAGAGGGAGAGCAGCACCGTTTGTTTGACAAGAAAGGTAGAATAAGTCCTCTAGTGTGGGAACATGAGGTGCAAAAACATAGACATGACTGCCCACCACCCGAGCCGATTGAACGAGCAATAAAAATAAATGGATAAAAAAACTTAGTATCCACTAGTACAGTATCTGCAGCATCTCAACAACATCCTTCTAAAAGTGTCAAGTGTCCAACATGTGTCAGTTAATTCACAAAAGCAAATGTAATGAGTCATTGCCGGCTGGTGAGGTAGTCATTTACTGTAGCTCCTCTGACCTGTTGTTGCTGGTTCATGAAGGACCGAAGTAAATATTTAATTATCAGACTTAACTGATGTCAGGTCACTTAAGTTGCTGTCCCTCTGCTTAGAATCATTTTAACAGTTATAGTTATATGTAAGAAAGCTGGTTGACTTAATAGTTGAATTTCAATTCAATGTTTTTTTTTCTTGTGGTCTTTTTTAAAAGTAGGCCATTAACCATAAAATGCTCCTGAAATATGAAAATTATCATTAATCATCAATATCAATCAACATGATTTTTTTTTTTTTTTAAACTGATGGGTTACTTATATATATATATATATTTATATATATTTATATATATATATATATATATATATATATATATATATATATATCACCCAGCCCTACTTCAAAGTGTGGTTGAAACTTGTGAAACTCTAATAGGACTAGAAAGACAGATGCAATGACAGACTGCCAGTTGAAAAATGAAAGCAGCAACCCTCCCTAACATAACCCCAACTCTAACTGTCGCAACTGATGGACAAGCTGTCACTAAAGACACCAACACAAAGAGTGGATTAAAATAATAAAGAAAACCCAAATCACAAAAACCCCCGAAGCCACATGAAGACATGGGAATACAGGATATAAGGTTGCATTAAAGACAGAGTGCGTGTCTAAAACTAAGCCTGCCGTCTCCTCTCAAACTTGCTCCAATGTTCCCTGGTGAGCACAAATGAACATCACTGTTTGATAGACCTGAACTTGTCAGACGATGTGCTGTTCAAGGACAAATTGTGGATGGATGGCTGGAGACAAACACTTCATAATAACTATCTAGAGACATAACTTCATAATAGCAGCGCTGTCACAGATAGATGCTATCAAATCCCTCCCTGGTGGGTGAGACAGTCTCTTTTTTTGTATTCTGGGTAGTTTCACTGAGAAGCAAGCAGAGTGATACTGATGAGGGTTGGACAGTGCTGCTGTTTTTCTTTTCCCACCAGTCAGAGGATCAAACCAGTGACCTTCCAGCCTGAAGATTGCTCCTCTAACCTTTAGTGTCCAGACCACTGTGTCAGTGGTGGTCTACAGCAGACAGTGGGTTTTTTTTCTTTAAAATGATATACACAAATCTCATCTCTCTTTAGACAAACAACCCGTTCCGACTGAGAAGTACCTGGAACAGCACTCAATACCATATTCACTGCTAACAACTGTGACCTGAATATGTCACTACCTGTTCTTAGATTGCTACAATAGTTGCCACTAAATGATGAGCTGAGGCAAAAGCCCAAATTTTACTGTGGATGCTGTCACAACAGCTGCCCTAAGCAATTCTGCTCTCTGCAAAAACAGTTGTCTTTTTGTAAGTGTCCATACCAGTGTCCTTCCACAACTTATAACAACAGAATCAGTCAGACAACCGCAAAGAACATTTTATCGGAACCCATTCATTACCATATCTGACACATCCAGCCAAGCACTTCATTCATTTAGTTTCAAAGTCAAACTGTTGGGCTTTTGACTCAGAAAAATTAGACAACTTTTGCCTGTTTAAAGCCCTTTGTATGGGCCTGATGCTTGACAAGATCTAAAGCCTAGTGTATGTGTGGGTACTCATATTTCATCCAAAAATTCTCAGTAGTTAAGAGTAAGAACAATGACCAAAAAAATGCATTTTCTAAAGTATCGCATCCAATGAAGTCTATCCAAAAAACTTAATCGTTTAACACTGATGAATTGAAAAATATAGAGAAGTGACAGAGTGTGAATATTGATGGCATATGATATAGGCTCAAGCCAGGCCAGCTAGTGTTTTGTGTGTGTCTGAGTGTGATATGGTGATCTATATTTAGTCCACCCCACCCTCCAAGCTGTGATGAGGTTTGATTCCTCTGTGCTTCATTTTAAATGAACTCTTCTAAAAGAATTATCTGCTGTCACTACAATTCTCTATGGACACTGAAGACCATATAAAACTCTTCATCCCTCACACAGCTATACACACACAAGTCACACATGTCGCTTCATTTGCACACACACACACACAGAAAAGATTAATGTGCAGTTCTGCACACGTACTTGTTACTGCAAAACATCACAGTGATGGAAAATAAACAATCACTTGAGACTCTCAGTGGCTGTTCACAAGATGGAAACTCTGCATGGAAACAACTTGTATCAATGCATTGGCTTAGCGATATATGCTCATGAGGAAAAACTTCAGACACGTCTCTCTTTGTGTGGAGCCTACCCAGTACTCTCGTCTTACACCAATTTTCTCAACCACCACTGCACTACCGCGATAAACGCTAAATCAATCTTTTCTGTTTTCTGTTGTTTGTTATGACACTTTCTCTCAGCTCACACCCAGATTGCTTAGACCTCTGACACCTCACAAATAGAATTTTATTGAGAAAGCTGGGCCGGTAAAAGAGGGAGGAAGACAGAGAGATAAAAAAGAAAGCAAAGAAGACAGCATAAGAGGGGAAAATGCAGTGCAGGCTGAAGAACAGAGTGAGGGGAGAGATATGATGGGGAAAGCATGGAAATAAGGCAGAACAATGAGGACGAAGGAGAAAAAACTCACAACAAAGAAAACAAATAGCTGATGTTGTGCTTACATTTCCGTCTCTCCATTTATCAACCCTTGGCATTCCCCCCACAATGATTAACTTTGTTCTCTAATGCTTTGTAGTTCTTCCTGTCAAAGCCTTTTCCTTTTCACATTTATAAAAAAAAAAGAAAGAAAAAAAAATATGTGGGGAAAGGTGATTTTACTGTTGCTTTCTATTGCTGTTTGCCCCAAGCTGATGACCTTCGCTTTGAAAATTATGCAGCTGAAAATCTTTGGGAAGTAAACAAGAGAAACTTACAGAGGAAGGGAATAGAGAACAGATGCTATGACATGACAGGGCTGTTGAATTTTGCTTCAGGAAACAAAAAAAACAAAAAAAAAACTGACATGTTGAATATGCAGTCAGCACAGGGTTGATACCGTATAACTGGTGATGACGGTTCCACATGAATTTACATACATACATTGTTTATCTGCTTAAACGCACCAACGACACATCGAAAACCACCTCGATGTCGAAAAGTACCTCAAATTTAAAAATCCTCTCTGCTGTCAATATAAATCACTCTGTTCTAAACCCAGACAAGCTTTTGCTCTCTCACATGCATAAACAGAGGAGATAGAACTGAATCTTAAGAAGGAGGGCGATCCTGTACATAGACTGAGTAGAGAATTACAGTAGCTAGTTGGGGGATTGCCAGGGATAGCGGGTGAGGGAAAACAGAGAAGAAAAAGGAGAAAGTAGATATTCAGATTAAAAATAGAGGGAGATGGAAGCTACATTTACATGCACAAAGAAACCAGGTTACTGGGAGACATCAAGTGGAAGCATGGAAATGAAGAATCCCTTTACTCTGCAATAACCAGATTACTGTAAAACTCTTGTTTATATACAACGCATCAGTGATGAATCGCTTACACTACTACCATTATATAACAACTATTTTTGTACCAAGGCGGGCACATTTTGTAATAGTACTATGTTGTATGATATCACTTTATACTGTTGCGGTTTTCTGGGGTAGTTGAGGTGGTTGCAATGGGACCTGTGAGCCAGCAGATGGCAAGGCTTCCAGAGAGAGATCAAACAAATCCAAAACATTACCAACGTCAGTTTTTCATTTTTATTTGAAATGTGGTTTCTGAATAAAGATTGTTAGCAGTTGTCTGTTGCTGTTCAATGGGTTTGTTTGTTTTTTTGTTTCGTTTTGGGGATTTTTTTTTTTTTTTGACACTAGAATTGAGTAGGCCTAAAGCCAGAGAGGGGTTTTATTTCCTTTGGTGTGCACACAGATAATTTTCCAGTCCCTTCAAGTCTGGGGTGCCAATTTTCTTTGGCAGTTTTCTGGGGAACTTGGAATGTCAGTCACAAATGATATGATACCTCGCACCAACCCTCACTAATAGATAAAAACACACATCAACTCAGAGTCAAATCATAGGGTGTTAAACAAGAGCAGTCAAATTTGTAGTGTGCAGTAATACAGACTGCATACAGTGCAAAGGTTATCTAAATTCAATAAACAGTGTAATATTCACAGCCACAATTTATGGCAACCCATAGTCAATCTCTCAGTCCTATCTGTGCCTGTGAGCCATGCTCCGACAGTCTGTTTGGGCCATGTAGATCCCCCAAGAGTGAATCAGGGTGATACTTTTTGTGCAGTGAAACAGGTGCATAGGGGCGACCAGGAGGCCAAAGAATTCTCTCTGCCCTTGGGGTAGCAAGCCTGCTAGCTCTTCAGAGTTGCTGGCTGGGATGATCTCAGCAGAGATGGATGTGTGAAGATTGGATAGCTATGAGTGGGCTCTGGGTTTCATGGATGAGCAGCCTAGCAAAACATGGACCTGGCACACTGGCAGGGACAGGCATACTAATGACATGCTGCAGACGGACTAGCCACCTCTGGGATGTGTCTGTGTTGAGGTATGCCCAGGAGTTTTTAAATTGTGATGTCGGTGTGTGTCGGGCATATGCTATAGGGCGCATATTTAATATGCCACAGTATGCTGTACTTTTTTCTTTTTGGTGAAACAATTGTAATTGATGACTTTGCAAGAATTAAATCTGCATCTGTATATCAAGCATTCAGACCAGAATTTCAGTTGGCTACCCAAACTCACAATAACTCACATCATCATGACTACCTCCAGTCTAACAGTCCCCAAATTGCTCAACTTGCCATCCAACTTCAGACTACTCATCTTTTTTAGTTCAACCACCTCATGGACACTGACTGGCTCATTGTTATTCTGTGTCACTTTTAGAATACCATTAGTTTACAGAGAAAAGCCAAGCTATACTGCTGTGTGTTATTAAATTTACATAGTATTATAGTTTCTGGCTTGTAAATTTGTTTTTGAATCCAAGCTTGCATCCTTTCTTTTGCTGATGCCAAATTGTAAATTGTAATATACGCTTGAAACAGTTCATCATCTTCACACAATCCAATATGTACTGTATGTACTCTGAAATCCCTAACAGATTCCCATCAAACATCATTTCCCTCTAAGGGCAAACCGAAGAGTTTGCTGAGAGTCTTTCACAATTCAGCGCACGAACCACCTTGGACTCATGTTTTATTTACTGCACTGCAGAAATGGCCTCCATGATCACATATGCACAAAAGCAAAATACAAATGTCCACTAACACTCACAAAAACAATGTTTGCACACACAATGTAAGAGCAAGAGGGTGAGAACAGCATTAAAAATAGGCTGAACTAACGACACTCAGCTGTCCAAAAATTGCAGGAACAGTAAAGGGCAAGCACTGCCACAGGGTATGTGCTTGGTGATTCTAAATATCTACAAATGCCAGCTTACAACAGCAACTCAGGCCAATCTTGGAGGCAGAACTGCTCATGGGCAAATCCCAAACTTGATACTGACAATTCAGACACTGTTACAAGAGAGACAGACAATGGCAATGACTGTGTGCTAAATAGCATGCTAAACATTAATGATTTGACAATGTAATCTCCATCAACAGAAAAAAAATCTTTATTGAAATGCAAGCATCATATCAGGCTCTGCTGTACCCTCTCATCAACAAAAGAAAAAAAATATTACAGAGGTACAACTTCACCTGGATATTTCACTTTTGTCCGAACTGTTATGTATAGAAGTTCACATAAGAGACATGCTCAAATAAGAAAGAGCTGACATGAAAGAACTGAAGTGGTGCTTTGTTGCTGGATCTCTTTGCTAGTTATGGGTTAGGGTAAGGTTAGATATATATTAAAAAAAAAGAAAGAAAAAGACTTGTGCCCTGATTGAGCACAGAGCAGTTCATACCAGTAACTGGCACCAGAACACCTTAGGCTGTTGAATTTCTGGTTGTATCATCCCACCATCTACTGCCATGTTTTGGATGATGAGTTGAAGACAGGAGCAGAGCTTGTGTGTGCTAGCAGGGCCATGGGAAATAAATACAAACATGTAGTGAGGGCTAACTGAGAACACCCGGTTGGGGTCCTTGTCTGCAAAGGTTTTCCACCTCCAGACGAATTAGTGATGCATACTGAGGATAGGAACATGAGTGGGCCATTTTCACAGCCCTCATTGTGCTGGCAATTACAAAAGCATCCTTTTTACTCACTGAGTTAGAGGTTAAGAGGTTCCTAAGTGCATTCGTGAGATTTGTTCAGAGATGGTGAAGGCTGTGGATATTGTTAACATTGAGACACTGTGTTGTCATGTTGAATGGAAGTCAGGGACAGGGTCTGAGAACTGACAAACTGGGGTAGTGGTTGCCATCTAAAGCAGAGTCAGAGGGAGTGAACCATCAGGACGTGACATTGACTGGCAGTAAGGAGTCAATGCAGATTGTGTCCTGGTTTTACAACAGTGTTCTTTAGGTCACAAGTTAAGTGAACTCTTGACATGCAAGGTCAAAAGTTGTCTATGTGTGGTTTATGAAGTTGGAGAAGGCAAGTACATCCTACAAGAAGTCCTATGGAGGCATTGTGGGGGCTTTCTACTGATGGCTATTACCTAAGGGTCCAACCAGGCTGAGGGGAGTGTCTACTTTGAAAGCCTCAGAAGAGTGTGTCCCTGTTCTTTACGGATGATGTGGTTCTGTTGGCTTCACAAGTTCATGCCCTTCAGCATGCAGTGGAGCAGTTTGCAGCCAAGTGTGAAGGGCCGCAATGAGATTCAGTACCTGTCTGAGGCCATGATTCTTTGCTGGGAAATGGTGGATTGCTCCCCCCAGGTTGGGAGTTATTTGCTCCCATAAATCAAGGAGTTTGTATATCAAGGTCTGAGTGAGAGGTAAAATGGAGTATGGGATTGACAGGTGGATTGGAGCAGTGTCACCAATAATGCAGACTGTTGTGGCGGCCAGTTGTGGTAAAGAGGAAGGCAAGCCAGAAGCCAATGCTTTAAATTTAACAGTCACACGTGAGCTTCAGGTATGGACTCAAACAGTGTGATTGGCCATGTCAGCAGTGTGTTGCTTCAAAAGAGTGGCTGGGCTCACCCTTAGACACTGAATTCAATTCTCAGCTCTGTTGGGTGCCTCGGGAGCTCCTTTACACTGAAAAGAGCAAGTTGAAGTGGTTCAGCATCTATTCGGGATGTCTCCTGGGCACCTTTCAGTCAAAGTTTTTCAGACATATTCAACAAGAGGGAGACCTTGGGGGAAACCCAGAACACACTTGATAAACTATATACTGTACCTCATATGGTCTGAGAACATCAAGGGATCTCAATGGAGGCACTGGGAATCAAATTCATACTACCACACTGCTCTTCACTGGCCACATTCATTATTAAGTTTGGTCCAGCAACCTCTGAAAAACCACTAGATTGTTTCCTAAAGCTTTCTGCTTCATGGATTTTTTTTCTCACATATTATACATTACCAATATTTGGAATCCTTGCTGCTCATGTTTGCATGGAGCTCTTGCCTTTTTTCCCCAGGTACAACTGTCCTTAGCTTTAATAAGTTTAGAGCTGAATCTGTGAGGACAAATATTCCGATTTGTAATGACAATGCACATTAGTCAACATTCTTTTAAATATAGCAGAGAACTTCCACTATTGCCACTATGGTTAGCCCTCCATTTGTAACTGTCAAGGTTGAGGAGTGATTGTGTTGCAAGGAGTCATCTGTTTCAAGGTTGTTCAAACGGAACAGGATGGAGTTTCTAAGCCTTTATGAATGTTTTGTTTTTTAAACATGCTTCATATAATGGCCTCCCACTTTTGAGCTACATCATGCTGCATTGTGTGGATAATGGAGATCAAGATGTATAAATGTTGGGTCTATAATTTCTCTATTTTCTTCCTTTTTAAAATAAACTTGCAGTACATATCTGTTTCCATTGTGATTCACAACCTGTCATCTGGTGAAAACCCCATTAAACAACAGACCTGAAGCTGCAGTATATTGATATTTTTCTCAAAGCAGCACAGTCAAAAGCAGTATGGGAACAAGTCTAACCCTTTAGTTTGGCTTGTACTGTTTGATGATTTACTCTGGGTTGCTTTCGGGTGTATTCTTACTGTGACACTGCATCTTTCTGAGGTTATGTTTGCTTTTCAGTAATTCTAATAGCACAAACATTTGAAGATCTTCATATCCTGCTAAAGTTAATAAATAAAAACCTGTTTGCATGACTGGCAGCCTCTTGTTTTTCCATTATGGCCTTTGCCTTCTTATTGCCTCTGTCCTCTTGGATTTTTTTTCAACTCATAGTTAGTGCCCTGTGAAATGATCGTATTGTGTGAATCAAACCTACTTCTTCTGCCAAGTTGTCCTTTTTCTGTTTTGTGAAATAATAGATTAGACTGACACCATATATTCATCTATCTTAGCATTTTAAAATTAATTCACCATTTTAATATGAATCTGTTAATGACTTATTCATTTGAATTGCCTTCAGTTCTGCTCAGATCTTTTAAATTTTCCGTTTTCATTTTCTCATTCCTCACTTCAAATTTCTCTCCCCTGCCTTCAAACCTCTCAACATCCACCACTCCATCGCCCTTTCATTTTCTCATCTTCTCATCTCCTTTTTTTTTCTCTCCCACATCAATCAACAAGATTTAAATTGGTCCTTTATGGTTGAGTCAATCTGGTGTGTCGCTGATGTCCAAAAATGTCTGAAAAATTCACAGTTACCTAAAATGTAGTCATATTGGCCTATATTATCACATATTTACATCAGAATCCATGGTTTTTGATGATTTTCCCAATTTAGATCCCTCTGTGGCCTCAACTGTTTACACCCACAGGTCAGTCAAAAACGTGAGGAGAATGAAAGGACAAAACTACTCCAGAGACTATTATAATGCAATCCAAATAGGTGTAAAATATGCTAGGTATTCAGCAAAGGTTGGAATGATGAACACCTCACTTTCCTGCACTTTTGGTCAAGCCTTTTCATTTAAATGTAATGACACAGTAGGAATGAGTGGAGGTGTGAAAGATCTTGCTGTTGCTCACTTAAACTGCTGGGTTTGGGTAGAGCTAAATGACTACAGGGATATTTTTGACAAAGATATATAGTATACATGTCACACATGGACATAAGGGGGGGTCAAAAGTAAACAGTTAATTACTGAGGCAACCCACTGAGTCCCATTCAACGTTTAATTTCTAGTAACCTCCCTTGCTCCCCTTTTCATTTTCCTTTCAGTGAAACCACATATACATGCCTGGAAGGCTCCATTAAACTTCTTAAATGCAGCCAATGCCCCCCCCCCCAAAAACCACACCCCAACATTTCCACTCTTTGTATCTAGAAACGATTTCATTTTTTCTCTGCAGCTCCTTGTTTGTTTCATTGCTTTATTTATTAATAGGTCCGTGACATTTTTCTGTATGCGTATATAAGTGTATAGGGGATTACAAAGTACATGAGAGAAGTTTTCAGTAACTAAAAAAAGGTTTTTCAAAGAAATAATGCAAACTAGAACTCTAACTGGGTTTATCTGACGAGCAGAGCTCATAAATGTCTTATGAATATATCATTTAACTGAGCAAGACCTGAATAAGAACTGAAGGAGCTGGTAAATTTTATCTAATGTCTTCATAAAGAAAAAAAAAGAAGTATAGCAGTCACTGTGAGAGGCAAATTAAAGCTGTGTTTTGTCAAGAATGTCATAACACAGTTCCACTTCAACGCAGTAGGTCACATGCAGAATGTTGTGTACAGCAGTAATTTGCTTTAAACTGACACAACCTACAGATTTCAAGTGAGATGTGGTAGGTCACCAACAGACCGAGAATAACGCGAGAGAAAATATGTTATAACAGTTTATTGAGTAAATTATGAGTAAAAGATGCACATATATCGTTGCTGGTCAGCGACCAGACAACAGTAATCTCTTATTGATTCCTGTCTGAATAACCTGTTTACAGCATTCTCACTCAAATAGTATCTCTGAGCTGATTCTGACATTTACATAGGTGCCCATTAATAATTTACAGTTATGCCCTTGTTCTACTTTGTTGACTTGCAGTAAGCATGGCTGTGTCTACAGTAAATGATGATATGATGAGAGCATTAGTGGATGAGCCAGTAGGGCTCATGCAGTGCAGAGTGTGGTTTTGGTGTTAAGGTTTACCTGGCTTTGTACTTGTTTTCCCTGCCTGCTGAAACCTTGTCAGAGACAGACCCCACTCAAAGACTAACCTGCCCACTTTATGTCAGATTGGTTGGTCAGATTTCCTAAGGGAGAGCATCCTGTGATGGATCTCAGTTATTTTGATGAAATCTCTAGACCTTGTCATGCAAACACGCATATTTTTACAGGAGAAGGAAAAAGGCCATATTGGCCATTTTCCATACATTGCTCCTATAAACCTATTCACAAACCCTTTTGCCTTTAAAATTCAGCAAACACAACCTGTGCACAGTAGTATGTAGGGGTGTAACGATACCTTTTGATAGCGTTATGACACGTGTCATGATACATGTTTGGCGATACGATACAAGGACAATATTGTCGATACAATGCGATTCAATGACTGGAAATCAATACAGCAATTTTTATTTAGCCAAAATTGAAATCTGTGAGATGAACACTGGATGGTGCAGGTCAGGATTAGTCAGAAAATAGGAAACTCAACAGTTACAGTGCAATAGCAATATTGTCTAACCAAAAAACAGCTGGGATCGATGTGATGTGTGTCAATGTCACATGCCCCCGTATTGAGCATGACATCCATCCATAGGTGGGACATTTTGACTGTCATTGCGACAACTTAAGTTTATGTTTTTACCATTAATTGTGCAATATTATATGCATTAAATGTACCGATGCAATGAATGAATCATTAAAGCTGAATCGTGAAGCTGATGCAAAAAGCTGAGGTTCTGTTTTCCTGTCTCAACCATAACACAATGTACTGTACACTAATGTGTGTCATTCATGTTTTCGATGTCTGCGTTAGAAATCACAACAAAGACATGTTACATCACAAAGTCTGGCAGGAAAAAAAAGGAGAGAAAACACAGAACCACAGAGATGTTAGAAAGAGATAGGATGAAAAAACTGGCAGACAGGTGATTACGTTCAGTCATGTTCTTCAGTCACCTTGGATTGACCCCATCAAGACGCCATCAGACAGAGACATAATGAGGAAGTTAAGGAGGTATCTCAAAAACTAGACTTCATGTATTTACTCCTTTCCTCATTTAACCCTTGTTTCCTTTTCATTCCGTCTCCCTTTGTCTCCCTCGTGTTTCTCTTTTCCCATATCTTTCATAAATGAAAGAGAAGAAAGACATTACTGCAGTTGTAGTAATATAAAAAATGATTTTACTGCTCTTTGGTCCAAAATAAAGGGAAAGCAAAATGCAGAAGCCCTCAGCTGAACTTACTGTTTAGTTAGCATCTTATGTCAATGAGAAATACTGAGGAAGAGCAGAGCCAATGCAAATAAGGAGGGTAAGACGCAGTCTCCCCACTAGGATTATGACAATATATTCAGAGAAATATGGCTTAATAGTATTACATTAGCAGTATAAATTAACAAAAGATGCAGACTTTCACTAATTAAGAGTTGACAGTGAACTTTGGTGATCAATGTTAACACTAATCTTAATGTAAGTGATGCTAAAACATGTTTGCAGTGTTATCCTTGAGAAGGGACAGGGGGGATTAAGGCATGAAGGCAACTTTAATTGTGCCAGAAATTGAATATTAAGAGATGAAGAAAATGACCAATTGTAAGTAAATTACAATGTAATTAGTCAAGTAGGAACTGTGTTTAGGGGAGCCCAATACAAAAAATACAATGTAAATGTGGGTATGATTCTTAAGTTTGTTTTCAGTGAAATACTTCATGGGAAATGGTTTATATGGCCTGGACTTTCTGAATATTACCTATACCTAAACAACAATACAAGTTATATCATTGTGATTAGTGTGAACATTAGCATCCTTTAAATTACACACACAAAAAAAGCAATAGGAGCTAACTTAGATATAAAATGATGAATCGCTCCTGTGCCATTTATACCTTTTACCATCAACATTCAAGTAAGGCAGATCAAGCTGTCTCTTTTCATGGCTATCACAATTGATGCCAATTACAAGCGCCAGCAGCACCAAGCCTGTGTGTTGGCAAAGCAGGTAGCTGACAACACCTCATCAGGTCCCATTAATGTCCTGCCAAGTCAGATGAAGGGAGAGACTTACAAGCCTCACAAATTCCAGTCATGGGCACTGGTGATAGTACTGCTGGTTACATTTACTGAACAGCTTCCAAGGTCAATTAGTATAATCAATCCATTGAAACCGTAATTAACTGTAATGGACCTAGAATTTTGGATCAACACAGTATCTTAGAACTTAACTTTCACTTTAACTTCATATATGCCCAAAAATAAAAAGGTACGTTTTACTTTAAATTGACAAGACAGTCTGCACAATCTTAGCACCTACTGCTGCTGGACTTCCCTGTCGGATATTAAAGTATTTATCTATAAAAAGTTGGACACATTGTGATGAATGCACAATACACACACATTCACATTCAAAGCCTAAGAGATGACGTGTTACATCTGACTCAACATTTGATTTCACCAATTTTGTTCTCCTTCCTGCTTGTCCTTGAGTAAGAATAGCTCTCCTCTTAGTCTGACACCTGATTTTTTTTTACCTCTTTGAAACATTGTTTTTCTGCATCCTGTTTAGTATTCTGTGTTTTTCTTATACCTTTTCTGCAACATACTCACGACAATGTTGTGATAGCTTACACAAGATGCTATCAATCTAACACAAAAGCTATAATACAGCAATGGTGTCGTGGAGTTACAGATGAAAGGATTCAGTCAAAATAATTCAGTCATTACATATATTTTAAGGTTTCATAGCTGCCATCTGATGTCCTTTCTAGTAACTATGACAATAATTCAGTTGACATATTAATAGTAAGTCACTAGCACAGGATGAATAATTATCAGTTAAGGAGAGAGAAAATACTTGGCTTTTCACTTGAGGAACGATTTTTCTCTTTTTCTTTCAAAAAAGATCTTCGCACCCTCTGGATCCTTACAACTCAGAAATTAAATTGTTACTCTACAACTACTAGGGGGTAAAGAAGGAGCTCACAAAAGTTTACACAATGTGAAAGAGGGCCTGCTTATCGTTACTGCGCTAAGGATTTCTACCCAAGGCAGCCGGCAAAAGCAGGAGCCCTCAACTGATATGAGATAGTGGTACTAAAAGAACATGTACTCTACCATTCCTGTCTCACTCTGCCAAAGGCATTCCCTTCAGACTACAAACACTATCCATTGCATAACAATCTAAAAAACCATGTGCATAAACCAGAGGCATCCAACCATCGGCCACAGCACAAACATGCTGTTGATCCTTGAAATAAAGTGCGACCCACATACTCCTTGTTGGTTGTCAAGGCAAGCATCACCCTCCTCACATTGTGTCCTGACTACCGTATCAACAAGATGCTCCAAATATCATCCGCTATGACAGGTTTTACTTTATGTGCACACAACACAACACAGTATACAAGAAAACAAGAAAATGAGAAAAAGAGAAGGATGATAAATATGCAGTCACCACATATTTTATTGACAGCGCCTCAACTCTTTGTGATTTGGGTTATACATGATGTTGGAAATATTGCTTTGAGAGCGTGGCCCATGATGTAAGTCATTTTGAAAATGGAAATGTAAAATGTTATATTACACCATTCTACCACATCCTGAAGGTGGATTTTGATCAGGGCCACCATCCAACAGTGCATTGGACCCAAACTTAAAGCACATGTGTGCACAAAACCCCAAAATGACAGACACAAAATGTAATCATAAATTGTGCAAATGCATGCCTCCTCCTAATGCACACGCTACAGTAAACCTCATGCTACACCCAAAACACTGCCACAGTCAAACCTAAATGATTGATGTAAATCCTTAACAAATACTGAGACATATTGTTCCAGTGCAGAATGGAGACAGTGTTTCAAACAAAATGCAGTTTGACACCTGAATGCTGCAGCAGCTGTTGATACAACAAACAGCACAATTTCCACGATTAGACAAAATGCTCACACGTGGAGGTGGGTACCTTCAACACTTTGAATGAATGAACTCAACAGCGGAAGCACAGGGACAATTTGTTAGGCTGTCAACACATAGACAGCTGACGAAGTTACACACTGATCATAAAAAACAAAAACCTCAATAATTACTGTATTTAACTCCTAAAGCCAGTGTCATGGCGTTTCCCTCATTGTCACACGCTGCTGATTATGAATGCAGGTGGTTCCATGGGAGATGGCAGTAAAGGGCAGAGGCTCTGTGTGGCAGCCATTAGGTCTCTGTGCCTGACAGCACCAAAACTGTTCACTGCAGCAATTTAACAGATTTTACACACAATATTACAACATATAAGTAAAACCTATCAACACTCAGTGCTGCGAGTCTTTAATGCTGCCACCTGCCAGACCACGTATGTATCATTGTGCCTCCCTCACATTCAATTTCTACAATCTTGCTAAAACTCACCACCTTACCATGGGGGTCACAAGTTTTCACTGTTTCAAATGTCCCTACAAAGTTATTGTTCTGTTCATGAAACCAGTTTGAGACAACTTTCTCTTTGTGGCAAGGTTCATTATCCTGCTGAAAGCAACATGGCAAATTGTGGCCATAAAGATGTAGTGAGAAATAATAGTGAGGTAGGCTGTAGCATTCAAACTATGATTGACCAGAACTGAGAGGCCAAAAGCATCAAGCAAACATCCCCCACATGATTACATTACCACCACCAGCCTGGGCTGTTTACACAAGGCAGGTCAAATTCATGAATCCATGCACTTGATGCCAAATTCTGACCCTTCGTTCGACAAGCCTCAGCTAAACTGCAGATGCTTTTCAGCAAAGAGTCACCACTGACTTTCTGTCAGCTCTAACTGGTCTGGATGGCTCACTGTTGGCTGTTGAGTTAGTTGGTTAGCACCTCTGGCCTATTGTTGCTGGTTCATTAAATGTACAGGTCGCTGGCACAGTCAAATCCTCCCCCACATATACATACATAATCAATATAGACCAAAATATATATATAGACCAAAATTGTGGTGATGAGGGTTTTTGCTATAATCGTGCAGCCCTTCTCTGACCTCTGGTCAACGAGCCGACCCTTCACAGAACCGACGCTCACTGGATGCTTTCATTTTTCACACCCTTCTAAGTAAACTCTAGAGCCATGTGCAAATCCCAGGAGATCAGCTGTTTCAGAAATACTCAAACCAGCCTGTCTGGCACCAACAATCATACCACAGACAAAGTCACTGAGATCACATTTGTCTATACACTGTGTGTGATGTGAACACTAACTGAAGCTCCCGCCCATTATCTGCATGATTTTATGTAACGCACTGCTGGGACATGACTGGCTGATTGGATAATTGGGTGAATAAGGTGTAAAGGTGTTTCTATGCACGTGCTGGGTGAGAGACCATCCTGACCAGTGGTGGTTTGTATTCTAAAAAAAAAAAAAAAAAAAAAATAACATACACAAAGCATCACAGTGTAGATTTGTATTTTCACATATCACATCCAATTCACTTTGTGCATAACCCTCGGCAACTACATGGAGATGGAAAAATAAGACTGTCTGTTCTTATATTCTGCTTCTCTGCTGAGCTGCACTGGCAGACAGGACAGCCCTTGATAGGAGTGAAGTGCCTGCATAAACAGCTGACTGCCAAGGTCTACCACTAGTGTGGACTGTATGTATATTTATGTATGCAAATAGACACAAAAATACACAACACTCTTCTCCTTAACAGTATAAATCAACGGAAATTTGATTTTTTTCATCACATTTCTTTAAAATTTAAAATAATTGAATAGACTGAATTTCCTGAGAAGTTGGTGACACAACTACAAGATTAAATGTCTCCATAAGCCACAGTAAGCCTTGTTGTATTGTTCAAATCTCCCTATATATTTTTTATTATAGTGATGTCGCACTAAACCAGAGACTCTACACTTTACATAATGTATAATCTCCCTGAAGCACTCACATGCATGTGTGTAAACAACTCAAATCACATCACACAAAAATGGTTATACCATGACATACCCATGGTATGACTATCAGCGAGGAGGTAGCACATGCACATGCATTCATTTCAAAGTTCTAGTAAATTATCTGTATGTTGGCTTTGGACTCTTACTGCCTTCTACCCACAATAGGTCCTAATCCACTCTCCCTCTTACCACGAAACCTTTACTGAATTACAGCATTGTCCTATTGTACATGTCCTGTTATAAGCCCTGCTAACTCCCTTAGATGTGTGTGTGTATGTGTGCGTGTGTTTGAGACCATGCACTATAGTTTTTTTTTTTTTATTATTATTTTTTTTGGTTTTTTTTTTTTTTTTTGGATGGTGACAGATAGACAATTTGGAAATGGAACACTACTCAGAGTGACCTTTCCTTACAAGCATACACAGAAAACGCTCCCCTGTGCACTCACACACACGCACACAGGCGCCGACGCACACAGGTCACCAGAAATCAGTGGAATAAATAGGACCAAAAACAACAATATCCTGACGATTAGAGCTGGGACCTTCAGACTAAAGAGGATTTGCAGCTTAACTTTTTAAGATTTAGCTACAAGACTTATGCTCAGGACCACAGTGTAATTGAATAAGACATTTGCATAAGGATTACCAGTACCCAGTTCTAATTCTTTTTATTTAATACTGCAAAGAGATATTTTCAGTCAAGTGAAAAATGGTTATAAATAAAGGTAAAATATGCATACACTCTCTCCTCTCATTGCGATGTGCTCTGAAGTGTGAAGAGAATGAGCAAAATAGAGAGATTCAAATTATACTCATCCAAATATTGTCTTATGACTTGTATTATGATACCCTAAATGCAACTGAGTTATTGTGTAAACACAATGCCTTAAGTACACAGCTTTCCCTGAAGCTGCAGGCACGAAGACAAGGCAGCACTTCATGCACAAATGTGCGACAACTTCCCATTTTATTGAGACTCTGTGTGGATAAGGATGAGCTGGGGGGAGGCAGAGACATGGAGAAAATAAAAGAGGTTGTAAAAATAATTAAATGCATCTGCTTAAGTTAAATATTGATTTATACAGAAAAGCATAAGGGGAAAGAACAACTGACCTACCATCATCTGAATTAGAAAAAAAATGAGTAGTTACCATTCCACAAAGTGAAGTAATAAATAATACAATACTATTAAAGAGTACTTTAAAAGAACTCATTTCTTTCCAACACCCATTAAACTGTCCTTTATTGTTTGTAGACTCCATCTTCTCTGGGCCTGGATGCTACATTAAAGAGACGGACTGAGTTAAGCTGCACACTGGCACCAAAGTGACAAAGAGATGGTCTGAGCAGTCCTCATAAACATTTCAGCTCAAAGACATACTGTGGAAGAAAGTGAGAGAGTGCCACTCCTCTCACAATTCACCCATGCAGTCTGGCATGAATGAAGTGGAACTCAAAAGAGATTTATCTCACTTAATATAATCTGATGTCGTTCAAATGTTTTTGATGATGAAGATTAGTGGACTTAAAGCACTTAAAGAAACATAACAGATACAGACGAGATAGCAAAATTATATCCATGCATCTGAAGTTGCTTTGAAGTGGATGTCCCTGTCTGGGAATTTTAGGGGCCAAAATGCATGGAGCAGCAAACATCTCTATCACGTACACATGCAATTATTGCATGTGTACGTGATATACATACATACGTGATGTGCATACATACATACATATCATGTAGCATTATAGGGAGAGCAAACTGAAAATGCTGAGTATTTTGGTTAATGACGCATTGTGTTTTAATCTGTGACAATCAACACAGAACACCCTTACGCACATTAATAACATTATCATCAAATTTGCTTTGCCAGTGGCTCCACGCTCTAGATGAAAACCTGATGGAGCTCAGTTCAGGGATGGTTTACGCTGAGATAATACCCTTTGCTGATTCTGATCTGATTTTGTTACACAGCAGACCAGGAAGGCACACCAGCAGCCACAAATATTATAAGTCACTGTGAGTCCACGCACACTCCCTCATTTGTAGCAACGCCATCGGTGGAGGAAGTCAGGAAATATCAGTTTTCTTTCTTCCCAATTTCTGACAATCCAATTCTAATGCACTGCCACTAATGTTATCAGTGGTGAATAATTGTATTTCACTGATCATTCAGGCAAACAAACCATAAACCTTCCTTTCTGACAACCTTTTTACATATTATGCGATAAAACTTGCAACACTATCAAAACGCTGCTTTCCCACAAACATATCTGTTCTGACTAGAGCAGACAGCAGGCAAATATGAAGCATGAGCTTGGAAAAGTAAATGCAGCTAAAAACAGTAAATGAAAGCAAATAAAAAATACAGGCAAAACGTCAATATTTACTCAGTTTCAACACTGTAAATCAAACACAGCTAGGGCAAATAAAGACAGATAGCAGAGAAGTGGGCTGGCACAGCTACTAAGCAGTTTAATTGGTAGGTTGACAATGATAGCGTGCAGATTTTTTTCTATGAAATCTTCCACTTCAGTGTGCCTCGGAGTTCAGGAGCATGTGTCAAACCTCTTCTAGTGGAACTACACATTATTGTATCGTCTGGGGTAATATCTGTGATAGCACTCCTGAATGAGAATCAAGAACTGGTGATAGTGACGTGGTAGTCCTCTGCACATTATACAGGAGGATTCAGAGGAGGCAATAACTCTTGGCTGTCCTTTACAGAACAGACTCTCTACTCCCTAATTACAGCTATGAAATACTCTGCATTTATGAAACTCATAACGGGTGAGGTGACATCCAGACATTCGCTAAGAAAACAAAAAGGACGGCAATGGAAGATTCATGAGGTGAAAAAAAAAATGGTGTGAATTTTCCTTTGATAGTCAGTCAGCTGGCAGGTTTAAGGGCCTGCAATGAGGAAAGTGCAAGTGTGCACAAGAGAGGAGGGGTGGACGAGTGAGACTGACACAGAGTAGTAGAGGAAAAACAAGTGAAAAGCAGAGGGTGAGTGAAAGAGCCTAGAGGGCTGACCGAAGCCAGACAGGTTCTAATGATGCTGTCTCAATAACAGATTCCATTGTGCAAGATGTACAGGTTGTGCCTGAGTGTACCATGAAGTGCGATATCTCTGTAAGGGTTCGTGGTCTGGCATCATGAGGGAACCATTATCATATCAGCTGCAATACCATGACTTAATGTCAAAGATCCACAGAGTGTCTTAAGATCCACAGGGTACACTGAGTGTATATCTAGTTTGAGGGCTATTTTCAAATTCAATTATTTGTAAAGTGCCAAATCATAATACACATTATCTCACCACACTTAAGAGGGTAAGGTTAAGACCTTATTTTTTCAAAGAGAGAAACCCAACAGTTCCCACAAAGAGCTAGCTCTTAGTCACAGTGGGATATCGGTAATAGAGTAGATGGTGTCTGAGCTGGAAAATACACCAATGGCAATGATTTCCCAGTTTGAAAAGGGTCAAGGTACATCACACATAACAGCAAAACATTTCCCAGGACTTAATTACAGTACCTTACATTGAACCTCTTTAATCTGGATGCTGTAACTATTACAATGACTGTGTAATCAGCACAAAAAATGCAGCATAATCAATATGCCAGCCTCCTAGCTACCAGTCCCTATGGCATTCATTGCTGTAAATAACCATGAAGTTTTTATTCGACCTGCTTGAGGATAGAAATTTGTAAGCTATTATAAAGCTGTGAATTATGTCACATTGGGGCAGCTGAGATACAAGCACTTGTAAATTTATTAGGAGCTACACACAAGAGTTATATGTGCAGTTAGAATACCACGTCCTGTATATTGAAAGTGTGAAAAGTGAAAATACTTAACTGCTGATCCTTTCTTATAATTTTAACACATTTTGGAGTCTGAACTGTTGATTTAACCAAATTCAACAAAATTATCAGGTTACCCCACAAGTAAGTAAAGGAGTTAGCTCAACCTCACATAACTAAAGCAGTAAAGTGTTGCTCATTAGTGCATGTTAAGTAACGACTGTGTAATATGGCTGTTCTCCTGTGCCAAGCACTTCTGTTTTTCAACTTTAGGAGGATGTTGTTGATTGCACTTACATACTTGGATTTAAATAACAGTTTTAATACAAGGCACTTACACCTAATGCAGTATTGGTATTTTAAGATAAATAACATAAAATATCTTCTTCCTTCCACAGAGATAGTGTTTTGTGCTAAAGCATGTTCATAAAGGCCCATATTTTCTAAGGTAAAAGCTGCCCCTCCTTAGCCCATATTGGTGGTGGTGATAAAAGACCTTTGAAGGAAACACAACAGTCCCCAGGGAAGAAT
Source organism: Caranx ignobilis (assembly GCA_021432705.1). Taxonomy (NCBI): domain Eukaryota; kingdom Metazoa; phylum Chordata; class Actinopteri; order Carangiformes; family Carangidae; genus Caranx; species Caranx ignobilis. Next base: position 44,068,346 of record MU270014.1, on the reverse strand, counting down.
CATGCTAGCTGCTATTGACCACCCAGACTACAGTCAGCATGGCTGAGTGAGACACCCAGAGTCATGCAGGGATGAACATGTTAGATCTGATGCATCAGTTATTGATGCGTATGGTACAGGCAGAGATACAGCTAGTGCTTTGTCAGGAAATGGGAGGAAGTCACAAGGATAACTAGGGGTGGGCGTCCTCCTCTTAAGGGGGTCACAGGCACAGAGGCAGTCGAGGGTTAGGGACAGCTGGAGTGTACATTTTCAGCCTAAATTAGTTTGCACATTTTTAAAAATCTATCCTGAACATATGAACACAGAAACTCGTGGGCTCATCTCTTAGTGAACGACAACTTCGTCAATTACACTTTCAAGAAATGTCACAGTGTTAAAGGGGCAAAGCAAAACAGTAATACAGTTAAACCTATTTCATATTCTTATCCCCATAGTTACTACTGTTTGAATGGCCATTACGGCCAACTCCAGCTACCTACTACAGCGTCTGCATAAATCATTTCACAGTACAGCTTTTTAGCCTCGGGAGCTGTGTTCCTGCAATCTTTTGTGTTGTACAACACACAGCCCACTGACTGGTAGAGTGCACATGTTGAGCCTGAACAATGAGAAAAGTAAAAAAGGTATGCTATGTTCAGTCTCAATGTATTTGCACTGTCTTACTTTATTAGCGAAGTTTGCACCACTAATGGCGCCTCTAGAGCTGTGAATAGAACAGCAGGTTAAGTTTGAATCACCTGCAGCCATGGACATTGTGATATTCATTTCAGCCAACTGCACGGTACTGTACTGTGATGTGCTGTATGCAGTCTATGACTTTTATTAGAGGCACAGATTTGTTTCTAATTTCTGATGAATTTCAAGCATACGTCACATCACCACATTACCAGTTTCTTCTCTCTCTCCTGCTCTCTCTTCTTTGAGTGCTTTGTGTTTACTTATTCCTCTGCTCCTCTCTGTTTGTGATGACGAGACATTTTATGAAAGTAGTTTACATTACATGTAGTCTCCATTGTTTCCCCAGTTCCAAGGTAGGCAGGAAAAGCACTCTGCTGACCAGCAACTGAAGTACCATCTACTCAATCAGTGACATTCACAGTTATAGGGCTAGCCAATAAAACAAAGTCGGGCAATTACCACATGTCTGATGCGACAAATGGCTGTGATATATGCACCCACATGTATACGTTTTTGCTCCGAGACCTATAGATTAATTTTCATTGTCAATGTGTTCCACATATTCAGCTGCACTTTGGCCACACTGGCTCATTTAATCAGGGTTATAGCTGCAGAGGCAGACTGTGGTCTGAGAGTCAGGCCTTTCCAGCCATGACAAACTCACAATTGGTTTAGATGAATCAAATGTGTGGTACACATTATATTAACACGACAGAAAGAGGCTGTGCATAATCCGCCATTTATTAAGGTCTCGCTTTCTCATTTCTGATTTAAGAAGTTTAACTACAATTATGAATGTTAAAATAAGAGACTAACCATAGTAATCCAATACTGCAGGCATGATAAGTAGTCGTAGGCCTTAGGCAAGTCATCACTTGCTCCCTCTCTGCAAGGAGGTTAGGGAATTGTCAAAACAGAAAAATGCAAACAACATGCAAATGGCTGCTCTTACTGATCTTTTCCCTCCAATTTGTTGATTTTCCATTATAGGCCCTAAAGGAACACAAGATTGAAAACTACAATCCAGATGGGCACATGCAGGCAGCTTTGTGACGTGTTGCCAAGTGTGTCAGACACAACAACAAACAGCATATTACGATTCTACGACAGTGATTAGCAAAGTGTTTAACACCTCTCAGTTATGATGCCTGTTTGTGTAATCAGTGACAGCATACTAAACATCAAGGAGGAGGTGAAGATAAAAGAGAGAGAGGAGAGTGATGGAGGTGGAGGGAGGACAAGGAAGAAAATATAAGGGCAAACGCAGTGCAGGCACAGACGACAACAACAAACAAAAAACACAATTTAGAGTATAAAAGTAAAGAAAGCAATTGAGGCAAAAGTCATAAGATGAGACAATAAATGGATCAGTAAAGCTGAGGGAACACAGAGGAGTGACAGACAGTGGAAGTGAGACTGAGAGAGAACATAAAGTCAATAACGAGAGAAAACGCCAGAGAGGGGTACAATAAAAGCATAGCAGAGAATCAGACTGACAGTGACAGCAGGGACAGACCAGTTCTGTGGAAATCCATTTGGTATTGAAATGAAACGAATATTCAACAAGAACACAAACTTACATAGATTCAAAATATCATGTGACCACAGAGCAAATAACTCTCAGCCAATGGAAGCAGGGATAAGATGTGTTAATTCAAGGAAACTGACATGAGAAAATGGCAAAAATACACAATCTAGGTGTCATAACTCAATTTTGAAATTCTCAGTTTTGCACCTCAACTTTTAACTTTCATTGCATAATCAATTGTACATTTATAATACAAGACAAAGAGCAAACTTCTACTGTATTCGGTTACAAACAATAACTTGTTTTTCCTTGAATGTGTAATAAAATTGTGTCTGCCAACTGTACTGCCAACTGCTTTGCATGGCACAGCTTACTAACTCCAGTGCCCTGGAGGGAACTTTCCATACACTAGTTCAATATTATTACTGTCACATTCATGTTGAATGCACAAACTTTTCAATCTTAAATAATCCCAAAAGCAAAAATAGAAACACTGAAAAAAAAATCCAATGTTATGTTATTGTTATGATTATGAATGTGCATAATTTCTTTGTAACATTTAATATTTATTTTCTGTCTATTTTCTGTTATGGCTGACCTTACCAACACAAGAACTTCCTTCACAACAGTTCAACAAGGCATCATAGGACATGCACTTACTTGGAAGGTTTTCATACATCAAGTTCACAGCCAAATATCTCTATTCTTTACTGTTTGATGAATTATTTATGAAGGCATGGAGCAATGTTGGATGGTAAGGAGGATGTAGGTTTTAGAGCGTTATACGTGCGCAGATTTTGTTGCAACTGTGTGGGTATTTTTTGCTTGCATCTTCGTGCATGTGTGTGTGTAAATGTGTGTTAGTGAATGTGTGTGTGTACATTGTAGAACTAACTACCAATGCCATGCTGCCTGTGTTTTACAGTGCAATGAAAACCAGCCTGCCCATGATTTTTGTCAAGGGAAGTAATTCAGAGGAGAGAGAGAAGTACTGCCAGCAAATAACAATGGTGCTCACATGCACACATATCCATGAAGACACAGTACACACCCACACACACACCCACCACACACACACACACACACACACACACACACTGGCATGTGTCCATACAGACAGAATACGGTCAAGAGATGAGTTCACGAATAAGCAGTATGCATGAACATGCTCACATGCATGCATGATGCGTTCACAAATATGCAGCACATACGCGAAAACACATTTAATGTACATTCATGGCACCCTTTGCTCCATTGACTCACAGCGCAGATTGCTGGAAGACCAAGACAGCATTTGTGTCAGCAGAGAGATGGTGAACAAGCTCATGAAAAAGAAAAGCAGATAGGGAGGAGAGGGCAGCCTCAAATATTCACTCTACTTATTCACTCTACAGCAAGAATGTAGCGAGTGCAAAATGGATGAACACCACACAAAGACTCTTACACGCACATACAGTATATGTACAGTGCATGCCATAGAAACTCACAACCATGTGCACAAACACACACATGCACAAAACTGACAGCCATGCTAGTCACTGGCAAGAAAATTCTACTTCCTTTGAAGTTTCTTTCATCATTAGCATGATTACATAGACCTAGTGCACACCAAGCATTCTTCCCGAATAAGACTCACTGCATACAAATGGCTTCACTCGACTGAGTTCCGCTGTTTGTTCAACATGTTTGTATTTTGCACGTCTCTGAATAGTAATTGCCAGATAGTGTGATTATTTCCTCAGTGTGTGGCACTGGGATTGGCTCGAGAGCTGTGTGTTGTATGAATTGTCCCCATTCTGGTTCTAAGGTTTTCTTTTATTACAGAGCCCCACTACATACATACATATGTCTCAAAGAGGCATTTTGCTGCTGCAGAGCAAACTTCCAGTATCTACAACCAGTGAGCTTTTCTTTCCTCAATGTGAATGCTTGAAAATGTCTTCATTTAAAAGATAAAGCTAAGAGTGCATAGCCAAGGCAAAAGCATCCTCCTACATTTCTAATGCATTGTTTGGTAAGTGTGTCTCTGTGAATAATCTTTATGCCCAGAAGCGGTTTTAGTCAATCTCCTCAAAAAGCAGCCTGACACCTGTTTTAACAAACAACAAAAGGGTCTTGTCCTCAAATCACATCAAATGTGTGCGGCTCTGCATGTGGCAACTGGATAAACACAAACACACGATACAATCATCCGGGAACAAGGGCCTGTGTAGTACAAGTCCTTCCCTGGCCATCTGGTCTTTTCTACCTGCATCACTGACTGCTGCAGTAAGATGAAGCACCTTTGGCAGAGCTGGGCTGTCTTTCCTCAGACAAGCAATCATACTTCTTCTCACAGCTACCTGTCAGTCCTTCTCAACCTCAGACACACACGCACATATACTCTCTTTCTCTCTGTCTCTGTGGCCTGGTTAAGGGTTCTGCCTCAGTGACCAGGTACAGACATCAGAGCTACTGTCTGTCTCTTTCCCTCACAAGAGGATGCACAACAGTCTCCCGTATCACAAAAAACGTCCAATCATCATGTGAATCATATTCACACGTACAGACACAAATAAAACTCCAGTGTTCATGCACACAGAAATGTGAGGTGCTAAATCTTCCCAGTCAAAGATAGCAGAGCCCAGCACAGCTGTCAACACTCATAGATACATAACTCAAAAGATAGGAAGCATTTAGTACACGCTCTCTAGCCCCCACCATTCTGAATCAGTGCATAACTGCAGATTAAAATACATGTGTGCGCGCACTCACACATACAGAGGTCGATAATTCAAAAGAGGAGGCACTGTTGACAGCTGTGAAACTCGTAGACAAAACCAAGCAGGAACAACCTTTCACACACACTGAGATGTTTAGAAATCCTTTTCCATGGAAATGACTAGAATAGCTCCATAGTGACAGAAACACCAGGCCATGCCAGGTCAAAACTCCCTTTCTGTGCATGTCCTCCCCATCACACAGCCGGAAATAACAAAATGGCATCGGTTCTATAGCTTACTGTCCACAACATGAAACTGAGAACTGCACTACAGAGAGTATCGAGGTGAAAGATGACAAACAATAACACATTTCCAATACATGAAGAGTGTGGAAGATAGTTTGTTAAAAAAAAAAAGAAAGAAAGAAAGAAAAACTGCCCTGATTGTGCAGATTAAGTGTTTCTGATTGTGTTGGTGATTCTTTGGTGATTTGATTGAAGCAAATATTGTGTTATGCTTTTAATACGTATAGATTCCAATAGTGAGCCCATCTTTTGCCACTGTAAAATCATTCACTGTTTGGAGTTTGCAAATGAAATCCTACAAATCTCCGTCACTTAACATTGGCTGTCATTTAGGTTTCCATGGAAGTTGTGGGTCAAAATGTGCATACTAAACAACAGCACTAGAGATGGAGCCGAAAAACAATGGATCTCAGCGAACCTCAGTAATTAGTCTGATGTCATATTCATTGGCCCAATTTTGGGCCACACATGCTGGTTTGGAGTAGTCAGTTCTTGACACACTTAGCACAAAAACACACAGAACAGCAAATGATGACATAAAGCAAGGTATCTAGTGCACTCACACTCTCTCTCTCACACACACACACACACACAACTGTCCTCTTTTCTGCAGAGCATCAAGCCTTTAATGTTTTGTGAAGTCCTTGAATAAAATGTCAACAATTTTTTAAATGACTGCAGAGGTAACACGGTCTGTTGGACCACATCCCTCTAGAATCTGATTTTCTGTGTTTTCTCCTCTAGTCAGCATCAATTCCTACATTGTCACACCAGGAGAGCACTTGAAAACAGTTTCATAGGCGCTTTCAAAAGTTGGTTGGCAGTAATGAATATAAATCTTAGACGATTCAACATTGTCTGATTTACATACGAAGTGTACTCAGATGCGTCTATTAACACCGTGTCCTTTACAAATTTCATTGTGTACTGCCAGATCAATGAAGCCCACTTATGACTTCAGGTATAATAATGTAGGTAGAGATTACAAGCAGAGCAGATTTTTGCCACCCACAATGCAAGGTAATGTCATAAATCTTGCCAAAAATGCTTTTGAATATTTTATTGATCAAGAATTAGCAGAGACTTACTTCTGTGATTAACTGCATAGTTTTATTGCCTGAAAAAGTGCTGGCACTTGCACGATAACACATCATGACGATCCATTTTTTTCCACCCTTCTCTTCATCTAAGTGCTTGTTCATTCATTTTCTATTTTGCAGGGATCTAGCCAGGAGCAATCAGAGGAGACAAAGCCTATAACTATGTAAGGCATCTGTAATATGTGGCTGTAGTGCATAATGACATCAGGTCACATGTGACCATCTCATATTCACTCCCATATTCCCGTGCCCTTGGCATTTGATATGTGTTAACAACTCCAGATGATATTAATCTCAGACCAAGCACTAAAACTCATAAGTACAGCCAGGACAAATCTAATATACTGTATCTCAGTGATTGGTATCAAAATGGTGACTGCGTGCGCATGAGAGAGAGAGAGAGAGAGAGAGAGAGAGAGAGAGAGAGAGAGATAGAGAGAGAGAGAGAGAGAGAGAGAAATACAGTGAACCACGCTCACTCACTGGCTCCTTTCCCTCATCTGTGAAGCATGATGAGCCAGTGGATGCACTCTGACACGGCATGGCTAAAAACCAGTGTGACTCCAATGTGAGGACTTAATCTGGGTGCATAAATCACAGTGACTTTCTGAGTGTAACTAATCAAGAACACACAACCCTGCACACTTGCACACAATCTCTGTCTATATGCCTCTCTCTTTTTCTGTCACACACACATGCAGAATCCATATGACCTGGCCTCACAAAGCAGAGATTCATTGCCATTCAGCACACGACGCAGTGAGGGCCAAGAGGCAAGCGAACTCCCCCCTTCCTTCTGCATGCTGATCATTAGAGAGAAAGAGGGAGGGAGACAGAGAGAGAATTAGAGAGAAAGAGAGACGAGTGAAGCAGTGGTGCCAGATCCCCAGCAGTTCAATCACATTTAATGCCTGGACAGAGCAAGATGAAAACGTCTGCTGGTCACTGCTGTTAGTATCACCAAAATAATGGCAACCCTGTTACAGAATGACACAGGTTTTCAGTATTGAAAGCTAAAAATGGTAGATGATGACAGCACACACCTAACCCACAAAGTCTACTTTCTCTCCCTTTGTTCCCCCTGGTTTCTCTGTCTTTTCTTGCTCTCTTCCATCTTTTCTGCCTTTGATATACATCTCTCTTTGCCCGTCTATCTCTCCCTCTCTTCCCCTCGTTCCATCTTTAGCGGCAACAAAGAGATTAAAGGGGGATTACTTCTGACATGTCAATGTGATGCGCCTGCTGGGTATAGTACTTTTTTTTTCTTTCTCATGCAGTACTAAGTCAATATGATGCACACACAGACAGGTCAGCATTGTATGAGTTGGAGAGAAGATGGAGCGGAAAAAATAACTGAAAGTCTTCAGGGGTATTAATTATCCCTCTGTGCAGAAATGCACCATTGTAGCATGAGGAGGCCACTGAATTGTTAGCGTGCCTTTTACTCATTTTAAACGAATGCACCTTTTGTGAGAAACACCGACAGCAAATCATAACATTTTCTCCTTCTCTATGCTTTTCCACCCTCTTTTATCGGCTGTTTCTAAGGTCAGCTGGAGTAGTGAGGATAAGGAGGGAAGTGTGAGGGATAGAGTGTGAGAGATGGACGGAACAAGAAAAGAGAAGTATTGTTTGGGGGGGTGAAAACCTTTTGTTGTGATTCAAAGTACTTGCGGCTAGCAGGGAAATGAACTATTGATTAGAGATAAGGTGTGGGGAGAGAGGGGGTGGAGGGGGCCGAAGACGCAAGGTCTGAAATCACAGCAACCATCCAAACACCCATACTGAACCTTTGTCCTCAAACACTCTTACACACAGAGACACTTAGATGTACATGCACTTGTTTATGCAGGGGGGAAGGAACCCCATAACACGCTGCTTAAATAGAGCTGCAACTAACCAGGAGCCAATGAACTATACATCGCTTTAACTGTCTACTCTACTAATTGGAAAGCTCTCACTGGTCTGGTTTCCACAGTAGGGTCAAGGAGGAATAACAGGGTTTTCTTGTTATCCATGTCACTAAATTTGCTCCTCAAACATATATCTGGGATTTGTATGGATTATGTTGCAAACTGGAGGTGATTTGAGAGCCTCTCTCTCTGTAAATCCCATGTCTCTACAATCCAGTTTTACTCACTGACTGTTGAAGCACGGGGCAGTACAATATTATATATATATATCCATCTTTGTGTTATTTTTGACGACCTCTATACAGAAAGAGAATGGTAAAGATAGACACTTAAGGGCTGAATCTATTTGTGTGTATTATTGAGTATATAGCCTACACATTAATTCTTTGAACACTGCAATTACAGTGTATCAGAAATGCCAAAACCTTAACTAAGCTCACATGTTATTGGTCAAGTTCAGAGAGTCTATACTGAGAGGCTAAATCTAGTACGACACCATGTCTGAAAACTATAATATAGTTTTCAGTGGGCCTCGATAAACACAACAGAGACTAGTCCCTTTACATAAAGAGAACCTTGACCCAGTTTCATCAGCTAACAAGAACCTGAATGCAGTTAGCCAAGAAAGCTGCAGATCCCTGTCTTAAATGTCTCATAACCATGGGATTTTAGTCACATTCCCAGCACTCATCTGTAAAGAGACTTAGAGTCAGTTAGCACATAACGTTCCAGTGTCTTGCTGTGAGACACTTGCAGAACATGTGGCTGCTGCTGGGATCAAACCATCCAGTCACACGGTGATATGTCTAACCAGTGGATTACACTGACACCCCTGTAGGGCTGCTATCACAACCTATATGTAAGGATGAGGCCTGATGAGCATGTTTGACTTTACTGATATTTCAGCAGCTTTCTACTGATTCAAAAATAGCTTAATCTAATGTTTACCTTCCACGACAAAAGATTTCAACCTGAATTGATTTGGCAATAACACCTGCATTTTCCATTGTCTACAAATGAGATAATACGCATTGACTGTCAGCTTGACCTGTGTAAATCTCATTAATTTGGCCATGCGGCTGTTACATGTCTGATATGGAGCATCAGCTTGGTCTACAGCCCAGAGCAGAGACCTAGGACTGATCCAACTCTTGGCAAATTGCTTTCAGGTAGCCGTTCAATTGGCCTGGACTCTGCACTGTAAATCAGCTGCCCAGGGTCTAAATGGGTCCAAGAGACCAGTCCACCCCTCCTCCCCGTAGCAGCATAATGCAGTCAGCAAGACTGGTTTATAATGTGTTGCATATGTGACTGAGTGTGCATATGCCTGAGTGTGACTGTTAAAATATGGATGCAATCATGGCCATGCAATGCGGTGTAAAAACAGTTAAGCATGGACAGGTGCTTATCTTTCTCTCTCTCTCTTTTCTCTCTGTGTTTGGTCGTTACTCTCACTCACACACCTACACACTGCTCTCTGTTTTCTATCGCCCATTCGAGGCCACCGCGTTGAGCAATGATTGTGTGTGCCCACCATCACCACCTCGCGTCCTCATCTCATCCTGCAAGACACGCTCTCCAGCGTCATCTCTCTCTCTCTCTCCCTCTCTTTCCCTCCCTCCCTCTCTCTCTCCCTCTCTTTCCTCCCTCCCTCTCTCACCCTCTCTCTCTCTCTCTCACTCCCCCGCAAACTATAGCGGGAGCCGGAGGTGCCGCTACATCGCCTGAAAGAATACGCTCCCTGATGTCGACATTACACTCAACACAACAGTGCCACACTTTGCCGGTGGTGGTAGAAGGCAGAAGAGACGTTAGGGCATAAAGCCCCCCCCCCCCCCCTTCTCTCTCTCTCTCTCTCTCTCTCTCTCTCTCTCTCCTGGCACTGCAGCAGCTCACGATGGAAGGTTTTAATGCCATTATGCTTGGGGAAAATCTAAAAACGGAACATTTGCCGCCATCCAGGGCAACATCACGCCATGCTGAACCACCTGTTTTTCGTGCATCCTGTGCGCACATAGCCATTCTTATATATATATATATATATGTTAAACACCAAGCAGAGACGCTGCCCTCTCTAAGTGCAGTCCATTTACCTGACGTTGCCCGCATTCATTGATCAATTCATAGCCTTAATGGCATTTACAAACACCTGGAATACACGACTACGGTAAATTCTGGGATCGGTTCCAGAAATGCAACTGATGCTCAATAACCATTCAACTCAGACGCAAACTTCACTTGATCCGATGCCCGAAATGGCGCACAACAGATCCGTGGATCGTTATTTCTGACCGGTGACAGAAAAGAAGTGAATGTGCCAAAAAAAAAACATTCCAAGTGTGGGTTGTGTACATCCTGGGTGTCACAGTTCATAGCAAGGAGCCACTAAATGCCACAGGGCGTCAAACATTTGCCGGGGATTCAGTGACTGGAGCAGCGCAGCGCACATGAAGGCTGGAGCCCAAATGTGTTTCCACAGAGCCACACTGAGCTTTATTGTGGCTGCGAATTAGAAGAGGAAAAGCGCAGTAACTCACCGATGTGGATGATTGAATCCGAGAGCACCGACCTCCACTCCTGGCTCCAAAACACGGCGACGATCAACACAGCCGAGATAACTTTCATGTTGTCCAGATATATTTCCCCCCAAAACCAAAAAGAAAGACACGGCTCTTTGAGTGAGAGCGATCAGAGTTAAAATCCCGAGCACCGGAGCTTCTTTCTTTTTTTAGTCCATCTGTGAGGCGGTCAAGGAAATTCCCTGTAATCTGTGCCTTGATATGTTCTTCACTTGACGTTAGAGTGTGATGCTCTTCTGCAAGAGGAAAACCAGAAGAGATTCCCGGGTAGTCACAGACTGGCACCCTGCTGAAATTCCTCCCAACATTAAATCATATTCTGGGCGAGCAAGAGAGACGCTGAGCCGCAGAGAAAACAAACCGCATCCAAACGCCGACGCGTCAAGGCGAACTGGGGGGCTGCAGGATGTGGCCGCTCATTTAAAAGAATGAAGCTGTAACCATTCAATAACGTCAGGGAAAACCTAGTTATCTTGAAAAGCAGGACCTGTAATAATGACCCGAGAATCCCTGCCTTTCAGACCTGACGACGCAGTTCCCCCCCTGCACCAATCACCAAATCACCAGCAGCAGCAGCAGCAGCAGCAGCAGCACAGCGGACCAAGCCAACGCCAAAACTTCCATTTTTCCCAGGGGCTTTTTTTTTTTTTTTTTTTTTGGTTTGGTTTCGTTTGTTTGTTTCCTTCACTTGGCCTCTCTTTGGATATCACCAACGTCAGAACACACAGACGAGCCCGGCGACTTTTGTCAGAGTGGACAGAACCACAAAATGATGAAAAGCCTTGTCACATGGCATTACCACCGAGAGGTACCATATTCCGAAATAGTCTCTAGTTTCCTGTAGAGATGAGAGAGTGAGTGAGAGAGAGAGAGAGGGGAGAGGGAAAGAGAGAGAGAGAGAGAGAGAGAATGGAGAGGGCTCTTAAATGTATGGCTAATGAAAGAGAGCTCCAAAGCCACTCTTCTTCTCTGCGTCAGGAAGGGAAAAAATGTGGGCTCGGCTATCTGGAGAAAAAAGAACCGAGGATGCGCGCCAGCGACACTCCACGGTCCGCACTCCGTATGCGGGTACTCGCGTCAGACTCCGCTCACACGTTGGCTGGTGAAGAGGAGGTATGCCGCGTTCGTGTGGGAGAGAGGGAGGGAGGGAGGGAGGGAAGAAGAGAAAGACAGGGAGGAGACCCAGGAGAGAGGAGGAAAAAAAAAAGAGAAGAGGAAGAGGGAGCAACTATGATCAGCAGTAGTTGCCAGCCGGGCGCGCATCTACTGTCTGAGAGACAGACAGAGGGAGGGAGGGAGAGCGAGATGAGATGTGCCTCTGAGGGCAGGCGGAGGATGCAACGGGGTGTCTAACAGGGAGACAGACAGATGAAGAGAGGGCTCATCATGCCAGCCTCAGCTCAGTCATGGTTACTTGAGACCTGCTGTCTACCTTTCACTTGAGCAGGAGCTGGTGGTCGGGTCACCAGTTGGTTATACCAGTCGTGATTACTCTAAAAGGTTATTTGGATCATCCACTGAGAATCGACTTGAAATGTTAACATCACCAACTTTATCCTGCTGCTGTGTGATTTGAGATGAGTGACTTTCAGCACTGTTCAGGTTACTGATATCAGACATTAGGACAGGATGTTTTCATTCTACAAACCTTCTGTCAATCGCATGTCCAAACCCCTCTGCATTTTTAACCATCCTGTTTCCTTTCCTGTAATTATCCTCTCATCCTTTTGTACATCCATTCTATCCATTTGACCTGCTATCATCCGTTTATCCATCCCTGCTTCCCTGAAGGGCTGGAGTCCCTAGGGTTCTTCTTAATCTGCCCCAGACCTTGGATTAGGGATTAGGAGGGCTGGGCGCCTCGGGCTTCCAGTGGAAGGACTGTTTTGTACGCATTCAAGGAATGGGAGATTAAACTGACAGTGATACTGATGCTGTGAAAGCTGCTCTGACTTCTCCTTTTTTGACGCTATTGATTTATTATTAAATGTTTATATAACCACTCACATTGAAGAGGAACATCTCTTGTTCAGTGAGCAAAGCTGTAGCTGAAAATACAGAGATAAGAAAAAAAAACTAAGGTACTGTAAACAAAAAGACTTCTTGAACTTGAAAAGATAAAACACCGGTCTTTGTGCTTGCATCAAAATGCATATCAGTGAAATTAAAGAAAATGATTGATTACTGAAAAGACCTACTTGTTTATTTTTGTCCTCATAAAGAATGAGGAGGTTTATCATCATTGTCGCATTTACAAAGAAACATTTTTGAACAGACGTGTCTGATTTCACAGTAATCTGTTCAAGTTATGACTTTCAGAAACCTTTGATTATAGTGAGCAAACACAAACATCACATTCACAATCACATTTATGGCGCTTAATGTTCCCACCCTTAGTCCTACATATAAATAACTGTGTAATCACAAAACTTAAAGCGGAACTATGTAAGTCTGGTCTCTTCCGCTGTTTTGCTAACCCTGTTCCGAGCCATGTACATTTGTTTTTACCGAAGCTGGTGAAAAAAGAAATCCATGGAGCGCTGCATAAGGTTATATAACACATACGATGTAACGACGTTTATATTTGTGCAGTCTACACCATCATAAACGAAAGATTACGGGTTACAGAGCATGTAACAAGAGACAAGAGACGGGACGCCGGGGCGGAGGCCAAGTGCTGCACTGATGTCGCAAGGTTGGTTTTCAGCTCGGAGACGCCAGGTGGAGGGCAGAGAGCCTCCAGTCTCCCTCGTAACACGTTACGTAAAGTATTTAACCATCACAATTACTCTGAAGCTGTTTAATTAAGGTAAAAAATTTGGCATAGCCACAGGAAAATCCTGCATAGTTCCTCTTTAAATTCACTTTCTGGCAGAGATACAACTTTGTAAAAATCATTTAGAGGCTTTCATAATTTGATATGACTAATTCACATAAACCATCAACAGAGAGGGGTTGACCTTCTGTTAAATTTATCAGAGTTTAGTGTCATGAAATAATAAGTGACCAAAAAAAAAAAAAAAGGTTTTTCTGTTCACTGGGAAATCTCGAGTAAGACCTTGGAGTTAACGTTAAGATTTCAAACACATTAGAAAATATTTGGACTTCTGCTGAGCAAAGAAAATGAGAAAATGTAACCTTGAACAGCAGTTGATTATTGCATCCCTGCAAAACACACTTCATGTATTTCTGGAAATCCCCTATTTGAAAGAGTGAAATCTCGCACCAGATGGACAGTGGACAGTCAGACCTCCATATCTATCCTGTGTTTTGGCTGAGCATTGACCCTTCACTGTAATCCCCCTATCACTGGTGTACTGGGAGCTAAGGACCATGTGGATAGTGATGAGTGGGTTTGTATGCACTGACCGTGCAGTAATCAGATGTACACATGTAGCGTCTGGCAGTGTAGTATTGTGAGTATGAGCTTATTGTTGGGCATTATTATGGGGAAACAGAGATAGAAAAGACGGCGAGTAAAGATGGTCACTGGGACCAAATGTATAGTGTTTCTTTAAGGCCAACTCTGGTGGGCCAAAAGGTGCCAGGCTAAAAAGCAGACATCACAAAAACAAGGTTTGGTGGACACACTGACCAAATCGACACTATATATGTAGGCTAAATTAACAAAGGTCAAATTGTCCTGTGCTTAGCCATGCTGTTAGGCAAAGTCAAAGAGAGGTCCTCTGCAGCATGTAAACCTTCACCTCTCTTTTTTTTCCCCACGAACATATAATTTTAGAATATGATTTTATTTCAATGAAACACAACAGTCCTTATCCTTAGAAAGTCAGTGTCTTGCACCTACGAAAATTTGGGGAATAGAAGTTTTTCACTCTGTTAATGCCTTAAAGCAATGTTTTATTTTTGCAGCTTTTTCACTGTCTAGTGCTTCGTTCCCTGGGGAGTCATCATCACTACCAGCAGTGAAACTTTTTGTCAGCGCTCACTACAGTTAAGGACTGTAAACAAAATTAAAATGGCAAAAAATATTCCGTGTGGAAAAAAGTGCCACAGACACAAAATGAAAACAGGTAAACCCCAGTTGCACAAGTCTGTACTGTATATGCAGTGCCCTCAGAAAATATTCACAGCAGCTCTTCACTTTTCGCTCATTTTACTGTGTTGTGGATTTAATTTAAAGGTAGAGTCTGGAGGTTTTTGCTCAAAAATAAACGCTAGACTTATACAAATGAAATCCGGCTTAATCATCACCTATGGGCTTCTAGTCCTGTGTGGTGGTGACTGTCTGCAGAGCGCCCTCCCTCCACCTGTATTTTGGTCTTTTGCTTTGTTTTGTTGTGAGCGTGGACATTTCTGAGCAGAGAGTCAGTGTTTTCTCTCCTGCCTATGACAGAGCAGGTGAAGGTCCATGCGCATGAGTAGGAGGGCTGCTAGCCCCGCTAGCTGTCCCGGATGCAAGCAAGTGGTAGCGGCGGATGCTATCCACCACAGGTAACACCCACTAGCTCGACACTAACTTCCGCTAGTAGAAGCGGCTAGCATCTGCCATTAGCACCCGCTTCCCAGCTCACCACGAGGCTCCCATTACCGGTGACAGCCAGGTATCGGAAGGCGGCTCCAGTGCTTCACTCGGACTGTATTTCCTTTTCTTTCCAGTCCTCCTGCTGCTGCTGCTGCTGCAGGAGGCTGCACAGTTGAGCCCGAGAGGAGGGGCCCAGTTTGAATGTTTTGTTTACAAATGGAAACAAATAAACCGCCAGACTCTACCTTTAAATTGATAAAACTGATGTTTTTGCCCACATTCAATAAGACCTAAGTAAGATACATATCTAAGTATTCTTGAGTAAGTCACTACAGGCTTTGCATACCTTCATACAGTCAGTGTATCCCACCCTTCCTGCAAAATCATCTCGAGCTCTGTCAGATTGGATGAGGAGAGTCTGTGAGCTGCCACAGTCAGGTCCCTGCACAGTTCTATGAGATTTAAGTCTGGACTTTAGTCCTGAAGCCACTCCAGCGTTGTTTTGGCAGTGTGCTTCACATCACTGTCATGTTGAAAGTTGAACCATTGCATCAGTCTCAGGTCCTATGCTCTGGAGCAAGTTTTCTTCAAGGTACTCTGTGTTTTACTGCATTCACCCTTAGATCCCTAGATTCTGAGCAGTCTCTCCATCCCTGCCACAGAGAAGTGATCAGGGCTGCGTAAGAGTAAGTGAGATTTTACTTTGGTGTTATACAGGATACATGTAAGCCTTTTGATAAGCTTACAAACCTAAAAAAAAAAAGGGACACCACAACACTTCTAAGGAAATGCAGGCAGACATGCGCATATGCCTCAGACAGAGACAAAGAGTAATTCTGGTGTGAGCTGCTGGGTGGCTTTTTAGTATGCATGGCTGTCACCATCTCTCAAGGACATTGTCTGTCTTGGGTTGGGGGGGCATGTGGACATGGATGTGTGTTTGAGTTAATGTCAGATATTTTGCACATTGCATAAAACAACCAAGTCTCTTTTTATGTGTCTCTTTTTCATGTTGCAGCTGAAGCCATTAAACGAGAGGGCAGTAAAAGCAAACATTACTACAGTCAGAAGCACTACCTGCTATCATGAGCGTCCATCCTCTGTGTGACTCTGTGTGTACATGCATGTGTGCTGAGGTTGTGCATGCCTCCTAACAAAAGACCAGACAGGGATGATTAAGCCTCAGTACCATCACTTTCAAACGGCCACTAACAACCCACAGAGATAAATTATGCTCACACAGAAAACAAAACAGAACAAAGATCAACAGAAGGCAAGCTAACAACTGTGTATTGCAAAACAAAACCAAAGCACCTACTTTTTTGTTTAACTATCAATGTAGGCCAAGGTTGACATGTGTCAAACTGGATCCACAAATGCTGGTCATTATCCTATTTCCTTTTGTGTGATGATAGTAAAAGGAAAATGTCACATGGTGATGTGGTGACACTTGCAGCCAGCAGCTGTTTAACACTTGCAAACAGATTATACAGGTCTCTTTGCAACATGAATGTAATTAGGAGGATATTGGTGAAAAATCCTTTGGTGGTTGCATAGCTCAGAGCTGGTCACACACAAGAGCAACATCACTAAAACCAGCAGAGCTGCACTATCTATCTATCTATCTATCTATCTATCTATCTATCTATCTATCTATCATCTATCTCAGCAGAAATGCAACAAATTACCACAGTTCAGCTAATAATTGCATGCATGGATCCTTCTTATTTATGTTTTGTGTATGTCTCGTAATATTTTAGAGGAGATTCACCTGTCCACCTACCCATGGATTTTGCCCACTAATGGCTGTCTAATGTGGCAGAGAGGGATGTATTTTGGAGTACCACAGGGCCCGATTTTTTCCCAAATACACCCATGCAACATGGCACAAATCCCTCAATTGAATCACTCAAAACCTCATTCCCAGCCGCCGTAAATTTGACTGCCATTATGATCACAAAAACTCATCATTAGCCTCTCTTCCTGCACACACTCACAAACACAATTTAGATCTAAACTGAATAATTAATACTCTCTGAGTTTTCCTCATCTAAGAGTGGTAAGACTAGCAGAAAAGGGAAGATGACTGAAAGCGGGCAAAGAAGGAGAACAAAGCATGAGGTGAAGAGATCCTAGATGAAAGAAATGGGTTATCTTCATCCTTCTTTAAATATATGGAGATTCTATTATTTCTCAGGGGGAGTAAAGGTGTGAGCTGCGTGAAGACAAAGAACGTGTCAAGGCTTTGACCTGTATGTGTTTGTTTTGTATGTGCGTGCTTTGCCTCTGTAGTATTTGTATGTTACAGGTTAAAATCTAGATTCCCCACTATAAGTAATGTATTCACCTCTCTATCAAAATGTTTGGACTTCTGAAGTCTTCTGAAGTGAGCCATAAATTGAAATCCCTCCATACTCCTTAATTCCCCTTAACCCAGGAGATAAAGGAAAAAGAGTAGGGTGGAGAGAACTAGGGGGGGTTGGGTAGTGGGACAGATGGGATGGTTACTGGCAGGCAGAGATTGAAAGATTGAGAGAACATGAGAAAGACTGAGAGAAAGACGTAGATCTTAGCCTGGGGCCAAGGTACTGAACTAACTCAGGGTGCTGAGAGGAGATTCTCAAGGGTAATTATACAGGAACACATTTTTTCCTTCTTTTCCTGTCTATCACTCCCTCTCTTTTCCATGCCTCCTTATATACACAATGTTGTGGACTGTCAATGACATGTAAGGAAAGAAACATTTTCCCATGGTGATGATGTGCGTTTCACGCTGACTTATCATATTAGCAGTATAACTGTGTTACCTCTCATCTGGACTAGAACAACTTCAAGTTCAAAAGAAAGGGAAAAAAACAGAGGGGAAATATTTATAGAACTAAGACTTGCCATCAGTGGGGTCAAGTGTTTGAAGTTGAAAACCTTTATCACACTGGATAACAACAATTGTTTTAGTTGTAGGTTTGCCAGAGAGTAACAGATGCTTTTCAGGGAGCTGTCCACATGCAATGGTGCTGAAACACTCAGCTCAAATCCTGCTTAGTATTGGAGCTGTCCAGTAACAGCTCCAGTGCTCAAGGAGACACGATCAAGATCAATGCCAATTACTTCACTCCAGTAAAGCAAACTATACAATACAGTATATTGCTAATACACATGTATTTTTTTTTTTAAATACCGTATTTTCCGCACTATAAGGCGCACTTAAAAGCCTTTAATTTTCTCAAAAAACGACAGTGCGCCTTATAATCCGGAGCGCCTTATATATGGATCGATTGGTTAATTGGTTGATCCATACTGGTTGTACACGGCGCTCAAGGCGCTCTGTCAAAATGTTTCAGTATGAAAAACCAATAAAAACAATTTAATAATCCAAAACACAGATCCCTTTATATTTCTAAGCCTTTTGCTAGACTATCCGCCGTTAGCTATAAAAGGCTAACGATCCTCATATTCCCGTTTAAGACACGAAGTCTTATTATTCACACTTGGTGAATCTCTAATCTCACCAACAAGTACGACTGGTAAACTACAAGGCCGCACCGCTTGCAGCATTACGGCTACCGTAGTCAGTAAACACCGGTACTGTGCTTACTCACAGTCCTAGTGGATGCATAGCGCAGCCCCAGTCAAACGTTTGACTGCAGTATCTTCTATTCTATGCGCCTTATAATCCGGTGCGCCCTATATATGAAAAAAGTTCTAAAATAGGCCATTCATTGAAGGTGCGCTTTATAATCCGGTGCGCCTTATAGTGCGGAAAATACGGTAGTTATTAAATGGCAGCAATGTCCTTATGTGCAGCCATTCTACTTCATTGTCCCTTAGAGCAAAGGTTACTATTATATATTTGAAACATTGTAAGGGTAACAGGAAACAGGACATCATGAAATGTGACAGCAGATGACAAGTCAGCATCTACCAGTGCCCATTGAGACACCTGTTTCCCATTTACAGTTGAGAATAGTGAGCACATCTGCTTATTTACATCTGCTTCTTCTACTCTTCTTAAACACTCCATCTCTGCCAGTGTGACTTTATGTGATGTGACAGAAAAGTACTCGTGGGGAGGGAATGATTTGGGGAAAAGGCCACTATAGATCTGATGATGACAAGCAAAGCTGTGGTGCTATGACAGAGAAATTATTCCATGTCATAGCACAGCTATATTCATCTGTGCTATCCATATTAAATATTTAGAGGTGTCCTCAGAAACATTTACCTCACACCATTTAAAATTTCTAGTAAAAAGAAGACTTGCCCAAATTGTCATATGATTTAAGGTAAGCACTACAGTTAAAATGGGTTAGCTCTAAGCTTTTGGATACAGGACTGTCATACACAGCATAGATACTCTCTGTATTATCTCTGCCATTAGCCTATTATTATGTGTCAGTAGTTAACAGCATGGAAGATATCCAGTATAATGTTAAAACTGATAAGTGTTCTCTCTGGAGTGTAGTAAAGTGAAACTTTTCTTTTCTTTCTTTCTTTTTTTTTTAAATTCAGTCTGATGGCCCACAGCATTGGAACACTCCTCTGTGGAAGCTGTTTAAGTCAGGAGTGCTACATTTCGTCCATTTTTAACATTTTACAAATGGTGCCCAGTGGGAATAAGACACACCAAATAACATCAGTGACTTGTGATTGTGGTACATGTATTACTAGTACTAGTATGCAGGGTTGTCTGTATGTTTATTATCGAGCCAAATGTCCTTCAGATACTGTCAGGAGTCATGTACACATTTTCAGCAAGATGTTTGACTACTAACATTCAGCTTCAGTGTACTCAGTGAACTGATCAGCTTCTATTACACCATGTAATGGAAAATTTGGCAAGAGGAAGCTTTTGCAAAAAATATCCCAGTAGCCATCCACCAAGGGTAGAAATTCAAAACCGCATTCAGAAAAAACGCACTGTGAGCTGTGCTCACTCAGTGGAGCTAAAATATGGTAATATAGGCCATTAACATGTGATATTTGGTGGATGCTTTTATGCTAAGCGGCTTACAGTTCCATGAGTGTGAATCTTTTCTAACCTGAGTGACCCCAAGTGAGAGTAGTACCCTAAAAGTAGAAATACTATTCCCTATTCTTTGAGATACTAGATCTCTTTTTACCATCTGGCTAAAACATCAACTTTGAAGAAAAAAAAATTTCACAATTATTTTTTTGATTACATGTATGTATAGAAATTGAAAACAAATACTTATTGAGTAAACACAAATAAAAAATGTGCTTCTTTATCTCCACTATGCCAGTAACACAAGTGTTCATTTGCAGTTCTAAATAAAGAGCTCAAGTGTGAAAATTATAAAATTTCTCATTGAGAAATAAGCTCCAACTTACAAACTAACTGCAGGAGAAGAAAAGATATGACCTTTGCAGTAACGTGGGAAGCTGCAGCCTGCAGGTGTGAAGTACAGCTGCAGCAGGAAGGAGAGAAGAAACCTGGCCAAAACCACACAGAAGAAGAAGAAGTGCAGTAAGAGTGTGAGAGGGACAGACAGCAAGAGAGAGCTAGCACATCTGTGGAAAGAAATGCAGCTTGTGGGTGAGGGAGGGAGCAACATGTAACATTACATACATTATACACATACATTAGGACTGATAACCTTCAAATTTACCATTACTTTCTGGCAAGTTGCTTCCACTTGCAGCAAAAACCCATTTGAGCAATGCAGGACCGCTCCTGTTGCTGATGCCTCGTGCTGAATCTATACACTGCTGTATCTTCAAACAGGAGTTCCACAGTGAGACCGATTTGCGTCTTTTGTAAATAGACGTGATGTCTGATAAGCCATTTTATATCAGTGCTCCTACATTCAGAAGCATTAAAACTCTCCCGCACTGCTCTGTCTATAGCAGTCCTTGGACCTGTTGTGCAACATTATCCGATCTAAAGCCCATTATTACATTACAGCAGCTCACTGCACAGACGGAACCTATAGAGATAAAAGACTTTTTATCTGAAATCTCAGTGCATGATCAGTGAGTATAACAACTATGTGACTGTGAAGCACAGCAATGAATATACAGAAAATCCACATTTTATTATACAAGCAAAACAATACTGACACAACCTTGATTCACTCTCTTTCATGTCATACCACATTATTGCAGTTGTTTATGTTAACCTCCTGCAGTTCACATTTTTTCCACTGCCCACCCTATTGAATACGAAAACACCATGTTATCTTGGCACCCTGACTGCTCAAATTCAGTTCACTGAGAAAGTCAAGAGATGAGCTTGACTGCAAGATGTAGTGTGATATTCAAATCTCACAACAAATTCAAGTGTCACATATTAACAACTCACTGACTGTGTCATGTGGACAGAAGGTGTTCAATGTCTAAATGCATGTTACTGTCTTGCGTGACCAGAAGCTTTACTTTCTGCCAGTAAAAAGCATTACAGCCGCCCACTGTGGCTTGTGCAGAACAGATTGCCCTGTTCTGTTCTGCTTAGTATATGGGATGAACTGAAGCACAATGCTGTCTATCCTTATGTTTTTGTCATACTGCGTACTGTATTCAGTTTCATTCAGTGGGTTTCCCCAAAGTACCAAGATACAAGTGCCTGCTATAGAGGTGAACATTATACTATTCAATCGTATCCTCATTGCATTTTCATAGAGTGGACATTCTATACATTACATTATGTTATTGACCAAAATGATTGGTTTACATTTGCTGATATCCATCCCCCTATAGGCTCCAAAAGATTTTACAGAGGCTCTGTCTGCTGTTGCTTGAAGCTGGATGTTACTCTCACTCCACCGTGTCAGCTCATCTCTGTCACCTTCTTTCAAAAAAACATGACAATGAGGGCTGCTCAGAAATTTTCATTTTCAGTAAACAAGAAAATCATTCTAAATCAAGGGGTAATTTTGAGTTGGGAACTTTCTCAGTCTACCTTTTGCCTTCACCTGAATTGCAATAAAAAGGCCCCTCTCATTCTTTGTAAAAAAAAAAAAAAAAAAAAAAAAAAAAAAGTTAAGTAAAAGCAAGAGGCTACCAACTACAATTGGTGTTCAAGAGTCAAAACTGCTGCTTTTCTACATTAAACAGAATCAGTGTGTTTCAGGTGTAACGTTACATTGTTCAGACTATCCCACATAGACAGTGTTATGCATGTAGGTACACACACACACACACATGCAGGTCTAAAACAGTAATGTTAAAAAAGAGACTTGTATTCAGTGTGTTTTTTAAGTTCAAAGAACTTAGGTAACAGTTTAGCCTGTATCCTGACTATTATTTGATTACTCCATGTAAATAGCCACCTTTTTTGCCTTTCGGTCAGCACACTCACTCTTCGCTTCTAAAATGTCACTGCTTTCTCTGGTAAATATAATCACAGCTGGAAACTATCGTCTTTTATGTTGATCAAAATGAGATTATCCATGTTTCGAAACTAGCAGTATACATTTTCAACCTTTTCCCTAAACAATAGTAAAATGTCCCATTCTCTGTGGTGCTGAAAACCACCTTTTGTCTGTCACAGCAAGGAACTGTACAGCTTTTAGAGACACTGAAATATGGATGTTAACCTTGAATAAGTAACCCAAAAAACTGAACAAAAGAGAAGCTGACTTCCTCACTCCAAAGGCATCACTGAATATGCAAACTTCATCTATCTAGAAATACCAAGTCATTATGTCACCAAAACAAGAGGTGAGTCATCCTTGAGTAAAATACTTTATTTGATTGTTGACATGTAGTTATATTAAGATCTGGGTGCCTCTAATGTTTCTTTCTGCTAAGACATACCTTTAGACACTGTATGCATCATCTTCGTCGAATAGATTCAAATACAACAACAGGAGTTCTTTCTATTGTCCATGTCAACTGGCCTCTGAGCCACTACAAGATTCCCACTGCCTGCAACATTTAATATGTCACTGGAAGGGATTTCATGAAGAGCCCAGTTTGAGATCAGGATGCAAAACCAAATCCTAAAAAAGAAAAAAAAAAAAACCAAGCTTGCCTAAGGCACCAAACCTTGGCTAGAGCTAGCACTGACATTGTGTCATCAAAAATCCTTTCAAGAAGCATAGGATGGAACTCTTTGATGGCAAGCCTTTAAAATGAAACATCGGAAATTCAGCTTCAAACTTAATTCCTTCACTCACCAACAGCTGTCTCTGGAAATAAACTACAAGGTAGACTCTTGTTCTGTTTGTATCATTAATAAAGTGAAATTGTAGTAAATGTATAGGTAAAAATTCTCAATTAAACCAATGTAAAAAGGGTGCCAACTGTGAAATACTTAATATGGATATGGGAGAGCATATCCAAACGATACTGTTGTTAAACGTTAATGAGCTGGAGGTCTACTTTAGAAATATCAAAGGCGGCAGTAAGCAAAGAAAGCATGATATACTGTATGTGGGGAATGATGAAAATTGGCTGGCAGAGATCAGAGATCAGGACACACAGATTGAAGCACAGTTTACAGTCCCTGCTTGGCACTTTTACGCTCTGTTAATAGCAGGCAGCCCCAGCTTTAGCCCGGCTGTGGCCCGCTTTCACTTTCATGTCGCTTAGCCACACAGTCCTGCACTCCTTCCTTCCGTCCATCCATCCTCTCTCTCTCTACCTGTCATATCTCTTATCTTTCATTCCTCTTCCCCCCATCTTGCTCTCACTTTTACCCCCTCTTTTCCCCACTGACCAGAGGAGTCATTAGTTGATCTCATGGTGGTTATGTGACAAAACTGTCAGACAGAAGAACAGAAGAAGGAGCTACTGTATTGGAAATAGCTAATATGGCTGATATAATGATGCTTCTGAGACACAAGAACATAGATTTTGAACTCCGTTGCTCAAATGTGTAACTACAGACTGGAACAAACACCCTTTGCTGTCTTTGCTTTATTACAAATGGCTAGGACTGAACTCGCTGATGTGATAGTGACCCACGCAAAAAGGAAATCATGCCTGTAATGACAATGTGCAGCTACACAAAACGGAACATGATATGAGATGATAAATGATTCTGCTTTTAATATTACAGATGTCAGAGCAGAGCAAGCTGATATTAAAGTGATATCAACAAAGAAATGTAGAGTGTTTCTCTAAAATACATTAGAATGAATTATAAGCAATTAAAAAGGAGAATAAACACAAATGTGATTCTAAATTTAAATGTGAGACGTGAGGCTAAAAATGATATTGACAGGGGAAAAATCATCGATAAAATAATTACAATTTATATTCAAATGCAAAATATGATTAAAAAAGCCCTGTGTGGCAACCTTTCTGCTCAGGTAGAAAACAACAAGGAAAGAAGTAAAAACAGCTCACTGAGTCATTGTGTTCTATCAGAGCTGCCAAGAAAAGAGATAGGAGGGGGGGAATAAATGATCAAAGACCTGCAAGTGCATTCACCTGCATTCAGTGCACAATTTGTTCACATTTAACTACATGGGGTAGTGGGCTGGTGGAGATATTATGTATTCCCATCTTTTCATCCCACTAAGAGAACGGACATATATTCTATCTCAGCACAGACGATCTTAAAAAAATATGAGAAATGTTTGCATTTAAATGTATTTAGATCTAAAGATTATTTTTCTAATTATTATTATTTTTGAACTTGAAGGCCTGTGTTTACATTTACAGCTAAATCACAAAATTTACTGTGCCAGAAAGATGGCTGATTATTCTGAAGAAGTAGCGGTGAAACAGGTGAAGAGGCAACAGTTTATTATAGCCACAGTTTACTGCAAATCTTGGTGTTGTTTGTAAGCCGAACCTGAGAATAATTACTATTTCTTGGAAGTCAAGTGAAAGCAAAGCTGATGTATTCATATCCTCCATCTCCATTATCTTTCAAGGATTTCTTGTCACCTTTGGAAACTGTCCAAGGGCCTGTTCTTACAGAAAACACCTGTAGGAACATGTGGTTGTCTCACTGATTTACTGTCTCTTTCTTCCTGTCTCAGTTTCCTAGTAGTTGATAACGACATCTCTCCCTCTGACGGAGATTTTGTTTAATCTCTGTCTACTATATTTTAACTGTCTTAACAGAATGAGAGATGCTACTGTGTGATTATTGATTGTACTCACCAATGAAGCACAAACTGTAATGTTGAATTTTTTCATCACCGTCTTTTGTCTCGGATCATATAAGACAAATAGAAATTAAAATTTTATCTCAACCCTTTATCAGGATTCAGGATGACATGAAGGGGTGCTATATAGCTCAGTGGGTTGAGCAGGTGCCCCATATGCAGAGGCTCAGTCCTCGCTGCAGCTGGCTCTGGTTCGAATCCAGTGGCCCTTTGCTGCATGTCATTCCCCCACTCTCTGCCTCTCCATTTACTGTCTCTTTCAACTATCAACTATAAATTAAAGGCAACAAGCTAAAAAATTTACTTGAAAAATAAATATATATATATATTTAGACATGAAAACAGAACACCCCCACGCTGCTGAGTCAGCAACAATACAGGATATTTGTGTCAATGATGTGGATGTCTGTTGCACTTTCAGATGGTCTACTCTGCAGTAATCTGTAGTACATTCAGCCAACAGCAGAGGACTCTGTTCCTGCTATGTGTCTGACTCATATCCTTGGTTCATAAACACTATTTTAGTCTTGATACATGAAAAGGGAGGAAACTTCATAAAATCTGTGCAAGGCAATCCTTTTAGCTTTCACCTCCACATAACCTGCAAGTTGAGTATTTTTGTCTTTGCTGTGTAAACTGAAACAAAGCTGGAGGAAAACATTTGATTGGCCTATTATCTCTTCTGTTAAAACTGTTGCCATCTGCAATCATTTCTTTATGTAAAGAGTGTTTCTGGACCAAAGGTAACAAATGCTTTCTTATTAGAAGAGCAGTAAATAGAGGCCTTGTGATATTATCTAAACCTCTGGCCCGTCTCTAAGCACGTCAGATGAATATAGCTGACAAAAGAGGGTGCCAAATGGTGTACCCTAAGGAGGGCAGGAAGTGTTAAGCCGCTTCAAAGCTAATATAAAGCCTACATGACAGTATTGTGCCCTCCATCCTTTCTTTGTTTGGGTTTGTGAGGATTAGAGACATCTAAAGAGATTTTTTTCTAAAGGCCAGCAATGATTGACTTTGAGTTTACAAGACTTGCATACAGAGTAATTCAACACAAGAATGGCAAAGAGCGGGTACTATAGATAGAAATCAAGCCTATATAACACCAAGCCAAGGTTTTAAACTCAAAACCATGGAGTACAAATCGGCATAAAAATAACTTTACAATGATCACTCCCTATAGGTTTATTTATGACAAAACAGAAGCTGCTGAGCTTGAGAGGCAGCTACAGCACCAGCCAACGCCTCATCTTGCTGTGCCGCAGGACTGAGACATTCAATAGATCCTTTGTCTTCACTGCTTCTGACTGCGTGTGTAACACCACGGCCAAAGAAAGGAGCTCATGAATAGACTAATTATTACTGTTTATTATTATCTTTATCATTAAGCATCAAATTTACTGTCATTAAATATTCACCTAACAGCATAAATATGCTGAGAACAGGAGGCTGTCAACCTAAATGAGTGAAACATCTCTGCAATCTTCTAGTGAGCTTGAAGACTGCTAAAAAGAATTACTGCAAAATGTGCCAGTACTTGACAGGAAGGCTGTTATGTCATAGGCTTCAATACCTTGGTCACAAAAGTGGAGGAAGTAAAGGGAGGGACTGTGCTGTGCCAGTTTAATGTCACAGTAATATTGAAGAAATAATATCAGAGGTGCACCCTGGTTTCCAAAAGCTATATAATGAAATCACCTGTGAGAGCAAACTGCTTTAAATACAGAGGAGTTGGAATGATGCACTTGAGATCTGCCCTACATTGACATAAGAATGTTGTTGAAATTGGAGAAAGTGCTCCTTTGGACAATATGTTTGTGTTTCTTCACATTTGCATCCTTTCCTTTAGCAGCTCCTATACCATACAGTCATTCCAATAGCAAACTGTTGTTAAAAATAAGATATTAATAAAGTGCAGTGCAGTGTGACAAACAGGAGTCTTATAGTAGAAGTGGATACAGACAGAGATTGGTGGAGGACAGTGCCTAGTGCTAAGCCATCAGGATGTGTTAATATTTTGATAGTGATATTTAACCCAGTTACCATAAATATAAAGGAACGTCATTACATTGCCGAAGGGGCAAATGACAAGTATGTCAGGTTACTGTCTGCATGTAAATTTGGCCATTGTTAGCTGACTACTTAAAGCAATTACAAAGAACTTTCATTTCATGTTGATTTTGGCGACCACTGTGGACAAAGCAGTAGGTTTCTCTGTGCGGATACCGTCCCAATATAAGCCTTGACGAAAATATAGCGATAAAATTGAGCTTGGTTTTTACTGGCTAGCGTAGCAACAACTCAATTTATAGCCTTGTCAGGTGTGCTTTCTCTTCCAGTCCGAGTGCCATAAATCATTTCATGATTGAAAAATCCTCAATAAAAATTAAAGTGACAAAAAAAGGTACAGAGTTACACCATTTACAAATAGCTTATCTTCTCACCAATGGCCTCATTTGCTGTTGTAGGTCACACAGAGACTTCAGCAGAAACAAGAGACTTTCGCATATCCAGTTAAAAGCTCTTTGTAGTTGCTTTTAAGTAGTTAAAGTACTATATTTCAATATAAAAGATCAAATCTTTAGTTTCTGCTCCACGACAGCCAGTTCAACGCTGAGACAAAAATCATGAGGAGACTGCTGTCTGATGCAAGCTCTAGTATCACATGTATCTAGTAATGCATTTCCTGACATTTTGTTCTGTGCTGTTCATCTAAATCCATGATGAATATTCAGCTGTAGTCTACTTGTAATCTCGTGATTTTGGAAAAAAGATCCCCTTCAATTAGTATTAGTAGATGAAAAAAAGAAACCATATTATCACTGAGAACACTTCATGTAAATTATAAAGCACAGGTGATATAGTCAGTCACTTGTTCAATCTACGTTCTATTGCATTTGAACATGAACAAATTAACCAGTTTTTAAACAACTGATGTGAACCTTTCAGTACAGTCAATAGCTAAGTCAGTTTCCTTACCAACACAGACTGATTTTTATCACTACTCTTTTTCTTTAGGTATCCCATTGATGTTGATAAGGTATTGGCCCAAAATATTTCAACAGGATTAGTTATATTAGATGCTGAATTCTGTTAAATGAGATAAAAAGTATGCCTTATGGATGCCTTTTGAAACGTTACCTGATATAATGTGCTTCATGCTCAAATTTCCTTTTTTCTATAATCTTTCATAATCTATGCAAATTTTGTCTCAGATAAATAAATTAACTGTCCTTGAGCCTCTGGCAACATTGTCATATCTAGACACAGCATCCTGAATTGTGTTACTCTGGTTGAACTTTTTGTCCACCAATATATTCTATACCATTATTTCAAGGGCATATATATTTAGAATAGCTACTTACTTAAACACGTTCAATCATAGTCAAACACAATTGTCTGACCAAGCCAGGGGAAGAAACCTACTTCCTATTTAAATGTTTCTATGCTTTCTGTCTCCTCATTGGCTTGGCATGATTAATGAGGCGTCCCTGCTTCAATATCACACAAGTGAATGTGGAATGAATGTGTGTGTCTATTTGAATGAGTGTCTGTGACAGCATTAAACTGAATTTGAACAAAGGATTATCTGAATTACCATTCAATACAAGGCCACTGAGATGCAGATGACTTTATGTCTACTTGATGTTCTACACCTTTTGAGACCCCTGAGGATCCTGAACGTTCGTCTCTACTGTGGACCAGCACCTTCTCCCCAACGTACCAAACCAAAACTTTGTAGATGATTCATAGTCATTTCCAGTCCTGTGTTGATTTTCATGGCGTTTCCTTGTTGTTCGCTTTCTTCTTTCCTCCCTCTTCTCCTCTCTCCCCTCATCACCCCGTGTCTCTTGCCCCAGGTCAGAGAGGTGGGTTTGGAAATTGGCCCATCTTATTGATTGCAGGGAGGAAATGCAAGCCAGCCAAAACAAACCACATCACCAGCTACTGGCAGTAGGGAAGAAATTGTGTACCCATAATTTGCTTATGGTTTGCAAACTAAGGGCTGAATTGCTCCTAGCTCTATTCTGCATCTGTCTCTTCCCTTCTTTCTCCCCCATCTCATCCCGCATCTCCTTTTCCCCCTTGACGTCTTTCTCCCTTTCTTCCTCTATTTTCGAGAAGAATTGCAAAAAAAGTAGGCTATTAAATCCTTGGATATATGAGGCAGAGAGGGTGTCAAGCTCTCATGTAAATTATCCAAATATTTGCATCTGGGTGTCACTGCAAAAGCTCCCTACAACCTCTACAACCCAATTCCAATTTCATCTGGCGCATAATTGTCTATTCAACCAGGAGTGTAAATTCTATCAATATCTCCCATCAATCCTCCCTCGCACATAAACTCTAATATTCTCTCTCCCTCGTTTGTTTGTCTAAATGACTTGTTTCACAGAGGAGGCAGGTGATCTGTTCTCAAAATTTACTTTCGTTGTCGTGGTCCATGATATTGTTCTGTTCTTACTTACAGTTAAGATGAGCTTTGCTCTTTTGAGCTGATGACTGAGGACAGGAGTGAAGGGTGGGATATCTCTGCTGCTGCTTTAGTGTGTGTGCATGCGTATATAAAGCAAAATTATCAAAAGGGCATGTAGCATGTGAATAGCTTTTTTCATTCACCACCCCATCAGTCTACTCTGGTTGTTAAAAAAAGCTACATACACAGCTACCGTCTGCTCTATTTAAAGATTATGAAAGCTTGAAATAATATACTCTAGTGACCTTGTACTGCAGAACAGTCACACTGACTATGAAACATTCACACCCACTCACTCATATGTACACAGGCCCAGTGTTCCTGAGATAATAGAGCAGCAGCCTAATTGTCTGTCTAGCCAGCTGACCCTCAAAGCTATAGAGAAAGTGGAAGTGCCAGGAGACAGAGTGGGTGAGCAGAGAGATAAAATGAAGTCAACATTGTGATCTTCGGTGTCCCTGTCAAATGGACACAATGGAATACGCAGAAGTCAGATGGAGAAATCAGTGACATGCTGACAAGATTTTCAACCAGTGTTTATGGATGTGTGCACTGCAGAGATTATGTTGAGATCACGTGGCTGTAGATAAGATGGAGGTGGCACTGCAGTTTCTAGACTATTGAGTATTGACTGAATAAGGAAATCATTTTTTACAACATCAACCTCCAGAGGAAGGTTAAAAAAAAGTCCATAAAGAGGCTGAACTTAAGACCATTGCTCATGGACATCAGCGTTTTTGTTGGATGTGTTTGAATTTTGATACAGATACCATAATGTGGGAAACTTTGTAGTTTTAAAGTAAAGTTACAGAACATAAAGTATTTACTTGAGCTGGTCACTTTATCATAAAATAAAACAACCGAAACCAATATTATGAACCAGCCCTATACTAGTCATATCGGACACATTCCTTGACATATCCACATATGTGGAGGTGCACAGAAGGGTGCACCTGGAAGTACAACAACAAACCAAACCTACTTGCATATGAACATAACCAGTCAAAGATTACAGTGTTGTTCAATTTCAGAGTTGATTTGCTCCACCGTGTTCTTAAAACAATGTAATTAACCACGCATTTCCAGTATAACTTGATGGACAACATTACCTCAAGGAAGAAAAATGGTGGAGAAAAATGGGGACAGATGAAAACATGCTGGAAAAAAACACACCAAATGTCATGTTGGCTCCTGTCAAAATGGAGCTAAATGAAACCACTCAGATCATACCAAAATACTTCTGCATTTTCTTCCAAATTCAGTGTGTCCTGTGTGTGTGACTCCGTGAGGGTGAGAGAGAGGCAGTGTGGCAGTGCTAAGGCAGGTTTGCAGGATGTCATGGAGTCAGACAAAGTGTTAACTACAAATGTAATAGTGAATGCTCAGTAAGTCTTTCGGTTTTTCAGAAAAGAAATAGTGCCAAACAGAGTTCCTGCAGAAGTCCCTCCTATTCTCCCTGACCGTAGTCTGAAGCTGGAGCAGATTCTTTCATACACAGCAGTCTCACAGGCAGTTCTGAAAATAATCTCACTCTGAATCACCCTGCTGACACAACAAAAAAAAATCAAAGTTAAACAAGTGTTAACTTATTCAAATGTATCTATAATTGTACTTATTTGAAAAAAATTCTCATAATATCTTAGGTGTTCTTAACTATTTAACATATTAAACAAATATCACTTCACTGTCATGGGTCCATTGAGTACAAATAATCAATAAGAGTTTCCACTGTGACCACAAAACATCTTGTGCACATGTGTAACAGAAACACAAAGCAGAACATTTTTACAGTCTGTTGTCACTTGATTGTCGCAAGAGGCCCTTGTTTATTGTCTCGAAGTGATTTGATCATTACTGCCTCAAGAAACAACTTCTAGCTGTGTGAGATATCTGTGTAGTTGGTTTCTACTGTTATGGCCTCTTAAAAAAGGGTAAAATCAATACAATAAAGGCCAATTATGGGTCCTCCCCTGTTGCTTGCTAGAATGTCTGAGTTATAGGTTACTGAACAAAAGGAAAAAGAAATTGTTCCAAATCACAACATGATATGTTCTTAACCGTGTGTTATAAAACAGTTTGATAAATGGGTAAATCAGAAATCTGTCTGTCTACGCTGGACTTGACAGTCCCCTTGCTTGCTTAAGCACAATTCTGAAAACAGGGCCTGGTTTTTCAAAGCACTACGCCCAATCAGTGCTTTGGAATTTCAATTAAGTGACATCATGATATCTGTGTCTAATGTATACAAGTGTGTTTAGTGTTTTGCAAATCACTGTGTGTATTGTTCTGCAAAAAAGGTGTTAAGCTGACATTGTGCTTACAGTGTGGGGGGCCTTGAGAGTTAAAGTCGCTGTGACTAAGTAAATTATCCTCATATCCAGTCTGATGCTGTTACACACGTTATCATCCTTCTGAACATGTGCGCCATTTACCTTGTCTGACTAATGCACTCTGGTTATGTCCATTTTCTTTTTCCTTGTCCAAATATAATATGCATAATGGAGATAATAAGGATAATAAAGAGGATGAGCACTCAGGCCTTGGATATGGATCTATGTAAATGTTGAAGAAGAAACTGAAACACTTTCTCTTACAAAAAAAAAGTTTGATTCATAAGAGACGCAAACAGTGATTAGATATACCACAGCTAATCCATTCATATCACAGTGGATTTTTTTTGTCAATACACGCTTCTGTATAATGAACAACACTGAGGTGGTTTGTTTACCTGAGATCTATTCTCTACAGGCCCTATTTTTGTCAAGGTGCTCCACTGCCTGCTGTTATAGTAAACCAAAGACAAGGGCAGTTAGCAAAATCAGAAGCAGTCAAATCCTCACCCAGTGGCTGATCCAGTTCTGCTCAGTGTAATATTTACTTAATATGACAATGTTTAGTGATGACTGTGAGAACTTTTAGAGGGCACACTTTGAGAATAAAACAATTCCTGATATAAATACAATGACTATGATGAAAGCAAGAAAATTGAAAGTGCTTCTACTGTAGTTCTAAGTAAACACACGAAATAGAGGAAGGCTTTCCTCCAGAGAACAGAGAACCTGGCCTTCCACATTCCATTCATCAAAGATATAGTTGCAATGTTTGATGTGCATTAAACCAAGGGTAGTTACACCCTTTAAACTTTCTTCCTGAACTTAAT
This sequence comes from Caranx ignobilis, assembly GCA_021432705.1. Classification (NCBI taxonomy): domain Eukaryota; kingdom Metazoa; phylum Chordata; class Actinopteri; order Carangiformes; family Carangidae; genus Caranx; species Caranx ignobilis. The sequence continues at coordinate 44,035,336 of MU270014.1, read as the reverse complement.
GGTCAGACCAGCAAGAAAAAAGGTGAACATGAATAAGTTTGGTTTGGAGGTCAATGAAAGACAACAAGTTTAATAGAACAGGTTAACAAACCTGCCATGTATAAATGCATCAGCAGCAGGGTTTTGGAAACACAAACACACAGTGACAGGCACAAACACTCTCTCACACACACACACACGCACGTAGGGGGATACACAAACACTAATTCACTCACTCACACAGACACACATCAGATTAGTGGAGCCACAGGCTCTAAAACCACAAACAGCAGGAACTTAATTGAAGCAGGCAGGAACCAAAGAATGTCCTGAGCGTGTCAAATGCTTTGCCTCACCACTGAGATTGTGACACACACTTCTGAACCAATGGGTCATCATTATCAAATAGATGCATGAGACACATGACTGCTCACAGCTGCAATGCACCGAGGGAGCCATAAAACAGGTAAAAATAAATGTTCTCCAGAGGTACACCCTGAACAAGAAAGCAGAAGAGTGAGCGAGCGAATGAGTGAGTCTGATTTAGGTTCATTTTAAAATTTCAAACCAGTTAATTGGGGACAATTTGTCCAACCATGGACAAAACCCCAATATGTCCCAAACTGGTAAAAGATTAATTGGGGATCAGTGGTTTGGTGAGAGCCCGTTTAGGGGTGAGGGAGGTAGTGGTCAGGGTTAGAAGAGTTAGAGTCTGTCTGTCTGTCTGTCTGTTGTTCTCATGTGGATGAAGATGTATCACCACAAAATTGGTTCACAGGTATTGGGTTAACTTGTCAAAGCACATATAAAGTACACAAACATTATTCTCTAGATCTTAGCTAATGTCGTCTCACTTCTCTGTCCTTAGTGTTGCTGTTTTGTTCAATTAGGGTAATGGGTAGCAAAAATATTAGCTGGAACCCAGGACATCCTTCACTGTAAAATGTTTTTAGTTTTGAAATGCTTTTGATTCCTGGCTGTATTCAGATCTTGAAAACAACAAAAAAAAATATAAAGACAGATTTTTAAATGTAGAGAAAAACATAGACAAAAACACTGGAGAGGGCGCACTGTCATTGTGAGCCATCACTGTGCATTCCTCCACCTCTGAAAATTAATTTTCAAGTCAAACAATTAGTGTTTCTACTGCAATGTGTGAAAAGTGATGGATATTGGGAGTGATGAGAAAAGTTTTCGCCAACAGCTGTTTGATGATGTGTTATACTCCTAAGACATAGCTGAGAAGTCACCCAGCTAGAGGTGCGAGACATGGGGCTAGTGAAGACACAACCCCCCTCCCTCTCTCACCACCAGGTGGCTAAAATGTATTATTATTGTTGTTATTATTTTTTGGTGTATTACACCCTCACTCGTGGTGCCTGTCATCCAAAACTGGCCAATCCCTGTTACAGTTCATTTCATTGTGAGCAACAAGTTTTCCAGGTGTTTCATTAGATTCTGTGCAGCACTGCTGTATTATGGTGGGTAGGTCTATTGATCTGTTTGGATAGATTCAGACTGCCTCTCCAGCATGGACAAAATAAAATTCAAATATAGCTTTCGACCAAAATAAGTTGGATTTTGATTACTTTGTGCCATCTGTGTAGTTACCTTGATTTCTTCCTAACTGTGATGTTTTCATATGCCATCACATTGTGGCAATGACAAATTGTCTTGATTCTGTGGAGATACTGGTTCGAAATTATCAATGCAACTGTGATGCTGTGGGCATAGGGCATACGCTGCATTGGTTTATCAAGAAAATCCTACTGAAAAAATATAAAAAGGAAAAAACAAGAGAAATACAGTTGACATGATAAAAATTCATGATGCAACAGGCATAGGAACCTCTCAGAATTATCTTGGTGTGGCTACAGTCGAACTCGTACAGTCCCAGACTTCAATCCACTCCTACTGCCTGGTGTACGCAACAAGTTTGAGCTCATGTAAACATGGCATGCCACATGTCTTTTTTGGGTCAGCCGTCATGGAAACATGATACTGCCAGTGGTCCGGCGTTTGGACAAGAGTGAAAACCAGAGACCAGCTGAATTTCCTGCACCTTCTAGTGCTGCACCCCATTGTCCCCTCCTGCACTGAGCCTGAGGAGCCTGCAGAATAACATCTTGACTTTTCTCAATTAGTGGCTTACAAGTCAGCAGAAAATGGTGCTTGTCTTTTAGGAACAAACTTAAAGCTGCATTCATGACGGGAGGAATGAAGAATCCATATGCCATTCATGCCAAGGACAGCTAACCAGAGCTCAACAAATTAATATCAGCTTCCAATTTAAAGGTAGAGTCTGTAGGATTTTCCTTAAAAACAAAATATAGACTTATACAAAAGAAATCCTGCTTAATCATCACCTATGGACTTCTACTCATGTGTGGTGGTGACTGTCTGCAGACACCCCACGCCCCCGCCTGTATTTGGATGTTTTGGTGTGGACGGGATGTTTCTGGGAGGGAGTCTGTGTTTTCTCCCCTGCCAGTGACAGAGCACAGGTGAAGGTGAGCGAGTAGCCCTGCTAGCATCTGCCGCTAGCAACCACTTCCATGCTCACCGCCCTCCTCCTCCTCGTCACAGCATAGCCCCTGAGGCTCCTGTTCCCGCCGATGGCCAGCTCTTCACTTGGATTGTATTTCCTTTGCTTTGCTGTCCTGACAACTGCTGCTGCTGCTGCTGCTGATGATGATGCTGCTGCTGCTGTTGCTGCTGCTGCTGCTGCTGCTGCTGCTGCTGCTGTCAGGGGCAGGAGGAGTGCACAGTTGAGCCCAAAAGGAGGGGCTGCAACGAACAGACCTACAGATTCTACCTTTAATGTTGTCAACTTTCACCAAAAATGGTGAGTGCATTTTACCCTGTGTAGGCCTATGTTGTGTATATCCACAAAAATAATATGTGAGTGGGAGAAATCAACTAAGAAGCTGCCTCATAAATTATTTATGCAATGTATATAATGACCAAGGCATTTTTATGCTTACCATTACTTGCTTTATAACATAAATGAATTATCTTGTTTGTGCATCAGTTTGCGCTTCCCAGTGATGGTGACTTACAGACAAGTCTCTATCTGACCAGAAAGAAAAATCCATAGGCCAGCTGCAGTAATAACTAGATACCAGTACATGTGAGATCAAGAAATGCAAACATATACAGTTTCAGCTTTTTACTGGGGAGCTACTGCCAGCATGTCTCTTTGACTAAGACAAACACAAGTCACTAAAGGCAGCAAGAACAACAAGAAAGTTGTTGCTCTGGTAAGAGGAATTCATTTAAAAACACTAAATAATATCAAATTATGTGGTTTTTTGTGTCAATGCAACTGGTGTTAACTTACTGTAATCATTCAAATTGCCAGAAAGTGAAGAATTTGATATTTCAGTGGATTCTCCTGATTAATCTCCTACTCAAACATGATGTATAATGAACCATTCACTGTGACGCTCTATCATAAATTAATCCATCAAAAGAACCTCAACTGCAACCACAACAACAGACAACAGTGTAAATAAGCCTACCTAAAATTATTGAACATAAGCTTTTAATAATTGTGGCCTCTTTGATTAATGATATCCTTCACAGCTTCATCATTGCACAAAATTACCATCACCGTAACAATATCCAGTTGTTGCCCTTTAATTGCCGGCACAGTTTACGGGTGATACAGCATAAACACAACATCTGCATAAAATTTCACTGTGCTGAGTATTTATGAATTGTCTGTGTACTGTTATGCTGCTATACACCTGGTCCTGATTTTAAAGGCTGCTGCAGAAAGACTTCCACATATCTACAAACACTGTACCTGGACAGCATGGTTACTGTCACACTCTGTCACACATATAACACAATTTTCCTGCTTGATTCAAATATCTTTAATGCATATTTTGATCGGTTGATTGACTCAAGCTAAATTTAAACTGGAATTTCTCATTTTATGCCACAGAGGTGAATTGTACACCTAATATTAAGTGTATACTGTAATAGGCAACGAGTGGAATATCTACATGTACCAGCTGTTACTTAAACAGTTTTCAAACATTTCACTATGGAGGTCTGTTTTCAAGTAACACTGCTGTTAACCATGCTATTACAAGGAATGACTATGTAAAGCCATGGAAAAGTCCTGCTTTACACATTTTTGGACCACTTCACAGCTGTAGTGAAACCACATAGCCAGTTTATTTCAGGATGGGAGGTGATCACTGAATAATACAAGTATGGCTGTTATTCATTAAACAGACTTGCGTGATGGAAAATAAAATCATTATAAAAAAGAATGATGTCTAGTATTGTTCATAATTCAGCAACTTAAGCACATAAGTAAATCAGAACTTATTGATTTCTACACCATTATAGTAATTATGGCGATTTTACATGGAAGTATAGCCACTGAGGTGATTGCAGCAGAGGCAGCAGCAGAAAAGCAACATTACCTCTCATCATTTGGCAGCAAGTGAGCCTTCAACTAGGGGTAGGGACAATTTTAGGTCGTTAGAAAAGTGGCAGGTACATGTCCATACCAGAGCTACCTAAAATTACACTGCTGATTGCAGCCAGTGCCAGTGGGGTAAGTGAAGCAAATGGAGGGTGGTGGGGAGTTGTAAAGAAGGTTTTTTTTTTTTTTTTTCTCCTCAAGCTTTTTGCATTTTTCCCATAAAACTCTACTACAGGCACAAAACTGGGTGAATGATTTAGTAAACGCACAGGGCTCTCTTCTCTGAAGTTGAAACTCAAGAATAGCAGAAATTATTTATGTGAAGTATCTCCTTGGATTGCTGTCACTTGACAAAACAGGTTTTTGTTCTCTACTAGAGGCTGCTGATGTTCAGGTTCTGACCACAAAATATTCCAGAGGCTCATAGAAGTGAAACCAACTGTCTACATTTGAACCACACAGTTTGTGAGCACTAAAGTAAGAGGGATTGATCTGGTCTACTTCTCCGAGACCAGCAGCCAGCTCTATGGGGAGTGTTTTGGAATCAAGCAAGGGAAAATAAATAATTAAAAATCAGTTAAAATACAAAATGGCATAAAGCAGAAAAATAATGTTTATATGATGTCAACAATTGATGGACTACAGCTCCATCAATTTTATATAACAGCAGAACAAAGAGACTCAGAGGCACAGTACCAAACTGAGCAGACCCCCTGGAGCCACAAACCACTACAGAGGACATCTCCCTGAAATGAAATGTGGAATATCTCCAATGTTTTTTTGTTTTTTTTGCTGATGTAGTAACTGTAAGAGACTTTTTTTTTGCATGTATAAAATGTTACTGAGGTGACACAGCAGACATGCAGCAGGGAATTTCATCTTTTGATGCATTGTTTTTTTTCAGTTGAAGAGGCAAAGTCAGTCAGTGGCCTTGACGATGATGATGAAAGGCACTTGGGGACCCTTTGGTTATGCCAAAGTACCAGAACTTATTTCTCATCTTGCCTCATACAGCTCCATTTAGTCATTGGCGAAACATACCTGAACAGTTCAGAACTGTTCTGCACATTCAATGAAAAGCATCGGTGCACTGACAACATTGAGTTTCCATTTTTTCCGTTCTCATTTCAGGAAATCCTACTACGCTGCAGTCAAAGTTCAGTCTTCATAAGGAGAACACAGTCACAACCCAACAGTGGCTTCACAATCCCTACAAACGATTAAGGGAAAAAGTTAGATAAAGACAGAAGTATATGTCCTCCTGATTATTTTTACCCTCTTATGTAACATTTTGGCTTGTAAAAATGAGATGAGTGGGAGGCCATAAACGCGATTGTTGTAACGTATCCAGTGAATAGCCCATTTTCAAAGGGCTGCATATTACTTATCTTAAAATTCCTCTTCAACTGTTTCAGCCATGCGTGCACTAACCTTTTATATAATCTATTATCATCACCTTAACTTGCAAACATTTCACTTCACACATTCATAAATTATAACAGCTCAGTGTGTGGTATGCTCCTGCATGATGCTATGTACTGTAGTGGAATAGTGTGTGTGTGTGCGCGCTCCTGTGTAGGGGGGACTTGCTTGCACAATCTTGCCTAGAGCACAAACATTACCAGGACCACAACATGGAAGGTGGTACAGGTAGAGCTTTCTTGTTGCTGTGTCTGGCAAGGTTTTATCTTGTTCCAGTTTTTTTAGCAGGTCAGGCCCTGACAGTCTATGCAGGACAGGACCATCCTTCAGAAAATCAGCTACATTTAGGTTCTGGTCAGACACTATTAGTGTCAAACTTGTCACTATATATTAGATTTACACAGACAGCTGGATGCCTCAATTGTTTTTTGTTTGTTTTTAAATTATTATTGGTTATATTTCCCTGTCTGTCCTAGTCTGCAGGGAACATGTTTCCAAGGTGTATTAGCACATCTCTGCTATTATTTGTCAGACAAAGAAGTTTTGAGTCACCCCCTAATTAGATGAAGACTCATCATAAGACCAGTCACAGACTGACTGAACTGATTTAACATCATCGGCTGTAACCTAATGAGACAACTTATATTTTAGTTACTGCATGGAGACAGAGGAGAAAACAGACTTCTAGGGACTTATGTCAATATTTTAACTGGTAAAGGGCATTATTTTTCCTGTGCTCTCTCTCTCTCTCTGTCTTGTCCTGAACTAGGGTAAACAGAAGTTAAGGAAGACTGTACTGTATGTAGACGTACAGAGCTGAAGAAGGAGCTGCACAGCTGCCATGCAACACACTGCCCTCTGTTTACTGAACCCATTCATCCACCTCAATCTTCATCTTGCTGTGGCACTTCACTTTTTTCCCCTACTCTCTCTTGTCCATTCGATTCCAGATACAAACACAAACACAAACACACACATACACACACACATCTCATCTGTGTCGCTCATATGGAGTTTTCCGGATGGGCTTGGCAATGTGTCTGGTGGTGGGAGACAGCCACAGGCAAGAGGGGGTCTTCAATCAGACACACATGCTTATTCAGTGGCCATCATAAAATAAAAAAAGATTAAGTTTCATATACATCAAATCCCACTGTTAAATTTGGGGCATATTCATGTGCACTTGTATGTGCTTTTCGAGTAAGTGCCTGTGTGTAATAGGTTTTAGCGGGTGTGGGGGATTTTTCTCATCTCAGTGGTCTTTCAAAGCGGGAGGCTGGATACTCTTTTCAGGACATCAAAAAAAAAGTGGGCAGTGGGTCCAACATCTTTATGAATTTCATGGAGTTTCTTTGTTACCAGAGGATGTGGTCATATTTGATACCCCAGGGAACAAATTTTTCATCACTTTATCAAAGTAGGGAGGGACAGCTGTGTAATGAACTTGCTTTGGATATATTACATTTGATCAGTCAAAGGGATTAGGACAGAGAATTCATGTTATTTTAGGATCAGGAATTCAAAGACATGGTCATGTTAGGTAATATTTTTTCAACTCCATATTCTTTTTTGCACAAATGGTTGATGCTATTCTGGGGGTGGCACTGTGGGGTGGTGGTCAGAAGTCTCGCCTCTCTGCAAGATGGTTCTGGATTCGATGCCTGATTCTCTCCAGCTTCCTCCCACGGTTCGAAAGCATGCACACTACGTTGACTGGCAACTCTAAATATCCCGTAGACGTGGATGTTTGTGCATTGTTTGTTCCTGTATGTCGGCCCTGTGATAGACTGGCAACCTGTCCAGAGTGTACCACGTCCTCGCCCTATGTCAGCTGGGGCCAAGCCCACCTACGACCCTGTACAAATAAGTGGTATAAACAATGGATAGATCCACATTTCTCACCTCTCTCTGTAAACAAAATCATCAAAGTCGTAGCAAACAGTGCAACAATGTCCCCCCATGACTTTTTAGCAACACTGCAAACTCTCTAATCCATTAATCCACAGTGGATTATTGTGGTGGTAGCACTGATATCATTACCCAAGACTGAAAGCAGGCTTTTCTACTCAGGCCCCTCTGCTGATTCGGTGTCTCTCCATCAGAATGTCTGTCTGCAAGAATATTTCCTCTATGTCCATCCAACATAGTTACCTCTCTACTCAGTGTTTCCCCCTATATTATCAGTGAAAATGTTAGTCTGGAGCCCTGTAACTGACTTTGCTACAATAATATTACTACACACATTACAGTCCAGCTTCACTGTATACTTGAGCAATGCACTGTAAACTTTATGAAAATCACAATTCCAACAGGTTTTCCTTCAAACATATGGGCGCCCAGGCTGTGTGCCTCTATGTAACTTCCTTTTATCTCCAACTGCCAAATACATACTGGCCACATGATCTTGTTTAACACCTGCTTGTACATTTATTATAATAAATAATAATAATAATAATTAGTGCTGTTACTATATTTTATTTTCATATCAGCTGGAGCATTAAAGTTACCATTGGCACTACTATTGTCCTAACTGCAGATTCTATCACTGTTATTATTGCTCTCACTCAGTTGAGGCAGATGGATGTCGAGGCTAGTTCTACTTGCGGTTTCTGCCACAGTCCCCAAGTGCTTTTCTTGGTGGGTATTGTTGGGTCTCTGTAAATAAGATTATTAAAAAAACGTCTACACTTGCTCTATTTGAAAAGTGCCTGAAGATAACGTCTGTTGGAGCTATACAGTACAAATAAAATTTTGCATGACCTCACTTATTTGTCCAGTAAGTGAACATCAGGTACAAGCTTGAATCAAACCAAAACCAATCTTACAAATAAAGGATGTAAGAGAAAGAGGTTTTTGGATTTTAAAGATGAATGTTTGCATGATGTTTCTAAGTGCATTGAATTTGAAGCTATTTTGACTCGCATGAATACAGGCTAGCGTTGCATCATCATGGATACTGCCACAACAGAAGTGCTGAAACACTACCACAGTATGACTACATTGCTGATCATGAAATAGAAATTCATTGAACATAACTTATGAACAGTTGCTCGGATCGTACTGGACTGTTAGTACTGATTAACATTTCTCTTTCTTTGTCATCTGCTCTGTGGCTTCAGGCTCAAACTGACTTTGTGTTATAATGATACCATCCACACTTGCACACACACAAATACAGATTTTGAACTAGCAGAAGCCATATGGCAGGTTACTGGCCTGCATAATTGGCTTAAACAAGAAACAGTGTGTGTAGTGTCTGCATGTGAGTTAAAGCATATCACTGTGTACGTTGGCGGCCTTTCCCCTCAGTTGCAACAACCCTGTCGATAATCATGCAGCAAATGAGCCTGCTGTCACTGCTGTGGCCCCTTGACAGACCTGCTGCAGCTGCAGAGCACCCTGCACACACACTGCACACAAATATAAGCACAGTGCCGGCAACAAGCACCACACACATACTGCCTCTAACAAGAAGCTGAACTGCAAAACACGCTTATCCAAAGAGCGCAAGCAGCCCTAACAGAAATCCAAACATTTCTATTAGTGGATTATGTATCAAAGAAAAATCTGTCCTTAATGCCAAGTCATTTTACATCATTTTCCTGTTATTATCTTCCCTCAATATGTTATGTTACCTCAAAGTTATCAACAGTAGAAAGTAATGTTTTCTTTTCTTTTTTATACACTTTTTTCTTCCAAAAGTCCATTCCTCCTATCATCTCCTAACTCCACCTAAGTGCATAATTATGCATATTTTTTGGCCCACCTAAACTCTCAGCGCTGTTCCCCACTTCAATCTCCCAAGTACAAGCCACATTTAACAGGTTTCTCAAGTTGTAGGCAGAATAGAAGACACTTTATCAATATAGGCAATACATTTTGAAATGTTACAGACATACGATTGATATCTTATCCAAAAATTCCCTGTTCCCTATTCGTGTTGTAAAGTTGCTGGTTTACTCCAGTTAATTCCAGGTTTCCTGGTATTCCCATGGAAGTTCCCGACGGAAAAACCATCCAGGTACTAATTTGCTTCATTCAGCTGAACAAGAGCCTGATCATTAAGTAAACTACAAAAATTGTATGGGACAGAGTGTGGGCAGTGCTGTGTAACTGTCTTGAATAATTACTTCTGTTCTGATGTTATGGATTGAAAGGTGGACATTTACTCTGATGTCTGGAAATGTGTTCTGGGTATGAGGGAGGCAAGACTTATGACTTCAAAATTTCCAACATGCCATCTACAAAAGGGAAAGAAAAAAGGACAGAGATGATGTTGACCTAGGTTGCTCTCTAGGTCCCTCTGTATTCTCAAACCAACTGACCCATTTCTCTCTCCATCTAAAAAGTCTTTGGTTGTTTAGAGAAAGCTCCTGCAGATGGAAATTGTGCAATTGTGACAGTAAAAGTAAGGTCACTTCGACTATTCATTGATGGGTTCATATTATATCAGAGATGGATGCCACAGAGAGCTGGGAGGCTGGGGGAGGACAGTGCAAGAGGAAGAAATGGAAAGAGAATGTATCAAAATTAAGCCCTTCAGTGTGCCAGTTTACAATCCAAAAATGGCCCATTATGTTTAATATTTTGAGTCTCACTGGAGGAGGAAAAGAGCAGAAATGCCGTGTGGGCCGAATGGAAGAGTCAACAGTGGCTAACAGTATCGTCAACATAAAACCCTACCATCTGTTTCCTGTAAAAGCCCAAGCTAAATTTTTCTTGTGTTGTACACATGATAGTCCAGTGGCAAAGAGCAGTTAGATACTGAGTGGGCAACTGAGCACTGTAGAGTACATTCACATAAAACTATGCCAACTGTTACACCAACTGCCTGGTCCAGACACAAAAAGCCGTTCTAAAAATGTCAGGCAAAAGCTGTTATGTGTTCGTCTGTATTTGGGCGGACAGCAGAGCCACAGAAAGTCAAATGATGCTTTTGTGTTAAGAAGAGGACCCATATCAGGAAAATCTCTGGTTTCAAATGCAGGAAGAGTGGAAGAATACACTGCAGGCTGTCAGGGCCAACAAATGTGAGTCACCGTGAAGAGGATGATGCAAACCAACACACTGAACTGAGTGCTGAGTTTAGATTGATACAGATTGATAAGGAGGCCACTTTGCTGGTGAGTGCTCTTGAGCAAGGCATAAAGCCTGCAGCAGTATCATTTTGTGGATCACAGTTAAAATAGTTTATGTATATTATCTGTGTTGTTGTAACATAAGGGGAACACATAATCATGGATATCCTGACCATTTTAAGAAATTTGAACTGATGGGAAGCTCAGGAGCCCAGAAGGCAGGGGCAAAGCACTCACGCACCTCTTTTCCTCTTAATGAACTAAAACATCCTCCTTATTATTTGTACTATTAAATTGATATCACATTTAAATTTGTCCTTGCAACACACAGTCCAACGGTCTAACCAGCTGACTGTCTTCGAAACGCCGTTTGTGTTGTGCCTAGATGGCGCTCTGTGATTAAACAGCAGAGGAGATCAACAGACACACCTCACAGAATTTTCCAGTCATGTCAACTTCAGAGGATGACCAAAGTATGATCAGGCTACGAATAAGACTGTACAACTCTGCTGTTGAGGCCACTTTAGGTTCAAAACTCTTCAAAACTAGTTCTACTAGGCCACAGAAATGCTGAAGCTGGGTGTCAAAGGAGTATTGTAAACTAAGACACACGCTTTAATTGCCAACCACAGCTACCTATTACATCATCTAGCCAGCAGTCAGAAGCCTTTGTTGTTAAGTTAAGTCTACTGATTGGTGCACTGTTTGAGGCCTTGAGTAGTATGAGTGTCAAATGCAGGACTACAAAGAAGACCAGCAACTGATCTCGTTCCTGTTAAGCCGCTGGTGCTAAATTAGAGGCTTGTCACGAGCAGTCTGCAGCGGGTAACTCAAATACCTACTGTAGTTAAGCAACCAACTGGATCTCTATGTGACTTGGCTTTTCACTAGTTGAGTGCCGCTTGCAGGATATAAGGCAATTTGTCAAAATTCAAAAAGCAATTTATTGTCCTTTCATCTTTATTTTTTGAAAAGAATTCGTTTTTCCATTTATCATTTTTCAAACTATCAAAAAGTCCAACTCAGAGCCGGGCTCTTTCACAGGTTTTCTTTTGCAACATTATGTTTAATTACTGACATTTGGACACAACAAGCTTTTATTAGATAGGCCTACTACAAAAAGGTTGAAGGTTTTTAAGAAATGAAGCCTCTGAGATGAGACATAACCTCCTGTATATGTATATATACAGTACACATAGTATCACCTCTAAAAAACAAAAACATTGACTACAAATATGTTAATCAATAATTTTCCAGCATTTTTCCGAGAAAGTTCTTGCCATGTGGTTGAACTAGTCAAATTCCATTGTTCATGACATTTTTGTCTCCATGCTCAATCAGAAATATAAACAGTTCCACGGGCGTGTTGCCACAAGCATTAACAACACAAGTTGAAAAGATCTTGCACAAAGCTGCAGTTTAATCCACCACTTTCTCTTGCCGTCATTATCAGGTAGCACTAAATCCAAAATGCTCCCATACAGGAGGAGATTCTGCTTATTGAAGTGATGGTGATATTTTTTTTTTTTAGATTTGAAGAAACAATTCAAATCTAAATATCTATAATCTGGAAATTGTTTAGAGTAACTAGTGATTAGATGCTCCATGCCCAGCCCACCCACATTCACCATCCAACTTTGGTCATGTCTCTCTTGGGAAAAAAAAAAAAAAAAAAAGGAAGCCGCAGGAGGATACCCACAGGTATATAAAAGCAGCTGAGCTCCCATGTCTTTTTTTCAGAAGAGTTATCGATTTTGTTAATTCAGTTTGGTTGAGTTCCTCTGCACATTCAAAGGTCCCATCTTGTATCAAGTCGGATATGATGTATTTTGATTATAAAGCAGGAGAGTTTTTCCTCCAAGTGCTTGATCTGTGGAAACTGTTGTGTTTCTCTATTATAAAGTAGGGCATTGCCCTGTAAAGGTCCTTGAGAAAACCCATATGATAAATTGCCACTACAAAACTGAACTGAACTGAATAGAAATGTACACAACCTGTTTTCAGCAGCTGTGCCACTCAGTCACAACAAAGCAGTCACCGCTCTCAGCCGTGCTCCAAGCCCAGCCCACCCACACACCCACCATCCAACTTTGGTGCGTTTCGTTGCCCTCTGAGTGTTTACCTCATATCTGACACATTTTTATTTTAGGTCAAAACAGGCAACATCAGAAAAATCTTCTGACTGGCTCACCAAACTCTTCTTACCAGACCCACAGAGAGGCCTGAGGGAGTATACATAAAACTACACTCATTTTTTGGTACTTAAAAATACAAATATATCATCTTCTGGGTATCAGAACGTCAAATGTAAGGATCAAAAATGTGCTGATTCACTGGACTAAATACTGGAGAAAATAAAATTATTAATACCACTGAGCAGCTTCAAAGATATTTCTGTCCCTTCACTACTTGAACAACTTCACACTGAGGAAATCGTTTCACGTCATGGGAACAGCTTCCAAGTGGTGATTATCCAACAAGACCACTCAATTAACGAACAATTATTAGATAATGATTAATAGTTTTTGATTTGCAAATTTAGGCTAAATACAGATAAAAGATTTTTTTATGAAATTTAAATTATAAATGAACATCCTTTCCAGAGTGGGTTTAAAACTCATCGTTTGCTTCAGGCCCTGATTTTCAAAGGCATATAGGCCAGACATAGCTATCAAGCCGGGGGAGTCTGGCACACAGTATACCTAAAACCACAACCCATTTTGAAATAAAGACAGGTTTTCATTTTAAAAATGCCTTCTAATTTTCTTGGACATCAAGTTATAAATGACATGAAAGAGAAACAGTTCCAATTATCACCTTTATATTTAGATAAGTGTCATCTATGAATCATAATCATGCACACCAGTCAGATCTTGGCTCAGTATAGCACACGTTTATCTGTCTTGCAGGGTTGATTGACTGTTTTGAATTGCAGGTGGTAAAAACAGCCAAGATTATCTATGGTCTGCAATCATTTCACAGTCTACCATAGGGATATTAAGGGGAATGATCATTATTGCTTCTTGTTCACACCTCCTTGCAAAAAAGGGAAATCAAACTCTGCCAGGCCCTTGCACATGGGTGACTCATTTTGACTGACAGAAAGAAGACAGCTTGCTGTAAAACCAAATGCCTCATTAAAAGAACATGTTTAGCCAATGAAGTCTCATGGCAAAGCTGAAATTCTCCAAAACACACACACACACACACACACACACACAACTGTAAAGTCAACTAATATCTCACAAAATGGCAAAAAAAAAAAATCCAATATAGAGTTAGGATTAATTCAAATTAAATTTATTAAAATATTCAATTGACATTTGTCCAATCTTACTGGACCAACCAAAACAGGGAGCAAAGCTCCAGAGGCAGGCTGGACACTGTAGGAATTCTCATTAAGGGGAAATGCAGATAGTTTTCAGACTGAACTATCTGTAATCCACCACCTCAGCAGTTTGCCTCCTACATTCTATGCACCTGCCTGAACTATCCCTTCAACTACCACACCATCACCCCTTATCAGTGTTGCCACATGCCACCAAACAGAAGGAGATTTGTTATTTTTTTTTTAAGGGGGATGGGGGGTGGGGGGTTAGTTCCTGTTCCCAGTCCACCACCAACCAGCAGACACACCCACATACACAGGACTTGCTGCCTTAATAAAGACATTTGTAATTTACCATTTCCATTTTATCCTGTTATATTCCCTGTCTCTCTACAGTTGCCTTTTGCAGCCTATGCACCATGGTTATTACCACAGTGATTATAGAAATGAATATATTCGGATACACAGGAATAATACAATACTATGAAATATCTACGGCTAAACGAATAATTGCATTTTGCAATTATATCGCGATGTGATAAAACGTGATTTTGTAATCACACAGGCTGCGATTGTGCTCCAGTTATGTGTCATGCAAGGGAAAGTGGAGCTGTCGGTGAAAAGAGGCAACAACCCCACATTATTACCTGTTGTACTGTATATTGGCTCGGCTGAACGTGGCACTATGGAAGTTTTAATGTCAGAGAGGAGCAGTACCTCAGCTGTGGAACCATTCCAATTTTAAAAGAGAAGACACTGCAAAACGTCAGGTGTGCAAAGCCTGCCTTGGTGCTGTTGCTGCCTCACGGGGCACCACTGTCAACCTGTATCAGCAGCTACTTAATGAAACACCACAAAGCCATATACGATCACAGCGAGGCTGAAATGCCGATGACCAGTGTGTCTAACAAGTCAAATAGCTGCCGACACGGGTCACTGACTGAACAGTTTAAAAGTATAACTTAATATGAACCAGCTCAAAACGACCCAGTGCCTCTCTGCACAGTCTCCAAGCTTTGATAAATACACTGGATCAGATGTACAGCATGTCCCCCGCATATATTTTAGTCAGGTAGCTATTAGAAACAATGACGACAACAACAACAACAACAACAACTGCAAGGAGTATGTCGCAGCAGAACTGAAAACAGCTGATTTTTTCTCTACTACAGCAGAACAGCTAACATGTGGTCAAGACATACAGTAATACAGAAGATGTACAGAAGAGAAGAGAAGACTATGTGCAATTTTAGCACCATGGACAGCGCCATGGATTTATCAATACACATCACCATTAGGCACCAGATGTTTCAGAACCACAGCCACAAACCTCTTTCAGATAAAGCCTACCCTCATCCCAATGTGTAAGGCAGACTGAGCTTAAATATTCAACTGAACAACCACTCTGCCGGTGCACTGTCTATGCTATTACGGGCTGGAGGGGGCAGAAAGCAGGTTAACAAGGACAGTGCATTTCATAATACTGCAAACAAGGGAAATGGCTTCATTTTAACAGATGTAAATGAATACATGAAAGAATTTGGTAATAAACATGACAATAAAAAAAAAGTTCTGAAAAAAATAATAACTGGAGTTATTAGGGTTGCAAAGTTTCTGGAAATTTACCGGGAATTTTAGAAATTGTTATTCTGAAATTTTCCAGAATTTTTCCTAAATTTCCCAGAACTTTTGCAACCCTAGGAGTTATAAAATAAAAGTTGCCCACCTACTTTATATTGATTAAAATGGATTTTCATATCTGGAGGGAAACTGACTAATTTGCTTAGAGACAAAGACAGAGAGAGCAAGAGAGAGGGAGAATGACAAAGCGACAGACAGGAAGGAAGGAAGACCAGATGGGAGACAAAGCTAAATGGATCCAACACAGTCACACTGATTTTGACAAATCGCACAGTGACAGAGAGAGATGGCGGTGATACTCACTCGCACCCATAGTCATACTAAAGAACTGGAGGCATCAATGATTGGGTGTCACAGTAACAGAGATGGTTTAAATTCAAACTCAAAATGAAGCCAGTACAGAAAGCAGATTCAAGCGGCAAAAAATAACAGTGAGCAGTCTGAGGCATAAGTACACACACTAACACCACCCACCTCCTTCACCCTTTCATGCCTGTCACAGCACAGTGAGCTAACAGACAGGAGCGACAGTCTGATTGAGTGGTCTGGCAGCACATCAGAAACTATTACTGATCTATCTACAAGTCAAGTTGTAGTGAGAAAAGTACGAGACTTGACTAGCTGACGTCACATGTTGCTGCAAAGCTCATGGCACTGTTGTCCTCCGAAATCACAAAAATGTTAAGTTCTTCAGAAATTCATATTTTGTTGATAGCAGTGATCACACTCTAGTCTTCAGCACTGTCCTCATTTTTACCCCACAATAAAATTTGCATTGAAATGTATTCTTAGCACAGTCAGTTAAGCAAGTCAGATAAAATAATATGCAATCCAAACAAAAAATGTGCTGTCAAGGGCTCTAAATCAAAGCATAGGATACAGGTATATGCAAAAATTAAGCAAAGGAAAAGACTTGCAACCGAGATGAAAGTGCTCATTAATCCTCAGACCACAAATTAGCAGTGTTGTAGGAAAAAAGAGGCTCCAAATGAGACATATCATCTTCCAAACAAGGCATCACAGTTTGAAATACTGTCACACAACAAGCTTCAGTTCAAACTAAAAATAACATAGATAAGCCTGTAAATAAATGTACTATTGAATACTAAAAGAATGAAGAATTTCCTTTTCATTCATCCAATAAGTGGGTGGCAAAAAAAAAAACACAACCCATCTGCACAGACTAACAATCACAGGCTCCCTGGAAGTTTTTTCACAGCAGACATTTTGACGTATCATAGGATAAATGTCAGAGGTGTAACTCATAGTAATAGGAAATGACAGCTCTTTTTAGAGCTCTATTTTTCTCCATTAATGATGCATGCTGTCTTATTGGCTTACACCTCAATTAAAAAGGAGCTATCACTGATGATTTTAATTACCATCTGTGCTTTTTCCTACAATGACAAGTTCACAATATCTGCAGATGGAAAGGTCTCCAAACAACCTGACAACTAGTACAGTATGTGAAACAATCATGTTCTGTCCTGGCAGGGTCTCTCCACTTCTAAGTGTCTGCATGTGGACTTCAATTGTCAGGACTACAACAGCTACATTTTGGCAAACCTGGTACACTAAAGTGCTGAAACACTTTTTTCCCCCCTTTTTTTAAAATGAGTCGAACGACTTTCTACAACTTGATTGATCACATTGAAAACTTAATTGAATTGCTACCTGTCTGCATTGGGCCACAGTGCTTACAATGCATAGCTATGAACAGAAAAAACGACGCTACGGTGGTCGGGAATTGGTTGTGTGGAGGCACACACCTGTTCAATGGTCACCCTCTGTCAAGAAGCATCTCAAAGCTGGTCAAGAGAAACTGGGTCACCTGAGTTGAATTTCTACTCTTCTGAATGTGGTCTTAATGTAAATAGCTGATATATAGACAGCCAGTGTTGGCAAGTAAACATATAGCCTATTAAAAAAAGAAGGGTGCATTTATTTTTGTCTTACCTGGTCTCTAGTTCACACTTGAGTTCCTTCAGCACAGAAGAAGCCATATATTTAGTACAGGGGGGAACAGGTGCAGTTTCATGGTGAAATTAGTCTTCCCAGTGTCCATTTTCAGTCACCACATTTCGTTTAAATGTCGTGCAAAGTTGCTGGTTCTACTTGCGCTGTACCTGTCATTTCATTTCCTTTCATTTTGAGCACGCTGCCTGATTTTCTCTAATGTAACCTACGGGAGAAAGTTTAATCCTGCACACAGCTCGTTCAGTAAAGTTAGAAGAAGTGCAACAACTTGATGCACGACACCTAAAGTTTGCACGACCAGCGCATTGATTCGCCACACTAACTGATGGACGTTTACTTCACCTAACAACGCAAGGAGGCTACTTCACTCATTTGAAGAAACCGGGTCTTAAGAATGTGGAAAGACAAACAAACACACAAACAAAAACAACGCGATGTAGTAAATGCTTTTTATTGAAACGCATGGCTTAATTAGTAGATGTAGTTCGGGGTTGTGGGGTTATTCCCTCAGGTCATTTTTCATGGGAACTATGTTTTCTGTGGAAAGTAGTTCCATTTAAAATTGTGCACTTTGTGTTCTGCGGAAGTAGATAGTTAACTAATTAAAAATGCCGCACCATGAGTTCATTTTCATGTTTCTCTGGTATAGTTTTTCTTTTTTTAACGTGCGAAATTTTCTTTATTATTAATTTGGAAAGCCACATGAATTCAATAAGGGTAGCGCCCCCCCCCCCGGGGGTTGGTTTACCAAACACTAAAATTTCTGCCCATGCACTGAGAGCAACCTCACAACATAAGAAAATAATAAAACAGTACTGCCAGGACCAGATGCCAAATATTTGTGCATTTACACATCACAATATAAAAAGAAATAGAAAAAAAGTCAAAAATGTTTCCCTTTTTTTTTGACATTTGCTGAAAATAAAAATCAAAATTACTGGACTAAGCTGAGCATAGCATGATTTCACTGTATAAGCTGTGAATCTGTGTGTGGCAGCTCTCAACTCTTTGCTGTGCTCAGAGGCATTTAGGTTAATGATGCTACCATATGGTCACAATACCACATCAGAGGATTTAAATAATGAATCAAGTTACCGCTGCTTTGCCCCGTGTGTAAAACGCACACAGGTAGCTGCTGACCCTGATCCTGCAGCTGTGTGGTGATGATGACCACAGCTATTTAACAAAGTCAAAGAAAATGAGCCCACATTATACATTAGTTTGATCAGTGCAAGATGGATCAAAGCAGATGTCAAAGCAAAGAGTGTTAGAGCCGTCAACACAGTGATACTGAAGGAGCTGAGGGTGCAGCTTAGATGTGAGGAGGGTGGGCTCTGTCCTTATTAACCCCCATGTCTTAAACACATAAGTTTGTCGCTGTCAGACTTTTTTTCACTTTCTTTTGGCTTTTTATGAATACAATATTTTTGCTCAACTCAATGACATGTTCTGAAAAAGACCATCAACAACCAAAACCAAAAACAAGGTTTTCAGGTCCCTGATAATTATATCTGCAGATCAACAGTCATTATTGAATGTCTTAGACACCATTGATTTCAATGGACTACATACCAAAAAACAAACAAGCTCACTTTACAAAAGTAAATGTCAGGTATATCTCAGATTTTAATGCTCTGAAGTTCAGTAGTGTGTTTACTGATGTGCTGACCTTCTGTCATATCAATTATAACAAGTTAACATTAAAGCTGCTGTCCTATAACCCAGAATTAATATGTGTGTGTGTGTGTGTGTGTACTACCCAGCCAGTCATAACATCATCACCACTAATTGAGTGAGTCCAGAAATGAGAAGTGTGCCCAGGTCCTCCCTAAGGGGTAAACAGTCAATGTCTAACCACCACCCCACACACACACACATGCACAATCTCATTCTAACATAATTGATTTTCTAAACTCTTCCATACTTGATGGTCACTGCCAAATGAAAACTCACTCAAATAGGTTGGAGGCTAATGTCAAATGAGGTAAAATTACTTCTGTCTGCACCGGCTGTGTACAACCTTCCACTCAAGTCCTCTTGAATGCTGCGGCTGTTCAAAGTTTTCTCTAAATCTTTAAGAGTGATGGGCCCCAAGTTTCTTTCTTCACTACTTTACTGTACATTCTCCTTAAGGTCTTTGATTTTATTCATGCTTTTCTTTAGAGATTTGTACATCCAAATCTACTCACCCTGGGAGATGGAGCCTTGGTCCCACATACAGTACTCTGCATGCGTTGCTCTTTTTTCCCCCTTTCTTTCTCTGATTCAAAACATTCCTATCATTTAACAGACACACCCTATCTTTTAAAAAAATCCTGATATTAGTGATGGAAAATGAAAAATGAAATCACAATCTCCACTAAATTAGTTTTTATCTATTTTATTAAATATTAACAATAAGCAGACAGAGGACAGAAATCTTTTGATAGAACATTTATCATGTGAACAAACAACTGTGAGTGTGACAAAACCATCTTGAACAGAAACAGAGGAGAAATACTTTGAGTGAATACACCAAAAGGTTTTTTTTTTTTTTGACAATAAATAAGCCCATTAGACAGTTCTCGTCAAAAAGATAGTTTAAAAACAGTTTAGCAGGACCATAGAAAGAGATTTCTTTGTTTTGGATGGATTTTCCCTCGTGAATGAATGAGCTGGTCAAAGGCTCAGAGTCTCAATCTACTCAATAGTACTCAATAGATTTATATTTAGACTTCATCCTGCACTGAAAAAAGCAGCTTTAGTAGATTATCATCATCCACTTTTTCACACAGTTAGGCAAACATTTGCAAAGTCATGTTGTTTCAAAGTCATTTCAAGCAGAAATATTCATGGTGCAAAGGCTGGATTTCAAAGGGGGGTTGAATCAGCAGCTACACATATGAGAAAGTCAGCTGGTCTTTACATGTATCATTCAACATGGGGGCTAAGTTTATTCAGTTTCATTTGTTTTCTGATGTGTGACTACAGCCTGAAATGCTTTGGTAATAGCTCAGACCTCAGACTTCATTTGACATTTATCACTGGAACAACATCATCATCACTTTTTTGTTGTTGTGTCTTAATCTCTTGTGTGCCACCAACCCTATTCGTCTGTCTGTATGTGAATACAGACTGTACATGTTCATGAACTGTTGACTGTCCATGAGCTCATCAACTGTTTTAATCATTTATGTACAATTATACAATTCAATTTATTTATTACAGCAATTCAAAAAGAAGAAAAATTACAATAAGCATATTAAAAAGATAGGACAGCATAATATCTGCAATTCATTATAATAATAATAATAATAATCATGACAATTGTTATTGTCATTTGCATCATTACTTCCATTATGACTAGTATCTTTATTTGTTAGTGCCAAGATGCTTTTAGGAAAGTGTATCTATGACAATAAATATAAATAAGGCAGAAACAATAAATAACATCCAAACAAATTTAAATGCAATAAATGTACAACATGCTGCTGAGTAAAATAAGGAACTGAGGTTTGTGAGGTGTATTCACTTCATGATTGTAGAGCCTTGTTTCCCAGTGAAATTCAGTATCATTTGATTGTTCCAAGCGGGCAGGGTAAATGGACATGTGTCATTTAAGAAGTGTCCTTTTTCTTTTATGATATGTGACATGGCCAGCAGCAGCAGCAGCCTGCATGTTGGCTACAGCAGAAGCAAGAGCAGCTGTTTCAAGCAAGGCGGAAAAAAAGTGAGTGGGCAGTCCAAACAGGGCCAAATATACCCTTCACATTTCAGATGATGATACATGCATTGATGAGATGCAAATAGCATTTCTTAACAGCTCAGCCAGCAAAGAAGCATTGCTCCCCTCCACCTGTAAACAAACCTAGCAGGGAATGTTTAGTTCACATTACAGCTGTGGTGCTGGATTCAGACACCTCAGGAGCCACATTACTGGTGTCCATTCACCAGCTGTAAAATTACTCCCTGATTAGAAAACTGGAATGAGCATCGGCATCATTGCAGGTCCCAATGCCCATGACTGTGTGCCACTGCAACAGAGTATGTGATTGATACACTGACAATACAAGCTCTGGGTAAGTAGGCTAAGCAGGGGAGAGAGATGAGAGAAGAAGAGACCTGGGACAAGATGGAAGGGGAGGGGAGGATAACAGACTCAAAATGTGGAGAGCAAAAAGAAATGGATGTTGAGGGAAAAGACAGGGAAATACATTGGGAGATACTGAAGGGGAGTGGATAAACTGGAAAGGAGAAAATAGGCTGCGGAGAAAAAATTGGATTGAGAGAGAAGTAATGATGGAGAAAAGGGTGATAAAAAAAGAGGAAATGGTGTGCAAATGAAGCAGACCAGAGGGAGAATCGCAGCCTCCACCTATGGGAACAGAGCTGTCTCCCTTCAGGCTTTCCTGCACCTCTACCAGGTCCATGCCTCATGAAGTGTACCTGACAAAACACGCTCATACAGTTTAGACAACTTCCCTACAGCCAGGTGCCGTTTAGTCACAGATAAGGTCAACAACTTCTCCAGAATCTAACATTTTCTGTAGATGCCGGAAGCGCTGAACTTCTGGCCTGTGCTCAGCAGCAGAGCAAGCTCTCATCTCCCGGTTGACATTTTAAGATTTTCCCCAAATCCTATGGTGAAAGAAAGGGGTGTTCAACGGTGCTGTCGGTTCAATGGAGCAAATTAATCAGCCAATCATGTGACAGCAAAAAATCTTGCAAATACAGGACAGGATAATACGGTATAATAATAGACCATGCCAAAAAGCAAATGTCTTTTCAAACTAGTGTCACGAACATCACAATGAGTTCAGTGTCTTTTGTTGGAAAACTCAGAGATGCCACAGAAGAGGAGGGTTAAAACATTCATGTGCAGCTCAAAAGTCTGCAGAAATGGTGCGATGCAGTATGATGTTTGGATAGTCATGAAAGGCCCTAACTCGTATTTGTATGGTGTTCCTATTATTAAAATGACAAGTGAGTATATATTCAACAGTGGCAGACCGAACACATACTGCAGTTTCACAGACGAGTTGTTCAAAGATGTCAAAAACGGTGTCTTTCTCACTTTTTAAACTGTGACACATTTTGTACCCAGAGGTTGAATTATGTTGTGTGGCTCAGCAGGTCATGGCAGTTCCAGTGTATGTAAATTTCTCTCAAAAAATATGTGTCCCACTGTCCGAAACCAACATGATCGCTAGCCTTATTATGCCAAATGCCATCTCATTAGGTCAGTTTTAAAAAGATAACCAACTCATCTGAGATCGGGAAGATAAAAAGGCTAACATGAAAGGACTGGGTATCAGTGGAAAAACTCATTGCTGCTGCTTTTACAAACAGGAACGTCTGTAAAATGTTTTTTTTTTTCTCCCATTATTTGATCAACTAAATTATTTTCTGTCATTTAATTCCCTTACTAGAATCCAAATTTTCTCAGTTGATTTGCATTGTAAAACATGCGTCAGTGAACTGCTATGCCCTTTTTGGAAACATTTTTCCCTTTGGATTCCTGAAAATGGATATTATCACTGTCATTTTGCAAAGCACCAGTAGGTATCCCTCTTCGATACCCAGCCCTGAAAGAGGTTTGAAGGGCTTCATTCCAAAACCTGATACTTTTTCCAATTGGGAAAAAAACATACCCAATGCTGGTTGTTCCAAATCAAAAAAAAATTGTTTGCTATTGATCGTCTGAAGTGTTCTTGATCTCGTCAGCTAAATGTGCAACAGTGCTAACTGAGTGCAATTTTGTTGTCACAGGACTAAGATTGTTCAAATGACAGATATCGTGCTTTAGAATGAAACTCTTCCTTTCAGCATCTGTGCTGTACTAATCTAACATTGCAGGTACACGTTGAGTCTTCTACATTATGATAGTAGCATTGAAACATTGTATTTCTATCATTTCTACAAAAACAGTGGTCCAGTATTAAGTTGAAAGAACATGTAATGCCTTATTTAAGTTAGTAGAATGACAATTTGTTTTGAAAACACGTCTTGGAGGTCACAGCATGTTCGATTCCCTTCATAAAACACTGAGGTGAGAGTTGATACTGAAACATTATTAAAAGACTTTCAAAGTCGCCCCGCTCCCACTACTGTTGCAGTACAAAATACTCACCTGTATTTCCTTAAATTCTGAAAAAGCATGCAGTATACGTGTAATGTATGTGTTCACCTACACATGCCCCTTATTCTGGCTTTCTGTGGACATCGAGGAATGAGGAGTTCTGATATCTGATATAGGGTTTGGCAATGTGAGAGTATATTCCTATAAGCGCAAAATATGGTCAGTCCCATAGTTCCTTAAGCAGCACATGGTTTCAACTGGTAAAATTATAAAATAAATTGTTAAAAATAAATTTTATAAACAATTAAAACACACACAAATACATACCTCATGTCTTTGTCCTGGTTTAAAACCCTGTTATTTGTACAGATTGTGAGGCAGAGATATCACAGATGATGTCTCTGTGTGAGAGTGTGTGCAAGTGTGTGTGAGACTGTGTGTGTGTCTGTTAGGGGTGCATGCGTGCATGTGTATGGATATGAGGTTGTGAGTCTGTGTGCACTTGGTGTGTCTGTGGGCGTAAGCACATCTAAACTGTCAGCATGACACAACGTGGGAGTTCTGATAGATGGGTGAGTGCCTTTTTCATACTCACAGCCAATGTGTGTGTGTGTGCACTTGTGTGTAAGTATGTGTTTTAGCGAGCAAATCTACGAACAAAATGTCAGCAAATGGTTGGTCTATGTTGTGAAGAGAGACAAGTGTGATTGTAAGTGCGTGTGGTTCATGATTTGGGGAATAGAGACAGTGAAAATTCGAGCAACTTGTGCTGAAGGAGCAGCAGTTTTTCTCTAAAGTCACACGTTTTTCACTTAAGTCAGTGATATGGCTGCTTGTGGTTGGGACGGTGTAAATGTTTATGAGCCCTCAACTGTCTCTCTGCGTCAGAGCTTGCAGTTCGGCAGTATGTAGGGAATGCTGGAGGAAGACATTTTTACGGCTGTAGCTGTGCAGAGACAGAGGGCCTCGAGGTGGCTGTCCCAAACGACCTGTGAATGTGGTGGATGAGGAGGAAGAAGAGGAGGAGGCTGAGGATGGAGTAGGAGGTGGTGGGGAGGCTTGGTCAGACGATGAGATGCTTGGAGAAGGGCTTCCTCTACTTGCAAGGCTGTGGAGGCTCGAGGAGGCGCTGGCCCCAACTGCGCGAGGGATATGGCTGGGAGGATGGTGTTCTCCTCCTACTTTTCTCAATCCACCCAACAGACTCACTCCACCACCTCCTCCTAGAGTTAAAGACTCAGAAGAGGAGGAAACCACCTCTGGCTGCCTGGAGGACAGAGATGGAATTATAGAGTGATTAGCAGTTGCCAAACTGGAGCCTGGGCATTGATTTGGAGTTGGTCCTGGATGTGACACTTGAAGCAGGGCTGGAGTAGGAGGTGGGGCTTGGGCTGACATTGCAGAAATGACAGAGGACAGATTGGAGGAGCCAGGAGCCAGGTTTGGAGCTAGATTACGGGCAGTGGACTGTGCCAAGACCCCCTGGCAGTGGCGCTCCTCCCTGGCAGCGTGTCGCTCAGAAGCAGAGGGCTGGCCATGCAGAGGTGGATAATGATGGGGGACGTGCTGGTTAGAGAGGTCCCCTCCGAGTGCTGCCCCCACACCCCGCACTACCCTTCGCTCCCTTGGAGGCAGGCTGCTGCTGCTGCTGCCTGGTCCTGACCACCGGCCTGGATGACTGGTCTGAGAGAGACAAAAGAATAGAGAAAAAGAAAACACGTTAAAACGGATATTAAAGAGACTTTGTTGTTTACTCCACTTCTGTGCTTGTCTTAATGTGAGATGTGAACCTGCCATTTTTCAAGAATGAGTCACTGAATAGATCCCAGGAGACCAAGTAGGACTGAGACAGAAAGACACAGACAGGCAAAAACAAATGGAGAGACAGGCAGCATGAGAAAGAAGCGCTGTTGTGTGATATAGTATAGATTGTTAATTGGGTGACATTTGGAGAACGATCTCTCTGGGCCCCTGCAGCTTGTTCTAATTGTTTCTAAACCAACCGGAACCCTGCTCACTAAAGAACAGACACACACACACAGACACACACAAAGGCATGTGTGCGCGCAAGGAGATAAACAGGACGAAGCAACATGCACGTATGGAGCTCAAGGTAAAGGCAAAATCCCCACTCACAAAGTGATGGGATGTCACTCTCTTTCACACACACACACACACACACACACACACATACACAAAGTGGGGAAGATGGCACATAAAGCTAGGTGGCAGAAACGAGAGCCACCTGTTCTCTTTCACACTCCAGTGCACCCCCTTATGCAACATATCTCATCACAGTCCCCCTTCGCTCTCTCTCCTCCAGCTCCCCTTTACACACACACACACACGCACACATACCCACACACACATCCGAGTCTCCATGACATGAGAAGTCATTACACTGACTTACATTCATTTCCCCATAACTTTAACCAGTACCGAACTTTACCCTGCCCTCCACATATTGGTTATTTTATTTATTGGGAGATGCTTTTTGTCCCCTTAATGGAGACAAGTCATAATGGGACTGTGTAAACAGATATAGGACATCAGTAATACCTGGACCACACACAGACACACAAAACTTAAGTCACACTGGGACCAAGTGCATAGTGTTCGCTAAAATAATACATACTCATCTGACACCTAACTCATAAGAGAATATGCCAACACAAAGGCATTGGGTATTTTGCTCTAAGTGGTTTGCATATGCATAAATATGTGTCTGTGTAGCTGTGCATGCAAACATTTTGTATGTGTGGAGCATGTGTGTTAATATACATCTTTGTGCGAACATGCATTCATTTAGAAACCCACGTGCTTTCATGTGCGCGATGGTGATCATGTTTCCAAGTGCTTTGTGCATGAAAATTAGTATTGAACATAATGTAATTACCATGTTGAGGCTGTTGACAGAAATTTGGTGTGAGAGGTAGAAATGTAATTAGCCAGAACACAGCTAACCAAATAAGTACAGTGTGATGATGGAAAAGCTAATTCAATGAAACAGCTTCTTTTCATGAGATAATACCATCAACCTGAAATCAAATTAAAGAAGTAGAGGGGGAGACAAAGTGGGTGATCTGAAAGCACCTGCAAGTGAGACAGTGTGTCTTACAAATGACGCTTATGGGACAGAGGAACTTCAGCTGTGATGCATAAGTGGCCTGTCTATACAACAGCTCCAGTGTGCACTGTGAGCATCAATTTATGTTCATCAAATGATGCACCATGGCAAGTATGAGATAAACTTCAGAGCACCCTTTTCGTGTTTTGTGGAGTGCATTATAGTGAACAGATGTGGCCAGAGTCAGAGTTTAAGTGTGAGCTTTAATTTAAATAGACACCGGGTAAGCAGATACAAGCTCAACCTACCTGGAATCACCTTCACTGAGATAGGTGGTCTGAACATATTACACCACAAATTATATTTAAGGAAGTTCTCTTCATGCAGTACAAGAGAAAGTAGGGCTAATATGCTTATATGATGCTTTTGAAAAATTCCATGGGTGCAATGACTTGTGAAGGTTTCCAGCCCCTGAACACCACCAGACTTTTAATATCTTACTGTGAGGTGCTATTTCTAGCATTTTTTTGCATTTCAAAGTATGAGAGGATTCTATGAGGATTTAGCTGTGACTGTACTGGGCTTTAATTTCGTCTGAGGCAGTATGGACTACTTGGTGGGGTAAATATGATTAGTAAACAAGGTCCTGAGAAGAAAAAGTGAAAAGGTTTGCTCTGAACCTTTCTGTTCTTGATACTGATATTCATGACTTCGAGATTTTCGTTCTCATCTTACTTTAAAGACAGACGTACTTTAATGGTACACAATCATGCCTAAGCCAGTTCATTACAGCATGCGTACGGCAGACTGTTAAATTTGTTAATGAAATCTTAATTTGTCTATGCTGCATGTGTGCGTTGCTCGTAATTGCCCACCTACTGTACACAGAACATGCAAACTGTTTCTGATGTGCTCATTTGATATGTCTTTTAAAAAATTAGATTTGCAGCCAAATCAGTCAGCGCTTTAAAAGCTCAGCCATGTCCTTTCATGTCCAACTGTAAAAAGGCAAAAAAAAAAAAAAAACACCCCAAAAAGACGAAAATAAAACACAGCACAACAGCACTCTGCCAAAACATCAAACAGCATGTCGTCTATACAGCTTACTTAAAGAGCTCGGGGAGTGTGGCTCTGCTTTCTAATGGGCTCTAATGGGTGAATAAACACTACAAGACTTCTCACGGAATCCTTGATCTAATTAAGAGGAGTGAGAATTTCCATTCCAGCCAAATTCTCTACATAGGGGCGCTGTGAAAAAAACATGAGGGAATTGCCATGGTGGTGAATATCCACTGTGGTCGAGCAGGTTTATGTGGGACGGCTTAATTAGGGCTAAACTGCTAATCTTACGAAAAAAAAAAAATCCGTAGTGTTTTTCCACTCTCAGATACTCGAGAAAGCAACAGAAGGTAAGGCGAGAATACAAGATACAAATTGGCAGACAAGTTTGAAAGAAACAATTACCAGGCACAGTGTAAGACTTGGTTGTAGAGACATATGCTATGTATCAAAGGGACATTTGTGATCCAAGTTTAGAGGAAAAAAAAACTTTGTAAAAAATAACTAATCAAACACAGTGAATCAAATGCGACTAAAAACTGTAGTAAAACTGGGGCGGCGTATGTGCGAGTGCACAAAAAATGCAGACAGAGAAAGAAGGTCAATCACAATGAAACTGAGGAGTGATGGAAAATAGGTGAGAACACAGTAGTAAATGAATGAGAGAGTAGTGAAAGTGTGATTAAAAACAGAGATAAAGAAAAATGAGAGCAACAGAAGAACAGACAGGGAGATGCAGTCTGGGAAAAAAGGAGAGCAGGACTGATTTACAAACTCAGGTGTCCTTTCTCAAGTACACACTCTGCGGCAAGCAGGCTGCCTCATTGCCAGTGACAGAACGGCCTGTGTGTGCAAACACTCTGGAGAGTCTCTCTTACACACACCGTCCTATAAATACACATACACACACACAAACTCACAGACATTCACGTGGACCTGGGTAGATCAGAGTGATTTAAGGGGATCCTTTCCTGCAGCCTTAGATTTTATTGGGCAGTGAAGAACAAAGCAATGTGGTAATGGCCAAGTTTGCATAAAAAAGCTCTTTAAACCACTAAAACATCCCTATACAGCATTTGCCTGTCTTAGTCATTTTCATAAAAGAGAAGGGTTGGGACATTTATTTTGTGACTTTTGTTCCTCTCAAACAAACTACAGCCAAGTAATTACAGGAAACAACACAGACTATAACTAGGTGTAACACCTGCCTAATGTAAACAAAGCACTCCAACTATAACTGCCATCAGTCACACACCACGGCTCTGTATTCCTGTTCCCACGCACCTAATTCTAATGAAGGCCATGGGGCTGAAATGCATTGGACCCAAAAAGTTTTCAACTCTTCAGAGTGAGATTAGAGAGGTAAAAGTTTGTAAATGTGAATTCTTTATATTCTGTGACACCCACATACTCTGTGTGTGAACAAAGTAATCCTGTGGTTCTTTGAAAGTGTGAAACGCCGGGGTGTTCAGCACAGATACAATAACAGTACAGTACACCCACACGGATGGTACTCTAAATCCTATTTAGATGATAACCAAATACATTTTACAGCCTTGATGCTGTGTGAGCCCAAACCGTCCTACCTCATCCTGTCTGCCGTTATCTCAACAGACAGTCTCATTCATATTTGTTTGCTTAATTATTCCAAGTGTGACAGAAAGTTGTCAAGGTGTAAAAAAAAACAAAAAACAAAACAAAACAAAAAAACAGCAAGTGTAAATTTGATCTTGTCTCTTTAATCATAATCAAAGACACTGTTGTTATATCAGAACTCATAAGACAAACAATCCCTTTTGAGTGGTGAGGCAGTAGGCAGTACATCACGAGTGCTATACAACAATTTTCATTAGTTTTTGATGAGCCAACACAGGTGGAGAAACATGGCGTCCATACTACCAAATCCCACAAAGCTCTAAATATCATTTCCTCTGCTGTTGCCCAGAAAGCATCATTGAATATTCACAGACAAGGTGAGTACAGCAGAGTCTCCCACATCAACAACAGGCACTTTGCTGGGTAAATCGACAACAAACAATCAAACAAGGGGTGAAACTGCAGCCTGGGCCTGGTGTCTCAAGGCCATAGCATACTTTTACTTTGAACTTGCTGGTTTTCATCAATATACAATCCCCTTAGGGAGTCAGTTTCTTGTACAGCCTGTAGCAGCTCCCTTGCTTTTCCCTTCCTCTCTTCATCCCTCCTTTGTTGTAGTCTTCAATCTTTCTCTCCTCTCCACTCCTTGCATTTGCATTTCCCTATACAACTCTCCCAGTTTCTAACTGCTGTCTCACACCACATCTCACCTGTCTCCCTGATATTTTATGTGAATCTGAACTTATATGGCGCATGGAAGCACATTAAAATGTGCAAATACAGTGGTAGTAAATCTCCTATGAACCAGGACAGTTATTCCACCAAAGTAAGAACACGAGAGCAGAGGACAAAACAAGTAAACAACATCAGAGGTCAGAATTAATGATGTGCATTAACAGACTTGGCAGAAATTGTGGGAAAGGGCACAAAAGCTGTGCCGAGACATAAAAGCACATTGGGCATTACAGTAAATTAGTAGATGCTAAAATCAAATTTTGAAAGGAATGAATGAACTGCAAAGAAAGAGGCATGGCTGGATTGTTGAAATGGATATTGTCTCCTAAACTATAAGCTTTTGTGAACATTTAGTAGGTTGTAACAGTGTTTTATTGTGTTGTTTTTTTTTCTCTCTTTGAATGCTCATCCTGCCCAGTAATAAATGCTTCCAGCTGTGGGGGTATGTGAATTTAACAGCAGGCAGGTGGATCTCTGACAGCATGAAGCATGAGCAACATCACCAAGCCTGATCCTTCCCCTGACTTTCACCTTCTCCCCCCCTCTTGACCTTGTCGTTCTCATCTCTCACCTTCTCCACTCTCCTTTTTTTTGTCCCTTCTTCCCTCTTTCTTCGTTATGTAACTTGGTACTTAAGAATGCCAGCGGCAAGCAGGACTGAATAGGTCCTGACAGCCGGAGGATTGATGGTACGCTACTGCAGTCTGGAGACCACACAGAGAGAAAGAGAAAAAAGGAGGAGGGGGCCTTTTTTTTTCTTCTTTTTTTCAGTGGTGACAGTTGGGGTGGGGTTGGGCTTGAGATGATGAAGAAAGATGGAGAATAAGAGAAGACAAAGTTGAGCTCATGTTGCTCTGGCTGTCAATCCAGCCCACACTGCAGCAAAATGCCAACCAGCTGGCTGGGTGTCACATCCTGGACCTTCCTGCTGGAGGCACACGCACTGCGAGGCAGGACACTAATGTGATGCACTGCACAGCTAATCGGCTCACAGTGCTACCAATCTTCAATCCTGTCACTGAACTACTGGAAAATTATCTACATTAGGCTGTTGTTACATTGGGTAGCGGCAGCCAACACAGTAACCTACTGCAACCCACAAGTATTAAAGAGGGTTGTGTGTGTCTGTAACTCGATAAATATTTAGACTTACAATATCCCAGACAGGGCAACTCTACTGCATATCAATGTGGCTGAGGGCCTGAATATATTAGAGTGTCTGAGACTGAGTCATCTCTTGCCTTTTTCACTACAAAGAAATTGGTAAAAGAAAACAAACTTATTTACAGCAATAGCCTTGAGGAAAGAAATGCAAACCTCACCACTAAATGTGGCACATGAACCATCATATGCACTCACACATGTTCATATACACATGTGGGCACTTTATGAAGACTCCCCTCAAACCAGGGACCTGAGGGACACATCCCAACCATTGTTGCTAATTTGATGCCCTGGTCGAGTTCCAGATCTCACTGTGTTGTACTGAAAAGAAACTGCTGTGCTGGTGTTGGGTTTTTCTTGTCCCGTCTAAAGAATTCAAATTCAAACCACTTCATATCCACAGTGTAGCCCCATCCTCTTCTAAGCACCTGGGGAGAACAGGACCAGTGTGGCAAATACTGTATAATCATAATGCAAATTAGTCCACAATGTCCTTTAATGACTTCTAGTGACTTTCTGAGCAGCGTTCCTTTAAAGACGGCTTTGAGTGTGAGCCTGACATTTTCTTTTCATGGATGGACTAGAGGCATAAAAGTGTTGGCAACACTTTTGAATTGTTTGTTACTATTTTTATTGATTGCCTGGATTCAGCTGCTGTTGAGTTATTGCGTGTATCTCACAGACATGCACCTGATTGACAGCTGATGACATGTTGCCTAGCAACAGCAAGATATACCTTCCACTGGATCGCAGCTGCAGGGAGTGATAGTGTCGTGGTTCACTTTGGTTTTGGAGGCGTCCAGTGAGTTCACCTCCAGAGACCGCAGTTGCTGAAGTTCTCATCAGTGATTCAAAGTCACTGCTTATGATTGTCGATGTTGAGAAGTGTATAGCCCCGGGACTTCAAATTCTTCCCACAGTGAAAAAGGCAGGCTGGCAAGTATTGAAGCCAGTGCCATGCTGTGGCCAGGAGGTCTAATGAGGTTTCTTGAGCAGCTCTGATGGGCATGGATGCTGAGAGCCTGGCACTGCTCATCAACCACCATCCCAAACAGGTCTATGTGTGCATGCACATGCGCATGGGTCTGTGTGTGCATGTGTGTAATCATGGCGAAACTCATCGACCACCAGCCTGTGCCAATATGCTTGGTGAACACTGCCCAGAACCAAAACCAAAAAGAAGGAAAAGGTGAATGAAAGAATAAAGATGGTGTAAGGGAATGAGAAAGGATGAAGGGAGGTTTGGGTTGCAGAGGGGTTGGGTAAAATAAAGGAGGAGGGGGGAAAGCAGAAGGAAAAAAGGAGACAAAGACCTATGAGGGGGCAACAGTGACTGAAATTGGGATAGAGGACAGTGATAGGATAAAAAAAAAACATTAAGGGGAAAGAACAGGTCAAAAAAATAAGGGGAGGGGATGACACAGGTAATAGCGAGGTGAAACAACAAAGAAAGAGATGGGAGGAGAGCATAGCAAGAGGGTAGACAGTCAGATGAATGTGAGAAACAACAATGGACAAAGTGAGAGTAAAAGGTGACAGCACAGACCCAAAGTAACAACAGATGAAAGAGAGCAATAATTGGAAAGCTAGAGACAAGGATAAGAGAAAAAAGAGGAAGAGAAAAACAGAGATAGTGAATGTAAGGGAGGTAACACCAACGTAAGGGAGGAGAGAGAAAGTCACTTTGATGAAATGCTACATGGTGGAGAGGCAGGGAAACAGTAGCTGCTGCTGGAGGAACACGTGCGCAAAGGCCATCACTTTCAAGGGTTGCATTAGTATCCAAGACAGAACAGTCTTCATTTCCTGATGAAATCCTGTTTAAACATTAGCCATGAAGTACATTTTATTCTGTCTACCTATCAAACACTGACTTGACCATCATCTCCACTGAACTCAGCAAATGTAAATTGTATATACGGTGCTCCAGCATCTCTGTAGGTATAAATCTAAAGCCTGTGGTGACTTGAAGGTTTTCCTTAAACCACTGGCACAAAATTATTTTTTTTCATGATGATTGCTGGGAATTACATGCTTGTCATGAGCCACTGTTCATTTTGACTCAGTGGGATTGGTTGCCTGATTTAATGCCCAAATTAAGTCATAAAAACTCAATTATCCAAAAACCATTATCCAACAGCCATGTATCCATGTCATCCTGAACATAAAAACTGCTCAATACAATCAAATATTCACCTTTGCATTTATGAAAGTCAACGAAAATGGACAAACACCTCCATGAGCGTATAACTAATATATATCCACTTAAAGTGTCATTCTATTTCAGTAGAGTATCATTTCCTTTTTATTATTCTCATGAATAGCCGGACATTAAAAAATATATCTACGATTAAAATGATACTTTCTCACTTAATCATGTCAGATCTACACACATCCCAATTGAACTGGCACTACTAAGTGTTTCTGCGAGAAGATCTTAAATTTAGATTTTCTTCTTTAGGAGAATGCTGACATGCTCATTTTGTCACATCTGATATCTTATCCAAACACATGCAGGTCAGCTCAATTGGAAACTCTCTGTTGCCTGTAGGTGTGAATGTGTTTCCCTGTCAACATGTATTAACTGGACCAGACTGGCTTCCAGTGCAGGTGTAAGCTACAGTGCATCTGACCCTGTGTGTTTGGTTAATGAAAGTTCTGTCAGAAACAACAACTCTGTGTCCATCTTTATGTGCTAGCTCTCCACTAGCACGTAGAGCTAACTGCCCCCTCCTGTGCACTTCAACTGTAACTGGACTGATTACCACACCTGGCAGCTCCCCCAGGTGTCAACATGATCACTGCTGGTGCTGTCTAATTACTGCAGAAGCTGTGATCTATGCTCAGCATTAATCTCTGTCTAATGTTACTGTAAGATGTCCCCTAGCTGCTCATCATGTGCATACAACTATCCCACGATTACGTGTTGCTTTATTTGAGTGAATTTCCAACCTCACTCCCATATTACAGTTCGGAAATGTCTTCAGTGTCAAGTGAATTACCCGCTGCAATGTCTTCCTAGTCCTTGAAATCTGTTGACAACATTACTTTACCAAGGGTTATCCTCATAATGATGAAGCTGGGCCACACCTAGAGTTGGACTATTGTCAGTGTCCATTCCCTTGGCTTGACCTTCCCTTTCTAACTGAGACCTGGCGGTGGACCTGGGATTATTCCACCTTAATCAGGCTTCCACTTTTGGCTCCTGCTTTTTCCATCGGTCTCACCCTCCAGGCTCCGGGGGAGTGAAAGCTGTACCTTCCCACTCCATGCCCACGGCTTCCACTGTAACCCTTCATTTGCCAGCACGTATGCATATTGATGACTGACATCCAAAGAGTTTACTGCACCTCTCTCTAAATATTTGTCTGTGGTCATGACTGTGTCTTGTCTTGGCTCCCTGCTAAACTATGATGGAAAAAACTAAACATATCTAAACTCACTGTGACCATCTTAACCATGCATTATCCTTCAAGTTCCACATGAGAGGCATCTCAACGGCTGTAAGTTTATACTCTCAAAACATCTTCTGGCTCAAATACTTAAAGTGCATCCTCTCTGGACTTCTGGAAAAAGAAAGAAAAGAAAAGTCCAACTCTTCCAAAAGTCTTTTTTACTTGTGTCGTTTCCCAGAGACACCTGACACTTGACAATGCTTCAAAAGCAAGCAAAAACTTTAGGATTTTCCTATTCACATACACTTCGCATAAACCACACCTAAACTATTGTCCTTAACCCAATCAACTACTTTGTAAGTTGCAGTTTAGCCAAAAAAAATAATATTATTTCTATTCACCATTTCGTCAATAATGTCAATCATGTGTTTCCAGGCAAGTATACAGACGGCAAACCATGGTGCTGATATACTGTTACAAGGTGATTAGGCTATTAGGATTTATCATACAGGATTTTTACAGCTCATGTGCAGAACAACTGCTATGATATTCTTACGTAAACAAAAGGAGCACACATTTGTTATTAAAGTGTTCAGACTTGTAGCTTCTTTAAATTTCTGAGATGAATAACAACAGGCTCATTGAAATGCTGACATTTGTAGACAGAGGTAAGAGAGATATTTGTGTGAGCGAATACTGACATTGTGTTTTTATTCTGCGCAATATATATTTGTGTGATAAACAAGACTGTGTCGTACATGGAATTAATGTGGAAAAACATTAA
The DNA here is from genome assembly GCA_021432705.1 of Caranx ignobilis. Taxonomy (NCBI): domain Eukaryota; kingdom Metazoa; phylum Chordata; class Actinopteri; order Carangiformes; family Carangidae; genus Caranx; species Caranx ignobilis. The sequence goes on along the minus strand of MU270014.1, from coordinate 43,999,612 downwards.
TAAGTAATACTTTAACAAGTATAGGGGATTGACAGCTTGAGCTTGGTAGAATAGATTGACAGACTGACAGTAAGAAAAACAATGAAGGCCGTCGTCATGACAATGTGGAAGGACTGTCAGAGTGATACAGCTCTGATATATCTCATGTGGGAGGCCTCGGGAATCGCAGCAGGAGTGGTGCCTTGGTGCCTGTGTACCTACACATCTTTACACAGATGTGTAGATTTACATATGGCTGTGTGCCCGTCTCTTGTGTATGTCCGTGTGTGAGAGAGCAGTGGGGCTTGTAACACAATGGTGAGCACAGAGGGAGTTGATGGAAGCCAAAACTCCTCTTCACTGTGTGTATCAGAGCTGCCCCCACCACTGTCAGTGCACCACCTGATTACAAATACTCATACACACTTATGCAGTTATGTGCTCACACTGCGGCAAATACACACCCAAAAAGCACACAGAGGTATGCACCCAGCCGTATTACCAACCCATACAGTCTCCCTTACACAAACGCACACACACGACTACCCTCCTGTCAGTTGGTGCAGCTGATAAGATGCTTTCCTGGTTTCTCATCTTGTTCTGTGTGACAGCCCAGGAGGGCTGAAACAATACAGGAAATCTAAAGGTGGGGGTGAGAGAGAAGAGGAGAGATTGCAAAATGAAGTATGAAGAGGAGAGTAGAGTAGAAGAGTAGTAAAGGCGAAGGAAGGAACAGAAATAAGATGATTTTTCCATCAGATGTCTGGGAGGCCTGATGATAATGTTGCAGCTGCCACCTGTGTCATCACACTGAAAACAAGTGACTGCCCTGCTGCACCTACACTTCACTCGACGAGACAGACAGAAGACGAAAGAGGCAGAAAGTGATACAAGATTATTAACGCCACTTACTGTGGTGCATCAACATGGAGCTATGGTGACATTACGAAAAATGGGAAAATAAGTGATTGTAGAGAATAATGTTTCCTATTCTTCTTTCTTTGTGGGCTGAATGGTAAGAGTAATTTGCTTTCCTGGCAGTGTTGTACTGTTCAGTGAACAGACTCTTTGGAAGCAGTTATCAGAGTTGCTGAGTAATTGAATCACTAAACAGGAGAGCTAAAAGTTAATTGTGCCGAGTTTTGACCTTGCAGTAGCACAGTTTCTTGCTGTCTCTCCGTGACCTCCTGGACAAAACACCTTCTGCTGGTTGAAGTTGCCATGACACAATTCTTTTAAAGAAAATTAGATTAAAAAGGAGATTTTGATTGGCTATAGCTGTCTGTTGTCCACTCTTAACAGACCTACAATGAATTCTTCCTATTAAACCCCATTTCATGGCCACACCCCCGCTGCTCCTCTGCTGCATCAGCACCTCGGGTCATGAAATTACCAAGTACCTGTTTGTCACAGCTAAATGAGCTCGTCCTGTGGGCTCACAGTTTGGGCATGTGCAACAGAATGGATCTGCACCTTGATTCACAAGAACAAACCCCATTTGGCCTCATTTGGTCAGTTACCTCAAGACAAGTGAGTATTTGTGGAGGCAATAAATACAGACGACAGCGACAGTGACAGTTTTTATAGGGGCTATTTCTCTCCCAGAAAATAGTCTGAATTAAAACTGCTCACAGTGAGGTCAGTGGAAATCCGATTAGCGGGACATTCTAGTAAGACGTGTTGCTACTGAATGTTATAAATATATATTTTTTCCACTCTGTGTGAGCCAATTATGAAACTGTATCTACCTATAACTATTAGAGCTGAGTGGCAGCAGTAACAGATCAGGTCAGAAAACCACCAGCAAATAAAATGCACTACAGTATCACTACAGGAAAGATCATATAGCTGTGGTGACAGAGAAACTTATGATGAGCTCATCAGTGAAAACCTTTCTGTGTTTTACTCAAAGCCCTGAGTTACACTACCAATCGTAGGTGTGAACACACTTGTCCATTTACGTGTGTGTATTCAGTCTTTACTAACTTCTGTTGGATATTACCTACTATGTCATCACACTTGGAAATAGTCTTGGCTTTCAGGAATTCTGACATCAACCTTGCTCATCTGAGAAATTAGTAAATTTTTCATCTTCGAATTGCGCAGTATTTTTGATCAAAGCCTGATATTGATTCATCCAACAGTGCTGAGCTCTCCCAACAAAGTTCCTGACAGTTTCACTGTGCAAACAATTAAGCAAAGATGCCCAGTAGAAACATTTATTGATGTGTGGCAGTTACACAAAGTGGAACTGTCTGGGCGTACTGTGTGAAATACAGTGACAAATGGAACAACTGACTGACTGGTACACAGTCTACACACACGTCTGAACTCTATTAGTGCATGCTTGTCAAACATTTCCCTGCTTGGGTTAAGGGGAACTATGCAAGTCTGGTCGCTTTTCTGCTGTTTTGCTAACCCTCCTCTGGGCCATGTGCATTTGTTTTTAATGTAGCCGGTGAAAAAAACAATCCATGGAGCGGATAATGTTACAATGATACGACATGTATATTTGTGTAGTCTAAACCATCATAAACGAAAGATTATGGGTTACGGAGCGTGTTTGTGTCGGGGTGCGCAGAGACTGGGGTGGAACCCAAGTGCTGCACTGCTGTTGCAAGGTTGGTTTTTAGCCCAGAAACACCAGGTGGAAGGCAGCGAGCCTCCACTCTCCCTAATAACACGTTACAAGACACAATTACTCCGAAGCTGTTTAATTGAGGTAAAAATGTAGCATAGCCACGGGAAATAATATTGAACATGAAATTTAAAAAAAAAAAAAGAAAAAAAGGCACTGACAGTGCATGCGCAATATTTGGGCAGGCCATCACATTATCTGTGTAAATAGAAATGTCAGAGCAGCGACTGACAGGTGATCCAGCTGTGCATCTATCATATGTAACTGTTGCTGGTTCATATGATACTCAACTGGGAGCGACATCTCAATTAAGGAGGAAAGTGTTTTCACAGTTTCTCTTTGCTTGCATTTTCCTCCCTTAAGTGCAGAAAGATGGAATGAAATTTAAACCTTGGGGGGAAAAAAACATGCAGGCTTTATTACTGTGAACTTAACACAACCACGTACACAGATAGACTCGTGTCGTCACTGCGAGAGATTGGCATATTGTGTCAGACTAACCAGAGCAGACCAACACTGGCACACAACCAAATATTGATCCACTTAAGAGAGCAAGACTGCAGCCACACCATCAGAAGAATAAATTATTAAATGCAACCATCTTTTTGAGCAAAGATTCATGGCAGAATTTTCTGTCTTATAAACACATGCTCTACAAGGATGAGCTGAGCAGAATTGTTGGTGCACAGCTCCTGGAAAGAATCCAGAAAGACATAATTTTTCCAAATGAGACACATTTTCTAAATGAGGTTGGACATGGAAAATGAGTTTGCAAAAGTTATTTTGTTCTAATTATGTTTTAATGAACTATTTTTGTTCTGAATAATTGAATCTTTTCTCATATAAAAGCCACAGAGATCATTAGCCTACATTCTACATCGGTATTGTCATTGTTTCTGCACTGTGTCCCATTTTAGCCTTGTTATCGGCAGATACATTAAAAGGCAGTATTTAATCACTGCCCATTGCGCAGCAGTTGGGGTGGCCACGGACCAACCGACCTCACTGGAAAGATTATCTCACAGTGCAGCAGCTGCAACTACAAATCTGAGCAAAAACAAGAGCTGAATAATTTTTTCAGTGCCTGGAAAACACAAATTGTTCTCTCTTCATTTAAATTGTGAAAATAGTAAAACTTTGACTTGTTATCTGCAGTGCCAAAGCAAGTCAGAGCACATCTCGTTCAGAAATATATCTCAACCTTACATGAGCAGAAATCACAAGTCAAGCAGTCAGAAGACGGTGTTTAACAAATAGGTGTGACGCTAATCAGCAATTAACAGATTGCTCAGTTAATCACTGTGTAATATATGTACAATAAATTCTCACTCAGTGATAAAATTAAGTAACTGAATAATGAATCTCTCACAGAGATGAATGTAAACATGTACAAGGAGAGAGAGGGGGCCAAGTACTGAAAGAAAATCTGTCCTGCACGTCCCTTTGGAGAGAACCTGTCAACTGTACCTCCTGGTATTCATGATGAATGTGCTGCACGTGACTGTTTGAGTGCACATATACATGTGTGCATGCACAGGTTTGTGTGCCTTATCAGTTAGTGGAGGTGCATGCAGCAGCAAGTGTCATGTCTCATATCTCAGAGTACCTGAGGGCCTTGAACGTATTAAACATGAGGAGAAACAGCAGAGAGAACACAGCATGATGAGCGAGGCAGAGGAACACAAAAGAGAAGACATAAAGGACGTGATAAAAAATAGTTTCACATGCTCTTAGCGGTATTGATGTCAGAAAAATGAGGAGATAAGGATGGAAAGATGGAAATAAAAAGGAAAGGTTCATTCTGTGATTAATTATACTCATTGTAATCCCTAAAAAGTGCTGAGGAAAGAGAACTGTAGGAAGTGGATGAATACATGAAGACAGAAATTCACATGCACATACTGTAGCTACATATACAATCAAGCAAAGCCAGAAAGCTTTATGAAGGTTTGAGAAGCAGTACTTTCGAAGGTTCATTAAAACTGTGAGGACACAGTCAAAATAACAGATAAATCACAGCTAGCATTTCAACCGAGGTGGACCACCTCTCACTTTATGAAGTTATTCAACACACAGTGTGTGTGTGTGTGTGTGTGTGTGTGTGTAAACATTTATACTTGGCACAGCCTGAGTTTTGTTATCTTTCATGAAAACAAATTAGGCCCACATTTGATTTTTGATGAGACTGCCCTGGAGTTTAAAAAAAAAAAAAAGAAAAGAAAAAGCTTTGAAATTTTTGGTATGTGAAGGCAAAAATTGCCCCTAGCACCAAAAGACAATTTCTCATACTGACAGCCCCACTCAGAGATGCACACAGACACAGTAAACACTCACACACACACACACACACACACTTCTCTAATAAATTATGTGAGTGTCCCTCTGTCTGATTATTCCTGCGAGCAGTGCCAAATTAACTTTGCAATCCATGATAAAGGATGACTTCCGTGTCCGCATGGACAAAGACAGGGGGTAGCAGGGTGGTCACACACTGGGAGGAAGAAGAAAACTTCAGATTAAAGGAGCAATTCAATGTTTAGGGCATTTTGTGCTTAGTCGTGTTAGATGAAAAGGTAGGCAACATGAAAAATCTTTAGTCTTTGATGGTTGCCAGGCAACCTCATGGTGATGTTAGGGCTCCAAGGAGTTATCCCCGCTCCCAAAAAAATTCAGGGAGGCACATAACCACCATAGAGCCACAAGATGTTGTTTTTAGACTTTTAGCTCAGATTGAACAGACAAGATAAAGTGTGTTAATTAATGAACTGCTGTGGTGCTGGAAGGCAGGTTTTGTTACCTTTGGACAGAGCCAAACTAGCTGTTTCCAGTCTTATACGAAGCAAAATGCCTGCTGGTGTTAACTCCATATTTAGCATACGGACATGAAAGTGGTATTGATCTTCACATCCAACTCCAAGCAAGAAAGCCAATATGCGCAATTCCCAAAATATCTAACTATTTGCGTGAATAATTAAACAAGAATGAAATTATGAATCAAAGGTTTTCTGACTTTCTAACACACTGCAGTTCAAATTTAACCACCCACACACAGACACACACATCCACACACACACACACACACACACAGATAGACAGGCAACAAGAGAAGTGACGACTCACTAGCAAGACACAGAAACTTATCCAAAGATAGGATCACCCAAATTGTCTTCTCTCAGACATGTGGAGGAAACACATGTATGTGTGTGTGTGTGTGTGTGTGAGTGTGTTTAAGGGAGCCAAGTTGCCTTGCTCAGAGGGGGAAAACATGAGAAACCCTAACAATTTGAGATTTCATGTTGTCACTGAATATTCATTTGCAATATTTGTCAGTGAAATATTCTATCTTTGTCTGTCAGTGGTGTGTGTGTGCGTGTTTGTGTGTGTGTGTGTGTGTGTGTGCGCGCGCATGTATGTGTCTTACAATTTTGCCTCCAGGCCATCCGGAATCTGCAGATTCCAAAAGAATAGCTCATCAATATTCATGTGAGTTTATGCTTTCATTAATGTTGCAGCAAATTGTCTCAGATCAAACTCACAGCTTGTATCTGCGTCCACACAAGTGTATCACACAGACAGAGAGAAGGAAAGTGAGTGAGTGCGCGAGAAATGGAGAGAGAAGAAGAGTTATCAGAAGGGGATAGAGATGGAGAGAACAAAGAGAGGGCTAGAACTGCTACAGATGGCCCTATGTTTCCAACAGATGAAAAGGAGACTTTGAAAAAAGAAGGGAAAAGATCATACAGATCGAGGGAGAAGGAGAAGAATAAAGGAGGAGGTCAAGAGAAGAGAGAGAAAAGAGAGGACATGATAAAAGAGGGGTTGGAGAGTCTAACTAGGGGGGAGAAGAGAAGAGAAGAGAAGAGAAGAGAAGAGAAGAGAAGAAGAGAGAGAAGAGAAGAGAAGAGAAGAGAAGAAGAGAAGTTCTAAAGGTATCTGTCCTACTTTGGTTTGACTAATGAACCCAAAGTGTCCTGAATCTGTCCTGAATCGCGGAGGCCCAGTTAGACCACCCTGCGCTCAGAGGGTGCATGTGTCTGTGTTTCCTCTGGCATGTGTGTGTGAGCTTGTGCGACGTCTTGATGTGTGTTAAGCTGGAAGTGTGCTTGATTTAACATGCTCTCCACTGTCAATTCAATCTGTGGGTATGTGGTCTCAGTGCCCTGCGTGTGTTTAATGAAGCAGGGTTGCTTCCAGTCATCTGGCTTCATACCAACATGTGTTAGTGAGACACACACACACACACACACACACACACACACACACACCATGTATCATTTGACATCACTTTGTTATAAGACCTAAATGTATGCTTAGGGCGCCATACACACACATCCACACACAACCAGTTAAGAACCAAAACAGCAGGGTCAACAGCCAACTCTTGTCCAGGCAAAGAAAACACAGCCTATTGTTACATAATAGTATGAACACAACCACAGCTGCCAGCTTCTAAGTCAAATCTCAGACCAGCATTTATGCGTCCACACTTTAAATAAACAATCCCCAGTGTCTTGACATGTTTCTCTGTGCATGTGTGTTCAGTGCGTTTGGGCCTCCTAAGCTCTATCCTCTTGGCACTGCAAGCATGATTAACCATGTTCAAAGGGGACGACTATGAGTTAATGAGAGTCATGTAATTGGCTTTCATGTGCTCGATGGGGATATGTAGCTGAGAGAAAGACTGAACCGCTGCATCTCAGGTTTGAAACAAGATGCAAAACTTCTACCAGTGGATGGAACTAATAGTTCTGACCTGGTTTCCAAAGTGACTAAAGTCGACATAATGAGTTGCTGTTATCTTGGATATGATTTCTTCCTATTTTCAAGCTCTGCTGCTTGCTAATTTAAGAAATGGGTAAATTCTCTGTAAGATTTGCAGAAAATTGGTTTGTAAATTATGCACTATGCTGATGATAGACAAATGAGTACATGAAAAAGAAAAACCTTATTGACATGTGTGCCCTGTGCCATTCACTCTTTACCAAACTCTTTTTTTTTTGTTTAATCAGCAAAGTGTTTAGTTTTTCTAATGCAAAGTAGTTAAAATAAAATGACTTCTATCTTTATTAGCACCTTTAAAAATAAATTCAAGGATTCTATAGTTGATTTCATTTTGCACCCATCCCGATTTCAGCTGTATGCGCATACACAGAGAGAGACAGATCAGCAGAAAGAGAATAAATGTTTTAGTATTTGTTCATCCACAATTTAAGTTACTAAATTTTCAATTAACTGAACTCAATCCTGTGAAGTCTCTGAGGCAGCCCAGCATCTCCACTTTCTATCAAAGACTTTAACATATAACCATCTCCGCATTATACTCTGGGCACCAACGTGTAACAAAAGGAAGACATAAAATCCCAAACATAGGCTGTATCTTAACTGTAATTAACAGAGCGAGAATGAAATGAATTTCTTTGTATTGGATTCAAATGCTGGGAGGCAAACCAGCTTTAGCTGGTTTTCGCAATAACAGGCAATTTGTCCTCTTCTGTGTCTGAGTGCTGTATTTTTCATGTGGATTAAATATATGTCTTCCATCTCACACGTTCCCTCCGATGGCATCCCACCAGTTCTTTCCACCAACTCAAGCACACCTGTTTTGATCATCTCCCTCTGCTGTTTTCCACATATACACACAACAGTGCACTCTTACAAATTCATTTTATTTTTCCCCCTCTCTCCTTTTTTAACCTCCTCCTCCTCCATACTGCTCTTTCCAATGCTAATATTTAACTCCCATGGCCTTTTCTCCAATTCTCGTTTCTTATGAAGCTCAAGCTAATTGCTTTTTTAATAGCTTGGAACATGGTTTATTGTGTGCAAGTGTGTGTCCCCATGTGCATTTGACTATATGAGTGTGCACATGTGCAGCTATAGAATAATATGATTACAGTAACTCATGTAAGAGGCGATTGGAGTTGGAAGTTTTTCTTCGGTGAACATGCTATTTGGTGTTGGCCCCATGCTTCACTGTGATATTTGCTTGATTTATTTAGCTGTTTGCCACAGTGTGAAGTGGGGAAATATAATTTTTGTTTCCCACCTCTAATTTTTTCAAAATTATTGAATGTAACTCTTGGGGATGTCTGTGTGGTAGACAGGAATGGAGAGGATAATAACATGGATAGGTTCTCAGTTTCTTACAAGTCTTTGGGGCAATATAAAATCTGTTACTAGTCTTAATGGACCTGCCTACAGAAAAAGGAATAATAAAAAACTCAAAAACTCAAACCTTAGCACAAACATTTCAGACTACGCCATGAAGAATGAATATGAAAAAATATAATCACGGAAAGAAAAAAGCCAGAAGATACAGAGGCGACGTGTGGCAAGACAATGAAACATGACATCATGTCACTCTGAAAAAGAATAAAAAATTATAAATAAAATAAAGCCAAGTTTCAAAATAAATTTTTAAAATGACCAAAAAAAAAAAAAAAAAAATGGGATTGTGGTTTTGAGCAGTATGTAGAGCAGTGCACAGCTCTGATACAGGCCTCTCTTCAAAGGCAAATGGCCTTTCATCTCAGCCTGCAGAATCTCACAACCACTTCTTCGCACACATATGCAGTGCCTATAAAAAGTATTCATCCCCTTTGGACTTTTCCTTCTGTTATTGTTTACAAAATTGAATCAGAGAAGATGTAATTACCATAGGCTTTTTTTTGACACTGATTTAAAAAAGTAAAAATACTCCTCGTGGTGAAAACAAATCTATACAAATTTATCTTAATGAAGAACACAAATAAAACACAAGATAAGTCACTGCATAAGTATCTTTCCCTTTAAGCACAAAACAACAGACTTTGTACAAATACAAATCATAATGGTTTGTTGCCAATCTCCATTCCACATGTCTCATTTTAGGACACAAACTTCCATACATCTTTCTTGCTACCCTTCAGTCTCTCTACCCAATTTTTCGTTCCACTTTTGATGACACATGAAATACAACCAGACTTGAACAAGCTTCAGATGGTGCAAAGACAAAGAACAGATGGAGATGATCTAATACCTTTTTTCTGTATCAATACATATTCTCCTGAACTTTGTGTATAATGCTCTGATTCAAATGCATTTAAAAAAGATATACAACTTACATGACGTGTAATTGTTATATGTCCTAGCACAAGTTCAATCAAGTTAAAAAAAAAAGAACTGAATGAATGCCCTGGAACATCTTTTACCATCTATTACAAGAGTTACCCCATTTAACAACAACCGGGAGTGGTGTGCCGCTCCTGAATTCACGTACTTGCCCAGTCATTTTCGGCAGTATCTGAGGTATTCCCAACGGGGGACGGTCCTGATGAATATTTTTTGCCCAGAGTGATTTGAAACTGAGTAAATGCTGACACAAACCGTCTAATTTCTACACGTTTGACGCCTGAGCAGCTCAGCGTTTGAAAAATATACAGCTTAGATCACAGCTTTCTTTTAATGCTGCCTGGCAGTATTTTGTTTCCTGCAGTGCTCTGTGTAGTGGTCCTACTGAGAAAATGTTGTATCAGTTGTTGGTGAAAGGTTTGAATTGGACAGCTGCTCTCCAGTTCCAGGATGAACAAAAATGTTGGACAAACAGCGCTTTTAAGCCAACAGCAGGCCATCAGAGGTGTGGTGAAGATACAAAATCATACTTTTACTGAGCAACTAAAGGTCTGCTTCTGCTCAACCTCACAATTGTGGATAAAAAGCTCATTGCTGTTTATTTGTTTGTTCAAGCCTACAGTTCACTTGTTTACAAAGGTGTGATCCAGCAGGCAGTGATCAGTGAAAACATGCTGTTCCTGGCTCTGACACTGCTACTGACACACTCTGAAAAGATATTCAAAGGACATGTCAGGCTGCTCAAAACATTACTTAAACACTCTCAGTTTACTCACTCGCTAAATATGCTGCTTCCATCTGTTATGAGCTAAAATCTCCACAACACACACACACGGATTTGAGCAACCTCTATTCTCGTTCATTCCTGTTTAAGGTGACAGTGAGGCTGAAGCCAACAGCTTAATATTAGGCAGAACAAACACACACATGCACACACATGCATTCACACTTCTAAGGCTGATGATAGGAAGTCTCAAATTCAGCAACCAGATCTTTGGACTAGATCTTTGGAGAGGAAACCAACATAAGCACAGAGAAAAGTGCCAGAGCTAACATTTCAAGTGATATGAACATATCCAATTAACACAGAAGCCTTTAGGGAACTGCAAAGTAATGTAATAGTACATCCTGTAGTGTCTGGCATTATCTGTATTGTTGTAAGCCTTGCACAAAAATAGCGTCTTCCACTGCCTGCTAGAGAGAAAGTCTCTCTGAGGGCCTTCAGGTTAAATGCCTTAGAGAATTTCACAAGCAGTGTGTGCTTACACTGAAGGGACTCCAGTTTCCTGTCTGATGGTGCCCATGGCAACTCCGAGATTTTCTATCTCTGTCCCAATTCTCCTGCTCCTTCTAAATATGTGTCCTAAATTCTCATCCTTCCTGACAAACTGTGTGTCCTAAATGACCTGCACTGCTCTTATTTCACTTCGAACAAATGCACCTTTGTGCTTTTCTTTTTGCGGGAGAGTTAGTAAATGTTCCCCACCTTTTAAACTCTTTGCAGGCTCACGCCTTCTTAAGTTATTTACAGACTGTGAATAAAGAGCTAAGATGAATGGGAAAGTGTCTTGGCAGTGACACACAACCACCTGTCCACTTTTCCTACGATGATATACATATATTTGTTTTTTTATGTCAATGTATCCCTTTGTGAATATTTGGTTATTGCTCACTTTATCTATACAGAAAAGTCTGATGACTTAGAAGCTGAGCTTTTAACCTTTTTATCAGTGTCAGAAAGTAGTTTGGATGAGTGACTGTGTCTCTGCGTGCAACCTCTGCTCCCAAAGAAGTGTTCTTGACTTCTGTGCTCTATTCAGGGAGTCATTTCTAAATTAGGGTCAAAAAGACTGAGTGATGTCTGGAAGAAACAGGCTGGCTGTCTTGGACTTGGAAATCTGTGGGAGTAACTGATCACTAAATTCTAAATTCTTTCTTCTTCTTCTTCTTCTTAGTTTTATCTCCTCCTCCTCCTGTCCAACTGCTTCCCCATATCTTTCCATTAAGATATGGGGAACTGAGTTTTTATCAGCTAAACCTTAAACTTCATTTGGGATGCACACAAACATCCATGTGAATTCTAAAGTCATCATAATGGGTTTACCATTTCATGCTTGAGCTTTAAAAAGGATAAAATGCATTAAAACCTGAACACTGTGCTTGCTGCGTCCATTAGAAAAAAATAATTTGCTGATATCAAAGAGGATTTTTTTTTGTTGTTACTTAGTTGTTATTAATTAAGGCAGAGGGTGATGATAACAGTGCACGAAATATACCTTTTAAAAGGGCAGTAATCTAGGGGCCATGACATTCTTTTTTCTAAAGATATCAATGATGATCCGACCTTCTGAATAATTTCTCATCCATTATGGAACAACGAAAAACCCATTAAAGCTGTTGAGGCCCATTTATTGGAGAGTGTAATCGGCTTGCCTGAAAAACCAAGCAGCCAATGCAAACCAAAGAGGACAGCACTGGCTCATTGTAATATAAATCATTTACAGTCACAGGAAACAAACCAATGAAATATAAATCTGAGGCTGGCCATACAATAAGTAGGGAACCAGTTATGCTTCCCCATGCCAATATAAATAAATATGTCAAATCAGAAGGGGCATGAATGTATTTACAACTGTACCAGTGATTTTTTATTTTTTATTTTTATGAATTCAGAGTGTGGTGGGTTATGGCGCTGAGGCAGCATAAATCAAGAATGTGAAATGCGCCTGTCATATTTGGCTCAATCTTTAACACATTATTGTCTCATCCTTTCTGATTTACAGATTTACCTGAAGTGCCTACATACAATTCTGGGTCAGATGAGGTCAGTGGCTGGAAATCTTTTCTGCTCCCAGACGAGCAGTCAGTAAATATGAAATCTTCCGTCTCTCTTGTTGCTTCAGTACAAAGCCACATCGAAGTTGTCACACAAAAAGGAAAAGGACTAAGGTTCACACCTTGCAGAAGTTAAATGGACAAACAATGAGAGGATTCAGGCAGGGCAACAGGACTCTCAGCGTGCTAACACAGGCTGCTTCATGCTTGGGCAGGCCTGTAATCGAACAACCATGGAGAGATGAAGGAAAAAAGAATCAATCCATTTGTCCCCGATGTATTGTTTCCTCACACTTTTATTTCACTTCAGCGAGGTGAAGACCAATATTTTTATATATAGAAAATAAGAACAACTAGAGGGCAGAGAAGAAAGGGGTCAATGCAGTGTCCTATTATATCCCACCTCATCCTGTGCTACATGGCTGGCTCACTTATCGTACACAGTCACAGAGACACACCAGTGTTATAACGTTAATCCATACACCCACCTAACGCCTCCTCCTAAACCTGACAGAGAGAGAGTTCAAAAAGAGCAGGACAGAATTACTAACAGAGCTCATGTTTCATTTTCAGCGAGAGATGCAAAGCAGCTCGAGATCAGTTCTTCAACCGGAGCGACAGCCTGTTTCAGAACCTGTTTACAACTCTGCTTTTTATCCCCATTTTAAATTTGATCAGAGGGGAAAGGATAGAAATTTATGTGAAAGGGAGGATGATGGTAGCATGCTGTACTCTAACGCAAGTGTGTGTTGCATATCTGCGTGGCGATGTACATGAATTATCAGAGGACATGATCCACTGAGGGACAAAAATATATTTGCATCAACTTTGATCCACCATGATATCATCAGCTCCTACAGTACTTGTGACATTTCATCTGCTCTGGGACCGTTTTAAACCCATGTCAGATCCGCTTCTACAGCACTATCCATGACGGGCCTTTACATTTTAAAACACATACATACCTCTCTATATGCTCTCATGTCTATCGGTGCACTCCGCTGCACCTGACATTTATTAAGTGATGTATAATCCTGCGTAAAAAATTGCATCTCTTACCTCCCTCCATCTCTCTCTCTTGCACTCTATTTCACAATTCTTTCTATTGCCACATTTCTTCTCCCCTGAGTGTGTGTCAGTCTTTCACTCAAATGTCAAACTCTTTCATGTTCTCTGCTTGGAAGACGTTTAACTACATATGAAGCGAGTGCGGGGGTGAGTATGTGGCCCAATGCGCCTATGAGCTGGTTTAGTTCGGGCGAGAGCAGATGCAGCTCACGGGCACACGCTAAAGTAGCCACCCAAAGAATATTTGGAAAGAATATCTCTCCTAATGTTCTTTGATGGTAGATTCAGTAATTTCTTTACAACACACTAAAAGCAACTAAATAGAAACATAAACTATCAGGGCAGGAAGTAACTTAGACAACGTGTAAATTTGCAAAAAGCAATATGGCCATTGGCCAGACATTACACAGTATTCTCAGTGAGTGTGTTGGTACCAAAACAACAGTAACACAACAGGCTCTTGAAGACTGACAGATGAAAGATCTCTGAAGACTGAGCTACCTATGTCTTTTATCTGCACCTCTAACCCACCTCTCCACATGACCCTGCTAATAAATGCTTGCCTGTCTTTCTTTCACTCCCAGCCCTTAGACGAATTCATCCATCATTCCCTTTAGCCTTACCCTAATTAATACCCTTTGCCTACCTGCTTCACATTCACTCTCTCATCCATCCTTCCATCCATCTATCCATCCATCCATCCATCCATCAACCTCGCTGGCTTGCCCAGGTCATTACCCACTGTGATGATGGTTTTGTTACTCTAATTAGCCTAATTATTACTGTCAGTTATAACCTGGCCCTCTGCAGGGACTTTGTGATCCTGCTGTGACACTGTCTGACCTTGGCCACCGAGTGTGAACATGTGTGATACCTCTGTGCCCACAACTGACCTCAACTCTGCACTACACTCACACAGTCGCTTTCCCTACTTTAATGTTACTTTATTTCTCATTCTATTTCTCTTTCTAACCTCCTCTACTCTTTTTAACACTGCTCTCCTTCTTTCTTAGTTCTTCTCTGTTCATAGGCGCAGCTGTTTCACATTTAAAATGCTGTTTAATTCTTTTTACCTTAAGGACCATACTGAGAGTAAGTTGGGAATGTCTTGCTCAATTCAGTTTTATTTCACTCCATAAAATACTGTTGGGAAAAATAACACATCTTCTACCAGGTACAGTGGGGGCCATGAGCTCTTGAGTAATGACAGGTGTGAACGACTTATGACATCTTGTCAAACACAAATTAGAAGTTAGTTAGAAGAAATTAATTACGGTCATTAAATTGTTCCATACTGGTTGTTCCTCTGTCTGTTTACAGATACAAGCTAACATATCAGTGAAGTTGTGTGACTGGGTGTCACAACAGGACAAGGTAGTGTGCCAAAGAATCTTCACATGCTGGTGTTTTTATAACCGATGCATATGCTGTGCCTTCAAGTAAATGAGAGGCAGTGAGTTCACACAAATGAGACAGCACAAGGCAGGGGGTCGGTAATTTGAAAACAACTAACTCTTCACCTGGTCTGTGGCACCAACGTGCAGAAAATATATAATAACGTTGAATGAGAATAAATACTTTAATCAAACTTTCTCGGGGCGCCGTGTGGTGCAGTGGGTTAAGCAGGCGCCCCATATGCAGAGGCTATAGTCCTCACTACAGTCGGCCCCAGTTCGAATCCCACATCGGGCGCCATTTGCTGCATGTCATTCCCCCTCTCTCTGCACTGTGCAGAATGCACAAAAAAAAAAAATTCTCTAGGTTGCAGACATGATTACACTACAATATAATACAAGTATAAGAATCAGTCATTCAGTCTTGTGGTCTTTCAGAACAAATGAAAGCCATGTGACAGTAGTAGATGTGTGCAGAACATGGATATACTTTTTTCTGTTGGCTGTTATACAATTAAAAAAATTCACTCGATTAATAGCAATCTCTGTGATTAATTGCGATTAGAATACTAGATAATATATATACTAATATTACTTGTATTTTCTTCTATTTTTTTCTTATATAGTATTGAAGGATGTGATTTATGTAACTACGGGTAAGGATGCAATTTTACAGATTATTACAGAAATAATAACACATCATAGTTGTTTATTTTTTCACATCAGCACTAAATTGTGATTAGTGCACTGCACACCCCAACCTTCATAAACAAATCCTATCACGGGATTCATTGTGAATGGAGCAGAGTGGGAGGGGTTTTCACAGAACACAGGTGGGACGATGGAAATACGGGACAAAACCTGTTGCATGTCAATTCAAAACAAGATGCGCTATTTAATCCTCAAATATGGGACGTTACTGTATTTCAACAGATGAGATTCAACCCAATGGCGGCAGAGCCTCTAAAATCATTTTTTAATTTCAAAATGGTTTTCTATTGTATTCTATTCTATTCACCATTTGCTGGCAGTTTTTTTCACTAATGTTTCGTGCTACATGCCATAATTATGACTGATGAAATGTTCCACTGCTTCACACTGGCTCGGAGTAGAATGTGTTTGTGAGGGAATTTATACTGTGGTAGCTCTTTTATGATGATAAATGTGATGTGTATATGTGATTTGTAGATCTAACTGTATACATGTGAGGCCTGGGCCCACTCCTTCACTGTATCAATCTTTATGAGGAGCTTCCTGTCCAAATGTCTGGCATCTCCTCCTCCTTTTTTTTTTTCTTTTTTTTGCATGTCTGTCCTCTTTCATTTTGGCCTTTACTTTGTTTTACTCAGCTTCAAACCCCCTGCAACCACACACCAACTCCCTGGCCCTCCCTCGTACTTGCTCTTAGCATGTGCGTCTTTAGACCCCCTCCATCCCTCTCTCTCTTCCAGGCATCTTTCTGCTTTAATGAAACAGATGTCCCTTCATTAATAAAGACCTGGTCTACCACAGTAATGAAGGAATGAACAAGCGTGCACAAAAGAGAGGGAGGAGAAGAAGTCTTCATGAAGATAACATTTGACATGTATGTGTGTGTGGTAAGCAGAACATATTGCATTACATCATTTACACGCCCCCCACCCCACCTTAGTAAACAGACCAACATGCAGACACATTGACTGGTGAGATGGAAAAAAAATCACTTCATGTGATTGTTCAAACTCTAATCTGTCCTGTTTGGTATAAAGTGTCTGGCTGTTACTAAATCTGGCCAAGGCAAGTCCAAAAACCTGTAAATTAAGGAAATAAATAAAGTAGCGAATATTAATCTAAAATGGAAATGCTGAGCAATATTGTGCTATGAATATCAAATGAAAAGCCTGGAATGAACCAGAAATGCCCTGGTAAACAAGAATATCCAGAACTGTAATAAATAATCAAATAGTAGATCGTACCTGAGGCTGAAACACGGCGTGAATCCCTCATGCTCTGCAAAGTGTACTGTAGCTAAAGGAGGTACTTGGTTAGTTTCAAGGAGAGTTTAAGTAGCTTCCTGTTGTGCTCTATGGATAATCTCATGTCTTTCCCCCCGAGATCCCCACTCGCTGAGGCATACCACCTGTCCCCCCCCGACAAACACAAATTCTTCAAGTATGGACTCCTATTGAAACACACCGATGCGTAAAGCATGACGACTCACAAGAACACTCAGACACACTCTCATACTTGCTCGAAGCCCCATGCTCCATCAATTGATCAATCCATATTTATAAAACACGAGAGTAATCAGATCTACTGTCATATGGCAAGAGAAAATGAATCAACGCATCAACATGCCAGAAGGGTCGGTGTGAGGGCTTTAAAGGTCACTGCGCTCTCAATTTAATATCGTGTGTGCTCCGTTTATATCTCTCTCTGATCTACTAGGGGTTCTAATGAAGAGAAGTGAATGCCCACTCCGATTTCAAAGAGCGACTTACTGGCTTTGTTGTTTCTGAACGCTGACTACAACCGTCTGTTTGGTGCCTCGCATTGTTCTGTTGTTTTTGTTTGTATTTTTGGATTTGCCACATTCAGTCAGCAGCACATCTTTTATCTAATCATCATCAATGCAGAAACATGCCATCATTTGAGGACAAATCTTTTTTTTTTTGTCTTTGTTAACATTCATTCTGCCAAAAAATGCTGGAGACACACTGAGTGACACAGCTTTCCTCTCAGTGGTGAAATATTTCCATCAGAGGCAGATTCACACAACTCCAGAGCGATTAGGCTAACAAACCTCCATGCTCTCTCTTTATATGATCATTTGTCCAGCAGTGTTCTGTATCTTGACTGGCCAATTTAAATACATAAATCAAACTCACTCGCATAACTTCCTCCAATATAGTCTAATGTACAGAGAGGTCATTGCTATCTGTCTGTCTTCATTGTTATACACTGACTAATTCAGATGAAAAAAAACACAGAAAGATGTAGATAGATAGTTCAGTATCTATCTGTTTTCTAAGGCGACCATTCAGAGAGCTGAAAGTGTTGCTTTAAACACAACTCACACAATGACCTTTAAAATTTCCTGTGGTTACCTGTGTGATCACCATTACAATCAGAGACAACAACAGACAGCTATAGATGGATAAACACAACAGCTGAGTCGCACTGAAAGGGAAAACAATGTCATTGTCCAGCAAAGCATGATTCTTTTCATTCATTCATTCCTGGATGAACAACTTGATAAATATATTAATGCATGTTGATATGTAAAGTGCAGTTCAGCAAAAAGATTTAGATTTCAATAAAGTGACAAATTTAACTTGAAATGAGATATGACACCCAACTCTGCCAACAGGGCGATGTAATCACAACTATGCAAATCAGTTGCCATCATTCAAAATGGCCAACCTGTGGCTTCACTCGGTATGAATTACATGCAGACAGGGAGTTACGACATGCAAATCACTGCTTGAGTCAAATGATTTTTGTAAATCAAAAGTGAATCATGTCCAACAGACAACCGATAACAAATTCTGATTAGAAATGAACAGGAAATGATGAATCATGATTGTTATGTTTATTCTGAGTGGATCAAATTTGACATAATAGGATTATAAAAAAAACTATTTTTACATGGCTTTATGAGTGACAGGCAATAAAACTTGTGTCTATGTTTATAAATCAGTAATGAATCGGTAATTGAATTCAGAAAAGGACATAGTCAAAGACAGGTTCAAACTAAAATTCAGTATCTACGCTCTTAAAATCACTGTTGAGGTCAATTAACGCTGAAAATAAAGTTGCAATAGTCTAAAGGGGCAAGAAGAGGAGAGGAGAGGAGAGGAGAGCAGAGGAGAGGAGCCTTGGCAGGGAGGAGAGAGCCACTTGAGAGCACTGAAACCTACATAGACTGAGATTGCTTTGGAAAGCACCCATGAGGTCACATTTACCATAACGAAGGTAAATCAAATGTTCAGCTGTCTTGATTGGAGAGAGAAACAGGCTAAGCAATGAACGGTTAGATAAATGATGGATAGATGGCAGATGGCACACACAAACCTGGGCCAGTTGTGAGCTTATCCCTGCCTAGAGGGCGAATAGACCATTTCATAGTCTACGGCCTGCCAGACTAGATCAATCAATTAGAAAAAAAAAAGTAACGGAGAGCTAAAAAAAAAAAAAAAGCAAGACATTCATGTGGATTTCATAAAATATCATTGTTTCTTTGATAGTTCCCTTCAAAATAGAGCTTATATACAATATTGAATATCTAGTTGGAAAGCAATAAAAACAAATAACACTCAGAGAAAGCAATTTTCAGACCCAGGTTTGTAGTATGACCCAATCCAGACACCCATACCTGTTTCATTCCTCTGTCAAACCGTGCTGCTTACTGCTTCCGGACAAATGGAGGTCGACATGTATGGATGGAAACAACATAAGAGAAGACACAAAAGACATGGCGTAGTGAGATGAGTAACATGAGCGATGGAATACATACAAATGAATGCAACCACATGGATGAACATGGACGGGACACACACACACACAAAGGAGCACTGACGTGTATTTGAGTGGAAAGGAAACAACACGATTAGATGTAGTCACAAACATGTGCACACAATTTAAACAGCACCACCCTACTTGGACTGAATGGCTTTGCATAAATTCAACTACAATAGAAAAGGCAAGGAGGGGAATGTGTTTGTTCATTAACTCTTAACGCACTTGTGTACTGAAAAAAACCTGTGGAGCCTCAAGTAAGTGAGAAGTGAAAATGAGAAGTCATGACAAAATGCGTTGATTAGTAGATAATCCCTTCAGTATATTAATAGAGCTCTGTGTGGTGAATCTCAGAGGAGAGCTCGAGAGGCTAAGTGTACTTGAACTTGTTTATGATGTGCAGAGGCGAGACCATGAAGAGATTACATGTGACAGTAAGAGAGCCATTAGAGACCTGTGTGATTGCCTGTTTGTGCTTGTGTGCATATAAGCATGTGCCCTATATGCATAGAGATATACAGCGCTGAAAGAAAATGGCCTGTTTGAAGGTTTAAGCGGATATATAGATATCATAAAGCGACAGAAGTGGAGCTCAGATAGAGCAAATGGGCAAACGCGTGTCCTTATCCTAAAACTCACAATAGACAAACACAAATCCACTTAGAAGAGCATTCCTGCACACGGTACGTGCACACAAAACAAATACGCACACACACAAAAAAGTGCCAGCAGTAATTGTAAAAGGAGACGTGACAAGAAAAAACTGCACACTCTCAGTAATAGTGATCTGAAAAGGAAAGTGTGGAAGGAGAGTTAAGACAGAGAGACAGAGGGAGAGACTTGAAGCCTGTATTTGGAGGGGGTGCCAAGACAGTGGGGGGTCTGGAAAAGGGACAGAATGGAGGCAGATGAGAGGAGGATCAAAGAGCAGGAGGACAGGATAAGGAGGGGAGATGCCAGTTCAATTTAGGATTTCTGGAAATGTCCTCATATACTATCTACAGGTGACGAGACACATTCGGTATTTTAAACTCTATGCTCGCTACAGTAGACAGTGATGTGCTGAACAACAGTTATATATTTTTTATTCTTGCCGCTATAAGTATATAACAGTGGAGCATACCGTCAATTATGATGTTTTAAAGAGGTGAAAGGGTTGTGAAATGATGTGTGAATTTAAGCATCCTTTTGAGAGTGTTCGGAGTGGCTTCAATGGACATTTAGAGACCTGTCGTCGCTGTGAGACTGGGTCGTGCAGCTCCTCCGTAAAGAAAGAGGCTCTCAGAGCAACAATCAACTGTTAAGATCGATACTCAAATCACAGGTTTCCCGTGAAGAAAAAGTATATCCAATGCCGTTTAAAATCAAGCCCTTCTCATCGTAGACACACCCTTCCTCTTCATTTGTTAAACTCTCTACCTCTGAACAGAAACACTTGGTATTTCTTTCTCACGGAGAGTAGTTAAGCTGCACTTTCTTTCAGTCTTACATACCATTTGCCTTTTTTACATACCAATCTTGTAGGGTCTTTTATAGGAGGTCTCATCTACACACAAAAGTTTATGCTTTTCTTTCTTGGGAAACTGTAACAAAAGATGCTGATAGGTGCTGAGAGTCAAGTACGTGACCTGGCTTTGTCATATACTGATGATCTATACCTCTAACTGTTAGTGTGTAAGACTTATGATACACAATAGAGGACAAATGCACACATTGGAAAGAATGCTGACTATTCAGACTGTTTCAGAGTTGCATCCTTTGATAGGTTTAGAGCTGTAGAATACCCAGTGAGGATTGGAGCCATTATGTATTCATCATTCAAGGTGAAAGCAATGAAGGTTGCACCGAAGGCAGCACAGTAAAGACAAAATATGGCATACAATTATCTTGCAACACAGTGATGAACACAGTGTGACTGTAGCATCAAACAGAGAGGAAACATTACAGAGGATCGAAATATGACTTCCTGTGGCCAAAAAAAAAAAAAAGTGAGAGAGAAGCGAGGAAGATGGAGATGGAGAAGGAAGAAGAGATGCCTCTTGACGTCCAAGATAAAATGTTAATCTAGTCTCTGATTTTTACGACATATCTAAGGGGGCTGAGAGCTAGCAGGCACAGCACACACATATACACACACTCACGCCTGCTACCGTCAAACTCTTGGCCCACAAATTATGTTAACCCGCTACTCAAATAAATTAATGTGACCACAGACATGGTGCTTGGTACTGAAATCTGTGATGCTGCGAGGGAGGAAGGGAGAGAGAGAGAGAGAATGAAAGAGAGGAAAAAAAGACTGAGGGGAAAAGAGAAACAGGTGGCAGGATTAAAAAAAGAGGGATGGAGGGTGAAGATAGAGTTTGAGAAGGAGAGGAGAAGGTGCCGAGAGGCAGAGAGGACCTCTCTTCATTCATTACTGATAAGTACAGTTATAGGTCAGCAACGAGACACACATAAGAAGGCAAGAATGCGTGTGTGTGCGCAGTGCGTGTACACTTGGACACACACACACACACACACACACACAGGGTGCCTCATCCTTCTAAAGCCTTCACAACTCTGTCATTTAACAGAGTATTGCTTTCATCTGCCTCTCTGCTCTCCTCTGTGTGTACACTAGACTTCCTCTGTTCTCCTCTGTCATGTTTTCCCCATTCTCCACCCAACCTCATTTGTACCCTCTCCCCTCTTTTAGTGAATTTATATCCTGCACCTTGTCTATTTTTCCTGAACAACTCCCTTTCTCCCGCTCTTCTTACCTTCTCATACTTTCCTGTTGATCCCTGTATTTCATCTGTCACTGTCACTCTGCCCAGTCCTCTAAACTCTTTCATAGCAGCTACAAACACAAACCTGAACGTGCAGGTGTGTTTGTGGTGGTATCTCCTGAACTTTTGGAGCTCAAACTGCTTGTTCGGGCAAAAGATCTGTGGACACTGAACAGCAGCTCAACATCTCCACCTTTAATCTTTTGGTTTAGTTTGATCATTCTTACATGGTGTCTGTGATATCAACAGCTGTTAATGTTTACTGGAACTCATACACTTGATGTATCAGTAGAAGCTTTTATCTGACCTTCTTTTCTTTTGTCCTTGACTGCCTCTTCTAGTTTTCTTTCCCTCTCTCCTCTCTTCCTCTTCCTCCCATCCTGTCCTTCTCCTTTACTCTCTCTGTCCTTCTCCTGATCTTCTCAAATCCTCTCCTCATCTTTCCATTTTCCCCATGTCCTCCCTCCCTCCCGGTCTCTTTTTCCCATCCTGTCCTCCTCCTGCCTACTCAAGTCCGGTGTACCCAGTGTCATTGTTCAGATAATTATTTATTAAGGTGTTTATGTCGCCAATGTCCCTGTCTGTCTGTCGCTGCCATCTGTACTCAGTTAGGTGCCCGCCTCCCTGTGCCATTCTGCCCTGCCCGTAGGGGAGAGAGCCATACATGGGGGCGCAGATCAGAGCCTCCCACACAAAAACACACGCTCTCTCTTTCTCTGTTCTTCTTTCTTACACACACGAACCCACACAGACGCACGCGCCTTCTGCTGACAGCCCCCTCTCTCCCCTGTGTTGCCCCTGGGGCTAGGTGGGGTGAGCTGGGATGAGAGGCACGCAGCAGTAGCCACCACAGTCCCTTCTGTCCTGTCCTGCTCTGTTCTGTTTGCTTTGTTCTCTTCTGTCAGGTCTACATATAGAGGAAGGTGCTAGCAGGAGTGTTACCTTGATAAAGTTACTTAGAGGACACAGGAAAGAAGAAATACTTAAGGCACATCAGAACGGGACTGGAATGGTTCATCAAGCTCTGACGGCTGCATCGGGGATGTTCAATGCACTGTACTGTTATTTCTCTGTTACTCCTTTGAGTATTTGAATATAGACTCAATGCTGAACTGATTTGTTTCTTTTTTTAACAGCTGTTAAAAAAGATTTGTTGTTAAGCTGTAAATACCTTGTTAATGCGTGCACTATATGTGTTCAGAGGACATGTTGCCTTCAGTTAAACAAATCCAGATTTGGGATTAAAGCAGCAAGTTCATTCAGTGTTACACGAAAGGATATTTCCATTGAATACAACATATTGCACTGCGATGTACAACATGCTAATGCAACCTGAACCTAATCCTGAAGGATTTAAGCACTTGACTGAGTGCCATCCTCACCATGTTGTGATATGACAGAGGGAGGGGGTGGGTGGGGGGGTGAATGAGAAGAAGAAGAAATACTGAGAGAGATATAGGAAGAAACAAAGAGAGGGAGGGAGACACAGTGGCAGAGAGAGCCTGTGGGACTGCAGGGGGGGGATTGTGATCATGCATCCTGGATCTCAATAAGTAAACAGAACAAATATTCTCCAGCTCCTCTCCTCCTTCTCTACTCCTCTCACAAGCCATTCCAAAATCCCCCGCCGTCCATTCCCTCATCATGATCTCTATCTGTTGGCTCCTTCACTTCTTGGCTGTCTGTCTCTCTCATCTCCTCTGCTCCCGAAGGCAGCTTTCTTTAAACCCTTCTTTTTTTGCTCCATTTCTCGCTGTCTTCTCTCTCTACTCTCACTCTCCTCTCAGCGTCACTTCTTTTTTTTCTTGACATTCCTACTTCTTTTTAAGTAATCTTCTCTCTCTTAGTCATGGGATCTGTGTACATGCATGAGTGTAACTTTCCTCACTGAGTGGAAGACCAGGATGACGACTGGAAGTGGAAGTGCTCCTGGTGGCCTCTATCAAGGAGCGGAAGAGTGTGGCTACTTCCTAGGGGAGGGTGCCTCATTAGTGTGAATGGTACACCGGAGAGCAAGTTGAGTGTGTGTATACGTGTAGCAAGAAGTGCTTTGGATCAGAGTTAGATAAGTGCTCTGGCAGAAAGCCAGCGATGGAGCCATCCTTATGCATGCACACACAGGCACACACATCTCCACCACCACACAGAGAGCTCCCTCCTCCGTGGTTCCTGTGTGGCAGTGCACTGTGGATGTTGGGGATGATTTGGCTTCTAACTCTGAAAATAACCACCTGCAGATGGCGGGGGCCAGTTGGATGTATCCAGTTTTACCTTGACAAAATCTGTCTCTAGTTGGAAAGCACATCCGCAGATGCACACACCCACACACCTGTACTTTCTCAGCCGCCTGTCTGTGGCAGGCAACAAGGGAACCACAATGGGTACCCAAAATAGAGGATCAAAGACGTGACACAGCCACACATGCAAGCACGCAGACGGAAACAGTCAAAATAGGGAATCGCTCTTGCCCTCACTCGACCCCAGAAGGGACAACTCTCTCTCTCTCTCACACACACACACACACACAAAAACACACTTCCTCTGGCATGCAACCTCCATCTGAGTAAAGGAATCTTTCATCTTGAGGTGACTGCCATTGGGCAGGCTTGCATATCCATACAGAGAAAAGGAGAGAGGGAAACAGAGAGACTCTCTCTCCCTCTCTCTGTTAGTCTCCACCTGCTACCCCTTCCCAGTATGTTAGTGTCAGGGGAGCAACCCCCACAACAGACGCACGCACAAACACAAATACTGACTTTGCTTGTCAACCAACAAATGCAGATGTATGTTTACAAGGCACTTAATCACAAAGAGTCAGTGAATTTACAATTCAAATTAATCCGCAAGACTTCAGAAAGCTCTGGTCCACCTGGAGTCTCTTCCGTCAGCCCTTTATGGGGCACTGCACAACACTTCATCCTAATGTAACTGTTTCTGACTTGCCTGATCACAGTTAAGCTTTGCTACACCAAACATAAGAGACTTCTTCCTGAGATGCATGGACCAAAGTATGCACATGTACAACCCTAATTACTTCTTGATTCAACTATAATTTACAAAAAGATACACATGAAAAAGGTGCAATTAATAGTTGGTATGGAAATAAAATACTGGTTTTGTATTTCTAAAAGGAAGCAAGGATTGTTTTCCATTTGCTTGTAGCACATGCTCTCTGTGTATTTTTTGACACAAGCATCTGGTGGACATTATGAGAAATGCATCAAGGCTTTTCTGGCTTCAGCACTCTGCCACTGTACTTGTGACTTGGTTTCACCTTGCTCAATAAATGAGGTTTAGCTCATTAATGTTGTTTGCCCTGAAACAGGTCCAGAAGTGACTAATAATTCAACAGCACAGCACTACTGTCAGTCCTCAAGGAGTTTAATGAGCAAAAAGAATCACCAATACACACAGATGTAAGCACACACTGACACACGCACAAAGACGATGAGGGATTTCTTGCAGCAAATCTGGATGTTTGTGTATAAATAACTCAACTACACACACACACACACACACACACATACACACACACACACACACACACACACACACACAGACAAACATACACTCATACTCATGCATGAAAGCGCGTAGGTGCCCTTGCGCAAATGGAGCAAACCAAATGAAGCTCTAATGGCTCTTATTGTCTCTTTATGCTTTAACCTCCAAAGGAAGGGGTTATTTCCCTAAGAGGCGCATATGCACACACACACTTACACACAGATCTGGGCAAACCACAAAAATAGGTCCTTTGTAACTCATGGCTGGCATTATATGTGTCCTTATTAAGAGCAGCATCTGGTCCTTGTGTGTATGTCCTGTATGAAAGCCTATGTCTATAAATGTTAATGTCACAGTAATGTGAGTGTGGTTGAGTGGAGAGGGGAGGGGAAGGGGTCAAGCCTGTCTTGATAAGGTCACAGGTCACAGGTCACAGTGGTGAATAAAAGGTTTTATAATACCGTGACAGGTGGGGTTATAGTTCATAGTGCAACGACAGGCAGGGTCAAAGTTCATACATGAACAGAGAGAGGTAGCTGGGACACTGCATTCGCATGTTGGTGCTCTGAATCCTAAAGCATGCTCGACTTCACAATCCAGTACAAAGCAGGTAGGTAGGCAGGGGATAGACATGAGAAAAAGGATGCACTTTGTTTAGCTTCCTCCCCACAGGCGTTTTCACTTTTCTGTACTGCCTTGCACCATAATAACTTCTGTGCAGTGTTTCAAATTACACTAGATAAACCTTTCACACTGTCTGCAGTCTGATTTGAGGGGCTCTCCTTTTTTTTAGTAATTTGATTGTTGAAAAAAAAAGCAGTGTTTTTTTGTTTTTTGTTTTTTTGCCAGGCAGTTGGGTAAAGCTCCATGAGTGAAAACAATCCATAAGCAGGAGGGGAAAAATAAAGTGCACCTTTAAAACTGTGGTGACCTCATAACTACTTAATACTGATGGTTTGATAGATGTTATGATCCCACATATCCACCTTCTTTATAAAGGTGTATAGTCTCCTGAAAATAATGATTTAAATGACCAAAATGTACAATACTACTACAGTTTAGTCTTTTAAATCAGCTAAAACCTTTGTGATAGCCTTTATGTGGAATTCGAAGCACTTGAAATCCCTCTGAGCTTTGAGAATATGCAGAATGGACTTCACATTGTTCAATATCTGAAACCATGTCATCAGTCATGATCATTGGCCTATGACAGAAATGATCTGCACCATCAAATTGCAATATAAGAAATATTATCTGTATCACTGACTCATGCCTCAACACAGATATTTTCTTTCCCTCTCTGACTTAAACCACAGAGCATATTGTTTCTTACATCAGCTTTGTTCTGTTACACTGACTTCAAACTGATCCTTTAGGGTCACCATCCCTTTGGGTAGGATTTGTTCATATAGGTACAATAGGCAGCATTCTTATCTACAGTACAGGACAAGGCAGTGCAGGTGGCATTCCTCACACAGAAGGTCTCCATACACAGACTTGATTTATACTTAGAATTTGCTCCGCTTAACCCATCCACCATTGTTTTACTTCACATGACCAGCAGTGAAACTATCCATTTTTACAATCAATCAAATACACTCATGAGCTTTGGCTGATATAACTGTATTTTTCTTTGTTTTTGATACTTTTGTCAACATATTTTACATCAGCTGATTTGGTCTGAGTAAATCCCCTGAACACAGTTTTGTAAAACCAAAATGTTACAACACTAATGGTCTGGAACAGTCGATTCTGTAGGAGAAAAACAAATGGTTTAATCACTATATGAGCTGATTTGTGAAGTAACACAATTGCAGATCAAAGTTTAATCAACCTGTGGAGCCATGTTGATTAATCAAGCCTCAGTACAAAGACCCCCTGTTCTTCCATCTAGTACGGTACATTAAGGTAGATCACTACAAGACACAGTCACGTCTAATCAGGTGGTATCAGAACAGAGACACTCACTCAGTGGTCTCCTTGACGACAAAGTGGCGCTCCCATGCGCCTTGATGCCCTGGAAACATAAGACATGTTGACACAAAGAGCAACCAATAAAGAAAAGAAAGGGGGACGGAGACAAAGAGGGATTGTTGTTAGAGCAGAAGAGAGAAGCAATATTTTACTCTGGTGTATTTCACAGTAATCAATCAACCTCCAACACTGGCTGCCGCTTTAATATCCCCTAATATGCATTTATTAGTGGCAGACTGTCATTTCTCATTATTGTAAATAACTGAAAACTGGTCTCTGCGAACTGAACAAATACACAGAATGTCAATGATGCATAGCACCAGAAAGTTTAATGCTGGTCCATTCTGTTGCCTGCGGACGCTGCTGTTGTTGCAAGTACAGTTTTCATGTCACTCGCTCACAAGGTTAGCTCATTCATTCATTGTTGCACTGTCTGATAGCAACTATTAAAAGACCTGGCCATGTGCACTGACAGCACACTGCCCTCCTTTTTGTAACATTAATGAATTATGTAAGATGTGTTGCGTCAGTGACACTGGTTTTGATGAACAGAAGGAAAAATAGAGCTAGTGGGTGACGCCACAGCAAAGTGTGGGGTTTATAAATACTGGTGATGTGTTTCTCATGTTCCCACACAGGGTTGTTTCTTCATGTACCCACACAACGACTAGCTTGCCAAAAACTACAAATGTTATACTGACTCTGCAACAATGTGCTCAGAGGCCATGAGGCAAGGACACAATGTCTGGGCAACTGTGCAGACAAGAGGGAAAAATACCCAACTATCAGCAATTTCTATTTTTTTTTTCCTCCACATAGTTACCTGTGTTATTCTGGTTAATGTTGTACCAGCTGATAATGCTCTGTTCCTGCCACTAACAATTTACTTTCTGAACCCTAAATCAAACTGCATGAGTAAAAATTAGTAAACACTGCGTCATCTTTTAAGATACCAGAAAAAAAAACAACACTTTTTTAAAAAATATGAATTTGCATTTAAATGATAATTTGTTATCAAGCTACTGCAACAGTTATTAGTTTTGGGTCCAATATGGTTTCTGCATTTTGCTGACAGCATATCAATGGACAAACTGTTACTCCTCCGTTTGCATCAAAATATACGTCTGTTGGAAGAGCTCCTATTTGGGGATTGTATTATAAATCTTATTAGTCTGGATGCATTGGTATTGTTCACCAATGTTACAGTCTTAAGTTGACGATACTTTTGACTGGTAAATTAGTTAGTTAGTTGGTTGCTTTAATGGGCTTTAATGGAGTCATTAATGTGTTACTGGTTTTGATACATTTATTTCACAGCATTTATCAAGTAATATTATCAAGATAAGTGATACAGTGTAAAATATAATATACTTCTATGGGTGTGAATCATAGCAACAACAACAACAAAAAAAAAGACTATTAGTGAAATTACAGTTAAAGGAATATTTTGGCATTTTGGATAATATGCTAATCTTATTTTAGCACAAAGATTGAAAACAGGTCCCCAAAGTACCAGAATCTGCTTCCAATACCTCTAAAGTTCCCTCATACTATACACAGGAAGAAGACACTGTTCTTGAGTGACAGTGTTGTTGGCTGTATGTTGCTGAAACTCACATGGACTGACTAGAGGTTAGACTCAATATTTTCATTCAAATAGACATTTCAAACTTCAAACAATGCTGTTGTGTAATTCAGTGACTATTCATAACAATATAAATGAGTCCACTGATGGAAAAGTATAGGTTCTATTGGTCTGTGCATCTAGTGCTTAATAACACATACAGAAGCTGAATGTCAACTCTAGCTATTATAGAGAGCTGTGAATTGTGTCACTTGACAAACTTATAATGCAGAGGTAACAGTGGGTCCTGTGAACAGTTGAAGATTGAAGACAGAGTAGAGTTGATTTCTAAGCCAGCTATCCATAGCCTCTAACTTGCTGAAAGATAGAAAATTATGTTAAAGAACTGTTATCCTTATACAGTCCCTATGATTCTGTTCTAAGATGGCAGATATAGGGAGCTGTAGTCTCTTTCCTTTTATCGTGTAGACTAGCCCAGACAAGGAAAACACAACGTTTCAGTGAGAAAAAAGGCTTTGTATTCACAAAATATAGCCTCTACTCCAGGAGTGCATTCAGATAAGATGTTTGTATAACAGAGTGGAGCTTGCTAATGATACATGCAGAGAAAAGCTGTACAGGCAGAGATGAAGGATGAGAAACATAAAAATGTGGAACAACAGTGTACAATAATAACCTCAAGTGGAAAAAATATAAGTAAGAGGATGTGAATAAATAATGATGTCAATACAAAAATGTAAGTAATGCAAGGACATCAGGCTTGTCCTTGCAAAATGAAACTACTGTTCCCATCATTTACTATTATTGACATTGGTTTTTATGTGTGCTTAAACTTTGCAAAGACACATATATAAAAAAATGTCTCAGAGCATAAATGTTTCAGTGTTTTGGAATTTTTCTATTATGCATAGTGAGGTAAAAAACCAAGGCCAAGCTTTGCCCTTCACTGGGTGGACAGTGTTGGAGGCCTCAGCATGTGTGTAATTTTCCTACTGTTAACATGACCTTGTGAACTGTAACAGGTGGACTTGTGTTGACTGTGCAGTTCGGACTTAAGTACATAGGCTACATTGTGTCAAACTAGTCTCTGGTGTGACCATCAGATGAGAACCTGTTTAACAAAAAAGGACAACATGGTCTCCTCAGCACTGAGGTGAAACATGTCATGACACTGATGTGGCAAAGACAGAGGCATAACAGAAACTAAATTTCCCTAGGTAGCAGGTGTGTTTGTATATTTCAGGACTAGATGGTGGGACACTCCTTTAGGGCTTTGGACAGATCCCCATCAGCAGGAGCAGGACCTGAACTCAGCAAATGATGTGCCAGCCTCCCTGATGTGATGGGAGTCCAGAGGATGAACCATAGGCTGTGAAAAGCTAAATGCTGTCTCACTGCAAAGTGAGGGTGGATATGAAGGTTTATACATAAACCACCAGCACACACCAGCACTACCCCCGAGAGCCTGGTTACTCCCAGAGTTTCAGAGGGAGTTTGTCCTTGCCACAGTCTCCAAAAATCAGAAGTCACCACTCTCTGGGGAATCGTAGCACGATATAAATTCTACCTGGAGCAGCAACATACAGACAGCCAGGTCTTAAACGTACCCACCTGCAGCTTCCTCACTCAGGAAGACAGTCAAGTGATAGTAAATAAATTCTTGATTTTCAGTTTACTGTTCCTTGTTAAGATTTCAGAATTCAAGACTATTTAAGGTTTAGTCTCAGAATCAGTAAGAGTATAAATATGAGTTATTGTGGCACCTGCAGATTTTGCAGTGTAACGGTGTCTGGTGGTGATGGTGAAGAGTACAAACAGAAGCAAATAAAATGTTCTTGGTGTCTTTTTATTTCCAGCTTTATCAGTGCAGTTATATCAAACAATTCCAGTTGTATGCAAGTGTGGTTTTTAACACTGTGGTGACTGTGAGCTATTAAACA
Organism: Caranx ignobilis; assembly: GCA_021432705.1. Classification (NCBI taxonomy): domain Eukaryota; kingdom Metazoa; phylum Chordata; class Actinopteri; order Carangiformes; family Carangidae; genus Caranx; species Caranx ignobilis. The sequence continues at coordinate 43,968,320 of MU270014.1, read as the reverse complement.
TGTATTCAGTCTAGTTTGTTTGGGTGCTGATGAAATTTGAATACATAAAGCTTAATCTTCTCAATGAATGAGTGATTACAACCATTTTAGAGATGGTTTCTCAGTGTTTTTAGGTAGACCAGGTGCTTTTCCACTAAAAAACTCCTTCCTTCCTTTCTCCAGTTCAGTTCAGAGGAGCATGTCCTTGTAAAATACCTTCACATCAAAACCTTTGGTGAGACAGTGAGGAGAGGCTTTGACAGCACTTAATAATATGTATTGTCAAATCTATCTACAGCTGAGACAATGGATCCAGTAGATGTTCATTTTTTGATCTGGAAAAGAGCCATTGACAAAACAGTCACCTCACACTCACACATTTCTGATCCTAGCAGACAGATGGAAAGAGGTCCTGAACAGTAAAAGCTGATGGTCACATAAAACTACATTAAAATAACCTGTTCCCCTGAACACAGTCATTATATAATTTCTAGAGAGAGATATCAGTTCCACTTATCGTTGTGACAAATATGCACATCCAAACCCACATGTTCTCTCAAGACAAGCGTTAGACTGGAACTTTAATAGCAGATGAGCAGTGACAGGGAGGGGCAAGGCCGGCTGGAAGAGTAAAAGTAATAAAGGAGATGAGGGCAAAGAGGGAGGGAGGGAACGCGAACGGAGAGAGACACAGGTGAAAGGCCGTCCATAAAGACTTGAATGCAGGAGCTCAGAGTGAAAGGATATCACTGAAGAGATGAGAAACATTAGAAAAAGACAGATGATGGAGGGAAGGAAGAGAGGTATGGTAAAAGCAAAGAAAAAAGTAAATGATATAGGGGAAAAAAGCATGACAGATGATAAAGAAAAGGGGGAGATGAGGATATGTAGAGGACAGAGAGAAAAAGGTGGTAAGGGCCAGGGGCAGAGAAAGGAGAAGCAATATGAAGATGGAAAGCCGAGCACACAGAGAGAAAGAGAAATCAAGGGCATTTTTTATGGAAGGGCACAAAAGAGGAAGAAAAGAGGGATTAAGGAAATCATAAAATTTAGAGAAGAAAGTAAAGAAAGATGGACAGACAAGAAGGATTGACAGACATAAAAATAAGAATGTAGAAAAATCTCTAACTAGGGCAGAAAACTGCTCAGCCTCCATCTCCTCCTTTTTCCTCTCTATCTTTCTTTGTTATTTCTGTCCCTAGCAGCACCATTACTCAGTAAGGACTACGGCGGTACAAAATGATCTAGTTTACAGGAATAGGCGTTGGAGACCTACATAGTCACAATCAGCAATGGACCTTCCATCCTCCTGCTTAAATTGGCAAAGACATGGAAAGCACTGATGACGCAGGTTCATGTGATCTATGTCATCATTCATATTGATTCAGGGTTCCCCAGCTCCAGGACGGTACTTAAAGAGGATCATTAGAGGAGCATGCTCTTAACTGACGAACATGATCCGTGTCACCAGCTCACACAGCAACAGTAGGTGGACATAAGTAACAGCTAGACTTAAGTCTTCAGTCCCTTGACCCTGTTGATCAATGTTTCTGGACCGAAAAAAAAAAAAAAAACATCTGCAGAACAAAGGCAAAGAAAAAAAAATCAATGGCTGCTCTGCTTTAGCTTGTACAAATGTTGGGAACAGTGATTTCTACCAGGCTGAGAAGTGACACCAGTTAGACAGTGACATTACTAATACAGATGGGGAGAGCTTCATAAAAGGTTCACTGTTAAGGAGCGCTGACAGAGATGTAGCAGGGCTGAATTCAGATTTTATCCCCCCTTACAGCCTGAAAAATCCTTACAACATACACGATTTTTGGACACATCAGACATGTTACTCACGATAAATGGCAAATAAAGACTACAGATAGTTACTGGAGCATCTGTCATATCTACATGTGCTGCACTTCAATTCCAAGATAAAAGAGCACAAAGCCTAAGAGGAGATAAAGTCTGTTTGCCAGGTGAGGACCTTTTAAGATGATGATCTAACCAGAAAAAACTGACTAAAAATATCTAAACACAAGAACAGTTGTTCTGCTCATCTACGGGACAGAGCTACCTGTATCAGATTTAAGCAATGATAGCTTGTGTTGTTCCCTCTGTGTGTTTTCTAGATTACTTTGTTTTCTGAGATAATTTTAAAAGGATTGTTCTCAACAGGGAGGAGGTGTTTGCAGGGCAACCTCGTCCTTTGCTTTGAGATTTCCACCTACACTGTGTTTAGTACGGTCAGAGCTACACATCTGAATATCTATCTCTATTTTTTTCTGCCCTCTCTCAGTGCATTTCTGGATATCTAATTAATCTAATTATAACTAAATATCTGTCTGCTAAATCTGTGAGCAGTCAGAGAAATGGATAAATCTGCTATTGAGTACACAAATCCCATAAATGTACCAATTATATTAATGAGTTTTTGCACTCAAGTGAAAAGATTCTTTGTCTGATTTTGAGGATTTGCTGGTAACATATTAGTAACACAAGTAACTGTCAATGTCAAACATTTCAGCCCGATCCACAATATCTCTAGCATTTTACTTTGCTAATATGATTTTTTTTGACATATTTTGTGTTTTATGATGGTAGCTGATCTGGGACAAACTGTCAGAAAGTAGAAAGCATGCCTTTTCCCCAACACAAAGACTCATTTTGTCATTCTTCATATAAAATTACCTATCTCTGCCCAAAAAGATGATTCTCCTGTACATAAAATAGTCCCTCTATGTCTCAGTATATTGCTTTTGAAGAGATCAAGAGGAAGAAAAACAGAATGAGAGACAAAGAAGGAAGAATCTGCATGATCGACTTAAATGTTTCTCCATTCAAATGTAATAGCCCACAAACGGACGATAAACGATTCGCAACTATCCCTCCGCTCTGCTCATTCTTTTCAGAAGCTACTAAGGAGCGAGGGGGATGAGGAGAGGGGGTGGCTATGAAGCAAAGGGAGAGAAAGAGAAAGAAAACAGAGGCCCAAAAAAAGTAAAGTTGCACAAATCTGCGGAGAATAGAAAACGATAGAGGAAGAGAGTGAGAAAGACAGAGCGAGAAAGAGAACAAGAGGGGGCTAACCATCAAGAGCTTTTGATTCCCCCATAAAATGTTCCTTTTAAGAATGGCCATGAAATTAGCTTGCTGAAAGAAAGCAATCTCAATCGATTCAATCCCCTCTAAAAAACTTTCAAACAGCCACCGTACCTCCAGCTCCTAAGAGTCTCTACGGGACGTAAAATAGCTTCTTGCTTTTTTCTCCCCTAACCCTCCTCGGTTTTCCTCCCTCTCTCGCCCTTTGTGAGCTCCACTTTCACCTTACCTGCCATCTCTATACTTGGCACCCTGACAGAGGGAGAAGAAATCTTTAACTGTGGGACTGAAAAATTGAGGTCGGTCCACATTTGGTCCACATGTTTGTGTTGGCTCTGTCACTGCCACTTGTCAGCTTCAGGTAGACATCAGCAGCACTCTTTACAAGATCCTTGAATGTCAAGTGTAATACACAGTGTACTTTAAGACTACTACGTTGACTATGAGTAAAATTTACAGAGATGTGTCATGCATGATGTTAGTCGTTGCAGAAGCCCTTTTGTCTGTGATCTGCTTGGGCTACATTTGCCACTGACGAAGTTGGTAAAGCCTGGATTGACAAAATAGATTAGGTAGCCCTATACAGTATTTACTTTAAATGACACTGTGTATTAGTTTAACTATGCAGAAAGGAGCAAAAGAAATCGAAGACTGTCGGTGTGTAATGAATGAGAAATGGACCATTATTTATAACATAATGGCTGTGAAAACTATGCTGATGAAAGTCAAAAATGGTGAAAGATGCAGTTTAATCTGAAATCAACATTAATCTAAACAATCTTTTCAGAGTGTGGCATGCACCCCAGCAATCTAAGTAACTTTTCCTTTTCTTTTTCTTGACCTTCCTAGAACTCCACAAGTTTAAAGTAAATGAGGAACTTTGACGCATGTTGGCTCAAAGTTGTGTTTCTGTGGGAAGAGTCCCTAGGACAGAGTGTTTGACGGTGGGGAAACCAGGACAGGAGAATCCCTGATGGTTTCCAGTAGCCCTGGAAACGTGGGTGGGGTGGAGAGGAGAGGAGAGGAGAGGAGAGGAGAGGAGAGTCTCTGAAAACTAAATTCTGCACTTTCAGAGAAGAGGGAAGAAAGCAGGTAGAAGAGAGGGAGGCAGAGAGCAGAGTGAGGAAAAGTAGGAGGACGTTCCAGAAAAGAAGGAGAGAGGATGAGCGTGATGGTCGACCTCATGAAGTGGCGGAGGCAGTAGAAATAGCTGCCCCACTTGTAGGCACACTTTCACTTGCTAGCTGACTGTCCTCGATGCACTGGGGTAGCTAACCTATATAGGCCTGCTCCATGCTGCAGCATCTCCCAAACACTCCTGAGCACGCATGAACTCCTCCCTCCCTCCCTCCCTCTCCTATACACACAGGCATGCACGAGTGGGAGGGGGGTGGCTAAAATCAGGCCGCACATGCTGTAAGCTACTGCTGAGTTAAGTCACCTGTGCTGCTAGCCTAGCTTGCTAGCGGGCAGCCAGCTGCTCCTCTAATTAAGAGCCCATCTACTCAAGGGGCCTGAGCATATGGAGGACTCTATACCTAGGTACTGGTCTTTTAATAGGTAGCAATGCCATACGGTTGGGTACTGGCCAGACTTCTAAAAGCTGGTCATACTCTATTAGGAATATAAAGTCACTGTAGTTCTGACATAAAGTCAAGGAGTTTGGGAACACTACCATCCCTCTGACATATCCCTATGACTCTGAGACCAGAATGGCCTGACTATTGCCCTACTTCCTCTGAAAGGAACAGTGCTGTATATGGAATGCTAATATCAGTTTTCCCACCTGCTGGTCAGATGAGAGACACAGCGGCACTACTTGAATTTCAATGATTAACTGGAAATTAATCAAAACCATTTTACCCCTGGGGTCATCTTATTGAAAGAGTATAGAAAAATGAAATCTCACTCGACACTAGGACAGGGGGGCAAAGACTTTGCATCTTTCTCTCTCAGAAGGTCAAAATCTTCAAAATATCCCTCTCCCCAGTTTAACAGCTTTTCCAATGGGAGTATGGGATATAATCTCTCCAGGCTTGTGGATCTTACCCGAGGCCTCCTACAGTGGGACATGGATGGCAGACCTCCCATGGATGGTCCCCTGGAGGGGGCATCCTGACCAGATGCCCAAACTACCTCAACTGCCTCTCTCCCGTCTTCCTGAGGCAAACGATTTGAAAATATGTAATCTCTCAACACAGAGTGTGTTTTTCTCTGGGCTTTTTGTTTAAAGACAAATGACTGGACTAACAATTACTAAGTAAACAAAGCAGTTCAACAAAGTTCATGGTCTATTAAGGGCATCACCATACTAATGTGCAAATTATGCAATGTGATTCATGACGACACATCAAAACACATTACCTGTCACAGTAATGACTGAATTGCACTGTCTAAGGCATAAATGCAGCCTATGCGACCCAAGTTACTTTGACACTTTCAACAGCATTTTTATTGACTTTGCTGTCCAAGGCCAGGACTAATGGCTGCCTCACAAACCAAACACACATACGCACACACAAAAACGTGCATAGGCAGACACTCGGGCAATGACAGACACATGGGCATGCATACCAATTTGCACGCAAACACATACTGCTCACACAAACCCACACCTTTGTTTGTTTTAGCCTCCAGTACCAACAAACATACAATTATGTGAGGCCATTTCAGGCTACATTATGAGAAATGCATTAGTCAGTGATGGCAAATGGAGCACAGCACAGTCATATCTAAGGGTGTGTGTGTGTGTGTGTGTGAGAGAGAGAGAGAGAAAGTAAGAAGCAGAGAAGGAGTTTAAACACAGTTAAAGAAAAGACTGATAAAGGAAAAATGATGACATTTATGGTTAAATGGTAGAATTCAGGGCCGTAACTTCACATGGACGCAGTCAAAGCAAAGTGCCGTTTTTCGGAGGCAGAGCAAGGTTTTTTCCCTTGCTTGTGTCAGTTTTGGTGTCTGTGAGCACCACTGAGGAAACATAATCCAAGAAGAGATAGTGCCATTAACAATCTGTGACTGCAGTGCAATTGTGGCGTCAATTTGCTGATTATTTTTACACAGTTTGCAGACAGATGAGCCCAGATACCTGTGCACTGTGATCTGTGTCATTTGCAAGATTTTCCTTAATATGCAATGTACACATAACATTTTCTAAAAACCTCTCTCACAACATGTACATTTATATTTTCATCATCAGACACAAACACTTCAGGTTTACGATCAAAAGACTATTCTAATTATTCATTCTAGTGAGTTGTATGAAGGTATATTCATTCAGATGATTAAATCTTTTTCTTGTTCTATCAGCGCGGCAGGTGTGTGTTCCATCTGTAGTCTCCAATATGAGTAGCACACATTGTTTAAGCATAGACAAACACAACAGATCCACTGTGAATACCTTCATCAGGAATGGTGCAAAATAAACACACAAACTCCAGAAATCAAACTCGTCTGATACAGTCTGATATTCTACACACAGACTGTAAGTTTGGATTTGTTTTCAAGGGGACCTGGTGCAAATGTAGAAAACTCAAGCCACACACACTAGGCTGACAGTTGAACCTGAATCTTAACCCCAAAAGTAACTGAACAAACGTCCCATCAAGTTGACGTCAGTGTGAAATATGTTATCACAAATCCTCACATTACGCATTTTAGAGCTATGAAATAAATTATATACTTTGTCTAAATCTTTGCAAATTGAGTGAAAGAATATAAAGCAAGTGCTCTGTTTAGCCTGCAACTAAAGTTAAGTTCAGAGTAGGAGAAAAGTTATTTGGCGTACGGCAGCATATTCATGTAACTCGACAGCAGGAAAGTTTTATTTCTGTTATGTGCAAATAATGCATTTATTTTGCAGCTGACATTGTATGAGTTAAGTCAAACATTATCTGTTGTGTAGTGTGAGTTTCTGTGTGTTTTTATGTGCTGTGTGGGTTTTGTGCACCCGCTCGCTCACACAATGACACAGCTTTTCCCCTTTAACAATATTTCTTGCAGACTTTATGCGCCGCAGGATTAAAGGTATAAAAGAACCTCTGGAGCAGGAAGAGTAGATGAAAAAGGCGTTTTTAAAAAGAAAGAAAAGAGAGACAAAGAAACAGACCACGAAACTCTGCTCCTGTTTCTGTTACAGGAAGCCATTTTTAGACAGTCATCCATTAAGTCTGCTGCGTTCCCATACTGTCAGCCCCTTGTGAAGCCAGAGACCATGTCAGCCGAAGGTGTTAGGCAGGCAGGTAGAAAGCAGCACACCACTGGGAAGGAGGAGCTGAGGAGCGAGTAGTGGACTATGATATGAACACAACATCTTTAGGAAGAATAAGATGGATTAGAGTTTTAGCTCATTGTGAAAAGATGCTCTTCAAGAGACGCAAAAGAAAGGAAGGAAGAGTGGAGAGGTGGCTGCTACGGCTCAGCATAAAATGTATAATCACACACTGGATAACCAAGCACTGGGATAGAAAAGGAAAGAGGCTTGGATTGAAGATTTTTGTTAAATCTGAGCCTCATCTTGTGATATTCAATCTTAAAGTCAGGCACCCTTTCATGAGTTACATTACACTGCTAAAACTGTTGTTTGTGTGTTTGTGTCTGACAGAGTAAAACAAAGATTGAATGGTCGGTGTGTATCTCACCTCTGGCCCCGTGTGTTCTGTCTGTGTTGTGCGGTCAATCATTTGGCAGTCTTTCATCTTCAGGGCAGTTTTGGCACTCTCCTGCACACAAAACAAACACACTCACATCAGCGGTGTCCAAAAAACTACATCAAACACAAATAAATGAGATCAACTAAATTCTCTCCCAGTCAACTTATGCCTTACCTCCAACTTGTAACACTAAGTACAGCTGGCTTCCATGCTTAGGTAACCATCAACAGACAGAGAGAGTGGAAAAAAATACATCTCTAAACAACTTCAGCAAACCCAAATCCATTTTTTCCTCTTCTGCTGCCTCCCCTGGAAATCCAAGAGGTCATAAAATGGGGATGAATTGCAGGAGAACTTTTCAACAGCCAAATAGTGGAGCAGAGGCCATCCTCAAAGTGCACCAGTAGAGAAGAATTCATAAAAAGTGACAGCTAGTGCTGGCCAGCTCGCTAGAAAGGTCCTTCTAGGAGATAATTAATAGGTTTCCTCTGGCAGATTTACAGATGGAGGTGTAGAGAGAAAAGTGTTGGCCCTTTCCTTCCAAATACAGCACTTTTCCTTTGACCAGGAACCTGCTGGCTCCTGTGATACCACTATGAGACTATTTTGAAATGGCAGGTTGTGAGTCCTCTGACTGGGAAGGACCCGGCACTATTTCCACCAGAAGCATTTTATGACGATGTCACTAATCATTTTGACGTGCTTGCCCTACACTGCTCATGGGTCGGGGGAACAAAATGGGTTGAAAGTTGCAGTGGCTATGAAATATTGAGAAATTCATTAACCTTGATTAAAATTAATCAAGTAAATTAGGACAAGATGTAAGGGTAGGTTTATGAGAATGAAAGGTGGATTATTTATGATACAGCTTGAAACTCAAATATATATACTGTCCTGTTCAAATCCAGCACACGAGAGCTGACGGATTGAGTTAAAAATCTGTTTTCATTAGTCATGGCCATGACTACGCCAAAAAGGCGAAGGGAGCTTTCCGCAGTTAAATGTTGCAGTTGGAGCACGGTACTTCAACAAAATGCAGCAGCAGAGAGAGGAGAAATCTCATAAAAAGTGACAGCTAGTGATGGCCAGCCAGCTAGCAGGTCCTTCTAGGAGATAATTAATAGGTTTTCACTGGCAGATTTACAGAAGGAGGCAGAGCAAGGAGAGCATTGGCTATGAGCTGCCCTTTCCTTGAAAATGCTGCACTTTTAACTTAACTGCGGCAGGCAAGGTTTCCCTTTTAGACTCACAGAGACATATACATCCTCATCAAAGTTTATAAGAACAACACAGTCCCCCAAAATGAACAATTTTATAAATTTGACAGAATGACCTTTATTTCAAGGGCATGTGGTGAAGATGAAATTATGGTCAGTCTGTGGCTGCAGCAGTGATAAGGTCCAGTGTTAGAAAACTATTTATTGATACACAAACAGGTAGATATGCAGACTTTTGCTCCTACAAGCACAAGACATAAGACATAAGACTATTATTGGCAGTATATGTCTGGAAATCAGATCCAGCTGGTGGCAGGAACCAGAACAGCACTGTCAGAGAGAAGTGCCAAACAGATGAACACACACACACAGTCACAAAGACACACACAGATAAAGCATCTGTGTGTCTTTGTGCATGTGCAAGCAATTGCATGCCCTAAAGACTGACTGATGGAAAGAAAAAAAACACACTCAGTCACTCGGTGGCATCACCATGACACCATATGGGTACAAAGGGAAGAAAAAAAAGTGGATAGTGAGACCAAAAAAAAAAAGAAATGAAATGGATGAGGTTATCATTGTGTGTCCAGGTTTGACAACTTAAAGGCTAAGTCTGCTGAAAGTCTCTGATTTTGTTATGAAAAATAAATCATGTAACAATACTGTGTATTTATCCACATTGTGCTACATACGTCTTTGTCATCATAGATATAAGCACTGTAGCTTATTCCAAGTCCCTCCCTTACATAACACCTTGCTGACATACTCACAATACTAAACAGTCCCTTACTATTAACTAATGTATCTACTTAGTGTTTTAGTGATGTTTGATAAAAAAACAGTTGTGTCTTGCTATTTTAGAAAATGTTTATCCCTCTATAAAAACTGAAACTACACATTTCTGACCTGACCCCTGTTTTAAAAATGTACACGTGCAGTGGGAGTCACTGGGCTCAAACGTCGCACAGATGGACTGGTTGCTGGTTTTGGTCTTTTTATGGTATGTATTAAAAAAAAATCAAACGTGAATATACCTTATATGTTAAATTAAAAAGCTATGTGAGGAAAGATTGCAGTGTCCAATATGATGTGCTGTGTATGCTGTAGGATTCACTTGATCTCTGTGCACCACAGTAAGATTCAAGTCCACAATCCTGTAAGGCTGTCAAGGTTTGTCATGCTCCCACTGCTACTACTTGATGTTTATAGTTATATAGACATTCAGTTCCTGCTTTATCAGCTACACACTGTTAGGGCAACTGCAACTGCTGTTAGGGCAACTGCAACTGCTCAGGTATGCATTTTAGCTTTACAAAGACAATAAGGGTCAATTTTGACTAACATTGTCAGAGAGGTTTCAATTCAACTATGTTTATTAATAATGAGGTGGTTGCTGTTGTTGGTGGTGGTGGTGCAGCACTGGACTACATTATGTTGAAATGTGTGTTTAATATTCTTCCTCCCTTACGCTTGGGTGGGCAAAAAATTACAGCAGTAATAATCTAATGAAGTGGCTATCCAGAGTCAAATCCCATTATTAGTTATTTTATTGATGGTCATGTTAATCTGTTTTAGTGATTCCAATTTCAGACACAGAGAGAGGTTAGGAGACACCAAGAGAGTGTACGTGCCCACCTTGACATATTTCTTGACAGACCTTGGATCAGCCCATTGAAATATTACTGTCACACTGCCGTGTGTGTTTTTAATCAGTAATTTACTGCATCAGCCCAACCACACATCAAAGTTCCTGACACAGGGAGGTGAAACAAATTCTGCTTAATAACCGTCTTGATCACAAAACTGTAATCTTTTGACAATCTCTAACTTTTATGACAGCTAAAAATATAAGCTGTAGCAGCCTCCAGACAAATCAATCAAACTTAGCCGTTGAAGACTGTCACAGTGAAATACTATCATCTTAAAAAAAGAAAAAGCTCCAAGCTCTTCTCAAACTTTTACTTGGCTCATTTGCAGTAGTTCAATTCAAGTGTTTGAATTAATGAATTCCATTTCCTTGTGAATTTAGATGATAATTACATGTAATATTCATTACAGATCATTAGAAGCTGCTGTGTGTATTTATTAAAAATAGAACTAACCACAGGATATGATTTACTGCGATTAAAAAAAAAACAACAACCTAGAAATTATTGTTACATGAACTGTTCAGTGCTGGCACTACACATAATAGAGCTCCTCTGCCAAATGGCTATTGGATGGGAAAACAGCTCCAGGTCTGAATAGTAGATAACTCTAGGCCCACCTATGTTTTGGAGGAAATGTACCTGGGCATGTAGCTGTCTGAGTGGTCATTTAGGTCCTCAGATAAATCTAAGGTGTGAATACAAATGTGCTTGGCTTTGGTATCAGCTCCACATCAGGTGCACACAGAGCTGAATACATCCCACAGAGACAGAGAAGTGTGAGGGTGCTGGGAGGGTGGTGGTGGTGGTGGTGGGTGGGGGGGGGGGGGGGGGGGGGGGGGGGGCTGCTGTTGACAGGAAGACAGAGAAAGAGAGAGAGGACAAGAGAAGAGACGAAAGAGGAAGAGCGAGAAAAATGAGACGCGAGTGCCAGAAAGTGATCAAACAAACAGAAGCCAAATGAGACTCAAGTCAGTGGGTTAGACTGGCATCTCTCACAATAAAACCATAACACTGGCACATTATGCTGCTAAGGCCTGGCATAATGTCTGCGTTACATTGCTTGGATAGAACAGGTGACAAATTACAGACGTGTTGATGACAAACTATGAAAAATGCTGCCGCGTGGAGCATTTCTGCAGGTGATCCAGCAAACAAGCTTCCAAAGTGGCGAGAAAAAAAACACTGGCAACACAATATATAGTTTGCATGTAAATCACTATATTTAATGAGTAAGTTTAGTTATTACAAATTTCTATATATGGATTCGACTTCATGCTTCTATTCCTGGTCTGTAGAGGCAGATAAAAAAAAAGAAAAGCAAAACAACGTCTCTCTTGGCTGGACTGGAGCTCCAACAATTTTGCTATTACATTAAGCTGGCCCGAACAAGCGCTTTACATTAACAAAGAAAAGATGGCTTCCTGGTGTCACGTCATGAGATATAGATTGTGTGACTTTAAGCCAACTATAAAACCATTCTCACATCTATTCCCTCTCTGTTTTGTGCGGTCAGTCTTGACTGTCACTGGAGCATGTACCCTCACATGGCAGAAGATCATAAGAGAGGAGAAAACTGGCAAAGCTACTTTAATACAAGTAAAACTTTCCAGCTCTGTGATATGTTTTTTAACCTTTCTTTAGAAGGAGTCTAATGCTTGAAAGGGAATGAAAAGATTTGCGCTTCAAAGGCAATTAGTCTTTAATTTATATCCATAAAACAAATAATTTAAAGACATTCAAGCTGCTTTAATTATTCATTTCAAAGTTTAGAAAACAGAGACCAAGAGAAAGAAACTGTGACAAGAGATAAAATTAGATGAGCAGACCCTCCATTTCTAAGTGCCGCAACTACATCTCTGATGAGGTGCAAAGATATTTTCTTTTTAATATTCTTGGGGGGATTTTCATGCCTTTACTTTTGAAGAGGCAGCATGAGAGAGACAAAAAACCATGGGAGTGAAAGGAGGGATGGCATGCAGGAAAGGGCTGCTATTCAGATGAATCTGGGCAGCTGCTTACACGGGGTGCGGTGTGGTGCGGTGTGGTGCGGTGGGGGGTGAGCCACTGGACAGCCACACATGGATTAAACATAAATGGCAACTGCTATCATGCACCATTTGATTATGACAGACAGGTTTAGTTTTTTTGGCTATACACACGGTTGGATGTGTCAAACTCTTCTGTTTCCCTCTTGATGTGAACAGGTTCTTTAATGTCATCAGGGGGGCATTTATTAATCATTATTAGTCATTAATACAGATCCAGACTCAGCACTCCCTACACCAATGTCAAATTAAAAGCCCTCCAACCTTTCAATTGATAGAATCCCTTAACTTCTTCACAGGGCTTTTATTGCTGTGCTGATACGTGATGTGCTGCAGTAAATATATAGTCACATGTCTAGTTGCTGGCTTCTCTATTGTTTACATGCCATTCAGATGTGCTTGTTTCTTTACATATACAGATGCTAATCACTAATCTCTCTCCCTCCCACTCTCCTCCTATCTCTTCCTTAGTGTGTCTTATGTTTAGTATTTTTTCTTCCTCCTTTTGCAATAATAGTACATATGCACATTTAGTTTCCATAATGTAAAGAAGGCTCAGTGAATTGGAAACACTGCCTCACACTATGGAAATCCAATCGTTTCCCCTTCCACTGTATGTGATATATGATACTAAATTATATCCCCACTGGGAAATGCCTGAGACCCTGAGTGATCTCGGACACTTGGACCCCACTACATCCCTGCTCCTGCTGAATTATTTTTTTATCTCTGGTAGAAGCAAAATTTATTCTCTTCACAAAGAAATAATGACAGCGGCAGCCCGGGTCACGTCGATCATGGTTGATTACATATGCGAGTCCAGTCCCTGAACTTGCACGTAGCTCGCTTTGAATGTATGAGTGACATCCACAGAGAAGCCACACAGGGCCGGTAAAAACTTTATTGATCGGCCCAACAGGATTTCTCCCCATGCTCCCAATGACCAGTCCAAGTCTGGAAAAGTCTATAGTGCAAACAACAATAAAATCACAAATGGACCCACTGACAGTGTTTGTGCTCCTGTGACAATAGCCTCTTTATTATTATGTTGACAGCATGTTGTGCTATTGCATACAAAGATTATTTTCTATGAAATATTAAAGTGCTTTGGCACGCCTTGTTGAGTGGGAAGAAATTCTGCCCTGGACTTATCAGGGATAACAACTTGTTTTCTCCTGCAAGGTGCAGAAAGCTTCCTCACAGAGAAGTCAATACTTTCACTGTCCAGTGATTATTGTTTATACCTGCAATACAATAGCTCATCCTCAGTTCTGACTAAAGGAAAACTCTGTTCTACATTTAAATTTGAACTAAAAAAAAAAAAACCTGTCTGTTTTGTTTAGTTTGTGGATCTTACCAGTTCACTTTGGAGTCTGAGAATCAGCTCGTCTTTCTCCCTCAGTTGCTGCAGCAAGGCCTCCTCTCTGCCAGGATCCTAAACACAAGCAAAAAGACACCATGTCAGACATTGCTCAGGACACTGCAGGCAGCAGTGATTTATCTAAGGGACCACATTCCCACAAAAGCGATACGTATAGCCTAAGAGGGTGACAACATACAAGGGTGTTTGTGCGTGTGTGTGTTATGCGCATCCTTGTTTATATTCCTTGCGCGTCCTCACTTCCTCTCCCTCTCGGCTCTCTCAACCCACTGGATGCACACCTGAGCAGAGGTTCCGCTCAGGTAGGGGGGAGTGAGTATTTAGAGGGGTGGAGAGAGGTGCAGCTCTCTCTCGGACACACACCCACACACACACTGCCGGCGGGAGGAGGTTGTTTTTTTCCTTGTCTCCGTTTCCCCTGTTTCGTTTCGTCCAAACGTTACGGTTTTCCTTTTGTCTATGTTTCCCATGCGCTTTGAGACCGCTGGGCTTTGTTGCTTCAGTTTGGGGTGTAGGTGGCCGGTAGACTTCTATTCGGTTTTAGTTCTCTTGTTTTCTAGGCAGTTTCTTTGTTAGGAGTTTTAGTTGGTGGCGGACAGGGATCCTGTGGTCCTCTGCGGGGTCGGCCCCTGTTTTGTTTCGTTTAGCCGGCACCTACATTCCATTTTGAGTTCTTTGATTTCGAGTTGAATATTTCTTTTGCTTGAGTTAGTGTCAATTAAGCTTGCATCTTTGTTTTTCAACATTTGAACGTTTGTTGGCGTCCTTCATTTACGTTATTGGCCTCCTTGTGTTTTGAACCATTGTGTCTTCAGTTTCGAGGCCGTAACAGTTTGTGTGTGTGTCAACTGCAGCGCTTTTCTAAAAGAGCAGTGTAATTCATCATGCACCGGTGCCCGGCCATCCACACCTCAGAACAGTAGAACTAACGACCAGAGCTTCACGGGTTGTTGAGCTCCTCATTTCTAATTGTTGTGTGTCACCCCCCACCCCACCCCCCACCCCTCTTGGATTATAAGCGCCCAGCTGGAAATGGAAGCAAGGTATTGTGGGTGACAGTTTTTACTGTAATCTAAATGCTGATGTCAGATCTGTTATTTACTTTGATGTACATGATGTTTTTGATGAATGTTCACTTCATTCGATTGATGTTTGTGATTTTCATTTATTGCATTTAAGGAGGAAACATAACCATGGAAACTAAAATCACCATCTGAAGATGACCCAATGCCTCTTAGACCCCTGTACTCTAATCCATCATCTAGAGCAGGAGGCAGGGAAACCCCCTCATGAACAAACAGGTGAGGACGACTGTGAGGTGATCACAATGCAACGGTTTCTGGTGAAGCTCTCAAATGTGAACTGATGTTGCTTTTCTGCACCATTGACCTTCAGCCTGGTGCATCTGGCGCCTCAAGGTGAGGTTTTTTTTTGTTTTTTTTCTTACTTTCTAAATTTGAATGATGTGCACAATCATTGTGATTATATTGTTCTTTCTTCCATTGCACCACTTCCTGCCTTGTGCACCTTGTGGTGGTGCCTGGTTTTATGTGCTGGGACCCTGTCTGTTCTGTTGATGAGGTTTGGGGCTGTTCTGAACATTATTTGTGGCTATGAGTGGCTTTTTTGATCGCGGTTAGCTTGTGGAGAAATAGACAGCAGTATTTTGCCATTGTGCAGTCTTTGCTGAAGTCGCTACAACAACTAGAGAAATTTACGGTCGGCAAACTTCATCTCTCGAGATGAAGATGAAGATGAAGATGGATATATAGTTGTATTTATTAGCTTTTAATTGTACAGTCAAGTTTTTAAAAGAACCAGTTGTCAGACGACTGTACATCAGCAGGGAGATACAGAAGTACATGCAGTAAAGTCTGACAAGAGAACTGTATTAAAGGTGTTTAAAGAGTGTAAATGTGGCAGAATCTGATCTCAGAACAGCTGCAATAACTGGGTTAAGCAGGGTTGTATTAAAAGTGGATTAAAAAGTGAAGAAGTCGACTCTGGATGGACTCAGGTCGTTGTCATGCTGAGGTGAACCGCCGCTCTGATCTCAGGTCAGGTGCACACTCTGCAGTTCCCTCTGTACTTTATTCAGTCCTGAACGGTCCCTATTGCTGAGAAACACCCCAACACTGTGACTCATGTTGCGGCGCAGAATTATCTAACACACACTCAATACGGTGCAAAAACATTTTCTGCAAAGTGCAATGGGGTTAATTTATAGGCTCAGAGTGTTACCTATGGTGGCCCAGAGAGTTCAACTCACTTCAGCTTCAGGAAAACACATGCAAAGACACATACCTGCTACAAATTCAGAAAACAACTTCCTGATCTTGATTTATTTTCATTTTAATTTAACTCACTGTGATATTTAAGAAATTACATTAATATAAAGTTCAGAGTATCTTTTGTGTTTGTTGTCACTTTAAATGCAGGAGTAACTGATATATAATGAATAACTGAGAACATGGAATAGACCTGTATCAGTTACTTTATTCTGTGTATTTTGTGTGACACTAGTGGTGGATTTGTGGTGCATGTGTGGGTGTGGCTTTACAGAGTGTGTGTGTGTGTGTGTGTGTGTGTGTGTGTGTGTGTGTGTGTGTGTGTGTGCGTGCAGTGATCAATGGTGATAGGCAAACCTGAAACAGGTGTGCTGGGTGTGACTTTGTCAGCCAGCTTAACTGCCCTCACACACGTCCTCCACTCAGTCTCCCTCTGCTCTTCTTGGTGTCAGGTACCTGTGTACGTATGCATGTGTGTGTGTGTGTGTGTGTGTGTGTGCATGTGCATAATAAAGTTGTCATATGGGGCATGCTGCAGGACTGTGATCCCCTCCTCTCTCTATGTGATAAACTTGGTGTGTCCTATGGTGGCACCCCAGAGCACACAGCACTCTAATATGACCTTGTGCTGTCAGGGGACATTACTGTGGGAAAGAAGGAGAGGAGCGGCAGAGAGAGAAGACAGACGGGGGAGCAGAATAATGATACCAATAAAAATAACTTTATTCTTATTGGACCTTTCAAACAACAGTTAAGCATGCTCCGCAGCAAACGAAGAGAAATTACAAATGGTTCTAAAAATGTCGTTCATTAAACTGTGTTTGATGTTTCTAATGTATTCATGTTTGGGACTAAAATTACACTGCAATTGTTATTTAACTTGTCTGTCACATTTATTCACTCCACATACTGTAAGTTGCTCCAGTAAAATGATTTGACTTGAATACAGCTCATATAATTAAGAGCAGACTAGACTAAAAACTAGACTAAAATCTAGAAAATTTTAATCTGTCAAGCTGATTTTCACCGTTAGAGTTTTCCAACACCCTGTCGTCTTTAGTGCTCAGCTGGACAAAGCTGCCAGAGAACCTCAGGCTACACGCTGTGACACCTGGAAATAATAAATGTAGCCGGACACCAGAACTAGCGGCTTTTATTAAAATATTCAACTTCATAGTGAATTGGACAGATAGCAAAAAGTGAGTGACACAGTGAGAAGCAGAGGAGAAAAGGAAAGGATTGAGAGAGAAGGAGCAATAGGACGGAGTGAATGAAATGACGGACATACAGATGGTCATTGCCCCTTCAAGGACATAAAAGCAGGAGAGGGAAAGAGGGGCAAGATAACAGGAGGAAAATGAGGGGGAAATGTGAGGAAAAGGGGACAGTGATAGAGAGAGGGAGACAGGGAGAGAGAGAGAGAGAGAGAGAGAGAGAAAGAGAGAGAGAAAGACAGAGAGAGAGAGACAGCGAGAGAGAGAGAGACAGAGAGAGAGAGAGAGAGAGAGAGAGAGAGAGGACAGAAAGGGCCCGAGGCTGAGCATGATGGTCTGAAACTGTAGGGAGCCATCTAGCTAAAGGACAGACACAGAGTCAGGAGGAGACCACAGGGAACCATACAGTTACAGCCCCGTCCTTTAAATGACCTCTCTGATGCAAACACAGGCAGATAACCTGACACTAACCTGATGCGTTTCCTTAAAGTGTGAGTGTGTACAGATGCCATTTCACCATCTGAAGGGCACGTCAAATTGGGGGTCCTTTTCCCCTCACACTTATGCCCAACACTTAGGGCAAGTGTCACAATATCCAGAAATTATAAAAGGTCAATGTACCAAAGATGTGTACTGTATCTAAAAATGTTAGTCTGGCTTTTGTTTTGCGGCTTCCTCATTTCACAGGTCTAACTGACCCTGAGGTCTGAGTGAGGACTTTACTTCTGTGTAAGATAATGGTCAAGGAGGACGAGGCTAAAAGCTTTGCTAAGTGCTTCCAGGGCAATAAAGCCTGCACAAGTATACCTTTCCCAATAGGAAACAGAAAAACAATTAACAAAAACAAAACCCAGTGGTGTTGAATCATAGTGGACTCTGTTCATCTGGCTTTAAAGGGGAGGAACTTGCATTTATAGATAATAGGAATATTTTTCCTACTGCCAGAATACACGCACACAAACAAGAGACAGCACATAAATTACCAACATGAGATTTGAGTGGGTCTGAAAAATAACTAACATGCTGTGACAATTACTCCATTAGTCAGATGCTAAAATTAATCTCACCCAAAAAGGACTGAAGCTCACAGCGTGCGTGCATTTGTGCCCTGTGTGTGTGAATGACACTGCATGTAGTTGTGTCTCAAGTCAGGAACAGGCTTATGACTAAATCCATGCACTTCATTGACTTGTGGGGTTTGTTTATGCACCGAATATGAACAGGGAAAAAGAGAAGGAAGCGTTTATAGGCAGTCAAAGGAACCTAGAAGGATAAGGAAAGAGACAACACATTCAACCAGGCCATGCAGAGTTCAATGCCAAGGGGATGGATATGTTCATATGAACTCAATGTGATGGCCCACAATTACAAAAGTGTGGTCTGGCCTAACGTATTTGTTGGCTCATGCTCCAGTTTGTTGCGAAGCTTTCCCATGTACTACCCCATAATAAACCATTGAAAAAGAGGGAAACAGCAACATACCTGAACTGAACATGAAAATTTATTCTGACAGCTGAAAGAAACCCTAAAATATGCATTAAGTCGTCCATCGGGTCGCACTCCAACCAATTTTTCAAGGCAGAGTTGAATGGGAATGGCTGAGGAAGAAAAGTGGGGCATGTGAATTTATTTCTAATGTGATTAGAATGGCCTCAGTGGGGATAAATCTGATCAAAATTATTGGAGTGCATCCATTTTATGTGATTTTGGATAAAGGTTGAGGCCACTCTATACTCACAATCTGCAGCTGGTTGAAGAGCGTATGGAGATGAATTACATCCCAGTTGTTAGCAGAAATTATTCCATTTGTTTACTATTTTGAGAAATACAAAATGTGAAGGTTGTTATTTATTGTTTGACTATCCATTTCCCTTTATTAGTTTATTTACTCATTTTATTTATTCTATTACAAATTACCTTTTTTTGAAACTGGAAAAGGCGGTGGTAGAAATAACAACATACTGTATGTACATGCTTTCTCCTTGTTATCTTTATACCAATGTAACCAGTCTCTTTAACATAACAGGATAAACCCTGATACACTCAGCAGTTCTATACATTCCTATGGTATCACTACATATAAGGCTACAAGTGTATCCAATGTGGCCATGACAAAATCTCTTAAATAACTTTATTCTGCTCTAAACCACTCTTTGAAAAGTCATCTAATGTTAAATAGTGCCATAACAGAGTCACAGAGTGTGTTTCAAGCATTAATCAATAAAATCTTTTGAAAAATTTACACACTAAAGAAAAACAATCCTCCAAACAATAAAGGCTGATCATGAAAGATGGATTTTAAGCTTCTCTGTAAAGGTCTCTTAGCAGGATACACAAATCTTAAGCCCAATAACGGAAGCAGTTCTAGTGTTGTGGGCAGCTAATTCAGATGCCCTGTCACCTTTAGTTTTTAATGTACCCTGATTAACAGCCAGAAATTCTTGGTCAGAAGATCTAAAGAAAATCAATTCTAGTAGTGAGGAGACTAAGTAAATCACACATGCACATTAGAGAGCAGAGCTGCATATGTGATCACAGGACTCATTGTACGAAAGCCAAGAGAGGTGAGACTTGAGATCTCCCATGAGGATTCTGAATATTAAGTAGAATAATTAGAGAGAAATAATAATTTCTCAGGCTCACAGCTTCATACAGTACAACTCTACAGATAAGCAATTTCCATACATTCCCACAAATGTACAAGATGCTGATGTACACCAAATGCAATACAGGTGAGAAATGAAACTTGAAATCCAAGAGGGGAAAAAAGTGAAAACATGTCGGTATGATCCAGCAACCACTTACAGCACAAAACCAAAAACGAATCTCTTTGTCTGATATAAGTCCATTAGCACATTTCCTGTCGGTGTAGAATGCTGAATGAACAAAGCCAAAAGCTTTCTACACAAGTACAAAGAGGTGTATGTAATATCATGTTTGAAACTTGAGTATGAAAACTGAGTAAAGAAAGTGGCACAGTGTAGACTGCTCAAGCCAAATGAGCACTGAGTGTAAGTGACATAAATCTTTATGTAAAATGTCAGTCTATGCTTATATGTTGTCTCATATGTCTGTTTGGACACCCCTTAACAAAGCACTTAACTCTAAATATTGGATTAAAAAACATAGGCATCTTGGAGACACACACAAACCTGTGAGCCCTGCATGACTGACAATAATTATGACTTTAATAGCATACTATTTATGCACATTGACAAAAGAGGGCACGGAAAGCTGCTTAAGTGTGAAAAAAGAGAGGGGGCGATGAAAAATGTGTCATTTCCTCTTACAGATACAGTATCATGCCTTTAAGAATGCAGAATAAAAAAAACGTGACCTCTGTCACCTGTCTTTCTGAATTAATTCGGCTGTCATCGGAATCTAAAGAGCAGGACAACATCACTTCCTCAAGTCTGCTATGATTCAGCAGCTTTGAAAATAAACTTTTCCATGCATCTGTACACATGCTACACGTGATAAAGTGACACTGTAATGCACATATATAAACTGAAGGACATGGTGCATCATGTCAACAGCAGCAGCCACGTATGCTATAGGTGCTCTGTGTTTCCCAAGTGTTTCAAAAAGGCAGTAAAGCTGACAGGTCGCACAGAGACAGTAAGGTAACCTGTCAAAGCAGTTCTGTAATATTTACACTGTTTGAAATAGAAGAGAGATGTCACCTAGACCAGATATCCTCCAAAGTAGCAGCAGCCACCGAGTCTGCAGCTACCACTGAGAGATTTCATATACTGTAGATATAGTCATGAAAATGAGGCAACTGAATGCTGTGAAGTATTGGACATCTATTACATTTTATGTTGCAGAGGCTGGAACCCACGCACACATCCATGATAATGTAAGTGATGAAATATTAAGGGACCAAAGCCTGGTTGCAAAGACAGTCTTTAACTATGGCTTAGATCTAACAAACAGTCGAGCTTCAGATATAATTCTTGAGTGGGTTTAATTGTCTGTGTTCTCTGAGTGAATTAAGGGTCTTTTGAAACTAAAGAGCAAAACTGACCGAGTCTTTTCAAGATGCTCTGCTGCATTTAAAGTAGCTGAAAATATGTGCCTTCTGGAGCAATTTAAGTGGTTCTGAGAGTGTTTTACTGTGAATATTCAATAAAATGTGAATAATCGAATCCGAACGTGCATATAATGCACAGGCATACACACACGTTTATAATTAATGTGTTTTAGCAGACCACAAATCATGAGTCATGTTCCTCTTATCAGCTGGTGTCATGGTTTGTTATTTCAAAAACACAGCTCTTTAGTGTTGAGATAGCCCGGGGAAGGGCACTTAACTTGAAACATGTTGCTCTTCCCTTTTAAGCAACTGTTGCAAAGGCAAAGAGAAAAAAAAAGGATGATTGATTGAATAGAGCAGATCAGCGCAAAATGTCTCCGTGCCCCGAACTGAATGTACTTTCTAAGATGTTGGCGCAATGAATAATTAAGATGTAAAATGTCTATTCAAATTTCACCATTAAAGGAGACCTATTATGTTGATTTCTATATTTTTATTCTGGGAATCCACTAGAGTAGCTTTGCATGATATAAAATCCCCTTCTGACTGGCCAACTCTCAGAAGTTTGTTGAACTGCTGCCGCCACCTAATCCTCTCACAGGTGTGGAGGTTCAGAAAGCAAACTTTAACTAAGTAACGCAACATTCATTAATTAAAACGGCAATTTCTCAGAACTTGCATCTGTACAAGTTAAAGCCTGAATATGATTTGATGTATCAGACTGGAAAGCAAGCACCAGAGATTACAACAAGGTGTCTCTGTTTATAATTAAATGTCAAGAAGAAGAAGAAACAAACTCATGGAAACCACAGTTTTCAGAACAAACTGACACCTGAGCATTAGTCTTACGTGGATGACGTCTACCTCATTATTTGAAACATCCAGCATTGTAAGTAAATAAATATGTCTACACTAGGGCTGTCAAAGTTTTTTTTAAATTTTAACACACGATTTATCTGAAAATTAATGCACAATTAATCACGTCACATGACTTAGGTAGAGCCTGTTTGTGTATACAGTTTATGGTCTGTGTCTGTGTCACCACTGGGTTTGTCACCCATCCGCTGAATTATGGTAGCAAACGTCCCATACTTGAGGATTAAACCGCACGTCCCATTTTCAATCAATACAGGTATTTCCGTCTTGAATGCAGCATCATCCCACCCATGTTCTGTGAAGACCCGTCCCACTCCACCAGTGATCAGATAAAACTCACTGCTGTTGTTGGTTTGATCATGACAAGATTGGGGAAATTCAAACTCTTGGTTTGACAGTGTCAGTGCTAATGACTATCAGACTAGCAGTAAACCATGTCTGTGGGTGTTTCCTCTGGCGGAAGGTGGCCTGTCAGATGTACGGCAGCTTCAGGAGGACAATATTCTCCATTCACAATGAAGCCTGTGATGTGATTAGTTTATGAAGGTTGAGGTGTGCAGTCAGACACATAGGCATTTGTTTAATACACCAATCAATATATAGTGCTGTAAAATTGCATCCTTAAATTGTAATGGATTAACTGTCTGGGTATATGAACAAATAAATACAAGTAATATTAGTATATATAATATTTAGTATTTTAATCGTTTGACAGCCCAAGTATACACATAACAGAAAATATAGAGATATATGAGATCTCGTTTGATCACCTCTCCCTCTCTTTCACACATAAATACACCTCAATTATGACAGTGTGCGTGAGAAACTGGCCATCCTCGCTGGTAATGTGTGGTTCAGACAACAGACAGAATCATTTTTTGGTGAAAAGGTTATCATGGATGAGAGAGCCAAAAAAAAAAAAGAAGACAAAGTGGAGAGGGAGACAAACAGATGAGTCTGGCAGCCTGCTTTCCTTTACTGATTCACTGAAGGTTTACATATGTGTCATTGTGTATGACAACATATGATGTAACCAACTGTTTACAACCATTGATTTGGGTGTTTATTATGCATCTGTCCATGACACTTGGATCTTGATGTGTATTGTAGCACAAGTTTTTTTTTACCCTCTCATACTGTAGCTATGATGTGGAGAACGACCTATAATAATACATTTGCAGTCATTGTAATTATACATTATTAATTTCTAATTATGCAGCATCTGACACATTGATAAATGCTTTACTATAAAAAGAAGTTCGTAATGTCTGCTGAAACAAAGGTGAATGTACACAAATGTCAATTTATTAGGTATAAGAGTTGCTTTTTTTTTTAAAGCCCACTGGTGCTCTGCGTACTCCTCTGGCAACAGCCAGGGTGATTTTTTTCATTCTTTTTTTTTTTTTACTTGAGTCTTCTGAAATACAGTAGAACACTTTAACTGGGACAAAATCTGGTAAAAATCATGTCACATGCACTGGGTCTAAATTAATCTAGGGCGCACTGTGACACTGCAGCCTCTCAGGTGGCTACCGTAGATTATTTTTATACCCACAGAGTCATTTTCTGGAGTGCCAGGACAAATTCTCTTCTCTCTCCCTCTCTCTCTCTCTCTCTCTCTACCACCCTCCACATTAAACTCTTCTCTTCCTTTTTTGCTCTCTCACCTTTCTCTCGCATGTCTATATTCATTCTCTCCTCTTTAACCAAGTTATAAGTAACTTAGCGCCATCAAACTGAACGTGTCTCTTTTGTATGCACCTCAACTATAACTCTGACACTTTCCCCCCACAGCCATTCTCTCTCATCCCTCTCTCTCCTCAATATATCTTACAGTCAGGTAGAGCAATGTCCTATTCTCAGTATTGCACCTATTTCCTCATATTCATCTTCTTCATCTCATGCAATATGCCCTCTCCATCTTTGTGCTGTTTCTTTTCCATGCCTCTAGCTCTGTCAAAAGGTTAGCCTTTGCCTCCTACATTCTTACTCATTCTCTTCTCTCTTGCTCCTTCTCTCTCTCTCTTTATGTGTTATATATATATATATACACACACACACACACATATATATATATATATATGTATATACAGTACACACACATACAAACAAAGACACACACACACACACATACAACAATCTCACTCCTCTCCCTGTTCTCATCTCCAGTCTAACCTGAATCCCTTCAACTCTTGCTGTCTTCTCCTTCCTCTTTATATCCGTCTCCCTGCTGCTTCCACTCCCTCAGTTCAGTTTCTACCTTTGAGAAACTATAGCCCTCTTCTGGTTGGTTGAGGAGATGTTCAGGATTTTCAGCATCTAAATAAGGGAAAACAGTACTTACTTAAAGGCTGTATATTTCTATTGTACTGCATTAGGAATGGAGGCCCAGAGATCTGTCTTCAATCACCATTTATCAGCATTAGTTTTGTCAGGTTCTTCTCAACACCTGGATGCCAGCTGGCGCCTGTTGTCCAAAAAAACACTGGCACACAAACATTCTGATAAAGTGGTGCATGACTTAGAATAATAATTAACAATGAAGTGAGAAAATGTTAAAGCTCGGAATCGTCACATTTTCTTCCACCACAGCCCTTTCCTTCCTGCCAAGTAAGTGACAGCAGTATCTTTTTTACAGATACATCTTTGTCCAATGTCAAGAATGAATCCATGCTCTGTATTACTGCAAAACCTTGTCAGACAAACATGGTCAGTCGTCAGTGAATGGATTTCAGATAATAACACTGTCAGCTTTGGCCACTGACATTTCAACCTTTAGCTCTATCTGTATCACTGCATATTACTGCACTGAATGACTCATTGGTTTAAGATGGAGTCTTTATATTTTTGATGTGGCCTATTTCATCTCTCTTTTCCCAAATGCAATGACCTCTTCAGATCCCAATTTCCCTGTTGTCTCAGCTTCAGCCTCAACCAGAGTTGCTGTTTTCCTGCTGCGTCCCATCCTACATCTTTAATTTTTCCTTATCATCCAACTGCCACTGATACTCCATGTAGGTCAATAAAGAGGGCACACATTCACACAAACACCCTGTCTTCTCTCTCTCTCTCACACACACACACACACACACACACAAATAAATGCACACAAACTAAAACACAGTGATAAATTGCATCAGCAAAAATACTCACAGTATTCATGTAAAACACATTGGAACATAGATGTGAGTGCATCCACACACTCATACACGTACACTTCATACAGTTCACAAGTTGGCATCGTGACAGATATATCTGGGCCTCAGTTTGTGGTTGTGTTTTACTGGCTATATTTCCAGGGATTTTTTACTATCTGTACATCCATTTATGTGAAAAAAGGGGGAAGCAAATTACTCAACTTCCAATGACACTGTTCAATAAAACACCACCAAAGGGATTAACTAGAATTTCCACCTCACTGTTTTATGCCCCAGCCAACCAGTCAAGTTGGAGTTTACACCCATGTCTGCACACACTCATATAATACATGTCGTGAAGCCCAAGCAAAACAGAAGAGCTAAATAGTCACGACAGTTTCAAGATGGGCACCCAAGATGTGTATCCAACCAAATGTGGAATCGGGTCACACGCTCCCTTTCTGCTCCTGCGTTACAGAGTCTATCAATAGCCATTTTTGCCAAACATTATGGTGTCACAATGAAGATGACCTTTAGGATACAAAATATCATCACATCACTATTTTATCCTGTTAGATATTTTCATTGACATGTGTCATAATCAGTCCATGAATCCTTGGGTTTTGGTTCAAAACACTTTGCGTAAGGTGACAATGACCTTGAAACTTGACCTCTGCCCACGTAATTCATATGAGTTGATCTTTGATTCTAAATAAATGTCTGTATCAAATTTGAAGAAAGTCTGCCCTCAAGGCATGTATGAAATATATTGTTCACAAGAACAGGGGCAGGTGGAAGGACGACCATGGAGCGTCGTTGACACTTTGGCATAAAAGCACCAGAGTTGAGGAGTCTTGTCCCCACTTCTCTTCTCCCCCCGAACAGTCTAACAAGAACTCCACTGCCACCAAAGTAAATCCCAGAGAAAAGCTTCACAAAAGCCTTTCCTTGGTAAACTTAAACCCTGCTCACACATACACATGCAAGCACAAGCTCTGACACACACACACACACACCCTGCAGAGAGTAATAAATCTCATCTAGATCGCACAGCTATGATGGACTAGGTTGACATAGGTGGTCTGGGGCCTGTCAAGGCAAGCAAAGCACTTTGCCCCTTTCTCATTCAATTTATCCCCACCTCTCTTCCCTTTTATCACTCTTTTTGCTCCACTCTTTTTCAGATTTCCCTTTTCTTCTCCTTCTCTGCCTGCCTTGCCCCTTCGCTCTCTTTCTTTCTATTTGATCTCTTTATGATTCATTTGAAGCTCAGCTGTAAAAAAAAAAAAAAAAAAAAAAAAAAGGCTGGTAATTGTCCTGTAAAACTGAAGGAGACACAGATCAAAGGCAGATTCAGTTTCATATTTTTGATCAGAGACAAACTGCTGCGTTTCTTTAATTGAACTAGATGGCTCAGTGTAATTCAGGGTTGTGGCTGAATGTTGTCGATTTTGTAGTTTGATTTGTAGTTACTCAAAAGCACAACAACAATACTGCATGCACATAAAATGATAACATAAACTATTGTACTGTGACATTTAAAGCTGAATGGACAGCGGATTTTTATGAACGCTATACATTGTCTTTTCTCACATTGCACATTGTGATTGCCTCCTCTGCACATCCAGCACCTGCAGCTTTTATGCTTTGGCTCTATGGATCAATCGACAACTCACATTGTGCATCTATCTGTGAGCAAATATAGTTTGCCTATTCTGTAGCAAAGTCCAGTTTTATACAAAAGCAGTATCGAGACCACAGTTTTAGCCATAATATATAAAATACATCTCCAATTACATTAAACCAAGCTCACTGCAGTTAACAGATCCTCTGACAGCAGCCACGAGGGCAACTGGGCAGTGGACCACCTCAAAAAGTTTTGGCATGTCAGAAATCCATCTAATATTTTAAGAGCCAGATCGTTCCCACAGTTAATCAGCATGTCAAACTGTGACTGATGTGAAATTTGCCTCAATTCTCAAATGCGTTAAGACGACCAATTCAGGACTGAAATAGAGAACCTAAATAGTGTCTGCCCAGATTTAAAAACTGATAAACTTTCTCTTACTTGGGAGATAATAAGGTAAAGTGTGGATGTTGGTTAAAAAACAGATGGCAGTGGTACTTGGCCAGATGTTGGCAGAAGCATCACATCACACTAAACACCCCGTAAACGTGTCTTTTACTCTCAAACACAAATTCAGTACTGTGTAAAAGCAACCTAAAATTGTCTGTGTTACGTTACCTTAAATGGAAGGGACTTCTCACTGCAAGGGCTAATGGGTAGAGACTGGAGGCTGCTGGCAGGACTCGTCTCTGTGCTCTGTAAAAGACAAGAACATAAACATGAAAATAACACCAGGATTAGTTTGGTGGTATACATTGTAACTGCAGCTGGAAAGCTAGTGATGTGAAGAGAATGAGTTTCACGGGATCAGTCTCAGTTAATACTCTTCTGTTTCTCAAGCACAATAAAGGCACCTGCTAGTATTTTAGCTTTTAATCCTTCCAACTTTGTTTTGTTGTTAAGTGATACTGGCAAAATCATTACACCCAGATGTCTAGCTGCTCATTCAATAAGGAAATAGAGAAGGCATAAAAGACCACTTCTGTCAAGATAGGCGCTCATTTAAGCTGCTACACCTTAGCATAGTAGTATTCTTTTCACAGAGGATCTGCGGGATGATATTACATCTAGTCTCTTGATTTAGACTGGAAGCACCTTTGGCACTCAGAAATGTACAATGACTGGTTTTAGAGAACTTAGCTAAATTGCTGTATACTGTGTTATGGATGATGTTATATTGTCTTTAGGGATGCACCGATGCATTGGCTGAACATTGGTATCGGTCAATATTCGCCTCATTGAATGACATCAGCTATCAGAAAATACTGATGGCAGTGGCTGATGTTTATCTGTTATGTGGCATATTGTGCTCATTTGGAGGAGAAACCTGTTTTTTTCACTCTTCTTTGGGGGGACAATGACTCTTATGAGATGCAAAAGGGTGCGTGCACGTTGAATTTGTTAAAGTCAAGTGATGAAAATGTGAGTTGTATGTGAATAATGAAGGTTTCTTGGTTTCCTTTACAGAATAGAGGAATAAATTACAGAGAAAATCATCAGTACCAGTATCAGCCATCGGCAAAATTGTTATTTTATACACCAGTATCGGTATCGGCCCAGAATTTCACAATCAGTGCATCCCTAATTGTCTTGGACTCTTACATAATCCCTGTGTTTCTAACGCCAGCTGTGGTCAGACACATTTTGGCTCTGACCAAAAGCAGGGGCAGCCACACACACACAACCTGCACACAGCACAGAGCATACATTAACATGACACAGTGAGCATGATGGTGTCACATGTAGACACCCACACAGACACACACAGACAGACACCCTATTAAAAAAAAAAAGAACAGAAAAGAAAAAAATCAGAGGCTGATTTAAATGTCACCTGTAAAAGTTTATGATAGGACAGATGTGCGAGCATGAGAGGGCTGAGAGTCCCGTCTTCAACCAGGACTGACATTCATGTAATGCTGCATGGTAAGGACATGACAGCCCACACCAAGGAGGCTATGACATGTTACATGACAAAGAAAATGACAAGGAACAAGGAAAGGTAAATGAAGTATGAACAAACTACTTGTTCCGCATGCTTGGTTTTCTGATGAGGGCTCTTTCTTGCCATCTGCTGCCCTTTTGCAGATTTGTATGCAAACCAGTCCCTCTGTTGTTTGTTTGAGTGAAATGACCACACATTCAAGATGTCTTCAAAATGTGCTTTTTAGGCTAAAATCTTGATGCTTTTGGCATATTTTTGGCCTAATTTGAGGTGTTGTAGGTAGCTTTGGAAAAGCCCAAATCTTTGCACAGTATAAACTTGATGTTTTATTGGTTTGGCTGACCTTTTAAAGAAGCATACCTCCCTATCAGAATTATAGGTGTGCTATGGCGTCAGGCCCTCAATGTGTCATTGGTGATCAATGCCTTTACCCATGTACAGACACCCACACTCTCTCTCTCTGTCTGTCTCTCTCATTCCCCTCTCTAATGCTTACACATTCTCTTTAAGGTCACCCCTGTCCCACAGGCCTTAACACACAACTGTCCCCACAATTAGATGTGGTTCAGTAAAAAGCCTTTCAGATTTAAGAATGGGGGAAAGCTGGCTGGGAGCTCTGGATTTAATGACTTGCACTACCCAGAAGCTAAATGTCTAAAGATGATGAATGGCCTAAGAAAAGAAAGCAGGTTTTGTAGCTTGATACACCCCTTTAATCACATCCACACATCAGTTAAATGAAGAAATGAAAACCTTCAGATAACTCAAGATACATTCATGCCCACTCTCTCTCATTGACATTAGGATTTCTATTGAAAGGAACCACAGTTACCACACTCTCATGCAATTTAGTGAGTTCTCTGACAAATACAAGGTGAGGTCATTGAATTGGAAAAATGTATGGGGGATTACATTCGTCTTTTTTTTAAGGCTGGTGAGCTCTTATGTTAAAAACTAAAACTGTGAAGAAATGGTTGAATGTTTCACATCTCCTTCCTACACACCGACCCAGAATTTAGCCCACCTGGACTTTTATAGATATTGATGGGTAACATATTGGCTAACCGTTGCATGACATAATCCACATCTTTCCACAAGCTGGTGTTAAAAATGACTGCAGAGGTGAATGCCACCTCCTGAAATGCAATGAACAACAGCATTTTCAAATACATTTTATCGTATCCAAAGCTATCTTTGTAATGGCTTACCAGCAGCAAGACTGAGTTGCTGTCACAAGTCAAGCATCTGCCTCAAGGGTAAGAGTCACTGGGACGGATCGAGGTGCTCCAGAGGCACAAGCTAGCGGGGTCTGGCAGTGCATGTGTGGATATTGCACAACCATGCCCACACAGACTGTGAGTATATGCTGTTACAAGCGGGTGCATCACAGTTTTTGCTAGAATCCATGGCTGACATTGACAAATGGGGATCATTGTGCCAGGCAACATTTATGCACACATGGACAGTAGTGCTTTAGAAATGTTCTTCTGCATAACTGACAGGATAAACTACTGAAAGGGAGATAAATCAAGGATAGGTGGAGTCTCCGTAGCTGGCAAATATATATTAATTTGACAGATATGATGCACAATAAATACAGGAAATTATAAGATGCGATGTAATATCTGGCCTGTTCATCATGCATGCCAGTGTAATGACAAACATCCCTCTGTGATTCCAGTAAGCAGCTCTTTTGTCAACATCTTTTGACAGTAACTGAGAAACTGTTGTTTTGTTCTGTCACTACCTGTCACAGTTGACAACATCACTTTTTTACAGATTAGTTACATCTTATCAGGTGAAAAAAGCCCAATGCTTGATGCAGCTGAAAGCATTTAGTATCTGTGTTGTATAAGAAGATCACTCTCATTCACTGATGTTTCTACGGAAACAGCAGTACAGCCATGGTCATTTAATTAGTATATTTACTGTATGAGAGGAAAACCTAAGAGTAAAACACTGGCAGTGTCTGTTACATTGCCAGTGTTTTAGCATCTATTCTCTTTCTCTATTTGGGTTATTCAAGCATGCTATTAAGTCAACAATATTTTCAGCCCGTCTTTGAAACCACTTACTGAATCTGATATTGTTGTGACTGTCGACACAGAATAGATCAGATGCAGAACATCTAGGAGATATCCGACGTTTGGTCTTCATCACCCGATATCAAAACTGTTAGATTACACTGCAAGCCTTTTATGATAATCTCTGAAATGACTCTCTATTCTTTCTCAATTGTTTTAAAGATGACTGAGGCAGACTGAGCTATGTGACGGAGAGGAGAGGAGAGGAGAGGAGAGGAGAGGAGAGGAGAGGAGAGGAGAGGAGAGGAGAGGAGAGGAGAGGAGAGGAGAGGAGAGGAGAGGAGAGGAGAGGAGAGGAGAGGAGAGGAGAGGAGAGGAGATACAAGTTAAGGTAAACAGAAGAAAGGAACAGACAACTGGGGCTTCAATACCAGAAGGTCATCAAATAAAATGCAAAGCATATAGACATGTCAAGTCAGGCTCCCTTAGCAACAGAAAGGATTACATCTGCTGATAGAAGTTAACAAAATTTGCAAGTTAATGACACAACAGTGTAAGCAAAAGGGGCAAAGTATCACCTCTTTCATATTCATGTTCTGTTGCCTTAGACCCTCTGTCTCTAGTTCTCTCTCTTGTACTCCCCTTAGTCTCTCCATCATGTTTATGTCCCTTTCTGCTAATTATTATTTTTCATTTTCATGTCTCATGTGTCTCTCTCTTGCTGTGGTCCTCAGAGAAAAACACAGACAAACAGTAAAGGGAAAGAGATAAAACCATCCATATGCCTCTGTGGACTGTAATTCACGGATAGGTCCTCACAGCTAACTTTGATCTTAGTTTAGAGGTACTAATGGTGGGGTGTTAGGGACAGTCTGGTCAGCCTTTTATATGTCTCTTGTGCATTTGTATTTGTGTGTGTGGGTCTGTATAATATTGCTGTATTTGATAAAAGCCATCCCTCATGTAGATAACAAGAAGATAACGGGCAGACATTGCTAATGGATATTCTTTCAGCTCAACTTCCAGGGCTTATAGTATTACTGACATCCCTCTTTGCTATGTAAATGTTGTAAACACTTTTAAAATGGGTATTAGTAAATATATGGAGACTTTAATTTCCAAAACACAACATTCATAAGAAAATAATAAGCACCACTAAAAACCACCTTCAAAGTAACTAGTACTGTTGAAGATGAGGTCACAAAAACTTTGAAAAACCTACAATTGTCTTGTCTGAACCATTTTCCAAAATAGTTGGGAGAATTATTACTCCGTCTTGGCATTGACTTTAAAACTGAAATGTACATTCAGTGGTTGATTGTGGGTTTTATCATTATGAATGAGAATCTACTTCATGTCAAGCTCTTTGAAAATTGCAGTTACCCCAGCTAAACCACCCAAATCAGATTTACAGCATTTTTCTGCTATTATATTAAAAACTCTCAATGAATAATACAATGTAAATGTTCCTCAAGTTTAAAGGCTGAAATACAATTAGGCTCAATTTACATTCTAGTTTAAAAGCAACCCCACTGTTAAGTGAAGACAGCATGACCACACAGGGTGGCCATCAATATGGTTCCCTGATTTTTACAGTTAAACCTTTGTGCAGCTGTTGCAACGTAAGCTAATCACGTCTATAATGGCGAGGATGTAATTTTACTAGTTTCCTGACATTTACATTGAGATGGCCTCGTAGCCTGGGGTAAACTTTAGGTTTAAGCAGGAAAAAGCATTTAAAGTGCAGGGTAATACTCAAGAACACGGGGATTAATGTGTGGAGTGTGTATGTGTGCACATAAAGAACGTGATGGCAAATGCTCAAATAAGCTTTCCAGTTTCCTCCTCCGAATGTAGAATCTGATTAAATTAACAAGACAAAGTGATTATGGAGACCTTTTATAGGCGGAAAAGCATCCACTTTGAGATGATTTCATGGAGCTGAAATAGAGCTGATTAAAACAGGGAGTGAAGAATTTGTCAGCGGAGCACTGTTTTGGTTCCAGATGAAATTGCTTCATATTATTTTCTAACCCCTTACCCTTACTGTTTTAACACAATCTGATGAATTTATAACTTGATCAGAAAATGGCCTGTCAGTGTAGTGCATGAGAAAAAGCCATAACTTTCAGCTTCATGTTGTGGTATTCATGCGCTTTGTAGCAATGGAGTGCAGGAAGGATCACTGATTATAGTAGCGTTCAATGAATAATCTTGAACTTCAAAGTTAATGTCTTCATTTGAGTATAGAGTTGTGGTGAGAAGAGCCTGGCTGTCTCTGTCTGTCTGTGCATGATGTGTAACCCACCTCCTGCAGTGTCCGTCTCAGTCTTAAAAGCAGGGTTTTGACAGCAGTACAGTCTTGCTGCATCAGTCTGAGTGGAAGGGCTTCCAGCCCTGGGGGTAAGGACTCATCTTCCCTCCCCAATCCCAGCCCCAAGCTCCAATCAGCGGGAAGCAGGCTTGTGGGACGGCTGGGCTCCCTAGAGGATAGAGAGAGAGTGAAGGGAAAAGAGAGAAATGAAGAGTTTTAATATAAGTATGAGTCAGTGTGAAAACTTGACCAGTTACTTCTCCTTCTGCAACCAGAGAAATCTCATCCTGCCTTTGGCGATTACCAGTGGTGTTCATTCATTATAGTGTAATATCAATATTCTGCTTCTTCCTCCACTCTTCCTTCTACTGTACAGACATGATCTGAACCACTCGCAAGCCTCATTCAGCTCACAAAGCTGGCAAAGACTCACAAGACATGTCAAGTCACCCTCACAAGCAAGTCACAAATAATGACATGATTAGTCATTACATACTGTATAATGCCTGAAATACTCAAAGCTACAGGTACAACTACACTGTTCATGTACAAGTTGGAAGCATGGGCTATAAACATGAGGCCATCTTAGATCCCTGCATTGTGGTCAGTTTTGGAGGAGCTCTGGAGCACCAAGTAGTGGAAGTGCTATTGGATGAGTAAAAAAACATACATAGAGGGTTTACCGAGCCTCTTAATATTACCAGTCAAGTCAGTGTAAATCAGTTATGAGTTTTGGCTTTGCTCGCTAACATTCAGTTCACAAACAATAAAAATGCATTGATTTCAGAAATAGGATGGAAAGAAAGCAGTGTGACACGTGAGGAAAATGAAGAGATTAACTGTCCTCACGAATCCAACTCTTTGTGTTTCCACTTTCAAACAAAGTAAGTTGAAGCACAATTTCCAAATCAAACTTCACAATTTCATGGTCCTCACTGTTCCACAGCATTAAGTGAGTCTCCTATTGACTGTGTTCTGACAATGTGGCTCCGAGGGGAAAAAAAAAACCCAGCGGCATAAACAATAACTTGTCAGCATGTGGAACAATGATGTGTACAATTAAATGCAACACGGAAAACTACATCGTCTACACAGCCATTATAAAGATCTATCTGCATCACACTGAGAGCAGTGGTGAGGATTTTGAAAATTTTGTAGAATTATAAAAAAGGACAATGGAGCGAAAAGATAAGAAAAAAAGAAAGACAGACAGACGAGAGAATACAATGGTCCAAGATCTCCAACGCTCACGGTCCATAGCAGCTGCACTGTAGGAAGCCCCGATTTCATTTTTATGAGAACTGTTTTCTATGATAAGTCTGTCACCAACAGACAAAATGTTTGTGAGTGTAGCCACATACGCATTATTACATTCAAAGATCAAAGAGGCTAAAGCACACAGGTCCATCTTCTAATCCTGCATCTCACCATCATTATCAGCTCAAAGGGATACTTCACTGTCAAGAGCTTTGAATCATTATAGCCCATCACAACTATGTGATCCTGTCTGTGTCCTTCTCATATTGAATGTTCTTAATTTTGTGTTCTGTGTTGTTGTGTTCACAATTATTCTTCTGCAAAAACAACCTTATGTGTTTGTGCATGTGACTGATTGTATGACTGCTGGTATGTGTAAGCATGTGTATGTGTGTGGAAGATCCCTCAGTTGGAGCACTGCATATCAAACACTTTTTTTTGATTTAACAAAGCCTTGAGAGTTAAACACAGCAGGGCTCCTGGCTACTTGAATGATAGAAGAGATTAAATCTCTCCAAAGAAAGATAAGTTCAGAAGTCAGTGTTTAAGGCTTGGTTATTAACAAGCATCTGAACTAATGTCACTGTTTTCCTCTACAATGCAATCACATGAAAGGTGGAGCTGGGGGTGCATTTCAACACCAGCAGCCCTATCTTACACCTGGCACAAGGCACAATGCAAGTGTCTTGGATTGTCTCAGACCAATGCAGACGTCATTTTACCCTCCAGCGAACATATCGTTTGAACGGCAAATACACATGCAATTTCATGTGCACCCATGGGTGTGTTAGTCTTAAAATGAGATAGCAGGTGCCTTGTTGGCACATTGCTATCTTGTGGCAGTGACTACGCTGCGCCTCACCTGCACCTGATCAACCAAACTAGAGCCCACTGTGTCATATATGCAAAATTGCAAACACACCTGCCATTTAAACAGAAAGGGAGATGGTACTCTGAGTGTTATTGGATGTAACACCCAAACACTTCCATTAATAATGAGGGGATTAAGCAGGTGTCACAGCAACTGTTGGACACACCCTAAGACCATCCACTTTGGATCGTTAAAAAAGAGCCCAAACAATAGGGTGAGATCAACCAAAGGTCTCTTTTAATTATCTGTCCCTTTTGAGGACACAGTCCATTAAACAGTAAACAGGCTTCTGGAGCAGTGCGTCTTTGGTGTCTGGTGCATAGCCTCTGCTCTTTTTCTTACCCTCAACGTCTATTTAGTAAAGCAAAGGACACATTTTGGAAGGAACTTTCAGCAGCAGTCAGGATTGCTCAGCGTCACCACACTCTTCATCTTTCTTTGCCTTGCAGGCATCACTGAAGCTCAATCAAGACACCACAACTACAAATACTGACCTTATCTTTAAAAAACTATGTCTTCATAGTCATTCATTGCTTGGAGCCACCTTTACTTGTTATGTCAGTTTTAGAGTTTAAGTTTCACCAGAAGCATATTTTTCAACTTGTGATGTAAGACTACTTTATATTCTGTCAGCCATGAAAACAGTCTCAAAGCAAAGATCAAGCTCACCTTCTGTTGTGTAGTTTCAACTGAAGAATTATGTGACTGATGTTTCAATTTAGTCTGTTAAGCCTCAACCTACACCTTACCTTAAACATGCAAGATGGCGAGCACATCAGGAAAACAAATACTTCATGATGATTTTGTTTGTGATCATTATGAACAAGATGGCAGCTTTTGTGGTTTACATTTTTGATATTCACTGTTTTATGAGTTTTTATTGGATAATTATGGGTAATAACAGATGAATACATTCTCATTTTAGGATAGAAATCATTAAAAAAAAAAGTTTATAGATGAGTATGGGTACCTTTTGCACTCTTTCGCAGCATCATAACTATATAAGGGGTTCGAATTTGAGATGTAGAAATTAGAAAAATTCTTAACCTAGAAATGTGAAAATTTAGAAAACATAATGAAGACACTGGTAAGAGTGAAATTAGTGATCTGAAATTGAAAAGCTTTGAAAGGACAGATAATCGACAGTACCCAGCCGGAAGTAAAAACAACCTCAGTGAGTTCAGCAAATGCTGAAAGGTGAACCTTTAAAAAGCAGCATGTGTCCTTCTTTAGCTGACAATTAAAATGCAGGTGCAGTCAGCATTTGAATCAATAACAATGTGTATGATGACTCCTACTTGGCCCGAAGAGATTTTCCAAATGTCAAAACTGGGGAACATAGCGAAATCCAATTGAATCTTCAAGTGTGTTTCAAAATCAAACTATTCACTACAAATTGATTCTGTTGTTCCTTTCCTTTTCCCAGTCAAATAATTAAAGAATTTGAGTCCTTCTTACTTGCTTATGAAGTCTTCCTCTGAGTTACCTAGTCAAATACTCTGGAAGCACAAGTGGTCAATGTGATCTACAGTGCAGGCATGAGAACAAGCAAATATATTGCATGCAGTTAGAGCAGTTTCAGATCATTATAGTGATAAAATGTAACTTCCATCAATCCAGCCACCCATCTAATCCGTACAGGGTCACAGGGGCTGGAGCCAATCCCAGCTGGCATAGGACGGCAGTGGGGTAAATTTAACATATACTAGAAACAATATTTTTCCATGTAATACATTGGAAAATCTCAAGATGCTTCATGGACTACATTTCTCTCCATCCCTTTTTGAAAGCCAGTAAAGCGTAGTTATGGACCATTAGGCCAGTTCAAATGACGACCGCCACCTCCAAACTGTTACAGATTCATCAAATCATAAGCTAAATTCCCACATTAACATTTCTCTGCCAAGTTGTGATATTTTGACAGAAGTGCATAAAGGGTGACTGTGTATCTCACCTTCGTTATGACATTTTCAAAAGGTGAGGTGAGAAATACCAACCTCCTGTCTGAAATAAACCACCAAGACAACCAGCCAGTTCACAGTCTGCATATCAAGAAAAGTAAGAAGGGGAGGGGTGGCTGTGAAGAGAGGCAGACATAATCGAAGAAATGAGGTCTTTATCATCAACAGACTGGGTTCACTTTGACTGATGGCCATTTGGGGGAGAGGTGAGAGGAAATTAGATGCTTTTTGTCCCATTCTCCCAGAAAAAGTAAACAGTGTTGGGGAGCAGTAAGTCAGAAAGCAAAATCTCATGGAAAAATGTACTTCAAGCGAAACAAGGCCATATCACTAAAAGATCACCCAACTTAAAGCCACTTCAAAGGCGGAGGTCATACCAAACTGCTCCATCAGGTTCACCATCCTGCCCTTTCTTTTTCCTTTTCACTGTCATCTGCTGCCTGCTTCCACCACGCCTCTCCCAGTCTACCCCTCCCTCTGGCCATTTCCATTCATCAGTCTTTCTTACTTTTCTCTGTTCACCTGCACGTCCCTCATCCCCAAGTCCTCGTCTTTTGTTTCTACAGCTCTCCCCTTGCCCCTTCACCTCTCCCCATTCCCATCACTTTGACAACCTGCACACTAAACCCATGCGTTATCAAAGCCTAAGGTGTCCCCGCTGGGATTCTGTTGAGCACTTCAGACAAATGTCGATGAAGCCTGTCGTCTTTTGAGGACATGTGAGCTCTGTGTGTCAAGCAGCGATGGGTGATTTTTTTCAACCCATCTATTAAACTAGTGCTTTTGTCCCTGTTTGGCATCTGAGGTAAAAATGAACTTTCTCCACTTATTTCTCTGTTGGACCACTCTGTTATCTACACGGGATAAGTTGTGTGTAAATAAATGACATAAGATCAATCACGCTCTCTTTTCTCTGACAGCTTGTGTCAAGTGGCAAAGCACACTTCTATGAGAACGTTGTCTTTTCTCTCAAAGTTATTCTTTTTCTTTATTTTGTGTTGTCTGTTTTGTCACTTTTTCTATTTCTCTGTGTTTCTCTGAGCTTGACACTGTGGCCCTTTCTCTTGCTTTCACCGGGGTTCAAGTCTGGATTCTTCTTTTACCCATGTGGTGCACAACAAACCCACAGAGCTACAAGAAAACGAGTGGGAGAAGGGTTCAAACATCCACTAACCTCCCCTGAAACAATAATCATAGAGGCGCCCTTATGGAAAGTCTTTCTGTTTCAGGGAACTAGGGGTGGAATATTTCTGGCTCAACAAAGCAGCTGAGGGCTGTAAGTGTGTTTTACTGTGGGCAACATTTTTAAAAAATGGGAATACCACTAAATCTCACAAGTCATTTCTGGGTCCATTGCCAAGCTGTCTGATGCAGTTGAAATGGCACTTTGTCATGATTTTATTATTTCAACAAATTAGCCAGCTTTATCTCCAATGAACAATTGCAACAATCTGCAACTCAGTTCCAACAGCACTTTGTATGTGCTGACAGCATAAGAAGTAGGTCATGTGGAGCAAGGCAACATAAAGGATGTAGATGAAGGACCGACAGATACGCTGCACAGAATCCGTCACACATCAAGGTTCATATCACAGCTCATTCTGTAGCACAATCAGTTTTTACGTTGGTGACCACATGTTACTCTAAGCTTGGCTATGTCCTAATCACTTAATCAGGAGGATCTGGTGGGAATTAAATGAAAAGAACTGAAAAAATAACGAACACCATAGTTGATGCTGTCTGAAAGAAATCTCCCTTCAGTCATTTCAGAGGAATAAATTGTGCAGAATACCTGTTGAACTGCAAAAAAACCTGGTTTGTCTGAGAGAGGAACACAATTTGCAGCTGGAGGTGAGGTGGTTATTTCAGATACAGTAGGATTGGCAACTGCTGAGCTGCCGTGTGTGTGTGTGTGTGTGTGTGTGTGTGTGTGTGTGCGCACATGACCAGGTCAAAGCATATATTTTTGACCACAGTTACAGAAAGAGACAAAGTTGTTTTTCCAACTAAGTGCCAGTGTGATGTACAGATAATTATCCCACACGTATACATACAAGAGCAAGCATGCACACACACACACACCAAAAAGTACACTGCACAGTTGAAGACAAGTCTGTTCAGTGATGATAGATGTTATACAGGCAGGGAGGCCGTTCCTCTACTCAGGGTCATCTGTCTTCTCACTGTCATGAGCCGATAGCCTGACACTCACTCTATTTCTCTCTTTTCTTACAGCTCGCTCTCTTGCTCTCTCCTTCTTACACACACACAAACTAATACACTACACCTTTGAACAGGTTATACGCACATGAGTGCAGGGAATAAGACTCTAAGATAAGAGTTGATTAAGAAGATTACACAAGTGGACAGAGAGCTAATTTGAATTCATAAAGATGTAGTGTTACACCAGCTAGTGTCTAAAACTGCTACTGCACGACCATGTCATGTGCTAATTGCAACTGAACATGGGGATTAAAGTGCAATTTGATGTCCCTTTTACAGTCTTTTAAGACTAATTACACAAAGAAAGGAAAAGTAAACGGGCAGAGTGTGAAAAATACCTCCTTCCATTGCACCATTTGTCTTTTGCTCTTGTTCTCACAATTTAGTTTCCCCTCGATACTCTTTTCCCTTCCATTCCTTTTAATCCCTTCCTTTTCCCCTTCTCATGCCCTGTCCTTTTCTCTTTCCTCCTCTCCTTTCCACATATAGTTTTTCACCTTTTGTCTTTCCCTACCCCGCGCTCTCCTCTCCATCCTTGTGACTCACTCCTCTCCTCTATGAAGCCATTTCTCAACAGCAGCATTAGAAGTGATCCATTTCAGTAACCTGAAAAAGCCAATTATCTGCCTTTTTATGACTTTCATTATTTTACCACTCACACAGGGTTATATCACCGGGGCTCTTGGCTCCCAGCACTGACACATACCTGCATGCACACAGGAAGTAAACAACTTGCACACAGGACCGGCAATGAAAAGACACTCAGCCCTATATGCACACCTTGAGGTCCAGGTTAACATTATGCTCAGTTGTGAGTGAGGAGACATAATGACGGCTAAGCAAATCAATTATGCGTGATTGAAGTGCATTATCTTTAGCAGCAGTGGTTTGCACCCTTGTCAGTCAGCAACATTAAGACAGCATTGTTTGAGAAGTAATAATAATAGAGGACATTCATTATTTTTTTTACTGACAGTGAGGAACATATTTATGGGGACAATTCCATATACAATGTGTGTCTGGTTGTGTGTATGCTTATCATGTCGACATCTGTGTGACATGTATGTGCTGGTGTGCACGCTCAAGTAAAGTGAACAGTATACCAGAGCTATGGGAGAATGATTGTCCTCATTTGTCACTCCTTCTTTCCACCTGACAGACACAGTGTACTCATTTGCATTCAGCACCTGAGGCTACAGATGTTTAATGCTGCCATTAAACTCATCTCCGACATAAAGTGCATCTGTGACTAAAGAGTGAGCACAAGCCAAGCTCCAGGCAGTGAACCTAATGGTGAATTCAAGTCTTCAGACACAGAAAGGGGAGAGAATATAAAACTAATGTAATATGGCAAGGGTAACTTTCTGATTAACCTAATTGTCCTTTCTGTTTTCCTTTGCTCTGTGCACTTTGAATATGTGCTTGTTCCCCTGGAAATCTCTCTGCTTTAACCTTTGCTCTATTTTTCTCTCCCTGACTTAGTATCTAACTTAACTTCTGAGACTCCCCACTCTCCACCACCACGTTGGCATATGTGAGCATCATGATGATAATCCCATACAAAATGGCTGAAAACCAAAAATGTAGCTTTTTTTTCTGAATTCAGAATTTAGCTGCACTAGTTAATATCAAAACTTTCTGTGACCTGGAAAGGTGAATTTAATAATGGTCCCATGTGTCATTTTATATTTTCTGTTTCACTGAGCCATGCCACTCTAAATTAACCCTTTGATGCCTGCCTTATCAAATCATATCTGCATATTTTTAATTTTCATTCATATCATACTTGATATATGCAGCATTTTTTAATGTATTGCTCACAAATTGTGTTAAAATGTTTTATACATATGATTTTTAAAAGAAAAAGTATGACACTAATGATACAGAAGCCTCAAAAACTGTATGTGTCAGATATGTCAAAAGGTTAACTAAAATGAACCAAAACACAATATCCCTCTTGAGTACTTAACTCTTCAAAACACTGCTTTGAGTTCTCAAATTCCACCTCTGTGGTGCTTGGTGTTTGCTTATCTGCCTGTTTGTAATTTGCAATAATGAGAACTGAAGAAAAAAGCATGAATGCCGAAGGTGACAACAGATCACAAAAGCAACCACCGGCTGACTGAGGCTGCATTTTAAATATATATATATATATATATTTATAAACAAAAAATCAACAATTTCATGGTAAAAATGCAAATTCCCCTCCCAAAGGGAATAATTATTTGGAGGGCACATTAATGTTCATCTATTTTATTCAAGACTTAAGGACATGATAATTGTTGCACTATTTATAATAAAACCCTGGTGATAAAGGACTAAAGTTTCAATTGCCTTATGTGTTTTGCTTGTGTTTACTTAAGAGCCCTCAGCTTTGTCATACCTCACCTGACCCTGCAGCAACAAGAAGACAGAAGTGCAAAGGCTCAGGTGAGATTTGCAAAATAAATATTACGGCACTTCCATCAAAATCTACTTTATGTACCAAGTGTGTGATAATAAACTCTTAGCCTAAGTTGATAATATGTATCACAGTGGGGAATAGACGTGTAGAGAGAAAACAGAGGGGTGGATATGTACACTTCAGCTGCATATTCCCACTCTAGGACATGTTTTGGAGAGTGGACAAACACAGCGTGTAACTAATGTTTTATGATGATTGTCTGTATCAACATCAACAACACCAAAATAAATTAAAATGTTCTCTCCCTCTCCCTCTCTCTCTTGCAACTCATTTCCTGTTGTCACTGTCAGGCTGCCTAATTTCCTTTCACAGAGCCAAATATATTATCTAAGATGAGTCATAGTTCTAAACTGTTGTTATTTTGACAAAGTAGCTGCACTGATGAACAAAAGCCTCCACACTGAGTCAGAGCGAGGTGCAGATGTTTAGCATCACAGTGATCCTGCGTACAAGCCTTTGTTTTGACAAACTCGAAACTTCGAAAGTGAGGTCTGTGTCAAATGGTCAAACATGATATTTAAACATAACATTTAAACATTTCAACATTTATCAGCATCCCCCTTATTGATTCTAGATCATTTAGTCTTTGGTTAGAGGTCATGTTTTCTTGTTTTGTTGTGAGCACACAAACACTATTTCCTGTTAAAGATCACTTGCATGAGCACTGATTCTGATTCATGCATGTACTGTATGTGGGCACAGAGGGTGTTGAGAAATAATTGTTCATTTAAAATAACTATGCGTTGCCTTATTGGACACTATGGTCCTGATTTACTAAGATCCCATATAAGGAGCGCTAAATTGCATGCTCCTGGTAAAAGTTTGTGTGTCTGATTAGCGCACGCAAAACAGTTGACCTACTGAGAGTAACCCGTTAAATGACAATACGTGGAAACCGCAGTATTTAAATGAGGGTTTTCACATGGTAATCGCTTCCTCCATGGAGAGTGTGGACAGAGAGCTGGACGGCCGCAAATGCAGAATGAAATTTGATCCGATGGATTAATAGAGAAGGGCAAATAAACATTTTGTTGAGCGGCATGGGAGATTATCTGAGAGAAAGTAAATGTGGTTGGTAAAACGAGAAGAGAAGAGATTAAGTGAAGAGAGGAGATATAAGGCGAAGAACAAAAGAAAATTTGGTTTATCATAAAACCTCCGCAAACAGGGAAGAGATGCTCTGACCAGTGTAGAGCAGCAGGTGCAGCCCACTGTGTTAACTGAGCAGGTAACTGGGAAACCTGCTGTCATTCACTGGGCTGGAGGTGCGCACTACGACACAGAGCTCAGGTGGGACACTCAAGCCACACTCATATCTAAATGCCCTGACCTGAGGGATCAAAGACGGGGGGGTGGCAGCGATGCCGTGTCTCAGTCCCAGTCCCAGAGCTGAGCAGCCAGGCACTGGAAAGGAGAGGAGAGGAGTGCACTGGAGGAGAGACGTGCGGCCTGCGTAATGGCCCTTAAAGGACTTTTAACACACCTGAAAAACTGCTACAGTTCGCTGAATTGACACGGGCGCAAGGAAATGCAGAGATAAAAGATCTTTTGCTGGCAGGTACTCAATTTGTGGGCAAAGCTGTGGCAGTTAAGACTTGCCTTTCAAACGTGCCAAATAAAGATGCAAAAACAGCCACCACAATCAGGTTCAGTAAATCAATGAGTGTGCTAAATAAATCAAATAGATTTATCTATTCTGGCAGAAACGCCCATATTTACATATTCATTAAACACACTAACTGGATCGCGCATGCTATTTTGCTCGTTTGAGTGATGCGCTCCTTGGTTTGCCCAGTTAGTAGATCAGCTTCAACATGTGGTCGCACATGCAATCAAGTTTGCACTTGTTTTTACACACACACACACACACACACAAACAAATCTTTAGTAAATCAAGCCCTATGTGT
Source organism: Caranx ignobilis (assembly GCA_021432705.1). Taxonomy (NCBI): domain Eukaryota; kingdom Metazoa; phylum Chordata; class Actinopteri; order Carangiformes; family Carangidae; genus Caranx; species Caranx ignobilis. The sequence goes on along the minus strand of MU270014.1, from coordinate 43,924,160 downwards.
ATAGAGGGTATAATGAGGGTATAATGATGAAGTGAAATCTTTCTTTGGTTGTGTAGTCACACATAATTTATTGTACACTAACACAAGCTAGTAAGGATGTCAAAAGTGTGAGAGCTACCTAGGATAGCAGTGCTGGGAAAACAGTCAGAGTTCAGAAACACACCTACTGGCACTTCTAATGCTCACTAATTAACACACTAGATTTCTTTTATTCAATTCACACCCAAAAAGAAATGTAAAAGCTACACAATGTTTCTTGATAAACAAAAGCTTATCCTCCCCTCAGCCCTTGTGCGTAGCTTCTCCAACTATAGCATGAGTTGCTATGATCAGGAGAGCACAGCACAGTCTTGGTCTCTAAACAGGCATAATGGCAACAAACCTGGCAACTGTGATGACAAGACACCAGGATGATGAGCACCATCACTGCGCCCAGCTACTCTCTGCCAAAAGACTGTTACAACTCCCTCAATTTAGTGTGTTTACATTTCTGCTTTGAGCCAGTCCACCTGCTCCCATCCTGCTTTTACACTAAGCCTGGGTAAACATCTCTCTACTTGGCACACAGTCATCAGATTGATACTGATTTCATTATCTAACTCTAGGAAAGAAAGTAGAAAAGAATATATCCCCAGATGTTGAACTAGTCCTTTAAACTATACACGACCTCAGCCAGAGTTATGAGCTTCTGACTACAAATGCTACAGTATCCTGAAGACTGCTGTAAATATGGCTTTTTGGTATCTATGCAACAGATGAGGGAACTTTTCAGTAACAAGTTCTCATGGGAGATTTTCTGTTCTGTGTATGTTTTTGGTCCGTGGGTGTTTGGAAACAAATGAGGTGATTAACATGTCAATGAATGAACATCTGTACTGTGCATTCTCATAGTATGTAGTCGAGTATGTCGTATAGTCCACGATCAAGAGAGACAAGGTAAAGATGCAAGATGCACACAATGCACGAAGACCGAAAAACAAAAGCTCTCCCCCTCTTTGCTTTTCAGATACCCCCCTGATGCTGCAAAAGGATATTTTAACTCTTGAAAAGAGTGCTTCATCTTATATATCTTACAATCTGTTAACAAAAGAGTAACAAGGAATACTACTTTAATAATTCCTTTCATTTCTGGAAAAGGCCACATGAACAAAAAAAAAAAAAACTTAATGGAGAGCAAAGACATGATTTATTCATTGCCAATCTAATGTTTTTCTCTGCGTTACAAATCAGAACCACACGTTCTCACTCAAAGCAAGAGGAAAAACTGAAAGCCAACACTAATTAGTCTCCCTGTGTTGAACATTTAATAAACCTAATAGAGTGATGCAAATTAGAAGCTAAACAACAGCATTGCACAAAAGAAAGAGGCATGACAACAGAAGCACACTAGGATTGTGAACATGTTTAGCCTATTAGGCTGGTATGAAAATTTGAAAACGCCACAGCATATATCCCTTGTTTTTGCCTCTGGGGCATGAAGAGCATGAAGCTTAGTTAACACCGGCAATCTGTGGGCAACAGACTGTGAGAACAATAAAACTATTCTCTTCAAAAGAATACATCAGAAACAAAGAAAAATAACACATTTTCTTTGATAAACATGTACAACGCAAACTTGAATCAGTACATCACAACCACATGCCTCAGGTCAATCTGCAGTGTACCGCCATGGTGGTCCAAATTCATAATGTATGTAATCTATGTATGTAATGCATGCTGTATAAGATAAGTTATCAGATGTAAAGTTCATTGTAAAGTTCATTCTTCAGCCCAAGTAAACAGTTGTGCCACATCTGATTTGGTTGCAGTGCTCCTGAGATGATCACATGAATGGGGACAGATGGATGGACAACTTAAGTTCATCTCTACTTGTTGGATAAACAAATTTTTGCATCATTTGGCATCACCTCCAATTTGAACAGAGACGGAGGAGAGGCTGTACTCTGTTCCCACCAGCTCCCACTATGTGTGTATGTCTGAAAATCACACTGCAGTGCATATTATCTGTCCCCAGCTCCACTCCCAGACTCCGATGGATTTTTTATGCCTGTCTATTTTTATAAATATGCATGCGTGCATATGAGTGAATGTCTGTCAGCATATGACTTACTGTAGGAGGAGATGCGTGTTATTTCTGCTGACTGTATCAAGTCAGGTGGGATTAGGGAACAACTTGGCAGAAATACTTTATGAATCATATTAACATTAAACAAACTCCTCATAAACAGCTCCTGTGTTTATGTGTGTATACAAGTGAATTCTATATAATCGTGGATTACACAAAGCTGTAGGGGACTGCGGGGCCATCTGAAAGAGTGTCACTATGCACCATATCAACCCAAATGTGAGAGGAAGTTGTCTTTTCCTATCATAACACATCTTCTCTGCATTCCTCTTCACTGCTCAGCGCTGTCTTAATACCCAACTGACTCAAGAATAACTTGATATGCCTTTCTCAGACTGTGTGTGTATGCTGGGTTTAGTTAACAAGATCCAGATGATTTTGTTCTACTTGTTCCATTTGTGTTACATTCAGATGCAGAAGTGATGCAGTACCGGTGATGGATAAAATGTACAAACTGAGAGTGAAGGACTGCTGAAGTGACCCTCTAATTTAAGCCCTGCACCAGGATGCGATGTCTCATAAACAAGTTTTAACATGCCAATGCAAGAGAATCACGTTTTAGCTGCATTAATCATCACATCATGAGGGGAAATATGGGAGTTGAGACTTGGAGTGTTCACAGCATATTGACAGACAAGAACACCCCTGAGCGTTTGTCATGTCCTCTCCTTGGACTACCTGTCTTCTGCATAATAATACACAGCAATGAAAAGAGAAAAGGGCAAAGAAAAGAATAGGGGGAAGAGAGCACTCAACAGACAGATCACCGTTACCATAGCAACAGGAAAGCTATATCTCTACTGTCAAAATTAAATTTACCCTGTGTCTTTTCCTATACGGAGTGACGAGGGAGGAGTCTTAACGGAAAATAGATATTGAGATACATCACACAAACAAATATTCAGCATTCAGTGGTTTTAATAGCCCCTGCAGACCCCTCCTCTGCCAACCGAAAGGCACTGAGGCGTCATTACTGTCCCGCAGTGAAGATGGGCAATGTTTTCTTAAGTACTGCAACTGGTAAAAGAGCAAAAGCACTGACGAGGTCTTCATGGGCACAAAACAGTCTTTTTTGGCACATCCACATTCTGTCCCAGTATGCAACATTTAAATATAAAACACAGGCTTGAAGCTGCTGTGTGAAAAGTTAATTAGAGAGCAACACCACACTCTAAAAAAATGCTAACTAAATCCAAACCAGATCAGATTCATTATAAAAACAGTTTTTTTCATGAAGCCACTGCAAAACCATTATAATGGAAACAACTACAGGACAGTTGACTCAATAGACGGAAAATTAATTGACCACTATTAACTTGTTTTTTTGCAAAAACACCAACCACTCGCTGTTCTAGACACTAATGTGTAGATTTTCTGCTGTATTTGATCTTCTGCTGAGAACTTTGGGTTTCAAACTGTTGGTGTGACAAAGTATGACATTTGCAAAGGTCACCTTGGACCCCGGGAAATTATAATGGGCATTTTTCACTATCCGCACACATTTTATTTACAGAGTACTGCATCAATTAGATGCGGCCTGTGAGCATCTATTTGAAGTGCATCAATTTGGCGTTGTACTCTATTCTGCCTTTATTCTCACCCTTTCAGTTTCATCTGGAGCTGTCAATGATTACTGATTAACAATCACAGAAGAGTACACTGTGTCTCTGCTGACTGATCTCTGTTCACCAGCTACTTTGCAGTGTGTACGATGTGATGAGGGACAATGTGACTCCATATACTTTGTCCTACATTAAAGTGAATATAGGACAAAGGACCTTGATGTTTCCAGTCTCTCCTATCTCCCTGCTCTCCTCACATCTCCCCCTCTCTGTCTGTCTCTTTCACTACACATCTATGCAGCCACAAAACATGAAAACTAATATTTAGTGCATGGATGTTAAATGCTGTAGCTTTGTTACTGTGGTATTAATGTTTACACAGCCATAAACACAGATAATTAAATTTCTGCCATCAAAATCATTCATCTGTCATACATCAAAGAGGAAATATGTATGCAAGATTGTGCCTGTGTGTGTTTGTGCGTGTGTGTGTGTAGCAGATGTTCTGTGCAGCCTGTCAGACAGCCAGCAGTATCCTGCAGCTGATACTCTCTCTGGACAGGCTGACTGACTGACAGGTGAGTGTGTGTGTATGTGTGTGAGTGTGTATGTGTGTGAGTGTGTGTGTGTGTGTGTGTGTGTGTGTGTGCGCGCATGTGTTTGTGTTTTCTTGTGTGTGAACAGAAGGGAGCTTGCTTTGCCTCCAGCAAATCAATGTCCCCTCGAGGGAATGTGGAACCTGCGACAAAGAGCAAGAGAGACAGATAGAGAAAGAAAGACGGTGAGCAAGCCCTGGGCAAACACATTTTGCTACCTTTCCCCTCTCCAATCTTAACTGCTTCACTCACAGACTAAACACATTTTGCGGGAAAATTTTGTGTGGAAAATTTTGTGCAAGAAGAAGTCAGAAAGTGAACCACCACAGTAGGAAATTAACACTTGCCAGCAGATAGATTTTGATCAGAGTAAAAAACGTAGACCTGGCTCTGTTATGTAACCTGCTCCACTATTTCCAGACTGAAAACATGTTTCACTGGCATGGAGTCTATGTTTTTTTAAAAAAAATAAATCATCATGTTTTAATTCACTTTGAAATCAAAGCAAGAAGTCTAACTGCGCCTCAATGGTGTGATTTGTCTACTTTATTGAAGAGTAGCCGCTCTCTCCATCCAGTCTTTATTTAATATTTACGAAGGTTACTCTGCTGCTCTGCAGTTCAGCTACAAAAACTGCTCCCTTGCTGTGAAGAAATTAACTGAACACACATTTCTCCCTAAGCCAAGTGTATCGTGTCACTGTCTCTCTGTTGGTAGCACACGCACTGTCAAATGGTGTGATGTGCCTACAATTATGGAGGTTTGGAGTAAAATGTTGGGACTTAATGCAGACTGTTGGGTTGTTATAAAGGTGTCATATGAAAGAGGAGCTAATTAGGTCATCACTCAGGGACACCATGATTTAAATGTAAATTTAGTGCATAGCTTTTCTCTGTAGTTACACTAGAAGTATAGCTCTAGGGACTGAAATGTCCCTCAGCCCACCACTTCTGTCCAGACTAAAATTTGTTTTTTGACTTTTGGACAGATTCCCTTGAAAACTGGTCTGCATATCTGTGTCATCCCTTATACTGAATAATAACTAATTATTGGTTCTGACATTTCCAACAGACGCAAATGTATTCTGTGTTTAGTACTGACATGGACAAAGTTAACATGGTATCAACCAAATTAACTTTGTTAGCATCTTGCTGTGCCTTCAATACATCAGCGTGTTAGCATGCTGCCATTAGCATGCTGCCATTAGCATGCTGCCACAGACTAATAAACTGAGTTGAAAGCTTCCATAACAAAGCCTGATTAGGAGATATGATTATTCTTCTTTCTGAAAATGACACCTTGCATTTTGTTTTGTTCTTTTTTGTCTTGTGTTTTTTTTGTTTTATTTCTGTTACCGTACGATGTTTCTGTCTTGGTCTTTCTTCAGTTGTTGTTGTTTTTTGTTTCTTGTTGGAGTCCAAACACTTTACAATATAGATTTGCATACTAGTCTCAACATTAATTGTTACACATGTATACTTGTAATGTCTTAGATTAAAAATCCCAATAAAGTATTAATCATTAAAAAACAGGGTTAGGCTGTTGGAAAACACATGCATGGATCTGCTAGCATGATTGTAAACTCCAGATAGATAAACTTCAAAGATGAATCCACACCACAGCCCAGATCTTCCCTTATCCCCTATCTCTTTGCTTTGCTTACTATGGTAATGCACCACCTCCCCTTGCAGTATTATGGTATCTCTAACATGAGCCATGATGCTGCGGTTCACATAAACTCAATCAAACAGAGCAAAACTACGTTCAAACAGACATTTTTGCATTGATCTCATATACGGGGAGGAATAACTCAAATACGTGTGTCTGGGTGTATGTGTGGATATGAAAGCTCCTCAATGTTTTTGAAGACAAGTGAAGACAAGTGACTTGAGTATAAATGAAACAAGCAATGAAATGTCTGACAAAAACCTTGGATGAGTTGAAAAGGTTGACTCCTGACTTGCATGATTCACTGACACTGTCTAGACGCAGAAAATGTCTTTCCATTTGGCAAAACATTCAAAGTGTGTCAGAGCCATGACAAAAAAAATAAAAATAAAAAATAAAAACCTTCTCAGAAAAAGTCAAGGCTAAGGCCAATATCTCAATGGTGTAGTACGAATCCTTCAACCCCTACTTCAAAACCACTCACACAAGTGGACCTGCACTGTCTCTGTAAACAAAAAAGATCATAGGGTTTATTCAGGGGAAAATATGTATAGGTCGATACATCTACTCCATGGGTGCGAGCAGAAACAATATAAATTCAACCAGGGAGAGGAGAAGGGAGCACTGAAAGGTAAAGTAATAATCATCTGGTGGCTTGTCAGACAGACCACCAGACGATACCACTGGTGATTCAACCCCTTTATTATCCACTGGCACCATAAAAGCAAATAAGCCCTATCCACAAAGCTGCTGTGTTTGTGTGTGTGCATTTGTGGGTGCTGTGCATGCGTTTCCGTGTGTGTCCAGCAAGACCTATCCTGATTCCTGAGCATCGAGAAGAAACAAGTTTCCAAATCAAATCAGATATGGAACCATCTTTGCCAGTGTTACTCACACATACAAACAGAAAGTCTAAGTGTTCTCTTTCAGCTGTCGGCTACTGGGAGACAGAGGAGAACAGAAAGACAGCTTGCATATTTATTCCTACAGAATTTATTTATTTATTTACCCTCTGTCTTTCTGTGCTAGAGTCTTGTCTCATCTCCAAGGGAGGGAAAGACATAAAACATGATATGCATTACAGGGAACATTCAAGATCAGCAATTCCTAGAATAGACAATAACCCCCATCTCGCTCTTTATCTCTCACATGGTAATGAAGTGTGTGACATTATATACAAAAAAATAAAAAACAATGTTGTTGCTATAATGTAATGAAGATATACTCTACCAGGGATAAATGCCCCCATGAAAAAATGGGTAAGAACAGAACTCTTCATGCACCATCCATGTGCTCCATTTGTAGATGGATTAATCTGTATTATGTCCAATTGTCCCTTTGGTGATGAGAAAACTATTGATTCACTTTTCAAAAGAACAGATCATTCAGACCCTCCTACACCACTGCAGTCCCAGATTTCTGATAAGGATGAGGAATCAGTAGGTGATCCTGCTGAAAGCAGCAGCAAAAGACTACGCCTACTGGCAGGAGAAGCACATACACAATAAACACAAGATACTGCAAGGAAAAGAATGCTATGAACTGTACATGCTGCTCTCAGTATGGCCCGAGTTTGCCAACTCCACCAAAAACTTTAAACATGAAACACTTGTTAGTGATAGCATGAAGATAAAATACAATAATCAACACAATAGCGATGAATAGCAATATCCTACCATGAAGCTGCATGTGCCACATACTTTACTTTTATACTTTTATAATCTTCCCTGTGGAACATGGAGAATGTGACAGCAAATATGAGTGTATTAATATGAATATACCTCTGATGAGTTTCTTTGCCTGGAATGCGATCTCCTGATGGGTCCATGGGGGAGGGGAGCAGGTTGAGACAGGAGGCCAGGGACTGGCTGGAGTCCTCTCTCGACACTGCACACGAACCAAAACACACACATTCAGTCATTATATCAAGTTTATTTTGTAATGTCGGCTGACACCTAGATCTAACCTAACATAGTAAGCAATCAAACACGCAGTAATAATTAATGATTTCTTTACATCTCCTCACAAACTGAGGTGGAGCTGTAAAGCAGCAATGGCTTATTAAATTTCAGTCATGATAGATTTGAGTAATTATGATACTATCAGGTTTTTAATATATCTTCTTTTAGTGGCACATGTGACACAGCCGTGTGGAAGAATCTCAAGCAAAAGATGGTGGTTACACCAAAATTTGACACATCTCCATGTCCCCTTAAAGGTCCCTGTGTCTCTCTCTGTCCCCGTCTGATTCCACAGGGCGCTAGTCACAGATGGGGTAGGAACATGGCCCTGCAGCTGAAGACTGTTGGCCATAAATTGCTGTGAAATTGCTTGCTTTTTAATAAAGGCTTCAACAAGCCACCTGAGAGAGGTAAAAATGACAGGAGCCAATGAGAGCATGTGGGTGTGTGGAATAGGCATGTGTCCTTTTGTGTATACATCACAATATGAAGCTGTGCATGTAATTAAACCCGTCTGCATTGAGCGTGATGCCTGAATGTGTGTGCAGGTGTGTTTCTTTAAATGAGTCCCTTTAATTTCAGTGTGTGGGGGAACCTCACTATTCCATCACCAGAACAAAGTCTTCGTCCCTTGACTTTATGAGAACAATTTGTCAAACCTTTAATTTCATGCTACAGTCTGCAAGCCATTAGGTCTAATGACTAAGCATTCACACTTGTGTGTTAGAGTGTGTATTAAGGATGGTGCCTCTTCATCAGCCAAGGCCTTTGGAACTTCACTGAGAGATGGGTTAAAGACTCACAATAAGACTATACATCTCTTACTGAATACTTATTTATTTATTACATCATCACATATACTCACTGGTATTTTCCTCTCTATATAATGCATATATTTTTATTCTCATCCTTTTTTTCAATTTATTCGTCTTCTCATTCTTTCCATGTATATAATGCGTTACGTATCTGCTGCTGTGACACAGTAATTTCCCAGTCTGGGATTAATAAAGTACATCTAATGTAATCTAATCGAATCGATCTCAAGCTGAGGGTAAACGTATCCCCCTGCCTGTCGCTTACAGTCAAACATGTAGCTCCTGTGTCTGCATGTAACTTGAGGCGCAAAAATGCAAGATGATAACTTTTCTCTGTCCCATTTATCCATTTGAGTGATTCTTATTCATGTGTAACACTGAGACAAATATCAACTGCCTAAGTCCATGTGTACATTTTTGTGTTTTGATGTGTATTAATACAAAGCAAACATTAGTAATCTGAGATCACAAGAAACATGATCAATCCTGACAATATTTAGGAGAGCTTACAGTTTTATTTGATTACCATATTGTCACTGCAAGAAACGATAAAATAAACATGAATTAGCATATGCATGTGATCATAAAGACTTTAAAACCCTCTTAAAACATTTGCATGTGGTGTGGTTACAGACACTAATCGCACTTGTACAATAAAACTGCTTCCTGGTGTGTTTTTATGAAAGGAAGCTGGGGTTACTGTGTTTAGCACTCCATGCTGCACAGTGGCAGAACATGAGCAGTAATGCTCCTCTGACAGTCACTTTTCAACCATGAGGCACTTCAGGAGGAGTGTGACTGAAATGCCAAAACAACAAAGGGGATAAATTGCTGTAAATGAGGCAGCTACATCAAAGTCGCAGCACATGTTGAGAGAACCAGGTAGAGTACTGGTTTTATGATTTAAGGTGATGGAAAAGTGGTGGCCTAATGAGGAGACAGAGAGTGAAGACAGAAACAAGGTAAGGGAGAGCAACACAGCAAAGGGGGAGGATGAAGAAAGGAAAAGAAAAAGAAGGAAGGAAGAAAATCTGTGACAATGGGAACAATTTGAGCAGACATTCACTTGAATAGAAGGAGGGATAGATTCCTTCAATTCTCTCTCAGGTTTTATGGTTCCCATAAACGATGTTTTTTCCAGAGTTACAGCAACACAATGACTGTGTAGCAACCAACTTTTAAAATTAAACTTTAAATTAAACTAAGCAAAACAGACCCAGCTGCTAATGGCACCAAATTGTGGAAACAGTAGTAGTACCGTAATTGTCCAATAAGCAGTGATGCAAAAGTACTTGGATTGATGCAGAAAATCAGCTACAGTGATACAATTAAATGTGAAAAAGTGAGCGGGTGTATCATGTGTTTCTGCCTTCAGACTGCTGTATCCTACCCACACACTTGACATTAAGACCTTTGTGTAGAGATGCAGTACAAGTTACCATGTCGATGTCGCTGATCGTCAGAGAGGTCCAGGTCTAACATAAGATCATCTTCATCCAGCTCCGAGGAGCCCAGGTTGTTTAATACGTCCTGGAGAGCAAAAAAAAAGACATACACATTAAAAAATATACCCCTACATACATAAATAAAATTACTTTAATATTCTTGACTATTGTTGATGTGCATCACTCTGTATTCCCAGTACTTTAAGATGTAAAACTTTGGTCTACACAAGTCATTATGATAAACTGTTTTAATACAGTAACTGCACAGCTAATCACTCATTAATCCTATAGGTTCAGCAAAGCCTGAGGAGGAAAAAAAAAAAGTTAATCAAAGACATGCTCATGGTATGACAGCATTGCAGCAAATTATCTAATGATTCTCTTCCAGGTGGCTCATAATATTCAGCGATTCACCGACCAGAAAAACAAACACATTATTAACATTAGCAACAATCACATGGTTCTTTTTATCAGCATTGAATATTTTCCGCTTTGCCTGCACTTAATGATATATTTAGTCCCCCATCATTGCATCCAAGGTTGTTATGTGGGAATCATTAGGGTTCAGTATGTGAAAACAAACGTGGCAAAAGTGGCAAATGAGGCTGTGGTTTGTAACATCAGTCAGCATTTCTTGCGCTTTACAAGCAAAAAATAGCTGCTGAGCAAACCAGAAACAACTTGCAAATCTACAGGTTTTAATTAATTTACTCTTTATGGTAAAGAGAAGGCATGTGAGATTCAAGATTGCACTAGAAATTTCTAAAACCTCATTATCTGCTTTACCATGTAGTGAACAGGATGTTCTCAGCCAGTATGACATAACTTAGAGCACACATTCCTCAATTCAAAAAGAGCGAGAAAAAGTAGAAACAAAAAAAAAAGATAATTTTCTGGACTTCACAGTATTGGTAAGTTGTTTTACATTTTCCTTTAAGGCAATAAATCAAACTATTTAATTTCCCTGTGCAGTATCACACAATTTAGCATGTAGATGACAAAAGCTTCAAAGTCCTTCATGAAGTCTTTTTAGAAAAGTAAACCAGTATAAATTTTAGATCACAGAAAAAAAACTGAATACTAAACAGCAGCAGAGTAATTTTAGGCAACTTTTCTTAAAAAGATGATTTCTGCAAATGTAATGGACCCATTGTTAAATAACCACAACTGAAGCAAAAAGGAACCCAAAGATCCTCAAATGCAAAGACCACAAAACTACAATTAAGTCTGAAGTACCAGGTTATGACAAACACTTAAATCCCCCTGTTTTACGCTTCATCACATCAAAGCTAAAAGTATCTCGACCGTGTCAACCTGGATTTATCTACCTCCCACCTTTAAGCTGCATGAAATATAACCTATAACAATGACTGTGCTGACAAGTCTAAAGAAAATTTACTGATATAAAATAGATCTACAGTGATGATGTACTCCTAAACCCAGCCATAATAACTCAAGAAAGACTTGAACATCTATTTTTCACAAATCTTTCTCCATCCTGGGTGGCTCTGAGATGTCGACAGTACCCCCTACTATCGTTAAAGGTTTAATATCTATTGAGAAGTCTTAAAGTTTTAGACATTACTGTTCATATTTTCCAAATCCTTCATGTGTCAAATGAGCTATAGCCACGAGAGTGTAGAGAGAGGGATGCTTCACCCCTTATTATTGACTTTCAGTACATTCTGCTGTGTTCTCTGGTTATTATGAGGTTATAATGATGCAGGAAGACAATTTTTCTGCAGGTGCATTTGAAAAGTCAACACTGCCATCTGATGGTTATAAAGGGAAAATTCACTGCAGGAAAAAAAAAAGTTGCTTAGAAGAATAAAGGGAAGAAACTCAACAGCCAACATGAGCCTCACAGCAAACTTGCAGTCACCATCAGCAGGTTTCTTCACATCTGCCTTGGCATTACCAAGGTCAAACACTATTTGCAAATACGCATATTTGAGTTACACAGCATACCAAGCAGGTGAGCTACGATGCTGAGGACAGATACCAGTGGTACTGGGTAGTCTTGGTGCAGCAAGTCTCACCATTCTGGTAACTGCACAAGGCCAAAAAATGCTTATTCACTATGAACAGTGCTTTGAACTGGCTCTGAATAAACTTTATTACCTTAAACAACCTTGTTCACAGTGAAAATAAGTGGATGATGCTCACTACAGGCTTTTAGAAATCTTAATATTGGTTTTTAAAGATCTTGCCTGAAATTTTGTGCACAAAAAGAAATGAAAACCATGAAATGAAATATCAAGAGGTAAAAAAATAATATGCACCACTTCCATGCAGATGGATCCAAAAAATTCAATAAACAGCCCTGTTCAGTTTTCATCACTGTTGTTTGGACATAGAGAACCTCACAGCCACAATCTATATCGATTTCCTCCCATCTGAGTATTACAGCCTCAGTGCTTGGTGTCATGCCTGACTATTTAGCCACACACCTGTCCCTGCATGTGTGTGAGAGGGGGAGGGAGAGAGAGGAATTTCTGAACGTTTATATCAGTGTTCTTCAAGGCTAGACCTATATGAACCCACTGTTCTGTGTATGTAACATGTAGCTTTACATTATTGGTCCTCCACTCTTTTGTCGATTTCTGTGTGCAGCAAACATGAGAAAACCAGAGCATGTTTCGGGGTAATGCAACTGAACACAAGATCACATTCCAGGCATTAAAGCTAATAGCTAAAAGGTATTGGAAAAGAAATGAAGAACCATAACGTGTGATACTACTGCACACAGACTTCATTTGAAGCTAAATTACCCATTTTAATGTGGCCCTCTAACCACAGAAATGTGTTAATATGATTTTACAACACAGAGATGTCACCTTTCTACCTCGCTTGTGTGATTTGAGGGAGTGTAATCCTTGAGTTAATAGAGATAATATCAGATTCAGGTCTCATTTAAAGATGACTCCATCTCCTAACTGCCAAGCAGAAAGATATCCAAAACAGGGATAAAAGGGAAGCAAGAGGGTTTTTTTTCTGTCCATTAAAGGCCAGTGGTTTCTGTTCACTCTGTGAAAATCACATATACAGTCTATGAAAATTACATTTGTTCAGTGCTTGAGGGTGGTAAATGCATTAAGATCAAGAGAAAGGGATTTAGCGGTGCAGCCAGGTATTATGGCTTCTAGCAAAGGAAAATATATGGACTAACAAATGACTTTCATTGTGTCTGAGCAGACACTTCACTTGTGTTTACGATGTGCCCGGGGGAATAGACGATTGAATGTCCAGTCAAATCAGAAATCTGTTTGCTGGATGAAAAGAAAGTGATGTTTACCCACAATGCCTCACCTACAACACCAAACACTGATATTTTTTTTAACAACTGTCAGCTCTTATCAACACAAAATAATCATTCATGCTGGACCAAAGCAAACATCTCTTTAATACTCAACAGGCGATGGCATTTAAGAGACAAAATCTAAATGCCGCTGTTTTATACGGTTGACTTTGCAGGGAACGGAATCCCTATTTTCACCATGGCCATAAACTTGAAGTACATGTACCTCAAATATGTATATTCTATCACATATTGTACGGCTGACAACTTTATGAGAATATTTTTTGTCTGCGGCTGCTGAGGCAGAAAATATGTCTACACTCGTAACTTAGAGTGAGATATCTGCATCTCCTGCTTGTGTAATATGCAGTTTTGACAGTTGGATTTCTCTAAGATTAAGTATGTATGTAATTCATAACACACACACACACACACACACAGTTTCCAGTGCTGCCTGTTTTTTGCCATACCGTGGCAGTAAATGTGTCCAAGGAAAATACTGCCTGAAAGCACATTTAGTGGGAAACATCATCTGATCTTTGTTATTAATTGCTGAGTGTGTCCAGCCGTAATGAGTCTCAATATCTTCTATACCAGGAGAAGGGAAGAAAAGAAGGAAAGTTAGTTTGAGGAAGTGCTCAGCTCAGTAATAGTCTTGAGTACTAACAAAATGGAGCCTTAAAATGACCAGCTGGGAGTAGGTTAGCATGAATTTTTGAACAAGTTATGACTCTGCATTACCTGTTTACTTATTTATTCATTTTAAGTCCAGTATCCAGTGGTAATGGTTGCGTCCTCTTCCTGGCTCCTATAATGAGTCCATTTTTCCCCATTTTTCATTAAATCGTGTCTCTTTTAATCTCAATTTATGTGTCACTCTGTCCATTACAAAGCATTACCAGTTTATTATGGCATTTGAAAAAAAAAAAAAATCAGGGAAGTTTCACTCTGTCTAGCCAGCTAATTAACTCACACTAATGTCATTTCAAAATGACTCCTGGAATGAACCAACATAACCTCAAAGATATCACAGATTATCTTTGATTCCTTCAGTCACTGTGATGTGGATTAAAAAATCTACAGGCATTTGTTTCTCTCTTATCACTAATGAGCCCCTAACTGACTATCAACTCTCAACTCCTTCCAGGTACATTTACCATCCTATAGACCTCTGTTCAATATTTGAATACATTTAGTTAATATGAAGTCTATATCTTATATTTTATTACTATCATTACTTGTAATACACAAATATGTAAATGAAGCAGGATGGTTATGCTTTGTAAGAACATGCATAAATACCAAGTTAGTTGTTCATCACAATAATGGCCTAATTCACTGCAGGCCATGGCATTTGTCCTGTATTCCCTGGTTCCTACATTAATATTTTAACAACATAATAATGATAATAAAACAAGTGCTGTTCGTTTCACAGCGCTTTTGCTCATTTAGTCACTGGTGCTAATAGCAACCAGAGGGGCACAAACCTCTGCAAAGGCCAATGTCAAACAATATCCAACAGACTGTAGAAAAAAAAATGTAATTCATAGTAAATGATCTGGATCTGCCTCAAAATGTAATGGGCTCTCCCCCTGGACCATGTTCCTCCAGGTTTAGTATGATTCATTATTATTTGCATAGTCCTGCTGACAAATAAACAAAGAGTGGTGAAAACGTAACCCTGTTGTTAATAAAGAGGTGTGGTATTAAATGTCTGTGTATTAGTCATCAGAGTTTTTTCAGCATTCCACAGTGTTGCAGTCAGAGACATGGCCTCAGAGAAGATGATGAGATTTGAATTGTGTATGATAATTATTACACAGTATCTCTGGGCAAAGGAGCAATCAATACCAATATTTGGAGATTGTTTTTCATATAAAAACCCAACTGCCTGGTTGTGGTTGTGGTTGTGAATCCTTATCTGTTGTTTGATTAAAACAAGCCTCACTTGTGATATCTTGCCTTTAGAAGGAAGCACCCAGACTGGAGGATTTGAAAACAAAAAGCACTGTGGATTAAAACACTCTCTAACAAGCAAGCTGCCAAGCATCTGTTGATATGCATAACTATCACATTCAAAGTAAAATGGATGGCAGTTGAACTATTCTGCCACGTACGTCAATCAAGCTACAAACAAAAATGCATATTCTCCGTCTTTCAGCTTGTCTCTGTGATAACAGAGAATTTCTCAACAACATCTTAAGTAATTCTTTTTTGTCCGCTGGTATTGAATGTAATCACTGTCAGCCTCAGCTGTCACCGAGAAACTTATGAGCATCCAACGCTGATTATGCTGGTAAAATAAATGTCCCACTGCTTCCCAAAGGGATATTATAACAATAACAACTGGGATGAGAGCACCAAACAGCACAGGAAAGCACAGCCTTGCTTCACTTCACTGAGGCACCTCACAGTTACTCTCCACAAATTCAACAAATTAACCATTTGTCTCTGCACACCAATTCTTTAATTGCGTTATGATAATTACATTGTGTCTGGGCTGTAATGACACATCAACAATAAAGCCTTTTTCCCTAAAGCTGCCACACGGGCTTCCTTAACACACAGACACTGCAACCAGCCACAGTGTTTTCAATACATATCATCATTCTATTATCTCTACATGTAACTGTAGAGGGTAAATAAAAAGGGTGACACCATAGAGAGAGAGAGAGCATAAGTATGTATTTACACAAGAGATGAACAGGTTTGCATACTGTGGTATTGCATATATAGAAGTCACACTTGGGCGAAGGCACTTTTTCATTAGCTACAAGTGCCCACTCCAAACCAAAAACTTCTATGAAGCCAAAAGAGTGGCGCTACATAATTTAATATACTCTCCAAGGCTGCTTCCTTTCTTCCATGATGCAGGCCCCTGAAGGGCTCTTCATGGGCCCGGAGCAGGAAAGGAAGAGATTATGCTACGTTTGGAGAAGCGTATGTCCTGAAGCATGTGCAGTCTGTAAAGTACATAGGAACGTGCTGTGTATATCCTTGCCCTTTTTAGTCTCTCAGTAATAGCCTATAGTCCCTGGTAAAATAAATGGGATTGACTCAGACCAGCTTTCCTCCCACTGAGCTTCCTCGTGTGTGTTGGATAGACTATCTGAAGAAACAAAAGAGCTACAGCATGCATCAACAAAGACGGCTGCAATGTTTGTTAGACAGCCTAAGCTAACAGCCAGGATTAAATCCCACCAATGACTGGGGAAGTTTTTCAGAGTGCTTAATCCACACACACTTGCACTGTGCTTAACTTCAAAGCTTTGCCTTTAAGAGCTTCAAACTTAAGAAACCACACTTTTTGTGTTTTTCCAAATTCATGTACACAAAAATACAGAATTACTCATTTAAAGAGACACACATTCAGGTGAGGTGCCACTTTGCAAAGTCATAGGACATTTCTCACTTAAGTCTCTTTCACATTCCACTAAATAACCTGTCTATCTCAGTCTGAGTTAAAGATATATCTGGATCCTGAACTTCTACAAATTAATCAAAGTGAAAATGTAGCAGGCTAACTCCAACGCACCGTCAAGAGCTCTGTGCCCACTGCACACTCGGAACACTCTTGGTATTTTCATGGCCAGAGGCATGTGGGGCGAGATTAGGAAAGATCCCTTATTTTACAGTATAATAAGGGAGTGTGTTAGCAGCTGGTTGCACTTGAGCCCAATTACATCCTATCTTTTCATTCCCTTTAAAGGCAGGGCTCTTCCTGTAGTGATGCAATGGCAATTTGATAATCAAGTGGCAGATTTTTCTATGAGGAAACTATTATACTTGTCCTTGATGTAGAGAGTTGTAAGTGGGAATAAATAGCAACTCAATAAAACTGCTTAGAGTCAATGGTGTCTCTTTTCAAGACTTTTGGACGCACTAATTATCTGTGTGTAACCTTACATAACGGCCACATCTGCAGTTATTTACTCCCCTGTCTTCCAATGTGTGTGAGAGCAACTGTATGGCCCAAAAAACTGATGAGGCTACGAATTTGTTTGTTTTTTTCCCATCTATTCTTCTCCACACTTCACCTTATTGAACACACTGGTACAACATGATTAAACTTTTAAAGGCTTCTTTTAGGAGTCATTTTAGGATCAAGCGCTATCAATCAAATTGACAATGTGGTATGAGCCATATTACATCTGAAAGTTCTAGCATAAAACTATATTTTCTCAATTCAGGGTGCTATGAACATCTGTAGAACTAGCACTGCATAATTAAGCAAGCAACTCAAGATCTCACTAAGAAGCAAAAACTCCTGCATGGATCCTTTCACCTTGATACACAAAAGGCATGTATGCATGTGAAGTGTAGCAAATGCTTTCACACAAAGAAAGAAATATGCTCTAGACTAGAGAAACCACTGGTTCAGATGTACTTTGCTGCATGGAAATGAATAAATACACAGCCTTTTCTTGTTCATCTTATTATCTATAATTTGGCTATTTCTTTTCACTGTGCTTTTAATGTTGTCCTAATGCATTTCCTTGCCTTACATAAAGTACTTTCAATAGCCCACTTAGTCATATTCATGTGCTAAAACACACATTGGAGATTGTGTGTAGAAATAAGGTATGTCAATAACTAGACATAACACACACACATACACACAGAGCTCAAGACCTACCAGACTCCCCAGCTTGGAGGATGAGGAGTTGTTTCTGTGTTTGAGCAGACCACATCCCTCCATGCCCGGGGCATCTCTGTGGTTACCATGGATACGAGGCCCACCTGCACCCTCAGACGATGAGCGCAGACGCCTTTCCATCCGCATCACCTCATGATAGGGACTGACACTGCTACACAGAGAAGCTGGAGGACAGAAAGAAGTTTGGAGAGGCACAAAGTCAAATAGTTAAAAGGACAGGATGAATTCAAGTTTTAACAGTGATTCAGTTTTATAATTAAATCTGGACTGCATGCCATCCATTTGCTTGTAACAATAAAACTAAAGGAAGAATAATTTCAGGGACAAAAGTCTTTAGATGAACAGAGAATTGCTTTAAGTGTTCTATTTTGATCCATTAATACATAGCTGTGAAAACACAAAATACATCGTCCTCCCACTGGGTGACAGACTATAAAACATTTTTAAAGATTGGTATTTCATGTCATCCACTTCCTCTCTAACAAACACAACTACACACACACAGTTTCCTCTATGTGCATGTGTCTGTCTTTGTTCTTATCTTTGTCCTTGTGAAATCATGCTGCAAAAAAATAGCTTAGATATTTGTATTGCTGCATTTGCACTGAGAAACAAAACAGTGAAGAAGCCCTATGATTACCATGGCTATTAGTGTCTGCAACCATGTCAGTAGAAGCTCAGATCATCTTACTATAGGTGATCAGACCTATAGTGGACAGGAGGCAACATAACAGAGGCCTGAGACACTGTTTGTGAAAATGAATATGGTAAAGTGATGTTGTTGTGCAGTGTGACAGACAGGCCCACCCTGTTATCACTGTGGAAAGTCTGTGGTTTGCACTGTGTGGAAGCTAGGCATTCACCAACTGTGATCAATATTCAGCTACATTCCTGCAGGCATGCATTGCAACACAATCAGCGTGTGTGAGTGAGTGTGTGTGCTCACAATGCCAAAACAGGCATTTAATACGGCAATAAATGTTTCCTGGCAGATGAACCTGTAACCATGCCATCTTTAAAAGTACACAACAGCAGCTACAGCCTCACTTTCAAAAATAATTTAATATTTTATATTTGTAGTATTTTGAAGCTTGATGACATTTATCTCTTTTTGAAATGTTTATGACTGTCTCCACAGTTTCAACTGCAGGGATGGCATTAAGATATTTAATATTTCATCATTGGAAAATATGCAATCATCAGTTGCAGTGAAGCACAGTTGGTGGATTCTGGTTATACAGTGATTTGCCAACACTCCTTTGGAGTTGGATTTATTTATCTTCGTGTAATAAAATTTTAAGCTGTTCAGTGTATGTTCAGAGTCTGACATTAGGTAAAAATAATGTCAACAGACATGGAAACCTGCTGCAGATTTAGGGAGATTTTTTTTCCCATTACTGAGTAAACTTCGGCTACAATAAAAACAAACAAACAAACAAAAAAAAACTCATCAGTGTGTTGCAGCAGAAGTCACAGGAGCGGGAGTGAGGGGGGTGGTAACAAATCATCTTTGGCGAGGGAACAAATTTTCAGTATGACACACTGTTTCACTACTGTTAACCCACAGCTGGCACTGATTTATAAGACTGGGGGTATTTCTTCAAATCAACTGTGTGAGTCAGAAATCTGCTAGAGGGAATGACAGCTGTAAGAGTTTCAAAACACTTTTAAGCTGTAAAACTGTCACGTTTAGAATGTTTGGAAACATTTGCAAATTTTCTCCAAAGCTTGAGGAACTAAGTTGGAGAAAACACTACGTTGTACACACCAGTCATTTAGCACTCATCATCAAGCTGAGAGAGACATGATTATAACACTACTCTGATCCTCATTTAACTAGTCTTCACTGCTGTTCTTCTTCGAGTGGCTTGGTAATGAACCCTCCAAGATTTTAGTTGTTCACATTCACTTGTGCAGAAGGAAGTGATAGACACAACACCAACGGAAGGAGGAGCATGGCACCACTTCACCTGATAAATGTAAACCTCTAAGCTCAGAGATCATTATGAATGTTTTGATGATAACGTTGATTATGTACTTAAGAATGTTCAAAGTGATACAGCTATACACTTATTTTACTTTCATTATTTGATACATCTATTTATTGATTTACTTACTTAAAACCTTAAATACACTGTTGATCTCAGGAAAATACCAACATGTCCACGGTTCCTCTCTGAATCACAAGCGTGACTCATTAGTGTCGGAAATATTCGTGTGTACAAGTAAAGCTACAAAGAGAATGGAATGAAAACGATGTCCACAGTCAACAAAGACACTGTGTGAGTCATTCAAGTGAGCAACTGTAGGAGTGTAGGAGTGAACTCAGCTGCTACACTCACATCACAGCACAGCCAGGGGTTACTTTGAGATAACATACCTAATCAAGAATTTCATCACCAAAGAAGGTCAAACAAGTATGAAAGCCACGTTTGTGTGTCTCAGTTATCGTGCAACATCATCTTGGTTCACACTGTACACTTTGGTATGAGTGTGTCAGTGGCTGCGGCCTCTGCATGTAAATCTCTGATTTACCTGCTCCTGTTTGCATGAGTTTCGTACCTGCATGCGGTTTCCTCAAGTGAGATGCTCTGGGTTCGTGGCAGCCGCAGAAGCTTCCCCTTTCTTGTACAGAGCGGGTGTTTCTCGCCCTCCTTTCTGACTGCTCTGGGTTGGAGTGACAGCCCTCGCTGCGTACCACACATGCTTCGCTCTCACTTGTGGTTTCTGTGAGGTACCCTGCCTTCCTTTCCTCCGCCAGCTCCTTCCTCTCCTGTGCTGAGGCTTCTTCCCTCGCTTCCTTTCTCTCTTCCTCCCTCTCCTTCCTCTCTTCCAGTGATTGTTCCCGCAGGGGCAGGCAGGGTACAGCTGTCTCTGGCTCTGAGAGGGACACAGCAGTCTCATAGTCTGTGTTGTTGGCTGTGCTGGTGTCAGGGAGTAAGGGTTTTTCAGTGCTGGACTGAGCTGGGGTGAAAAAAACCTGGGGAGAGAACATTTTATTGAGTATGTGTAAAAACAAAACATGCCCCTAATGAACCAAAAACATAACAACTGAAAAAGAGGAGAACTCGCTTTATTTAGTAGGTGGATACTTCTGCATGTACAGAAAGCACAGTCATGCTGTATTTACTTTCCAATGGGCTAAGTAAAGAGCTCTGTCTTTGCAACTGCAATACTGGGTAAATGATTTTCCTTCTGGAGCCCCCTCTTCTATCTGGAAATAAAATAGAATAAATTCTTTGAGGGAAGAAAAGTTCAGAGCACAAAGGTGTGAAATGTGTAGGGCAGTTCGCAGACATACAAAGGTTTTCTTTTTCATGCCTTAGCTCTTTCAATAAAAAGGATGTTTCATGCCCAGTGCTCAAATTTTATGCTACATTTCACAGTTTCCACACAGCAGTCGTAAATATTCCCCCTTTACGGCTTTTGTTCTTGACATTCAAAGGCACCTGTGGCTGTTTTTTTCACTTCCTACAGCAATAACATTTCAGTCTTTTTACAAATAAATTCCTGTTTAAATGCGTACAAGCAGCAGACTGATTGTTGGGACTGTGTATGCTTGTTAAACTTTGTAATTTTGCTATAAAATCTGCTTCACTTTCAAAGCACTTAAGATCATTTCAAAAGACTGATTTAAGAGTGTATACATGGGAAACCTACCTGGGAGTTAGAGACAGCCGAGCTGAAGTTCTCAGCAGGTGGAGGGTCAGGTGGAGCGCTGTCAGCAGTCGGCCCGGGCGCAGACACAGGTCCAGGAGCTAAACCAGACGCGGGGCTGGGAGCTGGCAGAGCGTCCACCTCTGATACAGAATCCTCCGTGATGGGGACGAACTCTGAAGGGGTGATGGCTGTGGTCCGGTCCTCTGATATAATTGGGGACTGGAGTGAGCTCTCACCACCAGCACCAAGCAACTCGCCAGGCCATGACCCCGGGGTGAGCCCTCCTGCCCCTGGAGTGCCGGATGGATCGGTGGAGCTCGGAGGTTCCAGATTCACCTCCGGAGGTCTGTGGTGATCGGAGGTCCGGGAGAAGCGGTGGTGAGCCGAGAAAGATTTGGGCAGCAGCTGCTTCTTCTGGCGTGACGACCGTTTGTTATTACTGCCGCCACTGTAGTCGTCGAGGAACCCGGAGTCGTCACCCTCATTGGCCCCTGAGCCACTGATGCAGTTTATAAACACATTTCGATTGGCTGTTGAGGATGAGGATGATGCTTTGTCAAAATCCTCAGTCTGAGAACGTGTGATTTTCTTCTGCCTGCTGCTGCCGAACCCGAAAGAGTGGCGTGACTTAGGGCGTCCACCACCATCACCGAACCCTGTTGACACTGACGTTGTTATCGTCTGCTGGTTATTTCCATTTGCGTCAGTGCTTTGTGTCAGCGGAGGTGTGAGGTTTAGGTTGATTGGCTGCACACGGGGCTCACTGTTCCTTTTACCTGTGAAACTAAGAGATGGAGTACGGAAAAGACTCCGGCGTTTCCCTGTGCTGCCAGAGCTGGAGTTGGTGCTGGAGGGTGAAGACGTGTGGACCCCATTTCCCACGCCGCCTGAAGACGGAGAGGAGGGGAGGGACTCCTGCCTCTTACTGCTGCTGCGGCGGAAGATTGGCAGGCGGGACACAAGCGTGGAGCGGCGTGAACCTGATTCACCCATTTAGACACTGAGGCAGTGGAGCACTCTGAGGGAACAAACAAACACAAAAAAACATTTCGTGTTCATTAAAACAGCTTCACATATAAAACATGCCCAAAAGAAAATCTTAACCATGCAATATATGCTCCAGGTTGTAGATTTGATTACATTAAAATCCCTAACTGATTTATTGTTTAGCATTTAACAAAAAATAGCAAAAAGGTCCTGTGAGTCCAAGGTGACCGAAAATGAAATGTTGAGATAGCTGCTGGGTGTTCAGGCATTAGCAATGCATTGTAAACAAAAGTAGTGCTGCTGCCCCTGTTGCTTGTACGTTATTGCCCTGTGAAGTTTGTATGATGAAAGCATTTCAAACTAAATCTGCCTACAAAATTT
The DNA here is from genome assembly GCA_021432705.1 of Caranx ignobilis. Classification (NCBI taxonomy): domain Eukaryota; kingdom Metazoa; phylum Chordata; class Actinopteri; order Carangiformes; family Carangidae; genus Caranx; species Caranx ignobilis. The sequence continues at coordinate 43,901,005 of MU270014.1, read as the reverse complement.
ATACAGCCAAAACATGAACTCATTCCCATTTTTTTCCATATAAAGTGGTCATCAAATTGGTAAATACACCCAGCATAGCAAAGAGGGACAGCTCTGTTTGGGGCAAATCCAGCACACATGATAAGAATAAGGACAGGACTAAGTGAAAGGTCACAAAAGGAGGAACTGAATTATTTTCAACTATTATTTTTGACTGTTAACTTCCCTGCACACTGACATATCCTCATGACTTCTGGACCACAAGACAAAATTGCAGACACGCAGCCCATGCATCAAAAGATCATACGCTCTAATACAGTCTGGATCTAATATCTGTACATGCATGTGATTACTGCAGGTCTGAAACCTGGAGGGTTGAGTAACAGGTCACATCTTACAATGAACATCTCTCTGACAGCTACAGAAACAGAGCTGAACCAGAGGGAGAGCAAGAGAGGCAGAGTGAAAGAAAGTAAAGTGAAAGGGCGAAACTCTCTGAGGTAGACCATATAGTACAGTAGATACTGTATGGTGCTTGTACGGCTTCTCAAAGTATCTAAAAAAGTCCTCACGATGACTTTCCTGGCAAAGAAAAGTGACAGAACGACAGAACAATGAGCAGATTCATGCTGCAGAAATGTAACTGTTTAGCAAGCCTCTCAGTAAACACACTGCAGACAGGGTTAATGTCTCACCGGTGGTGCGAGTGGACCAAAGTCCCGCATGTTGAGTTATAGATTAAAGGGAGACGTTCACTCGCATAAATACTCACGTTTTCATTGTTTTCTGCAGTTAATGAACCTAGCAGTGACTGCGTGCTCGGCGTAATGTTGACGAAGCTGCCTCTTTGAAAGCCACTGAAGTGTGTTTGTTTTCGATCTCTGTGTAATAAGCTTACATTAACACCCTTTACTGAAGTGGCTTATGAGAGTGTCACCTCCTTGAAAGTAAATTTGATCAAGTTCTAAATAAACAGTGATGGAGTTCCTATTTTCATACCAAGCTACCTCCCTGTAATACAAGCCACATAAATGTTGTCAAAGACCATGGAGACCAATAACATTCACAGTTGATAGCACAACATGACACTCACATAGAACAAATTAAAGTCATGTAGCTCACTCCATCCGTCCTGCAGCAAGCTGCCAGTGTGAAGCTCTGGGTTATCTGCCTTGTCAAACATTTTGAAACACACACACAGCTTAGTTTTCACACTACCACACAGCCATCTGACCAGGTCATGACACTCTGACAACAGCTCATTAAGACGTGGCAAATATCCTCCATCTGATTCCACGGAGATTAAAGCAGATTGAGAACACTTCTTTTATTTACCTCATCCGTCAGGGCAGCGATAAGAAAACGTTTTTAAACTGCGGATCATGAGCTCCCACGCTCACATTAACTGATCGACCGTTAATGGGTGTGAGCTCAACTGTGTCTGGCACTGTGCATGGAGACCTAAGGCAACTCTACAGTAAGATCCCTGAGCGCAGGCTACTTCACATGAAGGCTAAAGTTCTCACAAAACAACCACAAGAAAAGCAGCTCTGCATTAAATGAAGCAGGTGTTCACTTCCTTTTTGCTCAATAAATGCGAAATAAGTAAGGTTAGCTCTGTTAGAGAAGCAAAACTCATTTCAGTTCCTCTTCCCTTTGCTGTTTACTGCAGTCAGTGATAGTGTGGTGCTGTACTGAATGACACAGCGCAGAGCAAACAGTTTGATTTTCCGTGAGTGTGACTGACTTTCATTTGAATGCAACTGACTGAAATAAATGAAGCTCATTCAGAGTGGACCAGACTGGAGATTTCTGAGCTTTACAGGCACCTGCTGGTTTCTGCAGTGCTTCATTTTCTGAATACTTCAGTAGGTTCATTTCTCAGCCACTATCCTCATTTAGAGAGAGCCAAGTGCCACTAATATTGACCGGTTAACAGCACAGTGCCAATCAGTACCACAATGCTGTAAAGACTCTGGAGCATCAGTAACACCCTTATGGTCTGACAACAACTTAAGAGCTGTTTTTATAACATATTTGTTGCTCATAACAGCCACAAAGATGCAGCTGCTCATTGATCCTTTGCTTCACAAAAGTTTGCAGTCTGTTCAATACCTCGTAAGACTTTCCTTACGACAAAAGGAAAAACAGTGCTGTGCTTTTGTGCTCGACTGTAGCTCCATTTTTCAGTTTCAAAAACAAGACCTTCTCAGAACATACAAAGCATGAGTTATACTGGTAATGCACTGTGTTGAAATCAATAGCTCGAGGAGTTCAGGAAAGCTCCCTGCCATGCTCTTAATGATCACACCATATGTCAAATAAACCAGCTTAGCTTCAAGTCTTTGATTCCTGCACTACTGTGTAGTTTGTACTGTCTTATCAACACACCCTCATGTCTGAGCCCACAGTATTTATAGAGTAATATATCAGAAGGCTAATGTATGGGTCCAAACTCCTTCTCGGTGCATTTTTACACTTACATGTCTTTATCTGTCAGGTTAGAAGAATACAAGGTGTGTGTAGGGTGTTTCCCATACAACAGGTTCTCAATGGGATCTTTTTCACAACAGTAACCACAAACCAACATGTGAGGCAACACTGTGGGCTACTGCTTAGTATGAGTGTAGGCTGAAAGCAACATGCTTGATTGAAGCTTTGAGGCGTCTTGATGACAGACACGGCCTCAAAACACTCTTTTGCAAGGTGTAGATTTTCATAGATAAGAGCTGGCTCCAACTTTGGAGAGGGTGATGTCATCAAAACAAAATATTGCAAATATTATTGAATAGGCTACATCTAGAACAAGACAAGAAAAGACCAGGAAAGACAAACATAAGTTGTGTTTCTATCTCCCTATATTTCTAGTTATGAGCAAACCACCAAGTGAACACTAATTGATTATTACTTCATCTGTGTTACATTGACATATCACCTCGCCCATGTCCGTTGTCTGTTTGTGTGTTCATTGAATAAAGATGCATTCAAAATATTTTCCCTCACAGCAGACATAACCTTATCTATGCTGGCCAGGACATGTGGCCAAAACAACATGTTATCTTGAGCAATGGGTTGCCTTTTTTTAACAAGGGACTCAAATGACAAAAGTAACTTCTAATATCTGGCACAACAAAAAAAAATGCTACCCTTAACACATGACAACCATCTAGTCCTGAGCCAGTGAAGAAACCTCTGCTAATTCAAACTAAACATCATAATATCAACATCAGCAACATTTGGATGCTGTTGGATGCTGTAAACAAAGAAAACTGCGGTGGCAAAGAGATCATTGTACTGTTATATAAGAGAACACGTGCAAACAGACAAAATGGGATACATGTGATGTCATGTACATCATGGTTTGAGGGCATGCTGGAAATACATAGATGACAAGCCAACTGAGATAATTTGAGAGCATATACAGGGCACAGAGCAAATAGGAAAAGCAAGCAACACAACAGAGGACAACGCTTGAACCATCCAGTAAGACAGGATAGAACAACGTCACTTGGACAATGACGTCTGTGGCAGCTCAAGTATGTAACAGACATTCTTCTTACTGCATGAGGTTGGTGGTATTGATCGTAGTCTAAATTCATAGCAGGTTACAAGTCATAGTATTGAACTGATGTAGGTTGTATAGGAGTATAACATGATGTCATAATGGGGGTAAGAGATAAATATTGATCACTGCGATCACAGAATATCACACTATACCATCGCACATGCTGGAATAATGACTTCTCTCTTCTGTACAAACATAGTGCATCTGGCCGACCAAAAATGAAAACTATAGTTACTTTCATTATCAATTGATCTGGCAATTTATTTGCTTTACTGTCCAACTGAGTGCTTCATTACAAGATGTCAAACATGTAGTAGTTAACATGTTGAAATGGCTGGATTTTGAAAACCCAGATAGTCTGAATTATTTTAAAGGGTAAAATCAGTGTGTGTTCAGAGTGTTATTGTAAAGGTTATTGAAAATAAGGGGTGATCAATAACAGACAATGTGATGTGATAAGAAGCAGCACTAAGCAGGATCACTGATATTGATACCAATATTGACATTTTTTTTATAGTTTAAAGCCGCTGTTGACATGATTTATGACGTGAATGCATTATTAATGTGCCAGGATATTCTGAATATCCAGAATATTTTAATAACAATCAACTAATTTCTCAAACATGAGACATTTCTCTTATAATATTCACTATTAATGACTTAATCACATACATGTTTAAACAGCTTCTAATGGTAACTCACGTTAGTTTTGTGACTGTGACTGACTTGTGGGTGAATCTATTTCTGGAGAGAAAGCACATTTGGCTGTTTTTCACTTCTTCCGCCAGAAAAAAATATCTTAATCAGTAATCGATTACTTTCATGTCGATCGACTGTGTGCTTAATCCATTGATAGCTCCAGCTCTAATCACAGTATACTTGGGGTATTGATCCACATGGCTCTTTTCAAAACATGTTCTTATTTGTCGGTATTGTTATGTATATATGTACGGTATTTCCAGCGGTTGCTGACGTGCTGGCACCTTGTCAGTACAGACACAGGGGGTGAGGCTGCTCCACGTTTTACAGAGCGTCTATCACAACAAAATCACAACAGTGGGCCTTAGCATGTGTTGTTAGTGTGCTTACTGTATCACCACCAGTTTGTGTGCAACTGTTCAGCGGGCCCGGTTGCTTTTTTATTTATTTGTATTATTATTATTCCTTCTACGAGTTAGCCACAGTGGTTATCTGATGATACAGTGTGCTATGAGACGAGATGCGGAGATGGACATCCATGTAACCAGCAGCAGCGGCAGCGGCAGCAGCGGGACACCGACAACTGTCAAACCGAAACAACGCTTTGAAGCCTGCCCAGCTTAAATCCAGACTAGCTAGCTTTGTCAATATACTCACACTCAGCCGCTACGATTAAACACCACCGCTAATATTACCTGAGATATAAAATGCCTAAAACGTGGTAGATCGTTGGTTTTGTTTTGTTTTTTTCTCCGAGCTGCAAAGGTCACCGGTGTCCGGAGGAGACGCGGTGCTGTGGTTGAGCTCCAGCCGGGCAGGCTAGCAGGCAGCGGACAAACACACAAACGTCCCCCAGCGTACGTTACCTTCAGCGGATCCTGGTGTCAGTGCTGAGGCCGCTCAGCGCAGGAACAGCCGGCTGTATCTTCGCTCTGCGCTCATACGTGTTATTACTACCTACATGAGGATTTCTGTAATTGCACAATGGTATTGAGAGCGTACTGAGGTAGCACCTTGTGTGGCACTGACGCCAATGTTACACCTCAGTGACGTGGAGCCTCTTTTCCTCCTCCGTCTCTTCCGCGTTGCGCCGACAGGGCCCGGCGTGACGTACCACCTCCTCCTCTTCCTCCTCTTCCTCCTCCTTCTCCTGCTGCTGCTCCTCCTTCTCCTGCTGCTCCTACAGCTCAGCATCCTTCAGCAGGTGGATGGATGATGGATAATTCATGCTTTCTCTGCTAAATATAATCTGTGGAGCTATACTCATTAAAATCGATCCCTCTAATACTTAGCCCACTGAATGTGAGGACATGAACCCCTGTCTTGTACAAAAAAAGACAATTCGTTCTTCAGTTGTATATGGGCCATGTTTTGTCTATAATAAGAAATCAAAATATATTATCATATAGGCTATCTTATACATGTACAGCTTTAGATACAAGTCAAGAGAGGATGCTTTCAAAAAGCGTAATGCCATGGATATCATGTATGATTAGTAATTCACAGTACTGTGGCCATTCTTCTCATTTTACTGTCATCTGTCTCGTCATGTGATCTCTGACACCATGATGGTGAGATTAGGGCCCTGAGGTAAAGGCTGTTATATACCTGCCATATGTACTGTAACAATGAAATGTGCTCAAATAAGAGAAGCCAAACATAAAGTACCGAGGCAAAAGATTAAATATAAAATTGAACCAATATGTGAATTCAAAAATTGCACCTGAAGGTATGGAATTTAGGTGTGGGAAGAGTTACAAGTCAGCATATACCACAGTCTGCATATAGCAGCAACAAGCAATAGCAACAAGAGTCTGTAGTGGATATGCCCAGTGTTTTTTTGTTTTTTTCCTTCAAAATAAATCGACGAAAAGACAGCACCAGGAATTAACAAACTCTGCCACTCTGATCTTTCAGTGTTTTTCAGTGTGTAATGTACTCTTGGAAGTGACCTATAGTCCTAGTGTAGGAATTGGTACAAGACAAACATACTAAACACAGACTAACTCAAAAGATGAAGTATTTTAGTTTGAGGGGTGGATGATATTGCAATGCCTCTTTAGTACCCAGATGTGTTAATGTGGAAGATCTGTGGTCACACTGCAGATATGTACAGCTCTTATCAACTATGAACAAACCGCAAGGAATTATGTGGCATGAAGTTAGAAAGTGGTAACACAGCTGTTGCATGTGTGAAAGACCAAATATTAACATTATTAAAGAGACAAAAGTTATTTAAAAACACACTAGTTTTATTTGATGAAACCCCCACACAGTATATTATAAATGTAGCATTTCCAGGAATCAGAGCAAACAACGCTATTTCCACATCTTTACATACTACACATACAGGAACCCACAACTTACACACCACATTCAAGTCCTCTGGAGGAAACAAACAGACAAATGCACTGTCACTAATTTAGAGTTCAGAAAAATATTGAGTGATACTACAATTCAAGTAGTGTTTAACTTTTTTTATGATCAAGAACAAGCCATTTAAAACTACATAGTCAACTATAAACTATTAACAGTGCAAATTGTCTTCACAGGCTTACTGTACCTCTGTCTAAACTTGTTCTCCACTGTCCTACTGCCTGCTAAATATTGCACACACATTTATTATACACATCTGCAGAGCCAAACACTTGCTGACATGCTACAGATTTTTTTTTTAAAGTGCTAGCTTGAGATTAGATTGACAGCCAGCAAAATATTTGGTTCTAAACTCATTATTGAAAAGCAGTTGAGATTACAAGCCTTTTCACAGGTTTCTGTAACTACATACAACTATGCGGTGACAAACCAGTAGAAGGAAACCACCTTTAAAAACAAAAACACATTCAGACGTTTGTTTTGCAGTTCTCATGAATACATTCTGTGACAGAAATAAAACCCGTCAACCTGCTCATCCAATTCATAAATGCACAGACATCTTTTAGAGATGTTGAAACAGTCAGGTTTTAAAATGCAGGAATCAGGGTTTGCATCTGTGAGGACTGGAGTGGAAATAATTGAGCACAACACATGCAAGACAAAATATGCACACGGAAATCCAATATTTCATTTGAGACATTTATGTCCAGCTAAATGTAAGAACATGAATTTTAGTGTTTTTAAGCCAAAATTAAAACCCATTATGTGCTAAATGTGCTATAAGCAAAACCTTTAAACTGAATAACTGAACCAACACCACAAATAGGAACAAAAAGTTAATACCATTTCAAAACACACTCCCTTGACAAAGGCAGCTGAACAAGATAACAGTTATTTCCATCAATAGTGATGCACATGTCTTTCAAGTCCACAAGCAAACACCAACTAATAACATAAAGAGTTAAGATGTACTTTATTTCACAAAAAATAATATATTCTGGATTAATATGTACATGGAAGTTAAAATCAAACATTTTGAAAAATCAGCTTATTATTTGACATTTAAAGAGAAGGCGGATATATTGAACCTTTATGGACAAATGCTGTAAATTAAACTAAACTTGTTTCTGTGGGGAAAAGGTACAGAGTAGTTAAGGTTTTCCAGGCCTGACAGATAGAGGTAGGTAGCATTGGGCCCCAGTCAGGGCCAGAAACCTGAGAAAACACGCACACACACCAGTTACCCTAACCCTCCAGAAATCAAAATATACATGAATGTACAAACAAACCTATGTGCAGGCACATATACAATACAAGTCTACACAAAAACCAAGTGTGTTTGCCCAGTGAACTGTCTCTCTAGTGTGCTCTCTTAGACTCAAATATCTGAGCTGCTATGATCAAAGCCAAGCAACCACTTAGGTGCCCGTTAGCCAAACTCACCAGCAACATACCAAGATGCTACACTTCATGTGTCTGCACTGCAAGTAAACTGATCTACGTAGCAAAAGGTACTGAACAATGTGTTTTGTGATAGCACTTACTGTAAAAACCTGAATTAATGTTTTTTGTCCATTTTTTTTATTTTTTTTTTATTTTTTTAAAGAGTTTAAAGGCTGTGAGGCCACAAAGCTGTATGTCGCACTTATGTCAGCACCACAACCAACAAGCTTTGGTTATTATTAGTGACTTTGCAGCTGTCAAAATGATGTTGATGTTGAGTTCAAGTACACAATTTTCTGGTACCTGCTAGTTTCGTGGTGTTAAAAGTCACATTCTGTGCAACAGATGTGAGAGTGCAAACAGTGAGAGGCTTCTAAATCCCAAGTAACTGCTCCAGGATTCACGCTGATGTTAATGAAGGTGAACGTGTTTGAGTGCGACAGTCTGATGTGAAACAAAATAACTGTGCCAATAACGCTAACAAGGTAGTGATTTAAACTGTGATGAATTTAAAGGTTATCATGTGCGAGGCTTCATTCATCATTTTGTGCAAAAACAGCCGAACATAACAGTGACAAGGAGAAAAAGTTTGTGTTTTTTTTTTCGTGACAAAGAGTAAATAGGTAAACAACAAGTCAGAATGAGTACCATTATAACTTTTACACCAGTGTCTGTGATCAAACTATGCCTACAGTAAAAACTCATACAGTATTTATGTTGATAATCATTTTCATTATGCTTGTGCATCCACACCAATATCTGCTTGCTAGAGCAAACTAAGTGACCCATTTTCTAATGGAAAAAAAGAAAAAAAAAAAAAAAAAAAGGCACAAAGGCACTAGCTTCAAAGTAGCTACAAGGCTCTTTCAGGTCCGCTATGATTACATCTAAACCTACGCTGCTACAGTTAGACAAACAGTTACATAAGAGAGCCAAAGAAACAAAGATCACCCATTATTTAACAGACGCAAAATCATCTATAAACATAAACCTGGCAAAAGAGGAAGCGCAAGTGTAAGCTCAAAGGCGTTTCATATTCGAACAAAGATTTAAAGTGGCTGAAGACTAACTTTGCAGCCAATTCCTCCACATTAACAGCTGATCGTAGCTGGCAACTAAAGAAAAACAGATAAAGAGACTTTGGTATGTAGAGAAGACCTTTCACATTTATACTGATATTCAGTGTCATCGTTTCATGTGTGGGTCATACATTATACATGCCAAGTCTAAGAGAGAGCCCATTCTCACATTTAGGACCAAAGGCCTTGGCCACATCCGCCTTGTTTGACCTTCAAAAATATGGTTTGGGAGTGTATACCATTACCCTGTCAATAAAACCTGCTCCTTCTACAACATGCCAATAAAATAGATTCAGGTCCTAATGCATCACCATACACCACCCATCCTCAGAAGGCTAGTTTCTTTGCAGTGATGAACTCTTCCAGTTGAACCTTGCCGCTGCCCATGAGGCCGAAGGCTGGATACATTGTTCCAGAGCAATCAACCTGCCTCTCATAAAGGCACCTCATGGTGTCGGCATCATAGAAATACACCCGGCATGCATCATAATCGAGGCATACCCCCAGGCGCTGTGGCATGGGAAGCATGCGGTTGCCAGGGTCACCGGACGATGCGTTTGCTGTGGAAACGGAGGAAGACGAGGAGGTCTTGGGGATGAAGAGTTTGCCCATGCCCAGGGTGAGGAGGGTGAAAGGCTGGGAGAGCTCATAGCATGTGTCCTCACTGCCACTGTCATGGCCGCTGTCATGGTCGTACCTGGTGAGTTAAGCAGGAGATGAGGGGGAAGATGGACACACAGACAAACATTTGTTCTGTTTTATATCAAACATTTAAAAATTTATGTCAAATCCAGAATCATAATCATGTGTACAACAGAGAGAGCAATATCCTGCCCCATTTCACACATCGTTCATTAAGGCTGCAACAAATCATGTTCATTACGAATCAATCTGCTGATGACTGCCTTAATTAACCACCATCTATAAAATAGAAGGGCCATCACATCAAGCCTAAATAATTAAAGTGTTCAAATATCTGGTTTGTCTGACCAACAGTTCAAAATGTATTGGACCAATATTCACATTTTAAGCTGTCTGACTCATGAATGAGTTCTCATTACAGACTTGTTTTCCTTCATTTAACTTCTTGATTAATAATTTCTCCCCTGTATAAGATCTGAAAGCTACAGAGATGTAGGAAGATCCAGAGTCAAAGTTTGACATTTAAAAAAAAAAAAAGAAAAGAAAAAAAGAAGTGCTTGTATCCCCCTACTCTTCTCAAACACACACACACACACACTCTAACATTTTCTTTAGTGGACAGAATGTACACTAAACCCTCTAATCACTGGTTGAATGCGGTCTGGCATTTTTCACCTTGATGCCTTTGACCACAGACTTAAAATGTATTTGCATAAATCATGCATTTCTTTACATGCTTTTACATGAGCTGGTCTAGTAAGAAAGGTTGGCTTTGTATGAGATTAAGCTCTTAACCAGTTTATGCTGGCTCTCTTACATCACAGGATTAGGTGTGGCTCAAACACACTTATTGCTGTAATGAGATTTTGTGATGAGACTTTGTATTTTGATTTCAGTTCCTCAAGTTATGTGTCTTGTATGTACGAACTGTAAACAATAAGCATGTGTTATGAACGCGTGGTGGGGCTTACCTTGGGCTGCTGGTATCTCTGGGATTGTGAAACCATTCAATCAGCTTCGAGTCTGAGGCCACGCCGACTTTAACCATGTAAGAGTATGGCTCCACCTTGAAGGCCCAGTAGTGTCTACAAAACAAACACAGCAATCCTGTTCTTTGCTCGTCTTTGTTTTGTTTTACTGGTAATTATAATGTCTCATTCATTCCCTTCTGTTGAACAAATCAGAAAATTATTATTACATCTTTGGTGCACATTCTCCTAATTGTTTTGTGAATCATCACTCTCTGACAGGAGGCTGATAAAGATGGTACAGAACGGGCAATTTAACAGTCCTACCATCATGTGCTACAAAATTAAGTAGTTCTATCTCTGCCCTCTTAAATATTTGATATCCTCATTTAGTCTAATGAGCAAAGTAGGCTTCCACTGCTTGTCATTTTTCCCCCTTGATTTACTATAAATGGCTAATATGTGTACAGCTCATTCTGTTTTCCCTTCAAAGCAAATCATGTACCATGACTTACTTTGCAAACAGTAGTTTGAGTACAACAGCATGTTTTATTTGCTAAATAACAGCTTCTTTGTCCATTTTTGGCATACCTTCCCTGAGAGATGCCCATGTCCCCAATTATGTAGTCTAGCCCAACATAGCTTCCCGTCTGCACGCGTTCTGCAGCAAGGAGGAAGCCCATGCCTGCTACGCTCTCCACGGTGTCCCGTCGCTTGTTTAGAATAAGTCGCTCTGTGCTGAATCCACACTTGTCATTGAACAGGAAGCCAAAAGCTGCAAGTGAAGAGACACAGAGGTGAATGAGCCAAATGGGAGAGCATGGGAAGACACAGGAAAAATGGGCACGGGAAGACAGTGGTGAAGGAGGAAATTAAAAATTCAAAACAGAGGATAAAACAAATCAAATTATGGGTCATTGGTGTATTCCCTCTGTTTTAAGATTAAGAGTAGGATCCAAAGGCTGACACATGGGGGCGCTACAGCACAATCTTAAAAAGCTACATAGAGACCTACTTGCTGTTATCACACCATGAAGAATAACAGCCCAATGAAACTCAATTTTTTATATGTAGCTGTCACTTATATTTCTCATTTGGATGCAATTAAACACTTTCTATAAATAGTTTATAGGCCAAAGGCCACGATTACCATAATCCAGGATACGTGAATGCTGACATGATTATGCCTGTTCAGTCAACCATCCTATAAAATCTGAGGTCTATACTGGGGAAGACCGGTTAATTTGCATGCATCTGGGGAAGTCCTTACACTAACTAGGGCATGATAATGATAACAGTATAAGCCTGCCTAAAGGATGAACAGCCCCTAATGCTGCAGCTTTATGTGAAGTTATGCAGTAGGCATGCACTGATACTGACATCATGTCCAGCTGGACTGTCATCCTCACATGTAATACAGAGCCATGTCAAGTAAAATGGCTCAACAATATGTATTTTTTGGCACTTATAAACCTCTCTAATGACAGCATTTGACCACAAATGTTTTTGCTCACACAAAAAATAACCAATCAAATCCAAAAAAAAAAATCAGCACCAGGGATGGAAAACATCTGAACAGCAAAATCTGTGGGTTCAGTAGCCACAGGGCACAAACACAAATCCTTATCACTTTAGTTGTAGGAATGTCTGAAGAAGCCCTTTGTTGTCTAAATCACAACTGACTCCCTTCATATTCACCACAGCGTGCGTGCATGTGGGCGTGTGCGTGCATGTTTTGTCATCCCAGCCTGAAATTCCACCTCATTACTGATGCACAGTGAATCCATCTGTTCAGTCTTACACGAACCAGAGAGCGCAAGAATGCGGAAGCTCCAATCACAACACAAAACTGACAAGGACACAAGTCAAAGCATAACCAGAGATTGACATGTCACGGACCTGTGTGCAACACATGCAGGCCTCTGGCAACGAGGGGGAAATGTGTACTCTGTAATCTGTAAATATGTCAAGTCCAAGAAAACAAAACATTTTCAAAGATTTTTACACCTAGAGTAAGGTGTAAAACAAAGAGAATATGATGACTGGAAGGCAGAATCTGAATCAAAGTGATACAGTCCCCTACTGGGACAATGTGGTGCAAATTCAAGTTCAGCAGATGGTTGGGAATGGCGATCGTTTTTAATGAATTCCACCTTGCGTCTGTCAAGCAAGCTTAAATTGCCAGCAACAGATGCGACTGCAGGTTTCTTCATCCAAGCTGTCACACTGCCTAACCCCCCCCCCCCCCCCCAACACACACACACACACACACACTCACTCCACTCAGACAAAAACTATATTTGGTTTCAACCATCTGACACAAAAGCCATTACCATGGTGATAAACTAAAACACCATTGTGCTTCATTACTCCCAGCATGAGGGCTACAGAAAAATTCAAAATAAAAAAAAAATAAATAAAGAATAAAAAGCAGCCAAGCATCTGCCACCTGATAATCTTCCTGAAAATCAAGGCCAGTGCTAAACACTCACACATGCTCAGAGAAATAAAAGGGACAGCAGAGGAGCTTTACTGTTGCCTTGGCCAAAAGAGGCCCATTAACAGGGGCTGGTTCATTATTTGTTGCACCTTGTAGTTTGGCCTTGGTGTCTCACACTCTCTCTGTGTTTCCACAGATCTCTCCATAGCTACATCCTCCTGCACCAACTGCCGCCCGCATCACCTCCTTTCTCCTGCTGTTAAACCGGCCTGCCCTCCCTGCTCACGACCCAGTCTGCCATCCAGTAGTCCAATTAATCTGGCCTTCTCTCCCTGACTTTCCTGCCCACCAGAAGCTGCCTTCATCAGCTCTTGTTAACTGACTGATTCCATTTCCATGTTTTCCATATTCCAAGTTGTAAACTGTTTTCTTGTCTGTATACAACATCTATGGCACGTCTGCCTGTCCAGGGTGAGGGACCCCTCCTGAGGGTCTAAGGGTCTATGATGCTGTGTAAAGCCCTTTGAGACAATCTGTTTGTAAAAATGGGCTATACAAATAAAATTGCCTTGACTTCTTCGACAGTCAGGAGGCCAGTTATCATAAACTCAAATTGCAATGATTTTATCATTTAACATTTCATCCTCATTTTATGGAAGAGGATCATTTTTAAAGTTATGTAGAAAGGGAACTGACATGCATCAAATCTTTATCTACATGTAAAAATTCATCACAACCCCAGCTTACCAGGTGCAGGTGGTGTGTGAAAGGTGACCTCAGGGCTGTAGGGGCTGAACATGGAGTTCCTGCAGCTTCGCACCCTGAACGAGTACAGGCTGTCCGGCTCAAGGTCACACACCACAGTGCTGGGTCCATACACTCTGTCTGTAGCCCTCCAGACCCCACTGTCTTCACCGTCCTCCTGGCATGGGGACTGACCCGGGCCCCTGAGTCTGGAGAAAAGGAATATTAAATTCAAGTGGTTTCAATTTTTCCAAAATGGCTCATGTTGATCTTGCTGTTAGGTCTGTGTGTTTGCACCCACCTGCGGTACTCCACCACGTGGTGATCTGTTGGTTGGTGATCATTAGACAGCCTCCAGCTGATTGAGGCCTCATTATAGACTCTGCTCTGGGACAGGTCAATCAGAGGAGGGTCTGGAACTGCACCAAGAACACAAAACCCAAGAAACAGTTAGTAAACTGTAAAACAGAGGATCTAAACTCTCAACATAAAGGTGTGGCAAGTTAGGAGGTGTATAAAATATATTTATAGTGTGTTTTGTTATGAAAGTTAATTCCAAAACAATGCCAAAAAAAAAATGGAGCATTAAATGCATTTTTGTTCAGGCTTAACCACATGACAGAGTTTAATACAGAAACCTGTGGTGATCAGTGAGATGTAACGGACCTTATGCATAAATGGAAAATCTACTAAAAACACCAGGGAATTCCAGAAAAATGTCTTATGTCTTAATCATGCTAAGTACAGTCCTTCAGCTCAATAGAGCTTAAGCAAATGAAGCCGTGTAAGTGCAGCAAAGATTAGGTTTGTCAGGATCAGAACTATCCACTCAGGACAATGGACAAGACTGTCTTACATAATGGAGCCTGTTAAGAGGTTTTCACAGACTCAGTGTCAGGAAATGCACTTTGCAAAGCACCCCCACCCCCACCACTTCTCTTCCTCTTTCCTCATTTTTCATTCCACTTTCTAACATGTATTTCTCCTATTGGTGGCTGTAAAGGATCTCCTATGAAGCATGTGCCTGTCTAGCGGCGGCGGCGACGACTTCTCTATACTTCTCTACCGTTTCCATTTTCTTCATCTTTTGACACTCAAGTCCTCCCAGTTCTAAAACACTTTTCATGCATAGATAGATTCCCTCACTGTCCAGTGTCACCACTGCTGCTGAGATGTCTACAAAGTCAAAATGGCTAATCCTCCAAAGTGGCAAGCTCCATTTCATGAACTTGTGTCCTTTTATACCCCAGTGCATTTCCAGTCTTGCTGGCAACAGACTATGAGGAGATACATCAAGTATATTATTATATACATTATATTATATATTATTAGATAATGCTGGATTAAAAGAAGATGAGATTTCTTGTTAGTTCTTGTTGTTACTATTGGAAACTGTCCGTTAGAAATACATTATAAAACTGAATTTCCTGAGTTAAGACACTCAAGACTTTGATTCTTCTTACCCCCTGCAACAACTGAATTACAGTTGTTGTACTACTCGTATTAGGCGAGTAGCAAAGCAAGGAAAATAATTTGTAACCATTCTAGTGTATTGTAGAGCAAATACAAATAAAAGATAAACGTCTTATTTCTTATGAATCATGTCTTTTTTCCCACCTGTTTCCAACAGATGGACCATGATGCAAGGCCCAAACAGGGCAGACAGCCATCCAGCACAGCAGGCTGTAGTCCCCAGAGTTCAGCAAAAAAAAAAAACACTATTGATTGGATACAGGACAGGCTGCTGCCAGGCAGACAGCACCAAGGCCAAGTCACACTGCAGGGAGCTGCTTTCTCTCATGCCTGTTTTCATTCCATTGATCCCTCTGAGAGAAGTGGACTATCAGCTTGCCATTTCCCTACAATCTGCTCAAATAATCTGTAACCTGTGCTGTGACATCTTTGAGTCTGACTTTTAAGAGGAAAATAGCTGAGAACCTCCCCTCTCAGCCTGACATTTATGAAGGAAGCTCGAATTTAACATAGATCACAAATGGGCATTTACACTTGACAAAACAGTCTTTCAAAGCCTCTTGAGAAGCAGGGCATGGGGTCAAAAGCTGTAGCATGGGCACAGCTGGGTTAATGTGAGAGAGCACAAATACTCTCTTATCCAAGAGAGGAAGGGATGTAGCAAAACAACATGTATAAGCTACAGGCGCTGAGCAAAATCCACCACATACACCATTATACATCAATATGAATGGTAATCATAAAAGACTTGACTCTGAAGTCATTATTCTCAACGACTCTTGAGCACAGGACAAAATGCAGGCTCAACAAGGAGAACAGAGACGACTTTAGAGTCTACAAATATAACAATTCAGCTTCAAGTTTTTCAAAGCATCATTATTACTGGACATAAAGGTGTTTTCAGTTTCCTGTATAATGGATCTATGACAGCTTGGGGGTATTATTCAGAGACGCTGTAGTGGTTCCTCTGTGCTGCCAAAGACTTCAATTAAATTACTGCAGCATAGTAATGCCCCCGCTGCATCTCTTCTCTCTCTAAGCTCGAACTAAGAGCACCATTAAGTCCCGAAGGCCACCTAGATTAAAGATACACATCAATATGACTGCCACCCGACTGCCGCATGCAGCACTTTCCAAAAATTGCTGTAATGGTGATTCGTTTAGGGTGCTCTTACATGAAAAATCCACTTCCTCCAGTATAGGTATTATAAGAGAATCAATAACCAACTAAGCAAATTCTTAGAAAGTTCTTTAAACAACTATTTAGTAATTTAATGAATGGGATCATGTCAGGGCATGGTTAAGAAAAAAGAAAAGTGAAAATACACAATGAAACTATATAATAATTTGAGGATTGGGCTAATGTTGATTTATTTCCACTCTGAAGTAGCAACACTGCACATCTGTACTAAATATAATATATACTATAATACTTATAGTGTCTAGTTATATTTTCTATTTTTATGCTCAGTTTCTAGTAAGTATGTATGTATGTATGTATGTATGTATGTATGTATGTATGTATGTATGTATGTATGTATGTATGTATGTATGTATGTATGTATGTATGTATGATCAGTCAGTGTTTTGCCTATTTCAAGTGAGAAGTTACTTGATTTTTGCATTTAACCACAGTTGAAATCTGATCAACTGCCCTCAACTGACTGAATAATGAACTGAACTGAATAGTTCACTTTATTATTTTATGTGACTAGTTTTCAAATGAACATGTTACGTCCTGCTACAGAAAGCACAGGAGGACAGAGCCAACTGCAGCCAGTGATGAATCTCACTTCACTGATTTTAAACAAACAAACAGGGGGCTCCTCCAGCATTGCAACAAAGGCCCACAGCCACAAACTCATGCTACTCCCAGCTCTGTTAGTCACCAACAGCTGCAGCAGTAACTGTCAGCTCTTTAGATGTGTCCACTTGGGGGATAATAGCTCTGCACCCAGAGAGGTCTCAGGGTTGTCTGAAATGTCAGCAACATGTAATCCCTTACTAATATAAACATGGTTTGAAGGCAAAGGTCCGAAAGCACAGCTGCCAATCAGAACGTTGCTTTCTGTTGACACCGCTGTAAACCTCACATCACCGGTCATCTGTTATTGACTAGTTACGATGTCTCTGTCTTTATCAACAATGATGTTGTTACATTAGATACGAGCCACACACAAAAGAAGCCTGTGAAACAGGCCTCGGCCACACGCAGCCAAACGTCACCAACCCTCACTCAACTGGAACAAGTCTGTTCTGACCTCCAATCCCATCATCCAATTAAAAAGGTATAAATGTTAGTACAATAGATCCGATATAAACCTCAAGCTCTGCTCATGTTAATGCAATAATAGGCGATTAGAGAAAGCATAACTACAGTACAGTATGTAAAAAACACCAGCTTTTCTAAAAGTATAGAAACTGAATTCTAGATGTTAACAAACAGTTCCATCTGACAATAACTATCTAGGTTTTGACCTTTAGTTGCAACATGCATATCAGTCCAGCTGCTTTATGAGTCATGGCAAACACTGTTACCTTTATGTTGATGTTACCTTTCAGTGATCCCTCTTATTGAGACATTTTTGCAACTTGCTCAGTTCTCTGTAGACTTTTGACCTCATGGCAACTTTGACTATTTGTTATTCCTGATAACATTTAAAAACTTCAGTTCAGTTCCAGTTGTTTTCAACATAAAAACTATAAATGAAACATTTCAAGGTTAAATGTAAAGAGGTAAAATTAAAAGCTTACAAAGCCCAAAACCTTCTGTTTTATTAAAAAAGGTTGCATGCCAGCCAGTCTATGGCAAAAAAAGTATCCTTTCATCCCTGGGAAACTTCTACCTGAGCAGTGCTTAATACAACATAGCTTTGTAAAGCAGCAGACCAGAAGAAAGCTCCACAGAGGAGAATATCCAGGGGTGGGTTCGACACATTTTTCCAATTAAGCCGCCCAAAGATGACCTCTGCCCTTTAACAACAGCACAGTTGACAGGGTCATGTATGCAACAAACAGGGGAGGGATGACGGACTCCTTATTGTGTTGTTTCATGTTTTGAAGAACAAACTTATTTCAAGGCTTCTGAAGTGACTAGGCTTTATGTTTTGCCATGATCCAGAGGACACATGAGCAACACTACTATAATGTTCAGAGATGAGCAGAACATCATATTTTCCTAATACATTGTGTTTTAGCATCATGTTGTGTGTAAATGCTATAATGGAAAAGCATTTAAGCCCCAAAACCTTCGTGACAACAAGATTCATAAAGCTTGTGAAACAGGGTAAACCTCTGAACCTTGCTTTTGGTTAAGATTTGATACAAGAGGGGAAAAAAGACATGGAGCATAAAATTGAGCAGAACTAATAGTTCATTTATATCCCCCACACTTAACTGAAGTAAGATTAGACATACCTCCACCAAAACACATCTCTTTCAACAGAGTTTCTTCTCTGGATGTGTCCAGCACAAACTCATCAAAGCAGGGGTCTGCTGCAGGGTGGAAGGTCCTCAGAGACTCTGTGGCCTTCTGGATCCTGAAGACACACAAAACGTAAACATAAAATGATGAAACCACCACCACAGTAGACACATTTTGACTAATTTAAGGTTAACATACCAAGGGCACAAAATATTGATTGCAGAATTGACATAATTCTAAATAGCTGTATCTATATTTATAAAGTCTGGATTAAAACCTGATTGTTTGCCAACAGAGGAAAACTGAACAGGGCACACGTCCTGAGAGTGAAAAGGTTCCCTGATTATCCAAAGCTGTTAATGGAGCTCAAGCTTAGAGCAGAAGACAGTGTTGACTGGACACTGCAGCACAAGACTTTGCTTAATTGCCCTTGGGTTTGGTAACCTCTGTGCACGTGGCCTCGTCTGCTCCTGACACACTCTAGTCTCTCAACACACATAATCAGATTGATGCTCTCAACACTAAAATAAAACTGACCAAATCCCACTTTAAAACCCAAGAGGAAACAGGAAGGTGTCACTAATGACGTATGTGGACAACACAAAAAATACAACAGATTTCAGATTGGCCGCGGAGCTTGTTAAATAACTATGTTTAGCCTGTGTAATTTATATTAGGGAATGAGTAGGATGTGCTTAATTATTAAGTGTGTAACAGCTATGAATAAACATTACTGTCTTGGCCCAGCATCCTGTTAGGTTAAAGGAGGACAACTTCAAAACACAGAGAGACTTAAGTGCACTGTTGCTGTTCGTTAACTCTACATGACTAATGCTAAGTTTTATATTAAAATTAATATGTGATGTTAATTCTATTTGTCTTTTTAATTCAGTTTCCCATTCAAATATTAGTTTATACAAGGATATCATATAAATATTTTAAGCTTTGGTTTTCTGGGGTTTTGTTTGGATGCAACCCTTACGTTTTCATTTTTGCAAACCTCAATATATGTTATTAATAGTGCCAGAGATGCCAAGGCATCATAGGGATCATTAATATCAATAAGTGAGAGAAGACTGGTTACTTTTTTTCCCGAGGATTTTCATTTAATGAATCAGCTCAGCTGTACCTCACATGCAGCTGCTTAGCAGTCTGTACGAAGCAGGACTGGTCCGACTCTTTCAGCACCTCCTGAGCGTAGCCCACTAGACCACTGTTCTCCAACATGCCTTGGTACTCCTCCACCTGGGAAATATTAAACGGCCGTTTCATTTTATAAATACAGTCTAACAACATCTTGAGAAATCAGGCTTGTTTTCATCCATTTTCAGACAGAGTTGAGGCAGCTATAACAGCTAAGCATGTATGTATGCAAAGAATACTCGATAGAAAAGAAAGTTCAGTGGCAGCACTTTATACCTGGGACTTGAGTTGGTCCAGGCGTCGGTTACGAGATTGTTCAATGGACCTCAGCATCTCTGACTTCCTCTCCTGCAGGGTCTCAAACAGACGCTCAAAGTGCTCGTTGGCTCGACGCTCTGCTAACTGCCCATTTTCCTATAAAAAGATGACAATTTTGACATTAATTTGTGCAAAGCAAATAAAATTCTCTTTTCATATTTCCCTCCCAGGATCATGGGGCGTAGTATACATTAACATTTCTTCTAATATTTAAAGTAGAAGATAATGTAAAGAGGATCCAACTTTACCTGTAGATTTATAAGAACTAGTCTATCTGGATTTTCCTTTCTCCATTATGGTCACATTTCAGTTTAATTAAAGATGTTGAGGCATCCAAATGTAAATTGATAGATGAGTTTTAGACAATAATCTTACCGTGTAATCCTGACCAAATATGTGGTTACACCATTTTGACTTCCTAGGTCAATATATAGAGATAACTCTATACACTAGAAGGAGGTGTAGACACATTTAAACACTGTCCATTCAGGGCAGCTTCAATGAAAATAGGGAACAAGCTCAGAGGCTGAAACGCAGACATGCATGAGGGAAACAAGTCAGCAAATCCTGTGTTCCCTTGTTTGTGTGGTTTGCATAGTGTTTGCTTAGTGACCTTCCTTATTCGTACACAAGGACAGGCAATTCTTCCTCAACCTAACAGACTGGTTTTGAGAAAGCTATACAAATACTTTTATTCTGTAAAAAAAAATAAAATAAAAAAATAATCCATGTAAAAAAACGGATTAACACACATTCATTATGCATGAGTGATTCAAAAGGTGAGATGGGAATTACCATTTTTTTTTTACCCATAGGGTTAGAGAAAATTTTAAGGAAAGAAGAAATGTTAATAAAACTTTTTGAGAATAGAGTGTACGTTGGTCTGAAGGTGGAAAATAAATAACAAGGACAAAACAACAACAAGGGGTATTAAAATGAAAGAAAAACCCTGCAGTGCACACTATAAAACTTCAGGAGTGGAGTGGATTAAGGACGTTGGCGTTGCAGCAGCATGAGTCAGCTCTCTCACCTCAGTCTGACTGATGAGCACCTCGAGCTCAGTAATCTGAGTCCTGACCTGGTCCTCTTTGCTGATGAGGTAATGGATACTCTTGGCCAGCTTCTCCTGGTGAGAGAAAAGATCAGCAGCATTTACAGGAGATCTCTAATGGTCTGAAAGTAGTACTACGTACACTGTACTAAAACATCAAAGAGGATATAACCTTAAAGGCACACATCCTTTAAGTCACAGTTGTATAATGGTGCATATGCCAAACTTCCAAATATGGACTATTGTAAAAATATCAAACAGGATTTTATCAGTCTCTTATGTCAGAGCTGAAGCTTGGGAATGTGAGCATATGAGTCACAGCATATTCCCCTCATCTTAGAATATTCATGACTGCAGCTGCAAACTGCAGAAGTCTCAGATCACATACATGTAAAGTTCTGGACTTGTGCGCTGTGTCCTGAATGACCCTGTGTGAAGCAGCGGGAGAAACAACATTCATGATAGTATCACAATGATATGACAGCACATTACAGCAACTGAAACCAAACTACATCCTGAATGCGGATGGTTTCCAGGACTGTTCATCTGACACCCCTTCCAACAGTATGAAGATACAGCACACACAAAATCATGGGGAACAAATGGTCTCATTAAATATTAAGCACCACAGTGTTTGTGTCAACACAGAGTAGCAGATTGAGTTACAGACCAATTCTGGCTCGACTTGCTGAATCACCAAGCCTCAAATCCACCAAGCTGAATTGCCCATGCCAACAATAACTATTCAACACATTTTACTTGATACCTTCTCTGTCAGAGGAAGTTTTGTGTTTCTTTATGGTGTTATAGAAACCAGAGCAGAAGCTAAACCAAACACTTGCACTGATTGAACTTAATTGTACCAATCACCACATGCAAGGCCAATTAGTTTTAACCCACTTGGTCAGCCTGGGTTTCAGTTTCCAACAAAGAGATTTACATCTACAGTCCAGTGTCTGTAGATGCCAGTGCAGGTACAGGTTCAGGTCAGGCATTAATATTACAACAACAGATGAGAGATTCAGGGACCAGTCAGTGGGTGGTCCAACATAGCAAAAACAGCCCTTGGGTCTATTTAAATAGATTAAGATCTTCCCATCCAGTGGGATTACTTAGGTTGTAGCTACTTTTGAAAATGCTTTTACTCAGTTTGAAGTTTTTAAATGCATTTATGGTGATACAAGACTAAACTTTTGAGGAGAAAGGTTATTGTAAATTGTACAATGATAACCTGTTAAGTCAGATCATAAAGCAGTTGTTACTGGCAGTTTCAGTGTAAAAACATGAGTAATCTTAAGTACCAAAGCTGATTTGCTTGGCTGTGACCATTTAAGGCCTTAATTAAACAGTGGCATTGTATTCAAGCTTCACCTTAATCCTTGTTGTCACAGGCCTGTATTGTGTCATAACTGATAACAAAACCACCACACACAGTAGCCAAACTATCTGTTGTGTAAGTGTGTCTGATTGTGTCACCTTGAGGATCTTGTAGGCACTGCTCATGGAGGTGACCTTGTGGTTAGCGTGGGATCCTCCCAGCTTGCAGAGGTGACAGACGGGTCGTCTGCAGACCTCACAGTACATGTTCACCTTCTCCATCTCATGCTCCGGACACATGAGCACCTGGGGATTTTCAATGCAACAACAATGGAGTCAATGCAAAGAAAAACATAGACACACTAAACTACAACATTTGACAGTGCAGGATAGTTTTTCACATCAGTGATCAAAAACTAGCTGAAGTGAAAGAGGAAGATGACCCACATTTTAAACAGCATCTAGACGGCTCTGTGTCGGTCATTTGCTGAAGTGTCTTAAAATAGATCTGCCTCAGAAGTTAATGTCAGAGTATTTAAAAGTTTTCGACAGCCACTGAAATAAGAGCCATCAGTGGCTAGCAATTAAGGATCAATATGACCCGAAAGTGACGGTTTCAGTTGTTTACATTCATCTTGCACTCCCTCAATCCTTATCAAGTGTTTCTAATCCAGTCACCCTTTTAAAAGAAATCTTTACTTGCTAATGTTTTTCTTTGACTCATGTGACAACTTATCAACTAAAAATGTTCAGAGTCCAGCTGATTGAGTAGTTTGTCTGGGTGACCTAAGGTCTTCAGGAAATTACCGATCAATACAGAAAATACGATGAGGTGACACTTGCCTTCGGCCTGAAGTTCGTTGTGGGACCGACATACTCGTGCTGAGCTTTGGGCGTGCCCCATGGGTGGTGCAACTTGAAGCACTCGTTACAATAGCTGGCCTTGCAGTCCATACAGCTCTTCGTGGCCTCCTGCTGCTGCGGAGGCTTGCAGATGTTGCACATGATTGCCACAGCGGCACGGGCAGCCTGGCGGTAGCGCTCAACAATGCTCTCCAGGGTGAAGTTACGAAACAGCATGCTGATGCCGCGCTCGCCAAGGTCGATGTCATGCTGGCAGCCTGGGCATGGGATGGTGGTGACCCGGGGAGTCACAGACCCTCTACGCCATCCCGGGGTCGAGACAGAGCCTGGAGGAGGGTGAAGGAGGAAAAAGTGAGATGAGATCACGTAATGTAGATTCCAGGCTGTGGGTCACCCAGTTTGCAGTCTTGTCTGAGGCTCTATTTTGATATGTGAACAACAATGTTCTTTGATTTTTGTATTACAGTGAAGGAATAGTTTCCAAGAGAATCAAACAGGGGCTCTGAAAAATGTGCGGCCCCGTTTATGTTCAACAGATTCTGGGCCAAGTTTCACAAAAGCAGCATTACATCATTGGCACTGACCTTCCAAGTATGATCTTAAGACAAAAATGCCTTTGATAAGCCATATGGAAATATCGAGCCTTCACAAATAGGGCCTCAGGGCATCTCCCTCTGATTTTATTTCCACAATGACCACTGCTCAATAGAGAGGTGGATGTATGAAGCAAAACACCAATACAAGCAATATGATTGAGCAGTCGTCATACAGGAAAATAAAGCCCAGGAAGAGAGACAATGCAAGACCACTGGGGCAGGTCGAGGAGTGATGAGTTAGTCATGGGGAGGATAGCATCCTTGGAGCTTATAAAGAATACACTGTCTTCATGAGAAATCAATTTTACACGACAAGTCATTCAATGTTTACCACAGGGAGTGGAAGGATTATTGTTAAGTGCTAACAATGATCTGGACAAAAGGAAATAATCCTATTTTCCAAAAATAAGAGAAGAGAAAATAAAAATGCATGACAATATGACATATCACTGAATTTTTTAAATCAAGTAATGCAAATGAATTACACTATGAAACAAAACTTAGGTTTGAAATTCAAAGATTAAAAAAAATATATATATATATTTTAACTTAAAAAAAAAAAAAAAAAAGTCCAGTTCAATGCAACAACACTTATTTTCACAAGACAAACTGCCTCTTAAAGCACAACTGCTTTCAAGAGTTTCTCGCAATACTGTACTTGTTACTGATGCAGCTGCATTGTAACAAGGCAGCGACACAGCAACATGAGGTGGAAACAAAAGGATCTTTTATACATGGTCACATCACAGACACAAGCAGGGTCCATAAAACACTGTTACCACACATTTAAAGCCAGCAAACTTAATTCAACACACGCAGAAATAAAAATATTGCTTCACGTTTGTGGGGGACAGGGGAAGCGAGGAGTGCTGGATTTATCTCAGTTTGCAAGCCAGAATTTCCACTCCGTTTCCGAGGACCTGAAAATTAAATCAAACACTCCTCAGGTAAGCGAAATACGGGGAGACTACTCCAACACAGCACTTTGCAAAAAAAGGTGCAGCTGAGGGAAAAGCAGAGGCAGAACAGCAAACATATAAATTATGTTTTCTGAGTAGCCATGTGCATGCCATGTGACTGAGTGACATGAGCAGAACTGAAGACTGTGACGGTGCTGGGACAGTTTCACTACCTAGAGGCAAAATCTGTCTGATCTAAACAAACTGAAGCACTTGGCTTTGTCTGAGGCACATCAGTTGCCCTTGCTACCTGAAACCATATGACAGTTTGCACTGTGATGTTGTGATGGAAAATTGTGACGAGGGTGACATGGTCTTGTTATGACAAGTGAAAACACTAGATGAAAGAAGTCTTCATATGTGAGCCAAAGAATGATGCAGAAGGCCAGTTTTAACCCTGCAAAGATAGTCAGCGTACTGTGTATAAATGCTTCTTTATTCACGTCCGAGTCATGCTGGGGCATTGCAGTGACTCGGGCTCTCTGGTCAGGATGGCAGGTGTGAGCCAACACAAAGCAAACCAGAGGCATCTGCAGCAAAGGGCTTACATGTGCGCTTGTGTTTCGATTTGTGCATCCGCAGAGGGAGGCAGAGTCGTAGGCAGAAACTGACGAGTCATTGCAGAGCTGCTCCAGTCTCACTGTGCGAAAAAGGGCTTGGCTCTGCTCCCCTGCACAAATCCTCACACACAGTTTGATGTCTGAACCGATGTGTTAGTAGTAATAGTATTACTATGTTGTATGTTTATTAAAGCTGTTTGTTTAAGCTTGTTGAATGACATTCTGCTATCCAAACATTTGTATTTTGTTCTGTCAGCAGCTTTGGGGGAACGTTTACAACTGTAATTTGTGTAAAAACAAATAAATAAATAAAGGAAATGCTTTATAATTTCTTATACAAATAACAAATGTGAGCCCAATGAAGAAAAAGAAACCACTTTCCATTTTTCATGCTCCTCCTCCTTTTATTTTTTTAATTTATTTTATTTTATTTGTTATTGATGATGTTATTTCATCATTTTCTGGTTTTGGTTAAATTTCCACATTATTTCTATTATTGTCCATTCTGCTTGAGGGGATTCAACTAGCGACAAAATTCTCCCCTGTGCTTTTAGCACAAAAGATAATGACTTTTCTTAAAAACATCCACTGAGCATGTTAAATCACTGTAATCACTGGCCTAATGAAACTAAAAAGAAAATGCCATTCAGGATTGTTTTACTTGGACAGCAATCTGACACATCTCAATCCATCATGCCCAAAATGATTAGAGGTGAGCTGAAACAGGTCTGTGTTTTTGCAATCTGTTTCTAAAACAGTTATGATAGTCAAGTGAAGCATAAACAGCAGCCTGAAGGCACAGATATCAGTCAGAAAAAGCCAGTTAAGAATCTTAGGGAAAACCTACACTATGTTTGGACTTGCTAAGAGTGTGTGTGTGTGTGTGTGTGTGTCTCTAAAAACAACAGAGACCTACAGTTGTCCATCGCAATAAAGCAGCTTTATTTGCCTCCATGTTTTACGAAATGAATGCAAAGCTTAGCTGGTGTAGAGACACACACACACATACACGCCAGGGTGTAGGACAGGCGCACATAGACTCAAATTCCTGCCCCACTTCACCTCCTAGGCAACATCCTCACCCCTCTCTACCTAATTTTAGTCTTGGCCCCTTTCAATTTCTTTTTAACACTTGCCAGCCTCCCTGTCGAGGCTTCTACCTCCCTTTGATTCCCCTCTCTCTCCGTCTTCACTGTATGCCACTCCTCTTTTATCATACCCTGCTCGTATGCTGACTCAAGGTTAGAATGTGTTTACTGGAAGCACTTTGACTTGTCTGACCATTTTTACATGCCTTATGAATATGACTTTTATGCTCAGTGGACATATGAGTTTAGATCTCAATTATCACCTACTGTAAAACAATGAATTAATAGCATGCTCTTTGTTGTTAAATGGAGCAACTACAGTAAAAATCTAATTTAAACCTAATGAGTAGTGTGAGTTTGGATGGTCGTGTAGACAGAGCTAAAGTAGACTAAGTAGAGAAAAGGTAGAACCAAACTAGGGTTTCACAGGGGTTCTAGTAACACTGTACTCACTACAGCTACTCAAAACACGGAGCCCGCGTCTACCTCGACTTCCGAACGACCTTCGCACTGTGGCTGCAAGCAATGAACAGAGAAGTGAGGTGAGACCAACAAGAAAAATGAAACAATACATAATGTGAAGTGAGGTGTGAAACCAGTTAATTTTTGTTGTTTAAACATGACATTGGAAAAACAAAGTTAAAAGTAAACAAAAAGTCAAACTAAAAATAAGAACAAAACTTGTAGTTTAAAAAAAGTTAAAAAGTGGCAATGCTAGAGTGAAATAAAACAGTGAAACAAAACAGTGTTTAAAATACACATACAGGATGTGAACAGTTATTCAAATACAGTTAACTCTTGATTTGTGCACTAATCGACATACATGGTCTGCATGTAAGTACAAAGCCGTTTGCAAATCAGAACAGAACAAAGAGATTTTCAGGACTGAAGCAGAATTATATTACCCCAATTAAGTGTGTTCATCACACATCCATATTCAAGGAGAGTTTGGCACACACTTATTTTGCTCTCTATTGCCAAGATGCAGTTAGATGAGAAGGAAACCACTCATGCCTTTATGGTAAACATGAAGCTAGACCCAGGAGACGATTAGCTTTGTTCTAGTTCCACTTAATTAGCGTCAGGTCTCGAAACAGCTAGCTTGGTTCTTTCATTGTATCTACAAGACGAAACTCGTGGCAGCACTGCCATCAAGCTTTTACAGTTCGTTTTTTTGTGCAGATTAAACAAACCAGATTGATCATTCACTAAAATCCCTAAACATACTGCTTCAGTCTCATATCATGATCTCCTAGATACAGAGACCAAGTGCAATCTTAAGGCAAAAAAAAAAAAGAGTCATGGGACGCCGTGTGGCTCAGTGGGTTGAGCAGGCGCCCCATATGCAGAGGCTACAATGCTTGCTGCAGCTGGCCCCGGTTCAAATCCCCTATCGGGCAGCCCTTTTCCCCCTGTTCTGCCTCCCCATTTCCTGTCTCAACTATACTATCAAATAAAAAGTCAGCTGTGCACACTGACCAACCGCACCAGAGGTAAAGCTGATAAAAATCTACCACTAACATAGCCTTGAAGAACAAGAAACGACAATTGGCAGTTAGGTAAGACTGGTTTTGTCTACCTCAGTCTAATATTGAGAAAAGACGTGGCACATAGGCAGAACCTGCATATGTGCCACAAGAAAACAGACCAATAGGCATTGCAACATTATTAACTAGGCTGCTTCACATTTAGCATAAATATGAGATATAAAGGTCAACTGCTGGCAAGAGGAAGAATCCACACTTTTCAACATTTCAAACAATTTCTTTATGAGCATGTACACCAACTTAGAAGTGCACTTGTCAAGAGTTAACTGAACACAAAATGATCGTGCTCTGTTTGAGCCTGAGCAACAAAATAAGATGGAGTTTAGAAACTGATGGAGTTTTAGTAGCCGTCTTTCCCTGCCCGAGCACAGCAAGGCTTGTTCAAGCTGCACACTGATAAATATAGCCTTAAGTCTTTTCTGTCTCTCCCTTCACCTAATCCCTCATTCATTCCTCACAGGCAAGTTGTGTCACCATGACGACCAATGATCTGATCTCCCAACCAGTCTGCAGACTTACTCCATTTTGGAGGTAAAGCTAATAAGGTTTCTCAAATATTCCTAAACACGCTGGTTATTTGTGTTTTGTAATCTGCTGATTAAATGCACTTTAACACAGGAACAACCTGAATAATCCTCGAGGGAATTCCTGTTACATGATCCGTTAATAGTTTATGTTAACGGACTGATCTCAAAGTTTCTTCATGAGAGAAAATGAGTGTTTATGAGAAATGATGCCACGATTTACACTTCAGAATCAGCACAAGCTGTGCCCTGGTGCACAAACTGCTGTGAGATTTATTTACTCAAAAGGAGCATTTGATTATTCCTGCGTCAACAGATGCAATTCTGCCAGTGAAGAATGAACTCATTCAGGTTGGGGGAGGGGGGGTCTGAATGAGGGAGGCAGTGTTCGAGAGCCCAGACTCAGTGGTTCTGAACCATGACTGAATAACTCCCAAAAAACTGTTCACCTCAGTTTACTCTCAATATTTTTAGCTCATCTGGTTCAGACTGCCAGCGTCACACTAAGGTTATACTCTGCATCTTAGTTAAATGGACACTAAGTAGCATCAAATTAGTTTGCTTCCCAAATCCATACTATACAATAGTGTTATCAACTGTACTCATTTTTGTTTTATAGCTTTCTCAATCACTTGAACTTCACTAAAATAAAACCATGTGCAAACTTGTGGACTTCACTTGGATGAAATTCCACAAAAAGAAACAAATCATATTAACGTTATTATTTTCTAGATATTTTGTAGACATCTTGACAGTATATACAAATATTTTACTCCAATATTGTCTTTAGTATCAGGGATGCACCGATACCACATTTTTTCAAACCGAGTACAAGTAATAACATCTGAGTACTTGCCAAACTGAATGCCAATACGTGTACTTATTAATGCCATTTTAGTTCTTACAATTATTTAAAGGTGGTTCATTTTAATAAGATATTGTTCATTCTCTGACGGTAACAAAGTGCTGTTACTTACATTTGAACATTAACTAGATATAGACAATTCTGTCTCAACGGAGCTGGAACAGAGTGGAGGAGAGTTTGTTTTTTGTTTTCGTGAAAATTAGGGATGAGAGGTGAATGTCACACTGCCGTATTGGTATTAGGTGCTCTAGTATCATAACACTTTTTTGTGAATGAATATAGCACATGCTAGTATCGTATCAGTGGATCCATATTTAGTATCCACACTGACCATTTTGACTATGCTTAATTCCAGTACGCTAAAAATCTGCTTAAAATCAGTATGTGGCATGGCAGTCAGACACAGCTCTGCCTCATCAAGGAGAGTGGACAAGAGTACAAATGAGACAACATCTTTATGGTAATGGCCTGTAGCCCAGAGCTCGCAGAAAGGCAGCCTTGTGTCCCACTGTGCAGTTTCCCAGGTTCAGACACTGGCCTACTCAAGCTTGGCTGCAGGAGTGCCACATGTTCAACAGCAGACTTGAAAATGATGTGACAATCCACAGCTTTCCCTCCCACCAGCTCAGCTTGGATTTAAGAGTTGAAAATACCTTAAAGAAGCTTACGGATGTGCTTTGTTCACTCATGCGTTCATAAAAACAAACACACATGCCAGAATGTGTGATTAAATGTGATAACTAGCCTCCTTTCTCTTCCTAAAACATGTGTATGACTATATGAGTCCCTGCATGATTGGATGGGATGTTTGATGCCCCTGGGCCACTAGAGGCAGACAGCGAATACAATTAGGGCTTGAGAGAGCTTGTCAACATTTCTTTTCTCTTGGTAGACACAACTACAGCTTGTGAAGTCCTTCTGTCATCTCTTTAATAAAGCCTGTAAAAGCAGACAGGATTCAAACAAGATGGCATGGCTGACATTATCATAGCTGAGACGGAAAACTATCAAATCATTTTTATGTTTGCTCTTGTTTATCTAGGACAAGAGAGAAAGAGGAGGGGTGATGTCTGCCCAGATATCATACAATAAATAATGCTCTTTTTGTCCTACTCATAGTTTCCATATGCCTACTCACTGTCAACCTTAAATTTGCATGAGCAAGAGATTTGCTTATTGGTTCATGAAATCCTGTTCACAGTGGCACTATCCATCGGACTTGTGAGGGGAACTGAATGCTTTCAGTCTCTATTTAGCAACAGAAACATCTTTAAAACCTTTTGTTCTTTTCTATAGGATGTATATCCCAGGAGGTAGCCACCTGTTGAACGCAGCTGCAGACATGACAGCAGGACCAAAAACTGAAGTTGATGGAATTGGTGGGAAGACAATGAAACAGGAAGTTGACTTTACCCACACAAAACTAGTAATGCCTTCCTTAGAAGCCGATCGCAAATGGCACAAAGATGCGTTTTGATACTTGCATTTCCTGTGCAGCAGTAATGTTATTATTAGCTTCCATCAGCTCACATAACACAGATAATCGGGCTGACCGGCCTGCACCACAACAGAATGAGCACAGTTCCTACTAATGCCTCGACAGGCTGTTGTGAAATGCCTTTCACCTTGGAGAAATTCAGGATCCAGTCCCCTGCACTCATCTGTACACAGTAAAAGTCTTCCTGTCGAAGAACACATTCATTCAAAATACAAGATAAAAAAATAAAAAGATATTTTAGGTTCCTTACCCCGAGACCCACCTGATCTCACAAGCTTGTCTAACCTCTCCATAGAGGGGGAGGGCACCCTGGACCTGGGGCTGCCTGGCAGGGAACACTCTGATCCGGCATCAAAAGAGTCCTCATGGTTGAGCATCAGCAGCTCTCGGACACACTTGTGGCAGACGCTGTGCTGGCAGGGCAGGATCAGAGGGTGGGTGAAGAGCTCCTTGCAGATGGGGCAGATCAGCTCCCTCTCTATATTCTTGATCGGGACCTGGTGACGGAGTCATGATTACAGCACTGAATGTCAACTGTGGCTTCACATTTAGGATTTTTGTGTGTGTGTGCGTGCGTGTGTTAGATACCACCACAGCTGCTCTCCTCCTTTTAAATACAGAATGAACACAAGAACAGCAGGTGAACACAGAAACGGAAATGACAGCTTCAGTGTTTGGAAGCGAGGATACAGCTTTCTTTGATTGTCAGTGCAGCAACCTATTATTAGCAGAATTTAGATGCAGCTAAAATAGACCTATTGTCTCCACTTCGAGCTGTGAAAACACTGTCATTGAGAAGGGGAAGAAAACGGCCTAGTGGGTGAGTAAATTCAGGTGAGTGTTGAGTCTTCATGCAGCCTCACCTTCACTTTGCAGAGCCACTGATAAGTCACAATAACAACCGTCCCCAGTGTCTTTACCATGTTTCTGATACATTACATAAGACAGGATTAAGCCCGGCTAAATATAGATTAACAGTAAAAAAAAAAAAAAAAAAAAGCAGCTCACATTAAACATGATGAGAACACGTCAGGCCTGAAGCTCCACACTGAAACTTTCCTCCTACATTTTACCGACTGATTAGTTCATTTCTTCCAGCTGCTGATTAAAAAAACCTTCCGCGTGCTCGAACAAACATTGATTCAAAAGGGGACAAACGGCTCCACGCGTGTTAAAAGACAATAGCCAACAGCATAGAGGAAGTTTGGCCAGAGAGGGGAGCAAACAGCGAACTGAGTCATAGAAATTAAAACACTGACTCCAAACCGTGAGGAACAGATACAGCTGAAGTAGCAGCAGTTGACGGCTCTGTTGATTGTAGTTAACTGTATAACAATGTGGGGTCTGTATGGGCTCGGCTACACGAGCTACAGGCTGTTAAACAATGACGACACCAAGAGTTTCCTCCTCTTGTCTTTAAATCATCTTCTCCCACTTACCGCAATGGAGCTGCTGCGCCGCATCTCTGCAGACATGCCGAGGGAGCCTGGGTGTGTGTGTCTGTGTGTGTTAAGAGTTAAAACAACGTAACGTCGGACTGGTACAGGGAGAAAAAAAAGCCCTGCTCCTCAGACGCGAGCAGAAGATGCCGACAGCGGACGGCGTGGTGAATTTAAATAGAGTGACGACGCGGAGAGAGGGCAGCCCTGTGGTGAATCAGCAGCCAATTCACTGCTGCAGTGGGGCGGGCGGGCGGGCGGACCCATACAGAGGGGGGAGGAGGGGGTGGCGAGAGAGAGAGAGAGAGAGGAGGGGAGGGGGGAGGGATTGAATCTCCATGGGAACTGTTGCTGTCTTCCTGTGCGCCACATAATCTTGATTTAAGTCATTAATCCTGCTAATTGCATGTATCAGACAGTCACAGGTGAAAGTCTGCCATGCAATCGAAAGTACAACCAGACAGATCAATAGATAAAACTGCCCAACTTTATAGCTACTTAATTGTCTGATATAAATGCTTTTATGCCAACTTGCAGATTTTTATTAGGCTACCATGTTTCCTCATTTTAGTTTGGTGTTAGCTGGCTATCTTATTATTTGCTTTACATAAACACAGGCTGAGACATTCCCATAACCATCAGTTGTGTCACACACAGTTTGCAGGTGTTTGGTTCTAAATAAGCGAGCACCTCCCAGGCAGAAAATGGCTACTAAAAGTCAGTCCCCATAGACTCCCATATTAAAATGTTCAGCGTTACTGCAATAACAAACATGTTCACAGCCTGGCAAAAAAAAAAAAAAACTGTAGAGTGTTATGGTGGTGTGATGGTTAGCACTGCTGTGTCACAGCAAGAAGGTTATGGGTTTGATTCCCAGGCCTGGGGCCCTTCTGGCTGGAGATTGCTTGTACTCTGGCATCTTCCACAGTCCAAACACACTATATTAGATACACAATGCTAAATTGCCCATTCGAGTGAGTGTGACTGGTGACCTGTCCAAGTGTACCCCGCTATAGCCCTGTCTCAGCTGGGAGGGGCTTCACTGAAGTTCACATGCACTGAAATCTCAACTCAACACCCATTCTTTTTATATCTGATTTCTCATGATGAAAATCAAGGAATCACTGAAGACAGCATGTATCATCCTCTGGGGAACAAGACTGTCTGTAGAAAGCATCATGGCAATGCATCAAATTGCTGAGATATTTTACACTGAACCCAAGATGCCAACGTGTCAGAGGAACAGTAGAGCCATTACAGTTTATCCGGGGGCAAATATCTGTATCAAACTTTGCTCCCATTTTAAACCTCTGCATAGACTATCAAGCTATTTGAGTGGAAAAGTGAAACCCATCTAAAATACATGAATGATTTGTTAGGATATTTCAGTCTGCAACAATAAACAGCCAACTTTTCAGCATGAGTCATCCACGAGGGACAATGAGTGTCTGCATAAATATGCACTGCAATTCATCCCATATTTTTTGATATTTTTTATTGTGGCCCAAAGTGGTGGACTGATCAACACTGGTATTCACAGTTCAACGCAAACTGCATCGGTAAGAACTACAATACTATATACATAGAATAACTGTAGTGCATCTGCAGCAGCAAAATAATGCAAGCCTGAAGTGCAGGAGGTTGGCACTGTGATTCAAAGTCCAGTAGTTATTGGTTTATTATCAGTTATCCTGATCTGTTGAGAGCAGTGGTGACAGAGGAGTAAACATATAAAAACTTCCACTCATATCCTTGTTTGACATTTATATAAAATAGACTAACTAGATATTCAGAGTTCCTGCTGTGACACTAGGCTACTGTGTCCCACTCTGACATAGGGTTTCTATACATTATAAAAGCGGCCAATGAAAGCCATGACCATTGTTCACTTTATAGTCTCCACTAATGTCAGAGTCTGTTCCATTATTTCAAGAAATTTATTGTCTGCTGATGGCTTGTTGCAGTGACTACTGGTAAGGCCTGCAGTTCATCTTATAGTCCATTGGGGCCCCCAGCAGGTCAAGTCAACAATGTTTTCATTTAAAAACCAAATGGACCATGAAACATCTTTTGTGTGTTTGTGGGGGGGAGCTGCAGTTTATTAAGGAAATAGACAGCTTTGTGCTGCAGCACCGAATGAAGCGGATGAAGTATGTGAACTTATTCAGGCCCACTGGCCAAAATGTGCACAGTCACTGGAGGCTCTGCAGGCATCTATCCACCTTTCCCAACAGCATTTGTTGAAAGCAAACAATACAGGCAGTTTCAGCTGGCAACACGGATCCTATCAATTTCTAGAGCCATTCTTCCAAATCTACAATCTGCCAAAACTTTTCAACAGTAAAATATTTTAGCTGAATATTCTGTGGCTGAAGCCTGTAGGGATCTTTGGGAGCCATGGGAGTAAAAACGCAGGAAAAAAAGGATAAATACTTCTCTGCTCACTAAAACATCCTAATGGCTCTGATAGTGTTTGATCTCTTTTCATTCTTAGAGACAAAGCTTTTACATTTTACCACTGCCTTTCCAAGAGCTAACAAGCACATACTGTTCATTGACTGACTGACTGACATAATGCAAACTTTAATACTAAACAAATCAATTGAATTACTGTAAGTTACAAAAACAGTCCAAATAATGATCATGTCACAATAGGACCACTGTTATACATGGTGTTTCACATAGTGTTGTTAGCATTTACTGTATGTAATTCTCAGTGATCATTCTGACACTAGAGGGAGAGGAGTAAAACATGTTGCCTACTGTGCAAGACACCTAATTAAATCTTAAAATATCACTGCATTCAGCAAATGTAGCCAGCCAACGAGTCAGTGGTGTGTACAATCTGCTCTTTTTTCATTAGGTACATGAAGCACACACACTGACACACACATACACATGCAACTCATGCATGCATGGGTGGATGTCAGAGACATGGGGAGGTGCATTTCAACACATTCTGTCAGTCTGAAATGGGTGAAAAGGGTAAAGACCCCCTCCGTGTGCAGCCACATCTACACACCTCAGTAACTCGGTGCCCTGTCTCACCACACAGCTGCTGCCTAGTGCCCCACATATTGACAAGAGTCTGCGATCTGCCTGCAGCGCTATCTACCAACACACTCCGCAACTGAAGCCTCTAATTAAACTCTTTATGCTCACATTTTTTTTTCCTTCCTAAGAATAGAAAAGAAGCCTGTGCCTTAAAGCCACGCAGCATTGACAGAGAAAGGAACAGAGGATGTGCAGGGCTATCTATAGGTCAGGCTATTCAATGTTTTATGAAGCCAGAAAAATCTTCTTCTCTGTTCTTACAATATCACAGTAGAATTATGGGTAGTCGGTACTTAACATTATGTAAAACCATATAATTGTAAGATTACACTAAAATAGAATATGGGTCTTATGATAATGTGGGTCTTGTGCAGAAGTCTTTCACTCCTCAATACAATGTCTACCCAAAGTGTAGGATATATGGAGGTATATCATTTCTTAACATTAGAATAAGATTTAATGTATAGGCAAATACGTAAATTATATAGAATAGAAATGAGCTGAAAAGGTTTTTGTGCTAGTATGATTACAACAGCAGAGGCAGACACTTGAAATGGTGTTGCAGGACTAGAATGGAGTAAAAGGTGTAGACCTTACCACTGGCAATTCAAATAATACCCTAGTATGGAAGATAAACTATCAATTCTGATCAGAATTGACTTGATAGTAATATTATATCCCACAACTGATCACATGATATAATATGCTATCAATAGAGAAAATGATGTCTTTAGTAGAAAACAGAATAGGCAGAGAGGTGTGGGTTAGTCAGCATCCCTCTCCGTCCTCTGTCAGCCCTGCAGGCCGGCCCGGCGCTGCTGCTGTCGGAGCACGTTGACAGACAGACCGCTGCTGTCAGAGCGACCGTACATCATCCGGATGACACTCACCTCGCCCCGCTCGATCCGCTCCACGATGCTGGCGAACTCCGTCATGTCCTCAGAGTCCGACATGGTTACAGCTGATGATGGTGATGCTGATGGTGAGGATGATGAAGATGGATGTACAGTGCAGGCGGTCAAGGCGCACAGAGATATGAAAATGTAGAAATACACCCCGGCGGCAGCGGCTGCGGCTTAAAGAAACAGAGCGATGGGAAGCTTCACTGCTTCACAGAAGGAGGTGAGATGACATGAAAAGAAAAGAAGCCGCTCCTCTGACCGCATCCCTCTCACCATCCTCTCTCCTCCCTCTCTCTCTCTCTCTCTCTCTCTCTCTCTCTCTCTACAGCCTTATG
Organism: Caranx ignobilis; assembly: GCA_021432705.1. Classification (NCBI taxonomy): domain Eukaryota; kingdom Metazoa; phylum Chordata; class Actinopteri; order Carangiformes; family Carangidae; genus Caranx; species Caranx ignobilis. Next base: position 43,864,113 of record MU270014.1, on the reverse strand, counting down.
TTTGTCAGTATAGAGTCTACAGTACATGCGCCGGCAACGAGAAGCCAATTTTACTTGAGTTTGCCTCATGTTGGAGGGAAAACCCCGCCCTCGTCTCCTCAGTACCTACTGTACCATCTCCCTCCTTCCCTCTCTCCCTACATCATCCCTCAGCGGCGACGTCTCGAATCACAGAGCCCTTTGTATCCGCCTGATCTGTCATCTATCAACCCGCAGAGAGAGACTCCCGTTCATCCATCAGTCACTAGGAATAATCATTATAATCTCAGTCTGGAGATTAAAGGGGCGGGGCGGTGGCAGCGGGGGTCTACATCTATTAGCGCAGCCTTCAGTCAAGTTGGACGTTTACGCACGGCTGGCAGCGCGCTCTCGCGTGCATATGTTGCTTTACATGCGCTGGTTTCTGCTCACTGCCATCCACAAATGCTCCGCTCCGTTGGCTCAGAGTGGTTTGCCTTGCGTTGTTTGGAGGGTTTTTTGGGGGGGGGGGGCGCTGCCTGTGCACAACAGGCCTGTGTCATGCACGAGCCAGGAATGTGGAGTGGTCAGGGTGGGGTGGGGTGCACCGGACTGTGTGAGGCCGGATTAAGTTCGTGTTTTTAATTTTTCTGGCAATGCCACTTGTTCCGCGTCACCAGATGGCCTCATGGCTTCATGCAGATATGTTCCACCCCATTGAGCACGTGGTGGTGGTAGTGGGGGGCAAATGGGCAGACTGCCCCAACAGAGAAAACGGTGCCGGCCAAACACTGAGATGATCACTGGTGACTGCAGCGGAACAGCATGGTTTCATTTTTGGAAAAGCTGCATCTCTGTGGTGAAGCTCTCATCTCCAAACTTGAACTCTCCATTTTACTTCACATCCACGGTCTTTTTTTGTCTGGCTTTTCATTCTTCCCAATTTAACAACCTGTAAAGCTTCCAAACCAGAAATAAAAGAAAAATGAAACAGGCGCCCACAGTTTCTCTGAATCTTCACTGACAATCACTCAATTTATGGAAAAGTTCAAGATTGTAAAAATATTGTCTCTATGTTCACACTATTGTTTCTGTTATTTCACAAATGAAATAAATAAAACTCAGGTGCAGTCTGTTTACAGTATAGAGAACTCTTTCACCTGGTTTCTACTTGTCAATAAACAGGATTGACAAGTAGAAATGAAATGGCATAAAATGTATATGTGGTATCAGCTTCCTCTAATTAAAGAGTTTTCAAGACACGTTACTGTCGTTAAAACATTTCACAAAGCTTTATAGAGCAGGTGTGAAACATCATTTAGAGCAACTTTTATATAATCCAATGAAAAAATAGAGCAGTGGCAAAGTCTCACTTCATCCCCTGAGGGTGCAGCAAATTTTTGCAGAATCCATCTTGTTGTCTGTGAGAAATTTCCCTCAAAAACCAAATGAGCTCATCACAGTGACAGAGAGGAAAATTCAGAGCAACACCAAAGTGACTGGTGAGGATTCATCCTCTGGGAAACATGAGACAAACAATCATATCTGACTCTGAATATAAATGTGAGCAGCCGCTGCAGCAGGTCCATGAGGAATGAAAGATTTGTACAACAATCTATCAAGTCCAACCTGGTAACCTGAAGCTTTTCCTTCATAAAGGAGTGAGACTGATCCATTATCACAAGTAAATGACCCATTAACCATTAATAAAGGCATCAGTTAGCAGTTTCACTTTGACTCACTGGTAACTGCAGCAGGTTCAGTGTCTATTGCCTTTCATGACCACTTCAATAGAGTCTTGGGGCAAAGATGAGCGGAGTGCTCATGTGTAATATCTGTGGAGATGACACTTGACTGCCCCATAAAGAAGCCACATTACAGAGTCACAGTGGTCTCCACACTGAATAATCAATAGACTGCATTGATTAGTGTGTTTTACTAAGCAGAATGGATCCAAGTTAAGTAACTCATGGACTCCAGGTCACTCAAGGGTCTGTGTTATACAGTTATACTGTGTTTATATACTAGCAACAACTCCTGCTTGACAAATAAAATACTGTAACCTGACAACAATCCCAGCTTCAGTTTTTTTTTTTTTTTAATTGCAGGAATGAAATAAAATCAAAGTTGACCAAACCAGATTAAACAAAGGTTTCTGCCCGTCAGCTTCTCCTACTTGGTGGTCATATAGAGTTACATGGCCCACAGAGAAGTCACAGGTGTAAGCTGTCTGTGGAACAGGGGACCACAACCACACCCAAACTGCAGCTGCAGCTGGCTGTCGGGGGAGCATCCCACACAACGTCCGCCTGGGTTTGGTGGGTTTGGCTCCATTCTCAGGAGAAAACAACCTTTTTTTCATTTCTTTCTAAAAACTTGAAATATAATATCACATGTGATCATGCGCTGTTTAAATTTTTATTTCCTCTGCATTCAGATTGGGGAGCTAAGTGCTACCAAGTCCAAATTCATGGGGATCACATTTCTTAGTCAGTGCCAAGAGTGAAATCTGTGACTGTGCTATGCAGCTCCCAGGTGGGACACTCGCGCTCTCCCTCGCTCTCTCTCTCACTAAAGTATAGTGTGTTTGCATGTGAGCTCTGAAGCCATGCAGTGCCCCATCCCCCAAGGCTTTTAATTACATATTAGTCACCGACCTTGTAAAGAGCAGGACAAAGAAAATCATCATCATCACACAATGTTACTCCTAAGCACAACTCATCCACGTGGCAGAAAAATTAAAGGCAAGTGCAGCCAAAGGAACAATACTGTGTCCAGCTGTTAATGTCTGAAGTTAAAAATGGAACAAGAGTTTTGAGTCATCCAGCCACAGACAGCCCCCCCCCCCGAGAAGGAATAAGAAATTCTACACAATAACTCAGCTGTTGTGGGCGATCATACAACAGACAAATGGACGACAAGGGTTTTTTTCCCTCAAGGAAAGACAGACTTCACATTTAGTCCACTGACATCTTAAATGGGCACAGAGAAGGAAAACACCAGCTGAGCCTGACAGAAGTCAGGAAAGTTGAAACACTAGATTCTAATTTGATTTGACTGCAACCCGCACTTCATTTTACAACCATTCACACTGAATAGTAAATCATTTCAAATCATTAGCAATCATCATTAGCATTAGACTTATAGATTATTGGATATGCAGTAAAATTCAATGCCTAGAGTCCAGTGTGAGACTAAACATTGATCCAGATCCTTTGGGTCAACCAGGTAATACAGGCACGCTTTATGTCTTCTGTTCTTTGATGTTAGTACAGTCTTAATGCAAATGTTTTATCTACTTGTCTCAAAATAGACAAAGTTGCATATTATTTCTCTAGAAGCACAGGGTGGCACCGTTTCAGGAGATCTACTATAACATGACTATATATATATATACACACACACATGTATATATATATATATATATATATATACACACACACACACATATACATACATACATATAGATACATATATATATATATGTTGTTTTTTTTTAGCACAAACAAACCCTCAGAAACTAAAACTACTGTAAAAGTTAGTATGTTTTTATTCACCATAAATACAGTATGCACTGCCAAGCTAAAATCAACATTACTGTCCTCAAATTCAAAGCTGAAGTACTATGATACATCAAACATGATCATTTGCATATCCAGTTCATCTGTCTGTCTCACTGATGTGGCTGTAAACATTTTTTTTCCATCTTGAGCACTTGCACAATAGAAGTCACATATTTATAGACATTTACATATTTATCTACACTCAACATTTCTACAAAGCATAGAAAAAATAAATTCAATTGCATTTATCGTTACAGTATTTATCATTACATTATGTATATTAGTTGGTGATAGAATAAGTGTTTTCAGCTGATCAACTGTGGCATTTTGGCTGCACATTGAAAGAATTTAATAACCCTTTAACATCTCTGGACCCTCTAAACAGCGCCTGCACTGGAGCCTTCTGAGAAGTGTTAAGCCATGTCTCCTCTTTTCATGCTGTGGGACTGAGTGCATTGACTGAAGCTTGATGTTGTGGGGATGCTGAGATGCAGCCTTCCTCTGCAGGAAGTGGCAGATCCTTTTAAAACCAAGTACGCGTTTATGGACTCAGCCACAATAGGGTCTTTCCACCTTCTGGAAATACATTATGGATCGGACAGGAAAGGGATAGCGAGATTCTGGTATAACGGCTTCTGCCAGTCAGCTTTCAGTACATCTGACTGGATTATTGAAGGTGGGAGTAGGTGTTGCACTTGATAAATGTTTAGGACACGCTATTCCTCCTTTCCCCCCCTTTAAAGGCCACTTATATTCAGTGCCTTTCTCAATTGTTAACAGCCTAGCTCAGCCCAATTTAAGCATGCAGTGCATCAGACGTTATAGCATTCAGAGCACAGTGACCCAGAACAATGCTATGTGAGGCACATTTCAGAATCAAGTCTGACTGAGTGGTTTTGCCATGTGATTTGGCCTGCGTTCACTGAGGACAGAACCCAGCTAAGGGAGGTCAAGTAGTACAGAAGCCACTTCAGAGGACGCACAAGAGACATTCGAACTGATCTGGCTCCACAGTGGGGACGCAGCAGTAGCTGTTTTCTATCTGTGCATTTTTTTTTTGACCACTCAGATTTACTTCAAGAATCTAGGAAATGCTATAATGACAGTAAAAAAAAAAAACCATGACACTAATAATACGTGACAAACAATTAAAAAGCTGATTTTGTTAATCTTGCGTTTTCATTGGACAGGATGTGTCTGTCTGAAAACTCAGCTCTGCAGCAGCAATAAAAGTCATGTCTTAGATTTCTTAAAGGTTATAAAACATTTTGAGGTAACTAAAAAAATGTATGTGGGAAAAAAGCAGGAGTGACGTTGACTAGTTCACTAAACAAAGCCTGTCGTCTCAGGTGGAGTAGCAACAAAATAATTCAGCTATGTGAGATGCAGTTGGCTAAAAAGCAGCTGTTTTTGTATTAAAAGAAATCTATAGAAAGAAATCTAACACTGGAGGTTTGGTTAGGGTTCAGAGAGGAGATTCCAGCCTCCGACAGTTTACTTTTAATAATAGATGGGTCAAATTATTTATTTATTCACCTCTCCTCCTCTTCTCTCTCCTTTCATCCGTCTGCCTGCTCTGGTTTCTAAGTCTGAAAAAGAAGGCAACTTGGCGGGAAAGGAGACTGGGCCAGGTAGGGATTCAGTTTAGGAGGGTGGAAAGAAAAGCAGTGAGCCAATATTATTTTCATATCCTCTCAGAGCTGGGGCAAGACAGTGGGCTCCCGCAGGTAACATGTTGGAGACAGGCCACTGCGTTTCTGACCTGCTGTGATACTGTCTCCTCCTCTCTCGCCATGTCAGGGAGCAGGTGTTTGCTGTGGCAACACTCTTATAATGAGGGGGCGTGTCTTCGGCAGGGGGCTGGAGGAATCTGTGGAGCTAGTCAGGCAGCTAGCTGGGAATCAGAGGACTGATGTAATGAGAAGACATGGGGAACTGGTTGTGGCCAGCTGTGGATTTCAGTGCCGCCATGTTGGGATTTCAATGAGGTTCAAATCTATCACTTCACAATTTGTAAAACCCATTTTGCTGGAAGGTCACTTGTTTGAGCTGCAAGTGGCTTGGGAGCACATCAAGAATCTAAGGGTAGATGGTAGGATTAGTAACTGTGGTGCTCATTAAATTCAAGTGAATGGGAAAGTGGTCTCAGATTTCCGGACCCCAGTGTTCGGTCCATCGTTCTTTCTTCATGCCTGCATCCTTTCTTTTCTGAAAATACCATGTTAACTCCCAGTGCTGCTCAAAAGAATACATTTCCCCAAGTTATGATGCCACTGCCAGATAGTGCCCCTGAAGGGAGCATGGAGGATGCTGAGGAGGGTAGCTCAGATCAGTCCAGGGTTCAGGGTTCAGGAGTCCAGGGATTTCAGGATGTGAGCTGCTGCTGCTAAAATTGAAAGCTACTACCATTCAGGAAAAGAGAGGATTCTCCCCATCTTACCAAATTCCCTAAGGCCCAAGATATATTTGTTAGCTTTAGGAAAAAACTGAACAATAAATTATCTGTTTTCCGTGAACTGCCATGATAAGTCCTGCAGCTAAATTTAATCTGATCATCTTTTCAGGGTTTTTTTTTTTTTTGAATTCTAATTTTTTCCAGTAGTTATAGATTTGACCCCAGAGGTGATTGTTGTCTGCCTTTCCAGTGAATTTTCCCCCAGCGTTTGTATCTTCATTTAAACGCCTCCTGATCACTGCCCGCAGTGGTGAAACTGGAGGATGCTCAAGTGAGAAGCTCAGGAGAGTAAACCTGCCAGGCTGGTATCAGCTTCGGGAGCGGAGAGCTTGAGGCTTTCAAGAGGCTCAAGAGCAAGTTAAAGATGGAAATGTTATGAAGGCAGAGAGGCAAAAAGAAAAAAAAAAAAAAAAAAGACAACACTGTCTGAGGGACACGGCCTACAATTGTTTTTTTGTCTAAGAATGTAGGTGTGTTGATCTAAAGGAGACATGGATATTAATATCAACTGGCTCCACATTTCCCCCATAAAATTAGCAATGGGCACATTCTAAGAAATGATATCAATCTTATTTATTTGTTTTATAAAATATAGTGACATTGTTCAGCAAAGGTTTAGCTAGTTGATTCATCGCACGAGCAGCTCAAAAACACTGAGACATTGAAGTTACTTTGCGGTAATTTAAAAGGAGATAATTTAGATGTTCCCCAAGCTCTCCTCAGCTTCCCTCCTCGGACTGGAGATTAACGTTCACTTATAGTCTGAGTTGCTTCTTGCATGTGACGTGAATCTGTTACGTTCATTCACAGCAGGTTTACAGCAAAAAGATTGCAAAAGTGAGGCATCTGGAATTGCTCCAAGTCTCCAGTGACTCGTATTGGACTTTCTGGCACATAATTCTATTCCCATACACCACAATGCACGTTGTTATTTACTACTGTCTACTAACAAAAAGGCAGCAAAAGAGTGTGGCGGAGATTGCTCAAAAGAAACATTGCTTTAGATGAATTTAACATGATCTCCACGAAGGTACTACTGTGTATCTAGAGTCTTAAAAAGCCTTCTTAATTCCTGAAATAAGAAGGCCTCTCAGGTGAGTGGCCAAACATCTTCAAGACACAGCAATAGTCCAGTTGCTTGACTGCTGCTAGATGCTCCGGATCGAACCTGTTCAGAGGTAAACCGGCGGATCGTCCTGCTGTCAGTGCTGTCTGCTGCAGCTGCCGGTGCTGTCCCTCCATGTCTGCTGCAGCTGCTGGAGGTGCTGAAAGGCTCTCTGGGTGATGTTAAGAGCTGGGTGGACCTTCCTAAGGCTGGGCTCTCCGATCAGAGACAGACCGCACAGCCCTAAGTAGGCATGGAGAGGGTCTGGAGGACCGGAAATGGAGAGAAAGAGGTAGATAGGAGGGAAGGGGGAGCACAGCAAGATTGATTGAGAGAAAGAAGGGTAAAAAGTAGAAACTAGGTCAGAAGGTTAACGTGTCACAGCAGAGGCACCTGCATGTGACAGGTCTGTAGCGATTAAATGATCAGATTTAACTTAAACATCACGGTTATCAGTCTCCATTATTGAATCAAGACAACAGTAACCTAATTTCACAGGCACAGCTTTTGTTGTACGGCTCCTTTAAGAAGACATACATAATGCACATAGGTTGGCCCTATGGCCCCGACACTCCCCTGGGGCCAGCATAAAAGCTGTACAGGCCAGTAAATGGAGCAGTAATTGAATTATAATGAAATGACAGATGATTTGATGTAGATGTCAAAGCACCATTAGCTGCTTCAGTCAGGACTCATGAGCACTCAAGTTCAAGGATGTTCAGAAGTGAAAAAGTAAAATCTGTGGTGAGATTTAATCAACACCGTTTTTTGATACATATATTTCTCATGTCATATCCTAAATTGTGATGTATGGCAACTGTATGATGCACACACATCATACTGATGTGTCTGAACAGAGCTTGTGCAGAAAATTTAATTTGATTTAATAAATTCATTTGCAAAGGATCAACATTGTTTTTCCATTTTCATTTTGATATATTGACATATATTGATCAGTCTCTTTCAAATTGATCACTCTGAGATGGCTTTGTTGCCATCACACAAAACTAACCGTTTTGCTATTCACCAAAAACTCCTCACTGATGGAGAACCAAGCTACTGTGCATGTCAATCACACAAGCTGAGAGTGAATTTTCACCAAAGAATCAGTTCAAATTAATAATTCATTCCTCCATACAATAACAACGGCAACAGCAGATGCTTATGATATTTTGATCTGTCCGTCACTCGAGACTGCACTGTACTCACACTAGTTTTTTTCTAGCCACAAAAACGGATCTGATTCTCACGACACATGTTTTTATCAAGACTCAATTCAATCAATTTGGACTACAAGTTTAACAATGCTGTTGCTGTCCCGACACAACACCAGCTGCTCCTGCTTAAGTACATCTGGCCATATTTGGTGCTGATTTGGACAAATACACAGCACCTTCTTTTGTTCTTTGTTATCTTCCCAGAGCAGTTCCTGTGCATCAGTAGCTGTCCATGACTGGACTGCTGAAGTACAGGCAATGTTATCACCACCCATAATACAGCAGAGTTCTTTTCATTTCCTACAACTCTTTTGTTCAGTAGTATTTATGAGGCTTTGTCAGTGCAGTGTCTGTTTTGCCTCATTGTTTCGTCCGGCCTATCCTCCCTGCCTTGTTGCTGTAATGTGAGGAGCTCGATCTCATGTGTCCTCGGGCTTCCCATGCACAATCACCTCATCAATTACACATTACAAGGGCGAGCAAGAAGAACACAGACGCATGTACACCATTGAAGTTTAGGGTTACAAGAGCTTTTCCATTGATCTCAAGTAAAACTGCCAACCACAACTCCACCCTGACCTGTCCTCTGCACCTGTGGAGGGCAGGGTAAAAACTGTCCAGCCCAATGAGAAAAAGAGAAAAACAAAGGCATTGAAACTATTTGGTTCCGGTGTCTTTTCCTCTATGACGCAATATCTTTGAATCCATTGGAAATTAAAAAGCTACAATATGTTCAACAGCAATCCTGACGCACTCCATTTTTGTTCTGTTTGTTTCCACCCACCCCACACTCCACTCCTGCAACCTCCCGTCGCAGTGTAAACATACATGAGATTAGTATCATCTCACTTATTCACCTTCTCACTCATCTCACAGAAATCTGCCCTACAGGTATAGAAAATAACAAATCCACATAAACAAGTACAGCAGTACTCTGTTACTGGCTTTCTAGTGGTGTCTTTTCATCTGTACACCCTCTAATGACTGTCACTTTCTACTGCAAAATGTTCCTGAACTTTCCACGTCTGCAAGACAAACCATTTACCTGGATGACTGTCAGGCCATTTGGCGAATCCGCCCACCAGCCGATCCTGCGTAGACAGGATGAAGCTCCTGTTCTTGTCAAAGTTCGTATACTGGAACACGTCTAATAGCTGGACAGGCATGTGTGTGACAGAAAAGGGAAGGGAATGAGGCAAAAAGTTGAAAACTGAACATACATAGTGGAAATCAGAAAGATTTTAGTTCATCTGGTTGTTTCTACAATTCAAAAATATTTCCAACTTCAAAGAAGCTGAGCATGCTGTGGATTACTGTCAGTGATCAAACATTTGATATTTTCCATTGATATAGACATTACTGGAGATATCATCAAGCCTCTGTGTTTGCTTTTCTGCACTTTTGTCACAGACAACTATTTTAGAGTAGATGCACTTGTTTCTCTGGCACAGTTTTAGAAATTCAGTTTTCCTGAACTGTTTGCATGTATATGTGTGTATGTCCCTGTTTTCTGGCTCATGAGTTTGCACGTTTGTCCCCCTGGCATAATTATGACCCACATGCTGAAGGTTTACTCATAGGTTTTTTGGGGGTGCAAGAATGTGGATATGACAAACCCAGTTGTTTAGACACTGCAGGTATATTTCTGTCCTATTTTTTAAATGCTGATTATTCAGTGCATGTTAGTACACTGTTCAACCTTTCTCCCTCCCATCTCTTCTCCCATGAGGATTGTGTAAAATTGCAAATCAGGGGTAAAATGCTCGACTGAACTTAACAAGTTAACACAAGAAGGAGTGTGTATTGTTACATTAGTCTGTACCTCTAGCGTAGCTCCCACCCAAAAGGAGTAGCATGTGTCTACAGGTTTGTTGGGGCGCCCGTGGAAGCCGGTCTGCTGCCTCATGATACACCAGCGTCGGATCCTGTCCAGCTCCCGCTGACTAAGTGCCTCCTCCAACCGTCCCATCAGACACAGAGAGGCTATGGCGCAGTACGTCCATCCACCTGGACACACAGACAGGTGCATGAGATGCATACCATCAACCAAATTAAATGAGAATATAGAATTTTTTTTTTTTTTTTTTTTTTTTACAGTGTATTAAAAAAAGCCAGTGGTTCACCATGACATGTTTTGATGACAGACAATTAGATGATTACAATGCAGTAAAAAACCAGGGCGTGTCGGCATGTGGGCCATTTTACTGCCAAATACTTGATAGCATGCTGCTTCTCTCACTTTCCACCTTTCCTTGGAAATAATGACAATGTGGAGCTATCTCGTGTTTCTTATTATAACACAGAAATGAGCTGGTGGGGAAAACAGCTGTTGTGGTTCCAACTTCATACTTTTCTGTGCAATAATTAAAGACTTTTGAGTTGAATAAAGATGCTTTGGAGGGGCACTCTGAGAACTGATTAGGGTGATCTTGTAAATTTTTTCCACCAAAATTTAACTTACAGTGTTAGGGGCTAAAGGCAGGTTGTCCTGGAGTCGTACAAACTGCTCAAGTGGTTGTTCATTGATGACAAACTGTTATCAGCGAAGCCACAAGCAGCGGCTATCCATCACCTTTTACAGCCCTACTGTCAACAGCTGTCTTTATTGCCATGCCTTCAACGTTACCATCATACCTAGCTGATTATCTGTGTTTGTGTGTGGGAGAGAAACAAAGAAAAAGGTGGGTGAAGTGTGTGGGTCAGGGGTGTAAATCTGCAGACATGTTACACTTGCCTTTAATCAACCATGTCTAGCTCACTATCTGCTTGAGGCACAGCAGGATCAGAGGGGGATAAATATCAAATCTGAATCAAACCCAGCTGTGGCAAATTCAAAAAGTAAGTTTCTCTAATGGTTTCAGCCAATATGCTTTGTAACAACATTTTAATAAATTCAATGTACATACATGCTATACATAAGAAGAACTGACAAAAACTAAAATTTTGTGAACCTTACCTATTACCTGACAAATATATTCACATCTGGATATGTCTATTTTTACACATAGGCCATGGTATATTAGTCATGGATACAAGCAATTGTGAATTTATCAAGTGTATTCAATAAAAAATTAACTATTTTAGGGTATAAAGTAGGAAATGTCGGACATATGAAGGAAACAGTGAGGTAAAAGCCAACCACACTGAATTCATACACATAGACAAAGTTCTTTTCTTACCCTGGCACACACTTCCTGTAATAGCATGTTTCACGTCTTGAAACAACACGGCAGCCAAAACACAATTATCCACAAAAACACTGTAAGGATCTCTGAGCATTTAAAGCGCACACAGTGGGAGGTCTTGCTGCTCAACAAACACAAGCTTCAGGGGTGGATAGCTAATGGGCATCTACTGTATCTCTAATCAGCCCTCAGACAGACAGAATTGTCTGGTTTGCACTGCAATAGAGAGCTCAGTCTCACTAGCCTGTAATCACAACTGCTGAATTTATCACGAGGAGGGGAATTACCAAGATGCACCAGGATGTGTCCTGTCAGGCAGTTTTAATGCTATAGATTTAATATATGAGCTCAGAAAGTCACAATGTCACAGCGGTGACTATAGATATGGATCGAGCAGTGATTTTAAATGTGTGTGTATTTGTAGAGCGGAGGCTTTTGTGTCAGAATAATAAGGTTTAATTTGAGTGGGGAGGGATTAATGAGGACAACGTATCTTCAGAGATGGATTTTAATAGCTAATCCTTTAAACCAGTTACTCCCATCAGCCACTTTCACACTCTCTAGCACGTCACCGCCAATGCATCCACAAACCTTCTGATCCGACATTAACCTTTTGCTTTCAAACCTAAATCACTATTCATACATTTGACTTTTAAACCTGAGTGTGTTCATCTCTATTTTCACAGCTGTGACTTAGTGAGCACACAGGTTTCAAACTCACAGTTCAAATACCTGCAATTATATATAAACCACTCTCACTCACCATGTGACTCCCGTCCAGCTCCTTGGCCAAACCCATTGTCGTATGTCTGTGGACAGAACAAAGACAAAAACCATTTAACTTCAATGAAAACTATGGAGAAGGCTAAATTAATCATGAGGCTTCCTTGGTCCTTACTGGTCTAGTCTCAATTCAGTGAATCATCAGTTGGCTAATATTATAGATTTCCTGCATTAAACTGCACCACAATTTAGTGGCTGCTGTTTAAAATTGCATAATGTAATTCAGAGACCAGCATAGCCCTTGTTCCTCAGGAGACAGAGGACTCCTCCCTTAAAAAGGGATAAGAAAGCTACAGGACAGGACAGATGCATGGTTTAAAATGAATCGAGTCTAGGTTCATCTTCATCTACAATTGTTTAGTCAAATTCCCATTATTTGGTTTAGTTTAAGTATTGTTATCAAACAATACATTTTGTGTTCAGGCTTGACTCACACATAGTGGGAACCTTTGAGCATCATCCTTTCATTTTACTAAAAAAAAGAAGTAGAAATGGCCCTGAATGGTTTTTACTTTTCCATTACTATTCCAGCCTAAATCAAGTTGGGTTTTTTTTAATGGAACAGAGCAGCTGAAAAGTAGTATGCTCTAATTTTGTGACTACACATGGAGATATGGTTATTTCGGTTCACAGAAAGAAAATGAACAAGGTTTCATGAACCTGCAAAAGTTAAACACTTGGTTTGGAACAACCTCATTTTCCCTGAAACTATGACAAGTTTCAGAGCCATTTTTGGAAAAAAAAAAAAAACAAACAAAATAACTGCCTATCATAAACTGTGGTTCCTGCAAAAATACACTAACTACATAACAGATGACAGTCACTTGGGAAAATCTAACAGTGTTTAGTCCTTTTTTTGTCTGTGTCTGGTCTGATCATAACAATGAGGTTAGGAAATGGATACCCTGCGCCATCCACATGTGAGCAAAGCTTTCAGTGTGACTGGTAAACTGGTCTACTGTTCCAGCCCTTCTAACACACACCCACCTATCATATCATGTCCTCTCTAAAGTTATACTCAGCATTTAAAAATTTTGAAATCAACTCACTGTTATGTGGCCAGTGGATAAACTTACTTTACTGTTATGATTTACAGTTATCACTTTCATTAACTGGCCTCTCCCTTTCCCTCTCTTGGCATGTGTGTGAAAAGAAGACTGGGTATGATGCATACACACCCATGCACACAACAAAGAAACTATGTAATGAAACACTATTGTGTTAAATGTCAAGCTTAAACTGAGCTGAAGTTTTGGAGCGAATGGGCCAATCTCTCTCCTCTTGAGACTTGAGTTGTAAAAGAGACTGAGATGATGAGCATGAAGACAATCTCTCGCTGCACTGACGTGTCTAAACCACATCTGATGGAAGAGCAAACACCGAGGCTAAGTAAGGGTTGACTTAAAAATCACTCAACAATCTAACAAAAATATCACTTGAGCACCAGACCATAAATCTAAAGCTTGATGTTTTTCTCCTGGTGGGGAGGAAAATCTCTGGTGCAGCTTAAAGACAATGATGCACTTCTCAGCCCCCCTCATTTATCATAAATTAAGTATTTCTGGGCTGAGTTCCACCTACTGAAGGTGGGTGGCCTATTCTCTTCATTCAAGAGTAGAGCAGCGCTTTGTGTGCAGGAACAGTGTTTGTATTTTTAGGCCGGGACCATAATTCTCATTCATAGATTTTGGGATGCAAACCAAACTTAAGCCTTTTCCTGTAGTGCCTTATTATAGGTTTTTGAAATCATCTTACCAAGCTTCCTCTGATGTACTCAATGGCCTTCTGGATGTCCATGCCTGACCAGTCATCCAGCATGTAACAAATGCTGGCTGCACAGTAGATAAAGCGTATATCGTTTTCACTTCCCTCTGGCACTGCATAGAAACTGGAAACAAGAAGACGTAGATGCAAAAAGCCAGACAAACCCAGCAGTTACATAGACAATTGGTAATGACCAGACTGTTTAAATGTGCAGCATTGAATTCACATCACGTCGAATGCAATCAAAAATGCCTGTGCCCATCTATGTGAACACAGCAACCACTGATTTAGGATCCAAACTAAGCTCAAGTCAGTCCACATTAAGATTGCTAGTGTTCACATGGCCTCAGGTATATTTGAGTCACAGTGTAAATTTGTAAGCACGCGCGCACGTGTGCGCGTAGTGACCTGCCGTCCTCCAGCTGCAGCGCTCTGAGTCCAGCCAGGCAGGCCTGTTTGTTAACACGACTCAGGTCGTCTCCTAATATTAGCAGTGAGCACAGTCCAGTGTAGGTCATAGCCACATGGCCACTGTCATATGGATGGAGCACACCTGGACCCTGAACAATAAAGCAAGAAGAAGCAGAAGTACTCAGGTGTGTAAGCTGCAGCATTGTGGTAACTGTTTTTCAAAGTGGGACAAACATATACACATATCACAACGGCTGGTAATATTACAACCGCATGATTACCTTAGTGCTGTAAGGAATTCCAATATGTGATGATCCTCGAAACCCACATCGACTAAGGTTTGATTCTGGAAGAGAACAACAGGACAAGGGCAGAAGGAGCTGTGAGAAATACTCTGATTTATGACTTGGCTGAGATCAAGACAAACTGGAACAAGAAGGCAGCGTTCCATAACTGTCTCACAAACTAGGTCTAATACTGATTGTATTGCCCTTCAGTAAGGTGCTAGAAAGATGTACAACTGGATGGCCTATTAGCTATAAATAAAGATGTGCTGCTGCCATCTAGTGGCCATCACAGGACCATCACAAGACGCAGTGCACAACATGATATAATACCGCAAACAGCAAAAAAACACAACAGCACGCTTTAATACCGTTTCATACATCGACCATTCGGAGGTCAATGTTGTGATCAGTGCCACATATCACAACTGTGAGAGGCCAACA
Organism: Caranx ignobilis; assembly: GCA_021432705.1. Lineage (NCBI taxonomy): Eukaryota > Metazoa > Chordata > Actinopteri > Carangiformes > Carangidae > Caranx > Caranx ignobilis. The sequence goes on along the minus strand of MU270014.1, from coordinate 43,848,944 downwards.
ATCCCTGTAGTACTCTTTGATGAAAAGTGACAGGCTCTTTTTAGGAAGAAATTTCTGCAAACAGGTTTTCACTTTATTGATGGAGGACTGACAAGCAATTTGATCTCTTTCCTAACAAATGTGCAACATAATGAAATGTGTAAAAAGTGAAGGGGTCTGAATACTTTCTGAAGTCGCCGTGTACACTGCCTGGCAGAGACACAAGATACATTTTGTGTCGACCAAATTCAGGTATAAATGTTTTTATATTCAACACACCTGCGTCCTACATCCATCAACAACTGTTAAAAGTCTAATCAGATTCAAACAAAACAAAAAAAAACAATGCATTTCCATACTGATGAGCCATTAAGATCTCTCAAGTGCCTCTGAAGCTGTATTTTCTCATCTAATGACAAGGAACCAGCTAGACACCAAACATATGGCAGTAGAAAAAATGAGACCAATCAAGCATGGCTATCCCAAAACGATTTCTTTTGCTGTCTTGAATAATTAACTAACTGGGCATCTAAACAGATGGCACAGAGTGGCTTGTTAGGAGACAGAAAAAAACAAGCAATTAAATATTTAGAGACAAACATTCTCCACTGAACAGTGGTGATGTTGAAACAGGTAAGGTGCAGAACCTTGAGGCCAATATGTGCTTCAAAACTCAAAAAGTACTCAAGACTCTCAAATTTGACAAATTGATGGCACTTTTTTATGCTAAAAGAAAATCTAATTTTGCCAGTTACCCAGACTGTTCACTTCCCAGCTCTCCTCTAACTGACTCTTGTGCACTATTGAAATCATACACCTTCCCACAGGCATCGTTGTTTCAGAAATAGTTTCTGCGTCTGTGAAACTGTGTATGTCTGAATGTGTGCATTTTGTGTGCCTGTTGCAGCAAGACAGAGCACTATGCTGCACCTTTTCTGTCCTAGTTTCTTTTCAGCTAGTCTCCATCCCTCAAAATATTTTCTCAAAGACTGTTTCTTTTTTCTGTCCTTCTTAAAAGCTGAAGCATTACTGGGTAATTTCCTGTCTGTGTATGGAGTCCCAAATCCCAAATCCTGGCTATTTTGACAAAGAAAAAAAAAACAATAATTATTTTTGTTTGATGCAGCTCCATTGAGTCTTTTACAATACTCATTTCTGATTATGTTGCTAGTTGATGGACTTCAGTTCTGAAAAGAACTGAAGTCAATTGAAAAATTTGTGTGGTTGAATTCATGTACTAACATGGTGAAAAATGGAGAAGAAGGTTACTATGGTTAGCCAGAGGACCATGTTCAGCCACAGGGTTAGTGCTCCAGGGTTAAGAATTACACAACTCTCCCCATTCCTGTGTATCTCTGTATGCTGCTGTTACTGCACTGATCCTATGTGCTATATACTGTTAATTACTTTTTTTTTTTGCAATTTTGTTCATTTGAGATTCTATCCAACACATCACTTTTTGCATGTTTCCAATGTTTCTACTAATCTATTTTGAGTTTATACATATTATTAATTCTTAATATCAGTTTTTACTTTTTTACTTCCTTATACCTAAGTGACTGTTCAACTATTATCACAAAGACATGTCTCTGTGGGGTCATTTATGTTATCTATTTTTGATGTAGTTGGCTGCTTTCAACCCTTTTAATTGATGCTTCATGTCAACCTTTGTTGGGTCATTCCTACTGGCAAAGAATATTTACAATGGAGACGTGATAATAGTGAGGCATTTAAGCTTAGTTCACTTTAGTCAGGTGTGGAAAGTGAGAGAATATCAGACTTACGATCCTCTGTTGGCAGAACCTGTAGTGAATAGATCCATTCAATCATGATGTTCCTATCAATCACATCAAGGGCATCCAGCACATCGAGACCAGACAGGGCAAAAAATATGATAGTTAACCTGAAAAGAAGGCAGAGAGGATACTTATTCACATTAACTCTTTATGGAGCTACAGTGACTATGAATGCATCATCAGAGCTAGTCAGCAACTCAGTGCAGTGTAAACTGGGACAGCAAACGATCATATAAGGTTAGTGGATGATAAAACCCAATTCAAAGTAGTGTAAGGCTGCGGGATTCATGTTTAGGCGTTGGTTGAGTTCTGCTGATACAGGCAGCTGAGAAAACTGGTGCGATGTTTAAGTTCACAAAAGAATAACTAGCAATTGCACAGTCCATTTGAAGCTTTAAATGAGCCTTGTTCCCGTGACAATATAACCCACAAATGTTGAGCAGTAAGTTTCATAGGGCGTCGTGCCATGCTGCACAGTTAATTTCCTGTATTACTCCACTCACTCTATCATAACTTCACTACCCTGAGTGATGTTAGCATGCAAGCTAAGCTAAGTAGCACTAGCCTCCATTCTAAACGGCTGGTGAACCGCAGCTAGCTCGACTGCTAATCAAGTTCCTCAACAAAACACATAAACTAAAGCCGTATTTTTCATTCTAGTCAATTCACCTGGTTGTTTCCAGCGAGGCGTATCTCTCTGGTAAGACCTGCAGTGTTCTCTGGAAGAACCGTACATGTCGGTCTCTTAAAAAGTCTATTTGCTCAAATTCTTCAAATTGGCTCTCCTCTTCCGCCATCTTTGCATCCGCACCTATGAGGAATCTTTTCCGGTAAGTTAGTTTTTCAAAATAAAACCACATATTACAGCGTAGTATGTGGACCTCAGTAGTACAGGAAGTTGTCAAATCCGTCACCTGGAGACAGTGTTAATGACAAACTGTGCAAAACTTTACAACTTCTCAAAATTATTTGGTTACAAATTCATTTTCAAGTCAGTCAACTGATCACTTCAGGTACAAATATATACATGGTTGGTTAGTTTAATATTTCCTAAAGCATCATGTTATATTTTTGTAAGATTTGTAAATAATAATGAGTATAATACTGTTATTCACCAAGTCAACACTGAGCATCAGAACGTGTGAAATTTTCACAAAAGCTTTTATTGAAAATAAAATAAACAATTTATAGACTGTACAAACCCTCAAAGAACTGCACAGTGTTTACGTTAGATTCAAATAAAGGTACAATCTCGTGAATGTCTATTTCTGACTGTGAATGCATTTCAGGACCTCAGTTTGCTTCCACTGCCGCTCATCACAGGCCTTGTCTCCAACTGGGAACAGCTCTGCAACAAGATGATTTCAGTCATTCAGGAATCGTGTATATTACCCTAAACAATCCTCAAAAAGGTTTGACTGTTAAAAAGTAGAGTCAGACCTGTGAAACATCTGTAGTACAGGCCCTCCTCCTGAAGGTCCAATGTGTTTCATTCGCTCCTCCCATCCTTTAGTGGGACGCGTAAGCCTGGAGGGGTCTCTGCTGACGTGACCATCCACCTGAATGAGGAACAAATAAGCATCAATATTTTGAGATATCCACAACTATGCCAAGTTAAAGATTGAATGATTTATGATTACATATTTTGTTGTAAATCATTTTCAGAGACCTTATTGTTTGAAGCTATATTGTTAAATGTACAACCACTACCTTGTCCTTCAGCTTAGCAGCAATTCTCCTCTGTCTTTCCTCTTCCTCTTTTTCCCTCAGCTGTTTTTCCTGAAGCTTTGCCTCCACCTTGTGAAGATCCTGTAAAAACCCAGAGACAAACTTTGCATTTTGTACTGCACTGACCAAAAATGTTAAAAATGGTGAAACCACACTTCTCATCCATAAAATACAAAACAAAAACTCTTCTACTCATCTTCACCTGATGTCAGTGTGCTGGCAAACTGTTCAACATTTTCTAGTGAGAACTCCTGGCATGTACATTCTGGGTTGATGTGTGTGTGTGTGATTCTAAGACTTTGTACCCTTTCATTAAAACGTTTGATGCTCTTTGCTGCCTCCTTTTTCCTCTCCTCCATCTCCCTGAGTTCCTCCTCTCTCCTCCTGTTCTCCTGTTCCTCCTCTTCCGCTCTCCTCAGACGTAGCTGCTCCTCAATGATCAGCTTCACTTCCAGCTGGCGCCGACGCTCTTCCTGATAAACACAAATCATTTTGATTGGTAAAGTTAAGATCTGTTGGGGGCACCTAGCACTGACTTATTTATATCAGCTTTTGCTTTGTATGTATATGTATTGTATGTCGGATGCTACTTATACACACACACACACACACACACACACACACACACACACACATACACACACACACACAGAAGACAAAGCACCTTTTCTCGTCTTCTCTTCTGTATCTCCTCAGCCAGTCTCTGCTCTTCCTCCTGTTCCTCTTTCCTTCTCTTCTCTTCTTTCCACTCCTCAAGTCTCTGTGCCACCATCCTCTTTTCCTCCTCAGTCCTAAAACGGAAGAGGATAGAGCATAGCACAGAAAATTAAGAAAGTATCACTGCTTTAGCAATGCAATGAATGTGTCGTCTTTCATGTATTCTATTCTACGTCTGACTCACCTGTGCTGCAGGGCCTGGCTCTTGGCCTCCCTCTCCCTCCTTTTTGACTCCTCTGCCTCCTCCTGACTTTGTATCCTGTTCTGGCGTTCCTGATGCTTGCTGGCCTTCCATCGCTGAATAACCTGAACATGACATCAAGAGAAATACCATGAAATATTTTGAGACAATATCAGCGCCTCTTGAAAATAAAAGCTCTTTCTGACCTCACCATGTCACGTTTATGTAGAATAAAAATAGTTCTATAAAAAGTTCCACTGAAGACACAATATTGGAAACCAGTAAGTTTATAGTGAACATTTAGCTATATTATACAATCAACACAGAAAGATAAAGCAAGTTTTCTTCCTGTCTGACTGAAGGTGGGCTAATATCTGTGAAATTAGATTTCCAATAAAAAGCAGCAGCCTCTCAGCCCTACACAAGTTGTAGAGTTTGACACAGGCCAACTAAAGTCACAGTGATGCTCACAGCTTGATGAGTGTGGTTTTGTTTACTGTATCTAAATTCTCTACCTCTCTCTTTCTGTCCTGCAGATAGATCAGCTCCTGATGCCAGTCCTCATGTTGCTCTATCTCCTCCAGTGTTTTACCAGGCAGGTAAAGCTTTGCCTCTTTCCTGTAGGCTGGTTTCCCACCATGCTTTGTCCAGACCTATAAATCAAACAGACCAGAGTTAGTCAGACTACAACTGATTTATTGATTATTTAGTTATGGATTTTTGGCCTGAGTCCTGAGCCAAAACATCCGTGAAGGGGATCAAAAATGATAATTCACATTACAACACAAATTACTGAGATGAAATAACAGTGACGTCTTACTTTAAGGAAGGCTTGGTGGTCATATTGGTCCCAGCCACCATAAGGACCCCCTGTCTTCTGCAGGAAAACCTCCAGTGCTCTGACCTCTGCAGGAAGATCTCTGTCTGGAGGATTGGTCTTATGGAAAAGATAATGTTATGAGTGAAGACATGCTTCAGTCACAATTTTAAATGAACTAAAAAAAAAATCACTGAGAACAAGATAAATACATTTCTGCTGAATTCTGCTATCATTCGTATTATTTTGAAGGAAAAATTCTTCTTTCTTAATATTTCAGAAACACTCATGGCGTTTTTGTTTAACATCTCTTAGCTCAAAGCTTAGCTTAGCTTTATAACATTATCATAGTCTAATTCTAGGGTTCTACATGCCCTCTTTACATGAATGATGGGCAACAGAGAAAATAAGGAGGGTAAAGAAGAGAAACTGACTCTAACAGTGGGGGCTGGAGGTATTTTGGGGTCAGATTTGAGAGAAAGGCTCCAGTTTGTAATCTTCTTTTCATAAGCAGTGACCTCCTGTCTGCATGTCCTCTCCTCCTTCAGAAGTTCCTCAAAGCTGCAAGGAAAAGAGAAATACAATAAAATGCATGTAATCTTTCCTGGTTTGGAGCACTGCCATAAACACATCTCTGGTTTGTTTATAGTCACCTGTAATTGCTTGACTAATGTGGTATACACACATCTGTATTCCTTATTACTCCTTAATCCTTAGAGAACTTTGCTTATTGTTGTTTATTGGTGGAGTCTAACTACTTGTTGAAGGGTTGTTTTCTTGTTGTATTGTGATGCCTTACATCATATTCATTTTTTTCTTGAATGCAACAAGTTTAATTTGGCCCTCAGTGTATCCTGTTACCATAAGCGTTGCTCCTCTTTTAGGCTGTTGATTGAGATTTCAACCTCTGACATTATTTCCTTCAGTCTTTCAATCACTGAAAACACAAGGAAAAATGCAGAACACAATCAAAATCACTGCAGAGTGAACAATGCTTTAAATTGTCTGGTACATGGACAGAGCATAAACTTGATCACAAGTAAGTATTACATGTCTAATAAGATCCTCCCTGATATCACTTACACTCTGGTGTTGGTTTCACATCTTTTAGCTGTCTCTGAAACTTCCTCACGCCATTATGGATCTTCACCAGTTGATTCTGAAGGTTCATCTCTGAAGGAGAAAAATGAGATTTTTACTTCAGATTGTTACTGCATAATTATGATGATTATCTCATCATAATTACAAAACCTAAGGGTGAGATGGTCAGGAAAGACGACGATTTTGTGTCTTCTCTCTTGACTTATAATAAAGATAAGATCATAAAGACTTACTGTCTGCATTTCTCTCCGCCTCCAGCACTTTCTCATACTCTTCAAGTTCTACACATACGTCTGTCCAGCCATTCCTTTTGCACTGAACACTCAGGGTCCTCTCTCTCTCCAACTTTTCAATTCTGAAAGGAGGAAGGAGAAAAGCCAAATGGGCATGTTACATTATTGACGGATGCGATATGTTACATTGGTTTGGCCTTGTTTTGCCGTTTCAACTTATTATTGTATTTAATTCAACGGTATAACATTATATCACATGTTTTGCTTGTCTCATCTCCAATGGTGACGGATCAGTTGCTACTATTGTCCAATCTATACTAGAAAGTTTTATTACTCCTCATACAACAAAATGTGTGTGAAACAGTTGAGATTGAAAACACCCATGAGACAGGGGGTGTGGTGGGGGACAACACAAAGTAGAAACCTGTCATGTCACTTACTGTCTCCTGTTCTTCTCGGCTTCCCTGATAAACTGTGCAGCTTTCTGTCTGACCAGCCTGTGGTCCCCACTGTCACCAGTGACAGGGGGTGATGTGCAAGGCTGGTGGACACTGCTGGAGTTTGTGACATCTCCCTGCTCAGACTCATTTAGTGAAAGCAAAGCAAAAAAGCTTTAAGCGACAACAATCACAGACAGCTATATATCACACAGTCCTCCAAGTAAAACACAAGGCACCCATTATCGGACAGATCACTGGTGTGGATAAGACAAAACATCTCACCAAATCTTTTGAAAAATAATTACACAAATTAGTAACGATTGGATTGCATCTCATTACTGGCAGGCCTATGTAAAACATAACCAGAGTCTAAAGTTAGCAGGAGGCTACCACCTGCTAAAACATCAACTAACGAGCGCTAGCTCATCAGTTATCAGACATATTTAAACATGTAACACACTCAAAATGTTGTCAGCTGACTAATAAATATCACCTTTTTCTGTCATGATACATACCAAGGCATTTGTATCAGGGCACGGTGTGGTTGCTAGGGTGGCCATGTTTCACTGAATCTGTAAACAAAGCAAACTTTATTTAAACAGACAAAGCAGTTTGTCACGCAGATAGTGATTCACACCAGCAGAGGGCGCTGGCACTATACATGCTCCTATCAGGGCCATGGTGATCATACTGCATGACTGGAGATGGGAGAGAACCCCCCTCCTGTGATGGAATTGTACTGCTTTGCCTGAGGCTTTCTGGGTGTGGATCAGCTGGCATACAACACAAAAAAACAAGTCAATCAATATCTTGAAACACAACTTTACAACAAATGAGCTCCAAAGAGATTAAGACTTAAAATGAGATTTTTTTGTGGTGTCCCACTACAGGACAAAGCCTCAGAACTGAAGATGGAAAACCTGCTGTAGTTGTAGGTACAAACTGTGAACAAATATTTATCAAATCATGTAGACCTAAGTGATGTGTTTCTCGGCTTTTTGTGAGTTGCCAACTTGGATCAAGAAAGAGGATTGTCCACAACCTGGCAACCCCCCAAAAATGTGCTCTTGTTAATGACTTATAACTGATCTGTAACACAGATATTGAACCCTATAGATACTATACTTTGAATATCCCTTATCATAAAGTGAGGCCAAGATTGCTGATAAAGAGTTTTGTGTCAATAACTCAGATAAATAATGCTTTATGATTAAAGATATTTCAACCTGAACACAAAGTTTGATTTACTTTCTGCAGCCGTATGTCTGAGGTGCAGAAACATCTGACTGTCTCCTGCTTCAGCTGCATGGTTAGAGTTACCTACACATCTCACTCTCTCAAATAACTGCCTATCTTGTCTGCCGAGGCCTTGGTTATTTCTGCTACAGCCTTTTTATGATGGCCAGCAGCTATAATTATTATGAGAACTGGCCAAGTGACAGTCAGAGAGAAAAAGGGAGAGAGTAAAGAGACAGTGTGAGGGAGTAAAAATAGAAACCTGAATCCATTATTGAGTGCAGATATTGGGGATGGTCTCTCCCATGGGTGCAGAGGCAGAGTTGTCATCGCAACATAAATAGCAACCGCTCTCTTTAATGAAGAGTGTTACAATTTCCTGTCTCCGTCCTCAGCCAAGGGACTCACTTAATTTGATAAATGAGAAAATCATATGAACCATCAGCGGGTTGGCATAACAGATCAGAGAAACATGCTGCTACAGAGAAAACTATTTCCAGACCAGACAGGGAATATTTGCAGTACAAAAATGTGAATGTCAAAGAGCACTGATATTTCAAGCCAGCTCTAGAGTAGGCTGTAACTCTGCATTGGAAAGGAAAATCCTTTTGGAGTGAATAACTACTACTGTGCAGCTCAGTGTAAGATACATCATGATCTTGCTGTTGATTAGATTTTATATTAATGATAATAAAAGTGACTAAAGCTGTCAAATGTGGCACAAGGTAGCACAACATGGAAATATACCATGTCTACTACAACTTAAATTTGGCCCACACCATGTGATCTAAACATAGAGTGTAAAGCTCTGGAAATAACCAGATAGTTATTCCTTTCTAATCTAATAATAGACTTCGGTCTTTCAAGAAATTCTCTCACAAGTGTTTCTCCCACAAAAGACAACAAAAAATCTATTTCTAAACATAGCTTTTCAAGACATTGCTAAAACTTGAGAGGAATCAGTGCATCCTTCACTGCAGGAGTTCAGTGTAGAATAGCTGATACAGGCAAGAGAGAAAGGATGAGAGAAAGAAAAACATGACCTTTGACCTTTTCTTGGGCGGTTTGGAAATGTTATGAGACATGATCCTGGTAAACTGAGAAGTGAGTTTTGAATTCAGGGATGGTGGAAGACTGAGCTTCCCCTCATGCCAGTTCTTTGAATATGTTTATTTATGACATCTGCTGCCCTGTTTGTTTGTGTGCATGCATTCAGTAAACATGGCTGCTTTGACCAAGGTTAACTATATGGACAAACACAAGTGCACATGCATGGGCAAAAATGCATATCTGCAGAGACTCACAACACACACACACACACACACACACACACACACACACACACGAAGATACTCACACACAATTTGTTCTGACACCTGACTAGTGCTGTAATTGTAGATGGTGTAAAGAAAAAAAAAAAAAAAAGCAACATGATCTGTCTATGCCCGGGACATGCTGCACATGTTAGACTGGGACAGACAAGTGTGCATGTGTGTGTGAGTGTGTTTGTGTACATATCAGTAAATTACTTGGGCAGATGTGATAAAGAGCTTGGGAAGGCGGGGGAACGTGATCAGTGTAATTGCTACTCCTGCTGTTCTTCAGATTCATGCCTACTCTGTTCACACACACACACACACACACACACATACACACACTCACACACTTCTCCAAACGTGTCTCTGAACTGAACAAGTCAGGTGTAACCCTTTAACTATCATTGATCTCATTTAACACGTGAACTCTGAACTCTGTGATTTCTTGAGAAAGGGGTCTCTTCTTTTTCATGGGTTCTAGGGAAGGAGACGTTTATACTCACTGAACTAAGGAGAAAAAGCTGCGTGTGGACAGACTGCCATGAAATGCTGGCACAGAGACGTGAATGGTCCCCAGAGTTTGAATTGTGATGACTTCAGTGATCCTTTGACCTTTCATCTAACACCACTAGCAGGTCAAGGTTTTCACTTGTTTAGCAGTTGAGCTCATACAGGATAGTTTCAAGTGAGTTGTATTAATAATTTGCCTCTCTCTTGCCACTATTTGAGATTTTTATGGAGGTACTTGTCTTACAATGTTGATTTTAGGGAAGTTGTATATTTGAGTATAATTTTCAAAAGTGTCCATGCTAGTAAAAACTTTAGTTTTACATTTTGTGACTTTCAGAAAACACATTCAAATTTGATTCAAACTGAAAATTCAAAAGTGACCAGCTGTTGCATCCACAATCCCAGCCTTCATGTCTCATTTTGAATTTTATTACTTAAAAACTTTATCCAAAATACAGATTATTGAATTATACCTAAGGGGAGAGATAATTTGGCAGAAGCTTCAGGGGGTTAACAGGCCTGAATGTCACTCTTGTATGAGCGAGCTAAACTGAGAGCCAGTCACACCTTCAGTCATATGACACTGATTTGGTTGATTTGATCAGGAAGGCTATACATTCTGCTCATCATGGAAAGAACAATAAATCTGCCACCACTGAGCAGCTCGACAGCTCTCTATTTACTGTTGTATCACTTATATAATCTGCCATTAAAGTGATGCTCTTATCTGGAGTGCCTCTCACATATCCGCTGACCATGGCTGTGACATGAGTCCTTACCTTACCCACACACAGCACAGGGTGATCTACTCCGCCGTCCTCATGCGACCTGCTGAGAGATCACTCTGAAGTTGTTCTGCAGTGTTTGATCATGTTGTTCTCCTCTGCATTGGAGTTTGCTCAGTTGCCAGATAATTGTAGGTAAATTAAATCAAAGTTGTGAGATTTTATACCAGGGCAACTACTTTTATAGTGAATCAAGCCTCGTGAATCACTTTCTTTGTCTCACAGTAAGTGAACAGCCACAGGAATGTAACTGTCCCCAGATCAGTCTGAACAAATTCAGATGGTGAAGAAATGTGAAGTGTTGGCCAGCCTGAAATATCCCAGTACAGTTCATCATCATTGCTGACTTCACATTGGCATGGTAAAACATATTACAGTGAAATGTGATGGCATCAGTTAAATAAAGATCAGCTGCGGCTGTGGCCAGGCTCCTTTGTGTAGGTTTTCTACAGGTTGATTATGCATTAACAAAAGGCCGAGGGATGAAAGTGCACACACAGCCTGGAGGTCCACAGTGACCACAGTTAATGTTACGCCTCTCTTTGTGTTAGTGTGTGTATATGTGGGTGAGGGAGAGAGAGAGAGAGGGGGATAGAGAGAAAGTACTAAAGTTACAGAGGGGATCAGAGGGGGCTAGGAGAGGAGCTGATTACAAACTGATACTCAGGGTTCACCCCACTGCTGGTCCTTTATTAGGAGGGATAATGCCAGAGTCAGTGCATGTGTCTTTTTCACAGAGACAAAGTTAACCATGATTCTACTCACAGGGAGAGAAGGAAACTAAACTAAACTATGACTTTTATCTTTGGCCCACATATTTTTTTTTTTGGAAGTTTATGCCTCTTCATGCCTGAAGGATCTTCTTGCCGTGAGGATTTCTGAGGTTCCTGCACATCAGCCACAGACAGAACATGCAGGTTCAATATAAAAACCATTGTGGAGTGCCCTGACTGACAGAGGCTTTGATATGCAAACTGGGATTTCTACTTTCACTCTGGTATGTGGGCAGATCAGCTTTTGTTTATTCCCCTCCCTTTGTCACACCAGTGACTTACACTCTGACTCTTCGTGCCCAGTGAAGGAGCAACTCAAAACAAACTGTGATTTGGAGCACCGCCCTTCACTGTTAAAAGATCCGAGGCGCTCCCTGCGTGGGATCTTACGTCAAAAAAAAATTCTAGGTTTAAAGGGCCTGGTTTGGTTTCCACTGTGGCCACAAATGCTGATAAGATGGAAACATTTTGGACCAGAGGATTTGACAAAGGCCTCTGTTTGTGGTCAAACTTGAGTCCAAATCCAAATGATTAGACTATGACTTGTTTTTCCCTCATATAAATAAATCAGTTCTCTGACCATGACCTAAATAATCTCAGAGTCTCATAACTGGGAACATTTTTGCAAACCCACATCAGACTGATAGATAAAGCTGCCACCTACAGTACTTAACCCACAATGCAACACCACTTGTGGCTAGTGTGGCTTGTAACTAGCCTTAAACAGACATGAGGATCAGCCTATGTAGGTGTTTTAACCTCACTAATTTCTAACAACACATAGTATGTGATAAAACTGAAAACACAGCTAGCTAAATTAAGAGAAGAAGTAGAAACAAAGATCAGATACAGGTGATACGTCACTTCAAAGGTTTAAAGTGAGGTATCATCTGTATCAGTGTGATGAGTAATGGACACCAGCAGGTTGGAGCATCTAGTTTATCCTCTGGACATTGGATCTGTCTCTGTCTGCCCAGGACCAGAGCAAACACTGTTGTTGCTCTTTGTGTAAATTGTCAGCTGCTGATAGGTGCCAGGACAGACAGAGAGAGACGATGTGTGACTCAACACACAGTGCCAGTGCTTCTGTCGCTAAGGCCAGGGTTAGTTCTGCTAGGGTTACTAAGGTGAGAAGAAGAGAAGAGAAGAGAAGAGAAGAGAAGAGAAGAGAAGAGAAGAGAAGAGAAGAGAAGAGAAGAGTCCTACACCATGTTATATGAAATTTCACTAAGGTTTGACAAAAAATCTGCAATTATATATTCACATTCACATAAATGTTACAATGCTGCAGTGGCCATAACTGCTCTTTTATCTGCAACACTTTGCACCCACATACCCAGGTCTGTGTTTGATTCAGCACTGCAGAGCCATAGCAAAAATACCAGGGAAGGTACAGTACATGGTGATTAGATGAAGAAGGAGGCACCTTGTGGAAATCATGCATTCTCAAAAGAACGCAGGCGGGCCTGATGAGTCAGTGCTGCTTTGTGGCAGATGGTTTGGCATTGGCAGCAAATGTGGGCACATTAAAACTGATCAAGGAGGAATTGTTGTTGTACATGGCACATTTAAAACAAGAAAAACAAAAGCGTTTGTATGCTGCTCAAATATAGAACACATTTCTCTAAACCTGAATGCATTTCATTTGAAGGAAAAGGAAAATGTCTCATTTAAAGAGAGAAAATATAGAAATCAAAGAGGAACATGACATCTGTATTTATTAACCAGAGATAAATACCTCAACATGAGCTTTTAGTGTGGCTAAGGATAAGTCATCATGATAAAGCAACTAGGGCAGACTTTGATATTTATGTGCTCATGTTTGCTGATTCATTCCTCATACCAAGACTGCCAAACAGCAGTCGTGTTGAGCAAATGCTAACAAAACAGCGCCTTAAAGGCTATATCCAACTGCTACTTGATTTCACATACTTTATCACTATATGCCCACAACCTTAACCACTCTTAATCCATCTATCTCTTAATTATAAAAAGCAAACTCATGTTACAAAACAACAAGGAAACAATATTGCACAAAATTCAATAACGACATTCAAACAAAGTTGTTCATTTTCCGTGCACAAAATTTCACACCATCAACAACTTCTTGAGTCCCGTCCTGAAGTCAAGGTTATGTTTCGTCATACTTGTTCACATTTCCTGTTATCATGTGTTTGCGGCTCCTGTGATCGTCAACCCTGCCCCTGATGTGTTGCACCTGTTCCTCATTGTCTCCATTGTTTCACTGGCCTCACTGTGTTTATGAGCAGTTCCTTCGTTGAACTAGTCCTTTGCCTGCATTTGTTTAAGGTTAGTGGTGTGACTTCCTGTGCACTGACACTAAAGACCATGAGTCTGACCAAACTGTATGTTTTGAGTGCTCAGCTTGTGGCTGGGATAAAACTTTTATTCTGGAACTGTTTGAACACAAGTCCAAACTCTTCCTTACAGCTTCACCAAACTTCTGGGGACAGATTAAGAGCACAGTTTATAACTTTCTCCTTTTGTAAGACAGATGTTGAAGTTAGGAACATTTTCTCCGAACTACTAGTGTGTGTGTGTGTGTGTCATATGTATTTTCCTGTTGTTATTATTATTATGTGACAAAAACAAATGGTATTTCCCTTTATATGTGACTTTCAGTAAAATTATCAACACCCCAGACTCAGATTATTCCACAACCCATAATGTGCGGTTACATAAAACCTGAGTTTTCATAGCCATGGTTTGTATTAGCATTTGTGTTAGATGAAAGGTGTTATACAGTAAAGTCCAAGTGATGAGAATACAGTGATATGAGTGATAAAGATATGAGTGATCAAAGCAACAGCATTGAGTTTCACTCACTGTACATGAGCACTGCTTGGTCCCTGTATGACACATTCCTGGTTAATCTGTGTGTAAAACAGTCACTGTTGCTACTGTCACTGACTTGAAGCAGCACTTAAAGTTACACAACGCCCACTCCTGTGCGAGCTCATGTCTGGACTGCCACCAGTATCAGCTGCCCATGTTAGTCTAAGTGCCCTGCATAGTTACAGTGCATGAGAGCAAGACAGAGAGACAGATCCATCCTTATTTATCATCTTCTGAGCTGACTGATGTATCCTCAGCAGACAGGTGGTGATGTGCTTTTGATTTGAGTTCAACAATATGAAAACTATCCTGGCGCTCAGGAGATCAGATATGGCAACTGAGGTGTTTACGACTGAGCTCTTTGTCTGTTGGCTTCCAATGAATAATTCAACATAAGTTATAGTTTGTTTGTTATTGTTAGGTAATGTTGCTGTACAATTGCTAAAAGCAGAAAAATGCCATTTAGTATCTGTTAGCTGGGGAGATGTGTTGATGTCAGCAACACCAGGTAACCAAAAATATAAAATATAATAACTGATGATGATTTGAAGCCAACTAGGGGCTTTAATATATTATAGTATATGATAATATTATACAGCCTGCCATAGGACCTATGCAGCCCTATCACAAAGTGGAAAACTGCATTAAAGTGAATCAGGACAAACTCAAGTGTACTGGAATAATATATGGTGCCCCTACTGGAAATGGTTAAAAATAGATCTTAAAGGGGGTTTCCTTGTGTCCCTGTGGTTGAGATGCACACCATGTGACAGCAGCTACCATGGTTTGATTCCAGTATCACAGCCATCTTTGTCGCCCCCGCCCATCTAGAATTAAATGATAAAAAAAGAAAAAAAAAAGAAAATGAATGATAAATAATTAGATAATATATAATATGAGGAGCATGCATGTGTGTAGGTGTGTGTGCTTCTTTGAGTTCCTCAAGTGTCTGAATCATGTCCTTGTCGATTCAGTATAGTGCAGTAATTAGCATGAGTGACTGTCAAATCCACAGCCCAGAGGATCTGACAGTGTGTGTGTGTGTGTGTGTGCATGTTGTTGCTGTTATTGTTTGCATAAAGGCGTGTTGAATTTGTGTATGTGTTGTTATAATCACTGCCATGCCACTAAATTCTCTCTCTATTTTTGTGACTGTTTCGACAGCTGACTCTAAGTGGAAAGTCTGAGAGCAGCAATCACTCTTTCTGTCTTACGCACACAAAACAGATGAGTGTGTCTGAGTGTGTGCTTGTGAGGCAGAGAGAGAGAGCATTAGAGCAACTATGGTGTCCAGTCCAGACCAGTATCAGATTCAGACCACAGTGATCCCTATGCTAATACCCTGACTATCTATTTTAGCTGCAGGGGCTCTTATGTAATCGGTCACGTTCTCCAAACACCACTTTCTCAATCACCACCCTCTCATTTTACGTTCAGCAGGTGCTTCTCTCATCCATGCGATGCTCTGTCAGAGTGTCAGAGTAAACACAAAAACAAAGAGCAGCACTGTGGTGAATCAGTGCAGAGGACAAATCTATCTGCCTTTATGTAGGTCTTGCCATCCCAGGCTCTGAGTGGTTTCCAAAAAAGAAGCACAGACCATGAGTGCTGCACTTATTCACACTTGTAGAAATGTATTTGAACTCTGGAGTGTTGGACAAAATGGACTCTCTTTCACACTGAAGAGAGGAGGCAGAGTGGTTTGTTCTGGACAGGACCCTAATCTACAGCAAACACCACCAAAACTTCTGCTCCTTCATGCTTGGAAAAGTCACAAAAATGCAGGTGAAAGGTGCCATGATAGCCATGCATTGCATTCTTTACTTTGTCCAACCAACAGAGAGTCCGGTTTTTAATTTAGCAATTTCATAAACCTGAGAAAATCAGCCGATCCTTGCACTGGAAAAGCTGGACCACGAGAAGAGCTGATTATTTTCCTGCACTACTTTCTAGCTTTCAGCAACTTGTTGATACCCACTTGACAGGTAAAATCCCTAAAAACCATTCAATCATGATATACCAGATTAACAAACCTGTTATTTTATCATTGTTCACACACAGATGAAGTTCAGAATTAGATATGCAGCACTTTAGCCCAACCTGATCTAATTTCACGACTGAATCACAAACTGTTCTGACTTGAAAACCTAAATTGGTCAAAGTAACTTGGTCACATTTCTGGGCATATAAATAATACATGAGCTGAAATATTTCTATATTTTATCATGCTTCAAATCATTTAAAAGAAGCAAAAAACTGATGGTTTAGAGCAAGGTAGAGAAAGCTGTAGATAAAGTAATAAAACATCTATGAGGGAGACAATAGGCCTGATTTTCATCATTCATCAAGTGCCCACTTGTCTGTCATGTTAGTAAAAGCTCAGTGAAGTGGGCTGAAATGGATTGTGTGGCACATGGAGACAGACAGAAGCTCGGGGAAATGAGAGGTGTCTGGTGACGGAGGCGAGTTCACCTGCAGGTATTCAGAGACGGAGGAGCTCGTTTAATGTAGGGCAGCTTTCCAACAGGGCATTATTCAGCCCTAAATATAGACAGGACAGAAGTAGGCTGAGCTAACAGCACTGCCAAAAGGCCACGAAAATATGCCATAACACAAAGCATTGAGACTGTCAGGTGTGTTTTTATGTTGTGTAGACTCTCAGTCAAGTTTTGTCATTGCTAAATAGCTAATATTAGCAGTAAGAGCTAATGAACCCAAGAACAAACATGACTTAGCTACATTGAACTTAATTTCTTTTCTAAAAAAGAACTGTTTCCAGAGGTGAAAAGAAACCTATTGTTTTGTTGCGATGTCCAACACACTTTTTTTGTAGCCTAGCTCCTGAAGTTAGCATGCTAACCAGCTGGCTACAGCCCTGCTGGACTGTCTCATCACTTTCTGATACTGAGTCACTGTAGTGACACACTGCAGCGTCCTGAAGAAGTAGTGTAGCTGTGTATTATAATGCAACAATGGTTTCTCAAAGCTCTTGGCAAGCCTTACAAGTAAATCTCTGTCAATGCTAACATTAGCTATATGAATACAAATTACTTTATTAATCCCCAAAGGGAAATTCATTTGTCTGTCAGCTCATCAACCATTTGCAGAAGAATTAAGGAGCCTGATGGCTGAAGGTACAAAGGATATGGAGCAACAGCAAAACTTACACCCTCAGATTTCTGTTCAAAGTAGGGCTTTAAACACACTATCAGTCAAAACCACTGTATTTAGCCATGATTTACAAGTGGAGTCTGAGAAACAACATGGGTTAGGCATCTGAAGCAGGTTATTTACATGAAACCATAAGCTACTAACTGGAAATTCTCATGAAATTAGGAAAAGTTTAATATTGTATTAATGCTAAATAAATACATATTCAATGATTAATGTGAATCAAGCATGTGTCTGATAAAGTGAGAATGTTTTTATTATAAAACAGACACAGACAGCTATGGCACATGTACAACCCTACACACATGGTACAGAAACAAGAAAAGGAAACTTGATCTGACATCTCAGGCCAGTGAAGCCTGTTGCCCCCCATCATTGGGAGTGGATATGAAAGTATGAAGAGGATAAACAGTTACAGTGATAATGTGATTTTTTACTGTTCATAGCAACATGTCTTCAAAAACTGTAAATGTACTCTTAAAGTGTGTTTCTGAGCTGTTGAATGGAATATTAGGCTTTATTAAATCATGTATTTCTGTGTTTGCTGCCTCTAATGGCTTCTATATATTCTCTGTGTAGTCACACAGGAATAAAGAACTTGTTATTTTGGAGTTGGTATGGAGTCTGTAACTTGCTCAAAAACTTCAAGAACTTTATAATGTGGACTTCAACCACAACCGCAACCCTCTGACTCATGACTACCCCCACCCCCACCAAACACACCCAAGCCCCCAACAAGTGATTTTTCTAGAAAAACTGGCTCTTCAGCAAAGAAACTTCCTACAAATACCCTCCGTCCTCATGTGCCACAGAGCTCATCTCGGCACTACTCCACCCCCCCACGCTCCTTATAATCTCTGCTTTGCTCAGTCAACATCTAGTACGACACAGAGCTGATGACACTGTTAACCTCCAGGTACTGTTTAAGTGGGACTGCACATGAACAGTCACATGTTTTCCACTGTGCCGTGACAGGCTTTGACATGTTCTAGGTAGTGAGACCCAGAAACACTTACACTATATACATAACAATTACCCTACATGAGAAATGTTAACATTCCTGCCTGAGGTGATCTAGCCCAACTAGGCTTACTGAGATACAAGGCACGAAAGACAGGAGTTATAGAGATGTGGCTGATTGATTCAGTTCTCAGTTGTATGTTAGTCCTCATGTAAGGTAAAAATAAATAACCATGTGTCCTCTTTGGCAGCCTGTGCTATTTTTAGCACAGGGTGCGGTGCAGTTATGATAAAGCAAAACAGCACAGTTCAATGACACTCCTTAGAATGGCCCTGCCGGTAAACACATCTACTCGTTGATGTGGTTGTGAGAAACATCTTTAATACACCTTTATCTTTTTCTTTTCTCTTTTTCCAATTGATTTTCCCCAGATAAGCTAAACTCCTGTTCCAGATCCAAGACAACTTGTGGTCCTCTGGTTTCTGTTGTGGAAAAGTAACAGGGCACAGTATGGTTTCAAATGGCTGTTTGTTGTAGGCTCCTGTTGCTGCTTTGAGAAAATTCCCCAGAGGTAAGAAAGTCCTTTTCATTTATAGATCTCAAAATGAACCGTGGATTGTGCTGTTGTGACACATATTAATGCTGAAAAGCATCTACACAAACCTGCTCAGTCCTGCCTCAACTGCCCAGTACACACACACACACACACACACACACACACACACACACACACACATACCTACAGTGATCGTGACTCACAGAGAAATTCCCACTTTCCACTTTGCTAGAGATCCTTGCGGTGACTCATCAGAGCACATTCAGGATAGGTGTGACATTCTGGGACTGACCGCTGTCCATGGATGAAACAGGTGGCGAGATCCTCACTGTGAGAGAGGAAGTGGGAGGGAAAAAAACAAGTTATCTTTTCACTGGAACTTGTTTATGATCAAGAAAAATCTCTGTTGTGACTCTTACGCAGTGTAATAAATGTGTAATCAAGATACTGTCTCAAATCTCTTCATAAAACCAGCTCCATCATCAAGTTGGTAGATGAAAGTTCTTTTATTGTGACTGTTTCACATTGTAAATTAAAACATTTCCTTAGAATCAACCGGCTAGTTTTAATTTACATCTTTTTTTGCACATTTCCTGAAATCATTGGTAAGATATTTCAGTCTGGCAGATACTGGTGGTCTGACTGAGCAGCTGACATTGCTCAAATCCAACAATATGTTCATCTCATGTTATTTGCCAGCTTCCCTACCCTACCTTTGACTCACAGTCCAAAGAGCATTTGCTCCCCCTGAAAATATGTCATAAATAATTCCTGATATTCCTTTAAAAAGCTTAATCTTTGCACACAAAAACTAGGTGATGTTTTTTTAGCAAAGGTTACTCTTCCTGGTGTAAACAGTACATCTTTTGGGAACTATTTTCAGTCATGGATTGATGCACCGTTGGTGCAGTATGAGGCTTCAGAGACAAGATTTGTTAGTCAGTTAATTTAACTGTTGGCTTTGGCCTTTTCCCTGGATAATTATGTAATATTACTAGGCGTATATTGATCATGTATCAGCTAATGTACCAGATGGAAATGGGTCATTTATTTTGTGCTCAACCACAACACTGGGATCTGTTCTATCATGCAATACAGCCAAAAACCAAACATATTTGGACAGCTCCTATGACTGAATGGGTAATGAATAATGTCAATCCATCTCTCAGTTCTCTGCAGAGCGCCCACTCCACCACTGTTAAACTTTTATTGCTCTAAACAAGTACTGAACAAACAAGCCGCAAATCAGCAGGTTTTTAATTTGGCACAGTCCACGGAAGCAACTGGATGCTCAACAGCAGTGAGCCCTTGTGCAATGTCAGAGGTTTCTCTGGAGACATTCTGGTCCAAAGAGATCTTTAGGGCACCCACTCCCAGTTGAAGTATCTGGAATGAGTCCATTGCTTAGTGACTCTGCAGTGAAAGTCGCAGGAGCACAGACCCCAGAGAATCTGCAAAACCCACTGGTTGAAACAGAACTTGACATAATTGTAATTTTGTCCAAGTCTGTGCCATTATAACAAATGGATTATATGGTCTCCCAACTATATTGCAATGCTTTTTTGTGAAAATTGACCCAAATAAACACGGGGGAAGGGGAAAAAAAGACATTTGGACAAGGAGACAAGTGCAACATGGGTTTATTGTCAAACTGGTTATTAAGACATGAACTTGATTAATGCCATATCAAATCTTAAACTCCGCTGTAGTAAAGTGCAGATTCAAATCAAGTTGCCCTGGGAGTCCTCATACATTTTCTATGTCTGGTTTTGAACTGTCAGGTTAAATAGACTGCAATATGAAATCCTATGAATTATGAAAAGCCCTTTTTTCAACCCACACATCTAAAGCTAAATGTGCAAACAAGATAATCCACAAAGCTTTACTAAACATGTCCTCCCACTCGCTTGTGTCTTAAGTTCTCATACAATTGGACGACCGTTGCACATTGTTAACTATCCGAGCTCTAGTCTAGTTTGCCATAGGAGTTCTCATGAAAGGTTTTCTGCAGTGATTGGTTGGTCGATATGCTGCTGCTGCACATGCACAGTGGGCCAATGTTGGTAACCTACCCAAACTCTTCTTTTCGAACAAGGTTATCAAAAATGACAATGGCATTAAAGGTCGGCCATGTATGAACGTTAAGAGGTCACTTCTTTGTACAAGTCTGCACACTCCAGCGGTTGTAGACAGTGTGGCCGCGTGGTTTCTAGTGGCAGTCATGTGCATTATGGAATCTCCATGAGAGCCACTTCACCAAACTCCTGTTCTCAATTTGTGTAAGCTCAAAAACACTCTGCATACAAGGTACGTATCATGTGGCACTCTCAATCACTCTTTCACACATACAGACATACACAATCCAATTCATTCACTCTTTTGCAACAATCAGTTCAATGGTTTTGTATCCCCACCTCCTTCTTTGAGTGAAGGATGGGGATACTGAAGGAAACGGCAGCAATGAGGTAAACACAAAATTTCGAGATATATTGCACAGACAAGTGCCGGCACAGAATACAACAGTCTCTCTTTCCAACAGCCTAGCCTGTGCATAGGAAGAATAAAGCACTTATGGTGTTCACACACATTTAACCCTTCTCATAAAGCTTTGTAATACACTGAAGTGGGAACGACAAATGAGCCTAGAATCCACACTTGGCAGATATCCAGATTTGCATGACAAGTTTTGTAAAAGTACAAAAAAATTAACCCAATGATGACCGAGGAAGGGTCCATGACTGTTGGCAACAGTGATGGGACAAAAAAGAAGAAAAAAAATAAAAACCTGAAGTCCCAGCATACGTAGAAACGCCTCAATCCTTGCATTGAGAGGAGAGAAACAGGCAAAGTTGAGGCTGGGTTGGAGCCAGCATGGAGTAAAATCTCTCAAGTTTCATTCAATAAATAGCATTGTGGAATAGGCAAAAAAAAAAATCCATGTTTTCTAAAGCAAAAATACATAAACCCTTTGCTCAGTTCATCCAGAAATACAACTATGTTTGTCCATGTTGCAATACACTCCAAATACCTCCCCACAGTTCGGGCTGTGACCAGTCAGAGCTCTGGCTCCATGAAATGGCAAACAGAGGAAGAAAATGGTCATTCATTCCTCCATTTACTCCAATCATTTTTCAGAGCATCCTGGTTGAGTAAGGACATTTTTGTGCACCAGAATCATTGAGTTCAAAGTTCCCCAAATAGTTCAAATTTGCAAACCTAACCCACAAAATTGTGTCTTTCAGCTCCTCAAACACCTTGTGGGTCAGGTGTTGAATCATGACGCTCCAGTCTGTCCAGTCCACTCAAGGTAAATCACACCCCTTCCTCTGTTCATCAATCCATTTCCCTCTACGACTTCACGATCATTATCTGTGGAGCAAGACGAAGGCCTCTAGTTTCTCAGGGATGTTTCCCTGGTAGTCGAGGCCGTGCTTGACGATAGCCCTGGCGGCTAGGCACTGCAGCGTGGTGTGGTTTATGGGCTGGATGACATTCCTGGCCAGCTCCTTCTCGTCCAGGAGGTCGCAGGCCGTTTGTTGGAAGGCATTGGTGCTGTCAAAGTGAGTCCCACAGGAAATCAGCAGGTTCATGATGTCAGGGTGCCCATTAGATGCAGCTATGTGGAGGGGGCTGGAAGGGACATAAATAGAATAGATGCTTACACCACACTACATACATTTCATTGACTACTACTACTACTACTACTACTACTACTACTACTACTACTAACTGATAAATGCAGGTAAAAACTGAAAAACAACAAGCAACAAAAGTGGAAAGGAACAACAGGTGAAACGTGAGCAGGATGAAAAAGGCCAGCAGCAGACCTGTTGTCATCTTCATCTCGGCTATTAACATCTGCCCCACACTCAAGAAGGATGGAAGCGACTGTGAGGGAGGGGAACTTGCAGACGGGATAGCGACCCACACATGTGGTGTTACGGTCGACTGCCAGGTGTAGTGGACTGTAGCCGTTCTTGCCACACGGCTGCAGCTTGAGGAATCTGTAGAAGGGGAAAGTTGTCAACAGTCAAGAATTAACACCCAGATGAGAATGAACCACAAACAACATGGTAGCAGCTCTGCATGAGCAGGAGAGACTACTATCGAACTGACATTGACGACTCCAGGTTTGATTGAACCAAAACAAATTATTTTATGTACGTGATTCACTGACACAAAAACCCTGTGGTAGACAAGTTCACATTTCAAAGGCAAAAAACAGGGTGACATCGCTATTTTCAAAACTAGGTCAAGGAAAATCACTGTCAGAAATGTTTCTCCACTCTAACAACTTCCACATTTTCTATTGTACACATCCACACTTACATGTCGATGGCCTCCACAAACATTTAAAGGTTGTTGAGATCAAGTTCAGAGCTTTTTTTCTCACTTAAGACAAACTGTTGCAAATACTTCACATAAAAACCCACCTGTAAATGGTTTCCTTCTTAAAGTGGTCCTGCTCTGCAGTACATGGCACCTTCTCTAAAAGACAAATGAGGTGCAGGATGATTGACAGGGCTTTGCTGAGCTGGGCAGGGTCTGGGGGCATTGGTCCGCTTTGTTTGACTGCCCGCTCAATCTCCAACACACTCTTGGACAGGATCCCCATCAAGTCATCAAATGACACCGATGTTCCCAGCAGCCCCTTTGCCCTGTCCTGTAGCATGAAGGAGAAGAGCTCGGCGAATGACAGCAGGCTGGAGGCTGTCATTGGGCTGAGGGGATCCAGGTTGCTCTGCTGCATGTCCAGTGCATATTTCCACAGATTGATGCAGCGCTCAAAATTCCCAGAGTCAGCATAAACAGCACCTCTGTAGCGGATGTAGTAAGATGTGTCTGGATGTTGTGGGCCGAGGATTCTCTCACGGATGAGTAAAGCCTGCATGCGCATCTCATCTGGGTCAGATATCAGCCCGTCCAGCTCTTCTCCGTTTGTTACCTTGGAATGAGATTTTTAAAAAATGCAGATGAGCTTCATACGCCCACAAAACATATATACGAACTGTGAGTGCTGCAGTTAGTGCTCTGCCTAACATGATCATTTTTCATCTATCAGTCTTTACTGTTTCATTAGAGCCTGAAAAACATATTTGCAAAGTAAGCAGGGCCCTAAATGTCCGGTTTTCTTGGTAGCAATCCTTCACAGTAAATACACAATTTTGCAGCCTGTCTCCAATGACGAGGAATGTTGTTTTCAAGATTTTTCGTGCACACCGAATTTAAATGCAGTTGCCTTGCAAAAGTATGTGCTTCCTTAGCAAAATTCAACTGTCAGCATAAATATACCTTTTTCAACAGAATCAAAAAGCACTATGAAACTAATTCTGAATGGTGCAATTTGAAAAGACACACTCACCTCCCTGGCGTAGTCGTATGCCATGATCAGCTGCTTGGGCTCTGGTTTTTGGACAGTGTTGTTGCTGTCCATGTACCTGAGGTCCATGGCTCGTTTCCAGTATTTTAAAGCTCCTAGCAGATCTCTCTTCTTGTCCACAAATGTGGCTCCTAAGAGCTCAAGGGCATCGATGCGTTCCATGTGGCTCGTCTGCAAAGGAAAGAACATCATTTTTGCCTTATTTCTCTTAAATATTGAATAGATTTAAACCATCATTTCCGTAGCATGATTGGCATCTATGCAGACAAACTCTTATGTGCAAGAGATAACGAGTCTGACCTGTTGGTGTGTGGTCAGGTAGTCAACAATGTTAGTGTGGCCTGTG
Source organism: Caranx ignobilis (assembly GCA_021432705.1). Taxonomy (NCBI): domain Eukaryota; kingdom Metazoa; phylum Chordata; class Actinopteri; order Carangiformes; family Carangidae; genus Caranx; species Caranx ignobilis. Next base: position 43,824,062 of record MU270014.1, on the reverse strand, counting down.
ACACTGGCAGAAAGAAGGGGCGTCATGCCATAGCCGTCCTGCTCCATTGAGGCTCCATACTGAAGCAACATCCGCATGATCTCCAGACTTCCCGACTCTGCACAGTCATGAAGTGCCGTGTTGCCTGTGAACAGAGAGCACACGTCTTGTCACAAAAGCTGCAGATGGAGATTTATATATATATACACATATAAAAAAAAAGAGTCACCACACAGATGCTCAATAGGGGGTGTACATGTATATCTACATTTATATCTGTCCTCCTGTAGTTGAACTCATTTGACATTTGTATATCCATGTTGTTGGAGAACAGGGTGGTAAGAGGACTTTGTTGTTACATAATCATGGGGAAACCCTGCTGAGCCACAGCACTTTTCTGATTAAGTTTTTTTTAAATGTACTGGCTGGTGTGAAGGACTCTGTAGGGATTCTCCACAAGAGTTTTGAGTTTTTTTAGAAAACAAAAACAAAATAACTGACAAATCTTCACTGTTAAATCAAGCTGGAGACAGGGTACCTGTTCACCCCGCTTGCACAATTCTCTTTTAGATCTTTTCCTCTGAGCATATTCAAAATACAAATGAGCTGACAGGGGGATTACTGTGATGCTGCCACTGAGCCACTTGTCTGTTGTGATCATTTCTAAACAATCATCAGCCTTTCAGCTGAGATGTGTCACGGTCACGGTGTGAACATATAACAATTCCCTACACCACTCTCATTCAGACTGAAAACTTGTTGGGCCGTCCATTGCTTGATCATAGCTTCCTGAGTAGGCCGGGTGAGTACAAGCTTCCCAGCTCAACTCTGCAGATGAGGACCCATGGAGCGACAAGAGCTTTACAAATCATCTCTACATGAAAATCTGTTTCCTCTCCAAACAGTCCGTGACTTGTGTGTTTTCACTTAGTGGGTGTGTCACATAATAGGTGAAACCTGGCAAGGCTTCAGTTCTGAAATCTTGCCATGTGGCACTTTGAATTAAGACAATATGTTATTTCTAACCGCTCACAATGCATAAAAAGGGAGTGCATTTTAAGGTGAAACATGTGTTCATGTGATAATTCTTGACTGAGAAAGCATGAAATGCCAATTTCAGGTTCATGTTTCCACTCAGTGGTGATGATGAATACAATCCTTGTCTGAGTGGAAAGAGCAAAGAATATTTTTTCAGGGAGCCCAAATTTACTTTTCCTGTATTTACTTAAGAATGAAACTGTCCGAATGTGGGTGTTTTTTTTTTTTTTTTTTGTTTTTATCTAAATACAGCACCTCTACATTTAACTTCAAATGCTAGATTCCTGTAACAGAGCTTCTTCTCAAGTGTGCACACGTTACCCACTCATATCTTCTCAGTGTCAAAGCAACTATTCCTTGTGCATCCAGACAAAGCACAGTGAATTACACGTAAGTATACAGTTGTAACAACATGTTAAACTTTAATGTGTACATAATCATTTGTTAATGCAAAGTCTGGAGATAAAACACTTTGACCTACTTGAGAGAAAGGTTTGCAGTGATGAGAACAGACAAGAAAAGCTTGCCCCATATTCCCTGGAGGCCAGCGTCAAAACACCATTCTTCTTTACCTACCCATGTTTCCTATGTAGTGCTTTTGTGTAATGCTGCTTTGCCTTCGCTTGGTCTCTATCCTGAGAGCTCACTACACACGGAGGTTAATCCATATTGAAGCAGACAAGACCAAACAGGGTTAGTCAGGGATTAACCATTATTTATACTCTTCAATTTCTGCCAAAACTAACACTGGTCAGATTCCTTTTACCGTCCAAGCTGACTGTTGAGGCAGAAAATTTTGGGTGACTGCCACATTCCCCCTTGTCTTCTCTGAACAATTTTTCGACCACGTTAACCCATCTTGCCTTGCCTGACATGTTAGGCCTTTGGATGGTTAAATGTTGTTTCTGAGGAATATATACCATGTTACATTTTGTTCACCTAGATGACACCTCCAGAAAGAACTAAAAAGGTTAATCCAGGAACTTAAAAATCCTCCCCAGGGGTTCTTCTGAACACTCATTATGAGCAACTACATAACAGATTTTAAGATCAGGAGAGCAGGACCCCTCAAAAGTAGGTACTGGGGGAATTTAATAAAGTGACAATTGTTGGTTAATCTGGAGAGGCAAGCAACTGGACCCAGCTTTTTAAAGCTGTTCACTCAGCTGTGATTGTGGTCCAGACTTGTTTGCCTTTCTCCATCAAAACAATCACCATTGTTTCTGGAAATTTGCCAGAGTCATGTCTAATATTACACACCTTGTCCTTCCTATTGGTTCAGCTGTTACAGAAAAGAAAATAGCTAAAACCTGACTGGGAAAAGAGCTAAAGTGCAAAACAAAGCGTCCTAAATGACCAAGTTGCTATCTCAACAGCACTTTTTAATGCTGATGAATTAATTCTTCCAAAGGTTGGTTAATCAGGGCCAACTAGGATGTGCTACAACAGCACCGGCACAGCTCTGGCTGATGGAGGGTGAGCATGTAAATGTGTCCAAACCCATGGAAAGGGTGTGCCCACTTGTGCATTGTTGACAATGTCCTGTATGAATAATAACACCAAAGCCAAATGTATCATCATAGTTTCAGTGTATAGTAAATTAGAACATGCTGACTATAGCGATCGCCAGAGGAGAAGTGGATTAGAGTTGTTTGAGACATTTCAAGAGGACATTTTTCATCAGTTTGGTCATTGTCATAATAGACAATACCCTTAAGAAACAGATGGACACAGACTATTTTTCAGACACACCCACAGATGCATCCAAGCTGACATCGTCATCGTCATAGCTTTCCATTGTGAAACCAGAAGTTCACGTTATTGTGTTCAGTCATGTCACGTGGAAATATGCAAAGGACTGCATTATCATCACATACTGGAGTTCTCTACTGATTAAAGCCAAGTGTGCATTTACATCTGCAACTGTAATCATGTCTACCATAACATAATGTAATTGTTTTATGGTTTAAAATAAGGAATGCCCAAATCACAGATAACATATAATGCTGGAAGAGGCAAACTCAGAGAGCGCATGTTAAGCCTCCACCCGAGGGAAATTTTAAAATGTCACAAAATTTAAGAAAACAGTACTGATATATTCTGTATGCGGTCATTAAAGGGCTGTTAAAACATATTTCTCATTTGTTTTTGGTTTTCCAAGATAAATAATCTCTAAAATATCTCAACTACCATTTGTCTCACATCTCTGAGTTAGAGGGGGACACGGATTTCAAACCATGTTAAACGCTTCAAAGTGCGACAACAAACACAGTTTGTTAGCTCGTGGTCACGGATCATGTGGATAAAGGGCGCTACTGATTGTTATTGTGTTGTTGCTGATAACCAAGTAGTGTACACTCACCTTTTACACTTTTCCTGTTCACATCTGCACCTTTCTCCAGTAGGTACTGCGCTATCTCCTTGTGCCCCTTGTAGCAGGAAATCATAAGACACGTGTGCCCGTGTCGGTTGGCCACCTCGAGGTCAGCTTTGTGCTCCACCAGGTATTTCACAATGTCCAGGTGGCCGTCGAAGCAGGCTGCCCTCAGTGGTGTTGAGTTAGTCAGGGTTGTGCTGTTGACAGAAGCACCGTGGCCCAGCAGGGACTGGACCACCTTCAGGTGACCCGCCGCTGAGGCGGCCCAAAGTGGGGGCGCTCCCTCGATGGTCTCGCCGTCAAAGTTCACCGACCCACCGACCTCGACAGGAGCTCTACAGCACTCCAGCAGATACTCTACCAGGTCCAGGTGGCCGTAACGGGCGGCCATCAGGAGCGGCGTGGCCCCGTTTGTCTTTTCACCCATCAACTTGGTCACCTCGTGTCCATCTTTGTTCTCCAACAGTTTCTGAAGAAGCCGGAGCTTACCGTCCCTGGCTGCGTTGAATACTGCCGTCTTTAAATCCATTTCTGACAGTTCGTATCACCAATAAAGGCAACGATCTCCGTGAAACAAAGGGTGTGCGATAATTTGAGTTGTAACGTTGCTGTGGACAGACGGAGCTCGGGACCCTTTGTTTACAACAAGCTCCGACTTTTTAGCTAGCGGTAGCGTTTTGGTTAGAAGCCCGCGGCAATTCGCGACTTTCTTAACTTTAGCCTTTAAAAACTGTCTCCGCCAGTTTGTTTGTCAACGTTTACAGGCATCACCTGGTTACTTCACTCTACAAATAAGTCGGACGTTTGAGACGACCCTTGGTCCAGTGAGACATTTGTCGCTGAGCTAGCAAGGTGGCTAGTCAACTTCCTTGATCAATTCCGCTAACTGACTAGCTTCACTTAGCTGAACCACTTTACACCTCTTAATTGACCGTTCAACCGAGACTCATCCACAGACATTTCTCCCCCTTTGAGAAGCTCTCCTCCATTACATATGGCTCCTGCGCTTGTCATTGTTCCACAGCATACTCCTGAGACATTATTTATATTCGCTCTCCGAGGGCCGAAACGTAGAAATCCACCCCCACCCGTTACGCCGTGCTGCTGCTAGCTTAGCCTGGGAAAACGACGTTCGGTCTCTCGTTGTGGGGATATCCCCGATATCTCCAGGCCGTTTTTCTTTACACACACGTCGAGAAATAAACGACAGACGTTACTCCCGAAAACAGCGAATAACAGTCGTCCATGTAACCACTCAGCGAGCTGGCACGACAGTAATCTCGGCGAAGGGGAAGGTAAATAAGGGAGGGCTATCCACCCACGGCTCGGCCGGATGATCACGACTCAGTTTCTGTCAAATCGCAGGAGCAACGCAGTCTTTTTTCTCCACTACAGCAAATGATTGACGTGAGAGCGACGAATCAGAGAGCTGGCAGGCTGTGACGTAGCCAATTATAGACAACAAAATCACAGGAGGTCCCCCTCAGTGCCTGGCACTTTTCTTTATGGAAAAAATTATCCACTGAGAAAGGAAAAAATAACGTCAAAAGAAAGCTTGAACTATTGTCTCTGTATCTACAGGATAATGACACGTTGTGAAATAAGATACAGCTACAAAGATGTTATGGCCTTGATTATATCACTCCCTACAGGTTAAAAGGATGAAAAGCATGACAAGACTGTATCCAGAGATTTCATGCCTCACCGAAAACGTGTTTTATTAATGTTTTAATAAATGCATACCCAGACAATTTAACAGAAAGTTTATTCAGCCATCCTTACAAGATCCCAGGATGCCTCTGAGCTGAATGACAAAAATGACATCCCACCTCACCAGGAAACAAGCACAAACCTAATGGGAAAAGCAAACACTGAACCACCTACAAGAACTGACAATTAACACATGACAGAAAGAGCATCAGAAGAGTGAGGCCAGACCAGAAAAACGAAAACACAAAACTAAAAAATATGTACATACATATATAGTGAGTGGACAATAATGATGTTAAATGTTTTTGATCAGTAACCACATCATCTCAGGAATCAGTTCTGACGAAGCAATACAGAACAACAAGTCTAAACCGAAAAGCCCAAAGCGTTGAATTTTGGTATCTTTTAGCGGATTAGGTGCAGAGGCCTGTCAAGTGAATTTATGACACATTTGTCACATCTGTTTGAGTTTCCCCTGGGGGTGATCAGATGGCACTCTAATTCAAAAATGTTGGATACTGTGAAAACACTAATGATGAACATACTCATGGCTTCATATAACTCAGGTTTCAGCCACTCTTGTATCTACGAGCTACATCAGTGAATAGTGAGACAGAGGGCAGGGCTTCCAGCAGGCCCAAATGTTTAATGAAATCTTAAAAACAAAAAAAGAAAACTTGCATGTTCAGATCTTTTCCTTAGGTATTGCTAATTAAATTGGATGATGAAAACTGCCAAATAATAGTTTAAAAAAGTAAGAAAGTAAGTGTCAGTCATAGATATAGACATTATATTTACTCTGTCACAAACTTTCTTCCCGTTTCTGTTTAAAAATGACCAGAGTAGTCGGTGAGGGCATGTAAATTGAAATTACCACTATAACTCAAAATTACTAGAATTATCTTATATTTAAGCAACATTTTACAACAGTGCTGTATAAAAGAGGACAATATCAGCCCACAACATAAATAAGTTGTTGAACTTTAAATAGCAAAGGCAGCACTAGATATAGGGAACCAGTGAAAGACAAAGTTTTTATAACAAGCTGGTGCACTGAACACACAAAATGTGTAATTTTCAAACAAAGGAATAATATTAGGGTTTAGCCTCACACAGTGTCACCTGCCTTTAAATATAACCTTCGTAGGTGATAATTCACATGTAAAGTCCAACTGTTGGTACAGTTCTTCTTTAAGTACTGAAGTCTCTAAGGGAGACCATCAGTCAGCTAACCAAAATGCAAGCTTTTATTCAACTTTTTAAGCTCATGATGGATGACTTTCTCTCTGTGCAGCGTACTGTCCTCAAATAACTCATTTAAAATGACAGAATTGATAAAAGCAAAACACAATATCTAGGCTTTCTCACTATATTTAGTGAGGTTTAATAACAAAAAGCAAAATATTCTTTGCATAACCAAATGCAAGCCTTGGCTTGCCAGTGTAGTTTTGAGACCAAATATTCTGCAGATAATGAAAGAAATCCACAGCATTCTTACATTATAAGTACCTTTACTTATAAGTTCCTCTCTTTGTTATTTCAGTGCACAATTTGGGCCAAAAATGGATCCGATCTTGAGGCATGAGATGATGGGGCCCAAGGACACAAATAAAATAAGAACACATTTAGAAATGATTTCAAATATTTAAAGTACATAAGGTTTGCTTTAACTGCTTGAACTGCCTAAAAATACAGATAGTTCCAAGCAACACCCTCAAAGCCTTTCATCAGGTTATTTCTTTAACTCCCCCAAAACATTTTATACACATAGCATTTTTACTCAAAACTCAGTTGCATAAAATATCTAAGAACAGCAGTGCTGAATTTGGATAACATGTCAGATTGTATGACCTGGCAGTTTGATATGATCCAATTTCAGATCTGCACTGCTGTTCTAACCAACTCTATGCACTCGAACCCAAGTAAAGGTAAAGAAGGTGATGAATCAGATCCTAGAGCTCAGAGACTGTTATGATCCAACACGTGTTGTAGTGGTTTTCTTATCAGAAAAGAAGCTTCTCAGCAGGACCACTTGACTGATGCTGACCACCAGAAGGATAATAGCTTCTCCAATGGACCAGAACGCAACACGGGTGTTGAGATCCTCTGCCCGACTGCGTCCCTGAGCCTCACGGAGGCGGAAATGTGTCTGGTAATCGATGACTGATTTCAAGGCCTCATGGATGGACACGCAAGCTGATTCCATCTGGAAATTGTCACAAAAACGTAGTATAAGAAATTTTGGCTGTGGCTGAAAATAACTGACCAACATACCAAGGAAAATTCAGAGATCACTTTTATTCATAAATTAGAGGGCAGTTGGGGAACAAGAGTAATACTTTTTTTTTGTTTTGTTTTTTAAAGTGATTTTTCTAACATTTTTTCATTTACTCCAAAAGGACAGTGGAAAGAGATGGGAAAGGCAGGTCACACCTGAACCCAGGGCAAAATAAACACATTTTGGCTACTGTCAAATCTACATTTGGCATTACATTCACACTCTTTTGTACAAATATGCAACATAAACTCACCTGGGTGAGAGCAGTGACTCTGTTCTCATTGGGGAAGAGTGGAGGATCATCACCGACCTGGAAGTCAAAGTAAACAGTCTTGTGTGTGAAGGTGGAGAACTCATTACTGAAGCAGAACTTGTAGGTGCCATTTTTGGATGCTGTGAAGGTAAAGCTGTCATATTGCTTCTTCATCTCCTTGTAGAGTACATTCCCATCTGGGTCCTCCAAACGACAGTCCACATCATAATGGCCACCAGTCACCACCTGGGAAATCAAAAGACCTAATTATTCACTGACATAATAACAGATTCTCTCAACACAATTAAGGTTCAGCTTGTTTTACATTTGCCTTGATAATATTATTTGGCATCAACAACTCATCACAGAAAATTTAAAAAATGAAGACTATGCAATTATGTTGTAAGAACACATAAATAAAAATCCACATAAATGTAAATCTATGGCTTTGGTTATATAATATATATGAACTTCATCATTCAGTATTGATATAGGTGATGTTACCCAGAGAGAGACTTTACCAACACTTTACACAATGATCATCTAGATGTCTGATGTTTGTGACAGTTTGTATTCCATATACTTATGTGATTACATGGTTAAATGTGGAAAAATAGACTAAACTCTTGTAGTTGTAAAGGATGTGAAGCTGTTGTCTTGGGATGGTAAAGGATTATAACGTTTAGAGAGCAGTCTAAATTCTACTCAACTATTTGTAAAATGTCTATCTCTCATTAGGACGAGTTGTAAGGTTGAAAAGAAGGCCACGCACCTGAAACTCAAGTGTACACTTTGTACCGATGATAATATCCTCGTAGAAACATTGCTTGGCGTTGTCCGGGAGCTCAAAAGTAAGCTCAGATCCCAGCACCCACCCACAAAGAAGCTGGGCCCAGAGCACCTGCAGCAGCACCCGAAAGGATCCGTACATCTCGATGTCTGAGAGCCAACAATACCAGAATAAAAGCCTGGGCGGACCTGGTAAAATAAACACGAGCAGATATGACAGTGAAATCAACACCGAAGGTGGTCAAATGACAAAAATGGTGACAACGCAAACCCGGACATTGATATCACCGATAAGTTGTTAGCTTGAGGCTAACAAGCTAACTCGCTACTCTTTTCTATTTTGAAGACAAAAAATTCCTTGGGCTTTGTCACATCTTCTAATAGCTAGTGTATTCGTAAGTAATTGGCACATTGGTTATTACGTGAGTTAACGTTAATTCAAACGTTAACACTTCTTATTTCATTATTTTATCTCTGTCAGCATTAGCTACTCACCTCGGATCGCTCACCCGGATGCGACTATTCTTTGTAACGTATCACAAACGTGTCACGACACTGGCTGTCATCTGTAAAAGCCCGCCCCTTCCTCTGTCTCCTATAGGTCAAAAAAGAGGAGACAAGGCGCTTGTAACATCACGTGGGCAGCGTCCACATAGGAAGCGTACTTTCCTCTTTTCAATACACTCCAACGTGGCTGATGCTTATGCTGTAATACAACACCTGGAAATGGTGTGTTCAGCAGTTTACAATACGCCTACTTAAAATCTTGTAATATTAGAACGCTTTTGAATAAACAAACAAACAAAATGTTAAACGTGAGACACTGGTCCATGATTGCAATTCTCATCATTCATTATATAGCACCAGTTTATGACTCATGTTTTTGGGAAATTCCCAGGATTATGTAAGGACCACAGCTTTTCTTGTACTAATGACATCTATACAAAGGCATGTGCTCCTAAAAACTGATGACTGCATTGAGAAGCATAATCTGTCCTCATGTATGCAAAATACTCAAATCTGTATAGAATATAAAGTGTATAGCACAGCACAAAAATTTGAGACCCAAACATATGCTCCTTCGACTTCTAATACACCCATTGTCCTGATCGAATAAGTAAATCACACTGTAGTGAATCTGAAATCTTAATATAATCCAGATGTGAATTATATTAAGTATACTGTGGCTATACTACCTCGGGGGGAGGATTGCTTTGTCTTGTTAAAAACAACAATTATGCCATTCTGAAACTCTCAGTGCTTCACTGCTGAGCACAGAAGCAAAGTACCAAACATGAATCCTTATGAGGTGACTGATGTACAATACACAGGTTTATTGTGGACAAGTGTGCCAACAACAAAGCCAACGACAGCAGTGATAAGATATCTGCTGTAATAGACTGCTGTGTGTAAGAGTGGACAACGTCTGTATCAATTTCCTGCCCATTTTTGTGGTTATTTTCAAACCGTTATCTCGTTGTGATTTAGAGGAACAGCATCTTTGGACACTTTCTGTGGCCTGGAGTATACACGTTAATTGCAGAGAGTTCAAGCTAATACGCATCTATCAGTCATCTGACCTTACTTTTTCTGATGTTTTGCCTTAAAATCACTTGGTGCAATTCTGTGTGGTGTAAATGTCACAACAGCTCTATTTTGAGATCTCAGTGAAATCTGCTCCCCCAGAGCGTTTTAATCCTTGACAGCAGGGCACCTACAGATGTATTAATACATTCTGATGAATTATCCTAATGGCACCCCATCCTTACACGATGCGCTCTGATTATGTGCCCCTGGCAATTGTGAATGCTCAACTGACCCCAATTCAAACTCTCGCGTGAAAAAGCAAAACGAGATCACCGTGTAGGGAGGGCTGCATGGGGAGCTGGAGAGACAAAACAAAAGACACACATTTCAGCCAACAGGCGCTGGTCGCTTTTTATTTTTTTGTATTCCAAAACGAAATTGATTCATTACTCATACCTATTTCTGATTAACGGCAATATTATAAAAGTTTTGCATTATGCCCAGTAGCACATCTTTGCTGGAGACCGACGAGGGAGAGTCCGAGGTTCCACCACCGCTAGTGCACGCTTTCGCCGGTATGGGCCTTGACGAGCACCACGGCACTCAGAGCCAAACCCCCGAACAAGGAGATGAAAGCCTTCAGTTTCACCACCTCCACCAACTGCCCCCGGTTTCTCACTTCAGCCTCCTCGGTACGGTGCTAGACTTGAAGCCCCTGCCTCTGCATCGGCCGCCCTCCGGAGATGAAGTGAACACAACAACGGTGCCAGAGGACGAAGAGACGGAGGTTGTTGCCGCCGCCGACTCCTCGGTCTGCACCGGCAGCTCGTTGCTAGCACAGGCCCACCGCCACCAACACCTCCCGTCGGTGTCGAGTGGCCCCGTGATGCCGTCCAGGATGGAGCCCCCACACGTCGAGACGGTCTTGTTGTACAACGGAGATGAGCATGATGATACCGGGGTCGGCGGCAGCGCCCTACCACCGGCCAACAGCATGGCGATGCTGCCGTCCGGCGTGTACGGGGAGTCGGGCTACGAGGCCGAAACTTCGCTGTTGACTCGGCGAAAGAGCGTCAACACGACCGAGTGTGTGGCCGTGCCGAGCTCTGAGCACGTCGCGGAGATTGTGGGCAGACAGGGTGAGTGGGTGTCCGCCGGACCTCTGGCTGGATCTATTAGCTAAAGTTGCTAATGGAGTTGCGATGAAAGTTGTTGGGAAGGTAGCTTGGGCAGCAAGCTAAGAGTAAATATAATGCAGCAAATGTATTAGAACAATCAAAAGATCGTTCCACTATCTTGTAATATTAGAAAAACAAAAAGGTTATTACGAAATTGTGTCTTATTTTGTGAGGAACTACCGTTGGCTAATTGGTAACTTATTGTTGTCACCCGCACCCGCAGTAGCATTAACGACTGCCCGCTACTTTACATAGAATAATCGTTTTAATAAGTTACAGTATATTTGAATTGGACTTCTGACTGGTTAAGTATGATTCCGCATTGAAACAGACTGTGTCTATCTGAGCCAAACTATAATTTAGCATCTTCAGCCACAATAGTTAACGTTAGCTTGAAAGCAGCTAGCTTAGCACTCCTAACTGGGTCAACACCACCCTCGCCCAACACCCTCAACAAAAGTTTACATCACAAGTTTTATATCAACCGGCGGACCCCTCTGTGCTCTCTGCCGTAGAGAGCTAGTCTATATTACGGTTGTTTTGTCTGTGCTTCGCTGACAGTGAGCGGGTCCTCGCTCAGCCGTGACTTGTCGTGCCGTGCCGGAGCAGGCTCGGCTTTGTCTCGGAGGAGAACATGAAGAGCAGTGTGGTGGTCACCATTGCTTTGCCACATCAGCTGCAGGTTATAGTTAGCTCCGTGACATACCCAGGACGTCCTAGTTCAACCAAACACGACCGGCTTTTCTAAGGTGCCCATCGCGTTTTTGTGTGATCTTGGACGTGAACTTTACATAACTTCATGGTGTAAGGTTGGGAGAGTGTTATTATGTAGCGTTTCAGACCAGTTGGGGGAGGGTTGCACAGACTGCAGTGTTGACAACAACAGGAAATGGCTCTGGTAATGATGTTGGACTCTCAACCACAGCTGAAAGGAATATTTAATTTATAAGCTATGCAACATTTAAACGGCATTAGTGACTGGAAACTTAAACTGCATGTGCAATTATCTTTTTATTAGTTCAGATTGGTGATATAGTTTCGGAGTTTAACATTATGTGTATGTAGTGTGGTAAATTTTAAACCAAAAATAATCAAACTTTTCCCCGCATTGCTTTGTATGTCTTCAACTCTCCAGGTTGCAAGATTAAGGCACTCCGAGCCAAGACCAACACCTACATTAAGACACCAGTGAGGGGCGAGCAGCCAGTCTTTGTTGTGACAGGGCGCAAAGAAGATGTGGCCATGGCGAAGAGGGAGATCCTGTCCGCAGCAGAGCATTTCTCCCTCATCAGAGCATCTCGAAACAAGACAGGCCCCTTGTCCACTGTAACCGGTCCAGGAACACCCACACTACCTGGACAGACAACCATCCAGGTCAGTAAACCTGTGATTATGAGTCACACTGTCGTCCAGAGTCCATGACACAGAGATTCTTATGAAGTGAATCACTTTAAAAGTAGTGTATATTTACATCCTGGCACAATGGCTGTTGGCTGTGTTTTTTTAGTGTTGTTGATTTTGTTTTTCCATTTAAAGTATGTATAGTTACCTTGTGTCATTTCAACCCTACAGGTGCGGGTGCCCTATCGTGTTGTTGGGCTGGTAGTGGGTCCCAAAGGTGAGTCTTTTAATTCTCTCTATGTGCGAAAAAAATGTTTCCTGCTGCTTCCTCAGCTGTAGATGAAGGGTATTCATAAAATTTCTGCTTTGGAAATTAGATTATTAGTGTGAATGGAAAAACAAAATTGTACAACCAAAGACAATTCATGTCAAAATACACCAAAGCAGCCAAAGTCCACAATAAGACAAATGATGTGTTTCATAACAACAGAACAAGCCTCACTTGTTGGTGATCAAGGTGCTGGTTCAGTCAGGCTAAACATGCCGAGTGAAACTGTATTTTGAACCTTAATGAACGTATTCAATTACTTTTACATGATTGAAGAAACATGATGAGTATTTACAACAAGCCACTATTTTTTAAATGTGAGGTGCAGGGTTAGGGGTTACTCCCCCCAAAGTAATCTGTTCATATTCATTTTTATTATGAAAGTTATGCTCTGCCTTGTTTGCGATTAATGAACCACAGCATGATATTCTCTAATGGATTCCTACAGTGTCACGTGTCATGCTCCTTAAAGAGTTTTGATATGTTCAGCTCTTACATTTTGCTCTCACTGAGTCTTTAACCCATTGCCCTGTTGACATTACCACCACAGTGTCAGAAAGCCCTGGGGTTGATTTGCAAATTGCACTGCAGCGGTTCTCAGCCATGTGCCATTAGGCTGGATGGGGGGTGGTAACAAATCAGAATCGCAACAGATCTGAAAATAGTGAGGAAACGTGGTGCCACACAGAAGCGAGAGGCAGAGTGTAATTTAAACATTCAGTATTCAATATTTAAAAGCACTGAAATGAAATGTAGCTGACAATCATGGCGCATTCAATTTGAATGCCTTTGTTTCTATGACTCTACTTTAAAATGGTTACCATTGAGCCATATGTCAAAAAGCCATGTAAGATCCATTCTTCTAATATATACTAGTGACAGAAGATGGAAAAGCTTAGTGTTAAGGTTTGGTTGTACGTGCTTTAGCCAGCTGAGTCACCAGTATAGCCCACAGTTTAGCACTATAATTACTGCACAGCTGTGTTTCTTCAAATTTCAATGTCAGATTTTATTGTTAGAAAAAACAATTTTGTTATCTCGTACATGACAAACTGGCAAAAGCCATAGTTCTTTTTCTCAAGACCTCCTCCAGCTAATGTATTCAGCTCTAATAACACATAACTATTCTCTTCTTGACACTTGTAGCTTTTCTCTCTCATGTGCCATTTATGGTCAGATGTATTGTAGTGCCAAACTATTTTTGATGGTGTGCTCTTAACATTGATGTGACTGTGTGATTAGTTATTTAGACTTGCTGTTTAGGTTCATGTATCTCGGTCTTGTCATTTCTTTCAGGCGCAACCATCAAACGCATTCAGCAACAAACACACACCTACATTGTGACGCCAAGTCGAGACAAAGAGCCTGTTTTTGAGGTCACTGGGATGCCAGAGAATGTGGACCGGGCGAGGGAGGAGATAGAGGCACACATCGCCCTCCGCACTGGAACCTGTGGAGGTATCGAGGCTCCAGGTGTAGACAACAATGACTTTCAGTTCAACGGGACAGACGTCAGCTTCGAGAGTTCTGCAGCAGCTGTTGGGTTGGGGAAGGCTGGGTGGCTTCATCCAGGTGCATCATCACCAGGTGGTACTGGTGGCTTGCTGCCAATGGGCATCAATGGTACTAAGCGAATCAATAGCAATATTAATAATGCTGTCAGGATGTCTTCCACCTACCGCAACGACAGCTCCAGTTCCCTTGGCAGCGGCTCCAGCTCAGCTGATTCTTTCTACGGCAGTGGGAATGGTAACCGGATGGCAGATTTCAGCCCAACCTGTCCGTTTAATGCCAACGCCAACAACAACAACAACGTTAATGCTGGTAGTACAACTTTATGGTTTGGAGAGAGTCTTCTTCCTGTGGGGTCTGAGGAGCTGGTCAGCCTGGGAGGTGGAGGCTCCTCCTCAGGATTTGACCCGTTAACCATCTCCACTGCCCAAGCCTCCCATCCTCCTGCACAGCCACACATCTGGAGCCCCTTTGTGGACCACCAGCCCCTCCAGGGCCTTGATGTTCTTCAGACTCAGGTAAGTGATATTCAGCATGAGCTTAATGAAAAACGTTACTACACAAGTGGATGTAGATACAAATGTTAGACAATAGACATGTAAAAGCACTTCATTGTTTGAATCTGAAAGTTGGCTAAACACAGCAAGTCAACATGTCTGGCATGTGCTTCTGTGTCACAGAATGAAAACATCTTCTTTTTAAATATTCTTCATGATGAAAAACATTGTTTTAAGGTGCTGCATAACTTAAGAGTATAGTCATCTAATAATTACTGATGTCATCGATGTCTCCAGACCAGTCAGCCTGGGACGCCCCGGCTCTCTCCAACCTTCCCTGGGACCGAAGCCTTGGAGCATCCTCAGGCCCAGCGTGTTCACCGGGGGCCTTTTGGCTCTGCTGGGACCCTTGACGCCCACAGATTCCCCTCTTATGGTTCGGCCTTCTCCTCTTCCAGTGAAAGCACCGCCTCCTCCTCTTCCCCTCCTGAATCCTCCCTCTCTTATCGACCTGGGCTTGGATCTGTGGCAGCGAGAGGACAGGAGATATGTATCCACTGTATGGATAACCAGGTGATCGCTGCCTTGGTTCCCTGCGGCCATAACCTCTTCTGTCTAGATTGTGCCACCCAGATTTGCCAGGGTCCAGAAGCTGTGTGTCCTGTGTGCCTATCCCCGGTCACACAGGCCATTCAGCTCCGTAACATGTGATTTTAGTCCATTTACCTTGATGGCAGATGAGGGATTGGCCTCCCCGACACTTCCGATTCATAATATGTGTGGGGAAATTACAAAACTGACCCCGAATCAGTATCTAGTTGTGTCCTCACCTAGGTTTTGTCCAAGATGGTGTTGACAGTGGTGAGAAGGAATAGGCGAATAAGGAATGATCTGTATTTAGGGCATGGGTTAGGGTCTTCAGCCCGTTCACATGCCTGTTATTGTGAAGTCTTCTTCCTTGATTGATTGATCAATGGGAGGGTAAGAAGCCCTCTATGTAGCATCAGGTGGGGTGGGATATATAAATATATATATATATTTTTCTCATCTTGATTTTTGATTTACATTTTCCTCTCCCTGAGACACCTAGTTATCAGTTTTTGCCTACCTATATTTTCTTTTTCTTTTTTTTTTTTAATGTTGTCAAACTCTATTAGAACTCTATGTTGAACTCCATTGGATACATAATGTTGGCTTTTGGGTCAAAATTCTTTTTTTTTTTTTTTATTTTGTCTACATCTCAAAAGTGTTTTTTTTTTTTTTTTTTTTTTTTTTAAAAAAACGTTTGCTGCTACAGTTGTTTTCATGTGCTGAAATATGGCCCAGCCCCTTTGCCTCTCATTTATTGTGCTCACGACAGGAAACTGAGGAAAAAAGAAACGATGAGCATGTTTACATTGGTGAGTCCCACATATGAATATGTATACATAAATAGTATTCTCCTTGTTACCACAGCATTTGAATGCGTATCACAGCAAACTGGATATGTACACACGCTACATTATCCTGGCAAATGCCATTCTGCCCCAGACAATTTGCATAAGTTAACTACTTTAAACAGAATGCGATGTTAAAGTGCTCATGATCATAAATCAGAATTTTTTATTATTACTGATTATTGACATTAACGGCATATTGATACACATGCAAACACACCCACAGAAGACTTTTAAACCAAGTGGGTCAAACCCACACCTGGAAAGTTGTCACTCCCAAGTGGCAGTCACTTGTTGCCACAGGTTTCTTTCTCTCCCAGACTGGAACCAACAAGTGGGTAACTCCTTTTTTGTAGAGTACCAGGATGTTGCACCACTTCAGTATCGCCACGTTGCTTTCAATTTTTACTTAAAAAATGTTTACTGCAAACTTGTGCCTGATTCCGTTCTGAGTAAACAAAAAGAAACAACTGGTTCAGCGGACACACAGTGTTGCTCTGTCTTAAAACAAACCTGTGGCCTTTTTTAGAAAGCCTGTAATTAACTGACAACACTATCTACAAATCCAGATCTTGGCTCGAAAGAACACAAGCTGACAGACTGAAGTCTTAATGTATTTGTTCAATCTCTTAAAATGCGTCTTGATGGAACAAAGACTATATCATAGGGGTGTTTTCTTTTGCTTCCCATTTTGTTGAGCCTTTCACAAGTATTTACCACCTACTGCTTTATCTTTTGAACACCAAACACTCCCATTTTCATACTTTTTCCCTCCTATAATATTTTTTTTCTCATTTTTCTCTCCTTTTTTTTTTTTTTTTTTTTTTTTTTAAATCGATTTACATCATGGTTTGGGAAACCATGTGCTGGGTTTCAGCCAGAAAAAAATGCACAGCTTGTACTTTTGGTAACATTCCTCCTCCCCTGTATTGCAGTTGCGTTTGTAGATGGTTTAAGTTTGGCTAAGTTAATACTTGATCCTCACCTGGGAGCCAGAATAACTGTTATTTTATGAAACAATACTATGAAGACAGACGTAATCTGGAACGAACCCCCCCCCCCCGTACTGTACAGACAGACTGCTGACTTCTCAGCCATCTCAATAGTATCCTTTTCTTTCACTTGAATGTTCTTTCACTTGGACTGCTCCACCCTGTGGCCATCTCGTCACAGCCATTTTGTGTCCTTGTTGGTAAGCGGTCGGCAAAAATAATTCCATTGGGATACACAATTGAGATGGCGCCACCCCAATCACTTAACTCCTCTATCTAGTCCCATATTTCGTTTACCAGGGCTATGCAAAAATCGTCTCAGTATGTTACCTACTGAAGGAAGCACTAGATAAATTAAACTCCTCGGGTTTTATTTACAGAGCTCAAACAATCTTGGGCTCGAACTTTGTAGACAGACATATCCCTTAAGTTTTTTCTACTACATCTCAGTCGGGGTTGACCTTCATTACCTGCTTTAATGCACTGATGAGATGTTTCAATGGTACACACTCTGCTTCACGTGTTTCATCGGCTCCTTTCACGTTTGCCCGGTGCCCGCATAAGCACAGCCTTCCCCACACCTTATCACACTATCGACTGGCTGGGACTCCAAACACCTTTTGACTTTTGTTTTTTCTCCCCTTAAACCTGTTCATCTGACCACTCCTCTTCCTGAAAAGTGAAGAAATGGTACAAATTGGTGGAAATCATCTCAAATCTTAGCTTTAAACACCAGTGTTTCTTGAGACTTTGTTTTACAGGATTGACTGAGTTAATGGACATTTCAAAGGGGAAGCAGCTGGAATGATTTTATCTTGGACTGTGCTGACACTACATAAGGTCAATACTATTGCTTTACCGTGTGGACTTTGAACCGCAGTCCTTCTAGCATTCCAGCTGTAAACAGTATTTTGGGAGTTATTTCATCGCTTAGCTCTGTTTCTCAAATATCTTCTCTGACATGGATGATTGAGCTTTCTTGGGGAAATGGAACCAAATGAGTCCCAAAAGTGCAAAAAACCATCTGCTTCTGCTCCCTTGGGTCTTCTATCCGTCCTATTATTTTACTTCTCTTAGCTGTACAAAGGGTCGATCTCTCTTTTTGCTCTCTTTCTCTCCGAGGGAATGCAATACTTTGTCGACCCTCAGTTTGACATGAATCTATTGACATTTTTGTGTATGTATTATATAATATTACTGTTAATGACTGATAAATATACAGAACTTATTTTTATTTTGTTACATTTCATATATATATATATATACATAAATATATCTATATTAAAATGTTTACAGTAAGATTTTTAAATTTTTTTTTTTTTACTTTTCTCTGAGTGATTAAGTGAAGAGTTGGAAACCCAGAAATGTTGCAGGAAGAGTGTCAATGCTATCTGCTTGTAGTCTAGTTATTAGTTTACAGTATTGATGATAATAGTATTGATAGCTGCAGTTTAACTTAGTGGAAAATGGAATGTGCATCGCGAGCATGTCTTCATAATGTACCGCCAATGTAAAACGTCACACTGCAACTGTAAAAAGGCCAAGGATTCAAGCTGCCTGTCACGTCTGTACGCCACCAAATTAAGAACGGTATACTGTAAAATGTATCTTAGTTTATCTATGTATAAATACATATATTGTTAAGCTGTACCAACAGTTCAAAGTATTTGCTAATTTTACTACACTTTTGTTATGTATATGTGGGGGGAGTCTTATGGCATATAAATTCTTCAAATTGAGTCAGGAGTTTAAAAGCAGACTATATTTTATAATGGCCTTTTAAGTTATTGCGGCCAAAGCACTGATATTATATATTTGCTGTAAAGAGAATTTAAGAGTTTTATTTTTCTGATATTAAAGTTACTTAATAAAGACTTTCATTTAAAGCCACGTCAGACTCCTGTGATTCTTTCTATGATTCATTCTATGCTTGTATGTCTTAAATGTTCTGCTGAGTCATCATGTTGTGATTTGCAATGTGAGAATTTCCTCTCACTCTTTTGAGAAGTTAAACTAATAAATACCAACTATATACTGCGTGAGTGTGTTGGTGCACTGTAGGACTTAGGGCTTGCAGATGTATGCGTATTATGCAAACAGCAATTTCATTTGAGATGCTTCCACCATTTGAAAGAGTGGTTACAGAAAGCTTTGGCAGAATGGGCCCCTGATTTTGAATGATTAGTCTTTCTTTTTGGTCATAGCTCCTACCACCAGTACTTTCACCAGTACTTCTGTTGCCAAGAAGTACCTTTGTAATTGGCCTGTGAGTCACTGGGTTGGTGGGTTTAGTAGAAATTGTGCATTGAAAGGTTGAGACGATTTGACTTCTTAAACTAGGACTATTAAATCCCCTGGATTAGCTGCAGTATCATAAAGCTGTGCTGCTTTTTCAGCTTGAATAATTCAATGAGGAGATTCACAATGTTTTTAAATATCCATCACTACAGATTAAGTTGCTCAGCAGTGAAAAAGGGAGTTTCTATGTAGTGCAACCTTGAACAACTGCTAATACAGGTACCTTTTTTTTTTTTGCGAAATGAGCACCTTGACATTTGCTACTTGATGGGAATTTAGCCAAAAATACCTGTGATATTATTAACACTGGGGGATGTTATGGCTCACCATGCAGTGAAGAGCATCAAGGCAAAGACAGCTCAGATGGATGATATGCACCCACCCACACAGGTGATTAGACCTCTTGTCAGACCAGTGTGAGCATGCATTACTCCTATGGAGCATTTCCACAGCTGACATTTAAACATGTCATAGCAGGAAGCATAGGTTGATGGTTCTGCTGCCAGTCAACTATTCAAATGAGCCAGCAGCATCATGTAAGGCTCTGCAATGCTCATGGGATTAAGATAAAGACTTTTTAAAGAACTTTTTAATACTGCAGATTGGAATTTAAGACCTGCTTCACAGATGGTGGTGACAGAAAAAACCCAGTCACACTGCATTCGTACTCACTGACACTTACAGGACATTCTTACAGTTATAGACAAGTTGTATAAAAACAAAAATTCTTATTTTAAATGTATTAATGAACCCGATTAGCAGGAGATAATTAATAAATGGATTAACTAAACAATTAATCAACACAGGCCACTTTAAGTTTCTGCTAAAATCTTCGACATGTCCATTATAAATGGACAGGTTTATGAGCTGCTGTAGCCGGCAGGAGAAGACTCACTGGAAGGAACTATTTTTAAGGCTTGTGTTTCATTATTAGATGCATTTGAACCAAAACCCACATTTGTGTGACATTTCATCCTTGCAAACATGTCACCCTGCTGAGAAAATGAACACCACATACAGAATACCAGGCCATGTTTAATTATAGACTCTCACATAAGAAATACAGGTAAAATGTATATCTGCAATCTGTCATAGTAGTCAACATCAGCTCATTCAAGCTGTGTCTTTAGGCTCCTATAATAACAGCACATAATATAGAAACATCTGTCCACCTAAGAGCACACATAACAGGTTATTTCTCCAGACAGGACTCAGCATCAGCTCTTCCAGTAACATATCGTCAGAAAATATTCTCTTTCCTGTTTTTAAATCAATCTAATACATATCACATGGGAATAAATCCTGATGTTTCATTCTTAATCCCTGATGTAGAACAAAACTTTTTAACAGCGCTTTTCAAATTGTGGTGAAATAATAATAATATCAATCAAAAATGGGATAAAGTGACCCTCTGCATAGTTTTGCTTGGTCAGTTGGTTACAGAAATAGATAATTTCCTATGATAAATGTTACCTCAAATTTCAATTTAACCTTGAACAAATCCAATTAGTATATAATATTGATAATATTGACATTTCATCTGTCTCACCAAAACTGTGCAAGACCAAAAAAATGACACCTGTATAGGGACAAAAGCACAAAATAATGAAAGAAAACATCCTTGTCTAGTAGCTATGTTGCAAGATGGTCAAAAAGAACACACTGTATGTATTAGGCATGAGCAGATCTCAACATGAGAATAAATTAAATTCATGTTCCTAAATCAACACAAGAAAAGCCTTGAAAACAGTGTAAGAGCGGTTATCACATGAAGCGAGGAGCAGAGGAGGGCACTCATGCTGAAATCAAATTATTTCTGTGCATCCCGCCACCATCACCTGTAAAAACATCAGTGAGAGAAAATGTCATGCTTGTACTCATTTTACTTTTAAAGAGGATGCACACTAGTAACTGTGGAAGTTTCTGCATTTGAGTGTGTAATCCCAATGTAATGCAGGGAAAGGGAAATACTCCATTTCAAGTAAGGGGTAGGAATAAAAAGATATATTTTCCAATAAACTCATGCTAACATTGACATGCATTCCAAAAAGAAAATTATTTACATGGATTAGAAAAAAGAAAAAAAAACTGCAAAACTGCAAAAATTAACTGAGAAGAGCCAAAAAATCCCTACACGTGTGTAAATGTCTCTAGAGTGAAAGGGCAATAACAAATTTTTCAAAAGGTGGCTTAGTGTTACAGACGTTTTCAAAACAAATGCATCACAATGTTGCCTCTGCTCACAATCCTACGTAAAATATACACCAACCTATTCACTCCCTTATTATTCATATCAACCACCAAAAAAATTGTGTTATTTAATTAAAATCAAGAAAAAAGTAAAGTGCTAAAAATGTAATTAATAAAAGTAACAAAAATAAAAACAAGAAAATATATTGATATTGATCATAAAAACCGTCTTAAATGCTCTCATCTTTGTCAGTAAACTATTCATACACAAGACCTGGGTCAAATAATACAAAGGGTGGGCTGCGAGTCAAGTGCAGTGATTCTTATCTAGTGTGTGGAGACTGTGTGTGTGATTGAAGATAAAATCCAATAAAAGTGAAATGAATGGAAAGAAAAATAATGACCATCATAATTCAATTAAAGAAACCTCCATATTAACATCAAAGGGGAAAAAATCCAACTGGTTCTGGACTCACTCTCATGAACACATTCTAACTTGACTTCAAAGTATGTTTTTGGTTTTTCCAAAACATTGACCAACTGTCTTCCCCTTCTCTGCTTTTCTTTTTCTGCCCTCAACAGCAGGAAAGTAAGAAAAGGCGTGCGGGAATGCACAGAAGGCAGATGAGATCCATTTTTTGTGTCAGCATAAAAGAGGGCATTTTCCACAACAGTAACCATACCTGAAACACACGGTGGGAAGTGACCAGTGATAAATGATCACTTACATGAGCATCTTGCCCTCACTTGTTTTTTTTTGTTTTTTTTGAGTGAGTAATAATGAAAATACAGTGAGTCAGTAAAGAGAATAATATTGCCTCACTGACTTCGTGTCATGATGTTATAACACCCCCAAAACCTGCTTTACTGTAGCTATGACATGTAGATAAGAACATTCTCAACCAAGTGCAATAGAAAGCAGGGGTGGGGGTGGGGGTTAAAAAAAAGGGATTTATTAAGGGACACCCACCAGGCACAGACCTGCAACTATCTTTTAAAATCCAAACCCGCAGTTGGACTATGCTTGACCTAGTGAGGTCCCTACGACTTGACCTGTTTCAGTTCAGAGGCTGAGAGTCAGCTTTAGGCATGATGTGTTGTCATATACTGTCTGTCAGTGTCTGGTATGACCGAATCCAGATGGGTGGTCCCCAACACTGTTTACCGGCAACGATCAGCATGATATCCAGCAGTTATCCTTGCAGTTCAGAGTGCTGCTGCTTTTCTATCCAGCCTGACAGTCGACTGAACTCGCTCATCCTCCCAAGTGTAAAGCAAAGAAGCCTGACAACAGAAAACCAGCAGTACTCTGGTGCCCACACACTGGATATGAGAGACACATTGTACAGCAGCTCATCCTGCTGCTGCAACAGCACTTAGAAGCTCTTGTATTGTTCAGAGGATCTGATGCCTATCAGTAGTTGGTGATTGTGGACTCTGGGAAGCTGTGAAGTATCAGTGTACATTCCAGTTTTATGAGGTCTGCAGGTAATCAATGTGCGTGTTGTGGTGCCTTATATTTGTGGTTACTTGTGACATCTTTTTCTAGTCCTACAGTTCACCGTTCCAGTCGTCACAAGTCAAAGCCATCTATCAAAAATATAGATAGACAATCATATCTTTAATCTATGGTTTTAGTGTTGCTGGATTTACTGTTATTAAAAGGCAAAAGCTGGGACCACAGTGCACAAAGGTGCCTCAAACACACCTGAAAGTATTTTCTCATGTGGGACAGCTTCAGCGCCACAGCTGAATTCTCCATCCAAGACAGTTCCCCAAGGAAGACTATCCATTGCCACAGTGTGATGCTGTAGTTACAACCATCTCAGTCCAGAGGTTGTGGGTCTGCTATAGGCATGGTGTGCAGAACCTCATCCAGTAACTGTAGAGCTCTGTGGAGGTGAATCTCGATCCAGCACGGGGTCTCCTTGATGCTCTGCCGGGGGTAGTCGGGCCCCCAGCCCTTCACAAAACTCATCCTGAGGATACACAGCCTCCGGAGGTCGTCTACCCCGATACCAGCAGCCGCTGACAGACCTGGTGAGGAGAGCGGACGACAGTCAGGTCGGTGTGATGCTGCATGTATGTGACAAACTCAGCATCAGATTTTATTTTAAACAGAGTCTATTTGAAAGTAACATGTACTCCACTAATATTATACATTCACTAATAATCAATATAATCTTGAATTGCTGCAATAGCAGATTAGTTTTATCAGAGCAAGTTTGTTAAATATCTCAATCAATACAAATTAGGTTGACCATCTGTCTGCTCTCTTTGTCAGTGAGTAAACAGACAGCCACTGTTCACTCAGAGGAAGATTTACATCAAACTTGGGACGCTGACTCTACTTCCTGCTGTCTCTCTATCTGTGAATTAATATTTGGATTTGCAGCTACATTCTCTTACTAATAGCTGGAGCGATCCCACCCACTGATCCAGGTCCTGGTATGTTTCCAGCTACAGCGGCTGCTTGGGCTGCTGCTGCTGCCTGAGCTGTAGCAGCCTGCTGCTGCATCTGTCTGTGGCACTGGCGAAGGTCAAACACCTGGCAGGAGATAAAGAGATTTTAATTCTGTACATTCAGCAGCAGTTAGCACCCTGCACAGGAGAAATATAAATACCACCACACACTGCCTATCAGAGAGATACTCAGCAAGAGCAGGGTTCTGTGAATGTGTACGCACATGACTGATAAATATACACACTGTGTATATGTATAAGTGAAACCCTCATCCTTACCTTGATGTAAGCGCTTGGGTAGATTTTGTGAACAGCATCTCCGGGGGCTCGGCCCGCCTCCCTGTCCAGGTAGTAACTCTGGACAAACACTGCGTGGTCACTCAGACATCGCACCCACACATCGCCCTCGCCTTTACACTCCAGCTGGACCCCTTTACCAATGTGAAGCCTGGGAGAAAAGTGAGGAATGTAGGAAAAACAGGAAAGTTGAAGTGATAACAGTTGCTCTACATGTTCACATCCTCTCCTGTCCTGTAATCAGAGACACAAACAACTTGTGTTGTGTGATTCTTCTGAGCCGATTTTGTGGTTTTGCTGTCTCAGATGTTAATATGCAAGACTGTTAAGTGTTACTACACAAACTGTGTGGGAACCTACCTTGCTCTCTCGATAGCCTCAGTGCGATGTACGTTACTGAGCTGGCCCAGACAGAACCTGTCTCCTCCTGACGGGTCTACGTAGCCATCCACTGTCACAATGGGGCAAGAAGAGGGCACTTTAAATGTTTCCCCAACTTGAACATCCATTTCAAAATAGGCGATGGAGCACCAGTAGTCAGGAGCTGAAACAGAGGGAAGAACCTAATGTCAGTGATGTCTAATGTCTAATGTTTTCTTTCAGAAATGAAAGAAAACAAACAGCAGTGCTGTTTGTAAATGCATTTCCAGGATTTGTAATAAAGCAGGCTTAAAAATTGTGTCTAAGTTTTGGGTCACCAGTAGGTTGTGTGTTCTTACCTGGATGGTTGGATATAGGAGGCTGAAAGGCGAGCTCATTATGAACCGGCCCTGAGAGAAACAGACAGAGTAATGGCAGCTGTCAGCCACAGTGCAAACTAATATGCAAGTGATTTTTCTTTGTTTTTATTATTGTGGATTAGCCTTCAGCTGTGGAGTGGACTTACAGTAATGTGGTGGATGTGGCATAGGAGGATGGTGCTGTAGATGACCGTTGGTGTGGTGGGGTATGTTGGGGGTGAAACTGCTGTTCCTAGACCAGGTGGAGCTGGCACCTGTGGAGAAATGAACAGAGGTCAGTGTGTAGAACTCACAAATGCATACTGCTCACAGACACTCACAGCAGCAAGTCACAAGACAGAGGCAAAAAGTGTTTTTCACAGTCACACAACACACAGGAACATTTTCTAAATGAATCTTACTGCTCGATCCAGTAGCAATGGCAGGGAAGGATGACGCTGAGGCAGAGGTGGAGGCCTCAGCAGGTGGGAGAAGGTTTGGGGTGGTGAATGATTCGGAGGGGGCTGGGCGGCTGCTGGATGGGGGGTGCTGGATGGTCTGGATAGAGTGACCTCCCTCGATGGAGGGCAGACTCTGCTGTCCGTCAAAATCGTACTCATCCTTAACCATCAGACCTGAGCTTGGTACAGAACTGGTCAGGGTCAGTCCTGATAAATCTGTGGGTCAGTGAAGAGGACAAAGAGCGGTTAATGACAGTCCAAACATCTCATGTGCACAGTTTAAAGTGAAAAAGAGTAATTCAGCAACCACATGCACATGAGGTACTGTAACTTCACAATAGCTGTATAACTTACAACAAACTAAAAGCTGTGCTGCTGACGACTTGCTAAAAACAACTCCCTCCTGTCATAGCAACTTTTATTCTCAGTTCTCCTCAGCACACGATGAACGAGAGAACTGAAACTCTCTGTCGGAAACTCTCTGTTCCTGTCGGTTCGTCAGATCCTGTTATTGATCCTTTACATTTTAATAGATTTTAAAAATTTGAAGTGAAGTGACCTGGCTCTCTTTCTCACCTATGCCTGGAGAAACCACTCTCTCATAGTGATAGGGGTTGACGCACACACTGTCACACTTGAGGTCAAAGGCAAACTGGCAGTATTTCACGTGCTTCAGTTCATTCTTATGCAGGTCAGGCCACCGCCACAGCCGGGCATAGATTACATGAGGGAACCCTTTACGTCCTGCTACCTGGAAAAACAACACAGAGGAACAGACACAGGGAAATAAAATTAACTCACTCAACTGTCCTCACGGCTGAGGTCAAACATGGTGTTAAGGCAATTACTGGGAAAGAGAGAATTTTCCACCTTTGAGGAGAACAACATATTCCAACAAGACCAGATATAAACTGATCTTAATGCTTTTTAACATGGCTCAAGTGGTCTTTGCTTTAACTTAATAAAGTTAGTTTGGCTGTCTAAGGCTGTCTATTCCACCTTATAATGGTTCCTGGTTCCTCAAATGTGAGCATCTGATGTCACTGTATTTGACTGTAAATTGTATATCTTTGTGTTTTGGACTATTATTTGGATAATTCTAGTCTCTGCAGCCTCTAGGGAATAACAATGTGTGTTGCAAAAATGGTCCATTCAGATCAGTATTGTCCTACCTGCAGCCTCCCATCAAGCGTCCTCTGAATGGTCACACACTTGCTGGGATGGGCCCCGTTGGTGGTGATAGCTGTGATGAGGGAATCCAGCTCATCCTTTTTCTCCTTCAGCTTTTTCACAAGGCTCTCGATGGCCCGCTTGGCAAACGTCTCGCTCTCACCACCCTGCCTGTGACACATCAGGCTGTGCACGATGCTCAGGCAAGCGTCGTTGCTGGTAGGTGTGTTGGTGATGGACATCTTGATATTCGTCTCGAGCTGCACTTTTCTAAGAATATATACGTCGCTGACAGTTTCACATCATCAGGAAGCAGGTTCGCATAGATCGTTTCCCACGGCGTCAATAAAAAGCAATTCAGCTGTGATCACAAATCACTCCGCACCTGAGGGATCTGAAAGGAGAGGATAACATATTTGTTTTAGATTAAATGGTTTTAGAAAGGTGCTGTTGTTGGGTATTTTCGATGTTCTGCTGACCACCACAAATTTAGGACCACACATTTGAATCAACACCAACACATTTATTAACTCAATATTACATCCTACATTAACGATTACATAGATTTAAGTATTTATTACAGGGATTTTATGAGATAAATCATAGATAGGTGTATCTAAACTCATAACTGAGGTGTTATTAATCCCAGGTGACAAGTAATTATTGATCAAATTCAACCACACATTAGACCTAACCCTAAATTCAATAGTAAAATGTTACTCACACATAAAGATAATAATAACAATAATACCCACACTGTACTTACTGCCGTTTCCTGCGGTAAATACTTTTACCTTTAGTATATTATGTAGATATATATACTGTCACATAGGTGTACTTTTAAATGCAGGGCTTTTATTTGTAGTGAACACTGTTGTGTTGTACTTGAACCTAAGTGAAAGTACTTCTTCCAGCAGTGTTATGGGTCTGACTGGCAGAGGGCATGAACCACAACCTGTAACGTTTTAACGGAGTTAGTGGATGTATTATGAAAACAGTAGCTTACCAACGACATGCAGACATAAGGGAGCAGTATTTTGTTCATTTTCTGAGGAGTTTAGAATAACACGGGACTGCTTGTACTGGAGTATAAATACAGTCCAAGTTGTCGCCTCTCTCCCCCTTTGCTAGCGGCACCGCTCTGTCTGCCGTCGGTTCACGAAAACATACCAAGTTCCCGCAAACGAGGAAAACAAACCGGAAGTAGCCACTTACTCCATTCAAAATTAAAGGGAAGTTTGTTAAAGGTACAACAAATTTAAAAATTAAACTTAAACCGTATAATATTTTAAGTGTGAGGCTGTTCCCGATGCGTCCTAACCTCGCAATGGACTATCCAGCCTCCTGCCATTTGACAGGAGATACTGACAGACTCTGTCCAATGAGGGCACTTCAAAATAGCATAGCATCACTACTTAACTTCACTTTATTTTGAAAAGCCACATCGGAACCACCCGGTGTGCTACCTGCGTTCTTGACACCAGACTGGTTAGCTACCTGCTACTAAAAACATCAGCTAGCACCGATGACTGTTGATAGCAAACTTGCTAACGTAGCATGCTATTGTGAGTAGCAGGTTGTTTATTTATTATGGTCAGTTCCGCAGCCCGAGAATGACTTGACCACTTTCTTTGGTAGCTAGCAGCAAAAAAACTCAGTGCAAGCTTCAAAAACACTGGCAAGTAACCGCTAAAAAGTTTTAAATTGCAGACTAATTAAACCCATGTAAATTGCTAGCACTTTACGCTACCTGGAGTTAGCTGGTGTGGCAGCTAGCGAGAGAGAGCCCTGCCTCTGTTCCAAGTTGACGTGCCAGCGGTGGGGCTGTGCAGGTCCTCTGTACCGTGGCGATTATGCTCGGATATCCCTCCAGATCATTGTGTTACACTTGTGTAGAAACAGTCAGCCGTACATCCTCAGAAGTGAAGCGCGGACAAAGCCAGAGTGAAATCTCAGATTTGAAGTCTCGACCCACTTCACTCACTTCTCACCGTTTCCTTCAATGATGCGTTGCGCATGCGTAACACGAGTTGAGTTGTAAAACGTTCATACAGGTCATGACTACATACTAATGTGACTAAATAGTCTTCTTAATAACGGAGACATTTTGTGATCTCTGTTTAACTATGCTCACATTTCATTTGTAATCTAAGCAGATGTATGGATTATTAATGGCAGTCTCCTTCCAACCAAGATATTTGCAAGACACTTTTGTCTTGCATGTTTTTAAACTAAAACAAATCACTTCTAATTTGTATGCTCTTTGAAGACTTCTCAAGGTAAAGATAGAAGTCATCTCGTTGCACTGTTGGCTGGCCAAATGAAGCAGATATGTCCCATTCATACGCCCTTTATATCACTAGGTAAAACCCTCATTGAAACAAAAAAATATCTCTTTTAAGATGGCAGCATTTCAACACAAACAGTACAGCAACAGACAAATACAAGTGTCACACACATCAGTGAACACACAACATCCAAATGATATGAAATACAAGGTCAAAAACAATTATGATCTTGATATCATTTCTAAAATGTAAAATAAAAATCAAATCAAATCAAAATCAGCCTGAATTCCACCAGTGATCAGTTCTGACAATTTCCAGTCCTTCTGTATATTATTGCAGGTTTAGGGGGTGCAGCATATTTAAATGTTTTTATCGCCCAGCTCTTCTTACTTTTGCGACCAGCAGCATGTAGAGCATTACAATTACAAGCTCTTTACCCACTTACAAGCTTAAAGAGCTCATATACAACATAAGCTTTGGAAATGGTACACCGTGGAACACATGGTCGGTGTGATGGGCTTAGATACAGTGAATACAATTAAAATATGTCACCATGTAGTGATGGAGCGATTTCAACACTAACTTTTATCATTTCAATCACAGGTGTGTCCTCTTCTGGTAGACTACCTGCCTTGAATTCAAGCTTTACTACATATATTTGCCCATTCATAGGTTTGTTTATAGTTCTAACTCCAGAGTTAATGTCACATGTTCAGATATTCAGGAGGTGGACGCCATTGTATACACCATCAGCTATCAGTAAGGCTGGACTACTACACACCGACCACTACTTATCATTAATCACAGTCTCAACAAAGCAGTTTCTTTCTGTTGGAGAGCATGCTAACTTTCTCATTTTCTATCCCATTAAGCTGTGTATTGTTTATTTGTACTGATTGTTGATTCTGATCAGGACAACAATGCCTTCAGATTGCTCCTGCCATCTCGCTTGTATGATGTTTTAATCTTGCAATGTTATATTCTTACTCCCAGCAGTGGATTAATTATCCCTTTGGACAGGTTTAAAACAGCTCCTGGTGACTCTGTTAAAACCACATAGTAATTAAAAACACAGAAATAGGACTGTGTTTGTTACAAAGGGAAGATGAAATATTGAAATACACTTTCTGGCCTGTTAGTGGAAAGAATATTGCAATGAACCAAACCGTGTTAGCGCTGTGTGGGTGTGTGTCCTTCAGCACTGCCGTGTAGCACTGCTTCATGTGTTCGAACACTCTGTCCTGCAGATAGCAGTTGTCTGAGCAGAGCGCTCTGGGGTGTCTGCACGGCCCAGCACAACTGATGGAGAAAGGAGTGAGCAAAAGGTCAGATGGTACAAACCTTCAAACCACAGAGTTGTTGTGTATGGTAATCATTTTTTCGTGCACACAGACTGCTCTAAGACACAAGACCGAAACATTTTTGCTTGATACAACATGTACAACGTAGCGATTTGTACATTTTTGGTTCATATATTCAGCAGCAGATGTAACAGCTGCTAGTCCATCCACACTGATCTCTGGCCAGCTCTTTGTAACAGCTGAGTCGGTGACTGTGATCCACCTCACTGGGCAACAACTACTAATACATGATCAATCAAAGATATACGAGGCTAATTCTGTGTCTTGTCTTGTTTTTCTAATTTTCGTACAAAAGTGTAATGATAACCAGAAAGTGGTTAAATGCCACCACCTTCAATGGAGGACTGGCACGGAATAATTTTGGAAATATTCAAAATGGAAAAACTTTTCCTTCTTCTTGGAAATAACAAAAAGTAAGCTGCCTCATTTAAATGTACATAGTTGACCATTTAAGACTGTTAGACTTATGAGGTAGAAAACTGCAATTATGCAGATTGTAACCATGTGGGTAGAAGAGAGAGAGTATAGTTATGCTTTGTATGTGAAAGTGCTCAACTTTTTATATTTGGTGGAGTATATTTCCAGGAAAGTGAATATGGAGGTTCATGAAGGGCCTGGAGGACTGTCCTTTACCACACAAACTGACTTTTGTCTATAAAAACCTTTACTGTGTTTTTGCACCAAATTTAGAGGTAGTTGCCCACAGCAGTTCTTTGAAGCACAGTGTGTGTGTAATGAGAGGTCATCTAGTTTATGGATTGATACTCAAACATCATTATATACTTTAAAAAGAGAGCAGCTGGTTTCCTCTGAACTGTTTCCTATAGTGTTCAACAACTGTAAACATCTGACTCTCAGGTCTACCTGGGTGTCAGGTATTTCTCATATAGTAAATCATGACAGTTGTATTTTAGCTGTGACACCACAGCTGCTCATTTCACACATTATTTTCTCTTCTGTGGTTAATGAGGTGCAAATTAGTGAAGTGAAATGAGCTGCTGTGGTGTTTAGATGGAATGAAAAGTAGACGCTGTTTATCCTCGATGCCACTTTCATTTTTACCCTCTCTGCATTAATCAGAATACAAAAACATGCTCTCTCTCACTCACACACACACACACACACACACACACACACACACAGACACACACACACACACACGCTGAAGTTTTTTAATGCCCCACTGGTTACCAATTTGTCCCAATTACAGATGTGAATATTGCCCACTGACAAGGAGCACAACGATGATTAATTATCTGCTTTGGTAGCTAATCTGCTTGGCATGCTCCCATAATATGACTTTAATTGTCTATCATCTCGCTTTCTCTTTGTTTCTTTTCACTACTACTCACCACTCTTTTATATTTCTTTTCTTCTGTGTTTCTTCCTCTCATACTGTTTCTCCATCTTTCTCCTTTTCTGCCCCCTTTCATTACATAGATATACCGATAGCGTACATTGTAGGACAAGATGAAAATAGGTACTATATACAAACACACTCACACTCAGTAATGCTTTCTCACTTGGTTGCATGTTTAGTAATGCCCTATGCTGACCAGCAGAGAGCAGTAACCACTCATCTATAAATCTTCTGAGAAGTGCTGGGGGACAAATTCAGAGTTACCAAGTAACTTTCTTTAATGAGTTTTATGGTTAATTTGGTGAGAAAAATATGTAAATTAATGTTTTGCCTTCATCAAATTCAGGTTTATAGTTGTTGCGTAAGACAACTAGCCCCCAGTAAAGTGCACCGAATGACTTTGGTATACCCACACGGCCTTGAAGATGTAATTAAATTACATACAGAGGCAAAACAAAACAAAAATTAGCCAGCAAATACATGGTACGATATGTATGTGGTCACACAGATAGCACATCAGATAAACAACTTGTGCTCATATACGTTGATGGTTGCTATATCAATCATCTTAATAAGTAAACATGCAGCATGATATACATTTTTCTGTCATACTCAGGAAAAGCTCAGGGAAATTCATTTGCCTTTCAGCTCAAAGCCTGATGGCTGTAGGTATGAAGGATCTTCTGTATCTCCTGGTCCTGCAGCAAAGAGAGAGGAGCCGTCCACTGCTGCTGTTTTTTTTTTTTATCCATCAAGGTGTTATGAAGTGAATGATTTGAGATTGCATCTCTCCACTAACCTGGCTGCAACCTGGCTCCAATCACGAAGCCAGTTTTACTAACTAATCTGTCCATTTGAGGTTGTGATGAAATTTTAACTTTGTTAAATATAAAGTACATTCACTGTCAACCTCATCCTGATCACATAGTTTAGACTTTCTTACCTGTCAGTAGAAGTTGACAACTTTAATGACTCTGATGCTGGTGAAACCATATTCATCATATTCATCAATTATATCAAGAATAAAACAAGCAGACTTACATTTTGCTTCTATAAATTATGCCCGTTCAGTCATCTTATAAACTTGTACAATCTGAAACTGCAGGGACTGCTTGTAACAGTCTTTCCTCCAAACTAATACTCTGGTGCTGCTGTCCCATTACATCCAGTAAATGTTTTAACCCTGAGGTAGTATTAGACTCATGTATAACTAGAATGAATGGCACCACTTTCTGTTAATAGCCTTACAAATTGAATTTCACCCACTTTAGCTCCAAGCATGGTTAATGAATGACAGTCATAGGAGCAGCCGACGCATGTTTCACATTTTGGACATAAATCAGAGACATCAGAGTTGCTTCAAAATAAATAAATAAATAAATTTAGTGCTTACTAATCATGAAGCAAAATGTGTCTGTTGTCCTCGTGACTACCATTCACTCGCATTAGATGTGGAGGCTGTTACTCTGCAGATGTTTGTCTGGCAGTAGCCGTAGCTTTCATTACCACCCAGACCATCTGGATATCACATGAAAAAGCCCAGAGTGACACTTTAAATGTGAAGTTTATCTCATACCTCACACAGCTGACAGGTATTAAAGTAAATATCAACTGTTGCCAGGTTAGTCAGACACTTTTCAAGCAGTTTATTGTGGTAATGCATTTTTATGATTGTAGAGCAGCTGGCAGCTAATTGATTGCGACTTACCTACGGCACATGTATGAGAACACACTGGAGAGGGATTTTCAAAGTGTAACACACACACAACCAGTGAGACATTGTGGTTGGTTGAAGTTAATTTTCTTCAGGGGCTTCACAGTGATGATGCTGTGGTTGATCGGACCGTGATACATCACCTTGACAACCATCCCTCAGGGGCAAGACACATGACTGCTCTGTATCTGTGTGTATGTGTGTGCGTGTGTTAATGAGAGCGTGGGCCT
The DNA here is from genome assembly GCA_021432705.1 of Caranx ignobilis. Classification (NCBI taxonomy): domain Eukaryota; kingdom Metazoa; phylum Chordata; class Actinopteri; order Carangiformes; family Carangidae; genus Caranx; species Caranx ignobilis. The sequence continues at coordinate 43,790,276 of MU270014.1, read as the reverse complement.
TGCCATGTACACCCATCAGCAGACTCACAAATGTAAATACAAATGGACAAGCAAGAGAGGAGCATAAGTGATGTGATGTGACACTCTCGCTGTCAGAATCTGCTGAGGTAAAATAAAGATGAGCACATGATAAAACACACACACACACACACACACACACACTTCACAGTGAAGTCAGTGGGAAAGTAATTTTTGAAACAATATCACCTTGGTCTCACACAGGTAGACAAAAGAACTTGAGCTGGTGAATCTTATTTCATCTTAGAATTTTTCGTGCTATTTTATTCTTTATGTTCTGTTTTCATTCAGGCAATGTGGTTGTTGTGAATGACAGAATTTCAATCCTCTGTAGGTCCTGTATAGTAGAATTGACAAAAAAGCTGACTTTGACTGAAATGACAACTGTCAATGGTGCTTCGGCTTCATGATCTGGTTGAAGATGCTGCCTCTGGCAACAATGTTCCCTCTGACTCTTAACCTTGAAACACAGTTGCTGGCCACATGATATTGTACTAACAACATAAGGGTAAATCTGCATATCCAAACGTTATCGAAAAGTTAGCACACTCACCATCATTTAAGTATGATGAAAACAAACATAACATGAAGCTGTTATGTCTCTTTAAAATAACCCTGCTTTGACTGTTAAGCTTAAGCACTTGTTCATAATTTTAGCCATTGATCAAGGCTGATATATAAAACCACTTTGTGTTGACATTCAAGGTCTTTTAATGATGATGTTAAGTGGTTCTGCTCTGTTCATCCTTGCTGTGTAGTGCCGATCAGCAGCTCAAAAGTTTTCATTGTTCATGTTTATATTTGGCTTGACAGTTTTTTACAGACTTTGCAGTTCACTCTTCACAACTTGCTGGCTCGCTGGCAGTCGTACAGCCTTAAGGTCATGGGTTCATGAAGTACACAAATGAGTGGCAACAGGGGGTCACACACTACACTACTGTGCATTTCACCTCTCATCATCCAGTGTTCTGCGCTCTCATTGGCCGAAGTCAAAATCCTGTCATCTGACGGTGACCTTAACCAACTAGTCGGGTACATTTTGGGTCCTGTGTTGCATATTACACCTAACCCCCTATTTCCTGTCGACCTCTTCATTGTAGACTGTGAAAAAAACTAAAAAAAATCTCCCATGATTTTCTTTATGACCGGATACTTGCAAAACTAATGATGTTCCCACCATCCTCAGCTGTGATTTGTGTTTGGTGCTAATTAGCAAATGTTAACACACTAGCATCTTGCAGTTCTCTTATTTGCCAGTATGTTTTACTCTTATGTTGCAAACAAAAAGGCTATTCTGATGGTCACCATAAGGCTATACCTTGGGTAATGTTTCCATCCATCTATTCTTCTTAAAACTTTCCTCCACACCTGCTCCTTCCTTCTCCTTCCCTCTCCTCCTTTGAACCCCTGAGCCCTTCCTCTGAAGCCTGAGCACATCACGAGCGGGGGATGTATTAAATCTGAAATCTTTCCACTTCAGTGGGATTCAGGAAATTGTCTACCCCGCGGGAAGTAAATGCAGATGGAGGGATGGAAACAGGGAGAGATGGATGGAGGAATAAAATGGGTGGAAGGAGAGATGGATTTAGGAAGGGAGGGTTAGATTGAGAGAGGGAAGGTATTTTGGAAGATGGATGGATTGGTGGTGAGCATAAGAGAGACAGAGAGGGCACGGAGGGATAGATGGGAAAGAGGAGGTGTAGGAGAGGAGATGGGTGAGCTGTCTGTTTGAAGATAAATCAGAGAGGCAGTGTAGTGAGGAGGTCTATATCCATAAACACACACACACACACACACACACACACACACAAACAGATGTGTGTGCGCACTCACGCTTGAACTCACACACATGCAAACACACACAAACACAAATACAGTCACTTACTCACTTGCACACCCTCTGCCCCGCGGCGAGGTGGTAAAAGGCCACGGCTGATTGGGTGCTGCAGGCTGATTTTGTCCCCGAGTGGCAGAGCAGTGCATGTTGGGATGTTTGGATACAAATGCAGTCATCCATAAAGGCATGAGGTAGGTCACTCGTCTCCTCTCCATCCCCTCTTTTTAAAATCTCCTCACTCTTTCCTTCCTCACATCGTCCTCCTCTCATTTTTTCTCCCTCTCTGTTGTCTTTCTTTTTCAATCTTGGCTCTACACCTATAGACTATTTATAACTATTTCCCCACAGGGTTTTTCCTTAATACACCTTCAAATCTGCCCTTCCCTATGTTCCTATCAATCCATCTTTCATACAGAAAATGTATTCTCTCTGGGTATTAACAGTAGCACTCACTTCTCCTCTTTTCCTCCCTCTCTTGCTCCCTTTTGTCTGGCTTGATTCATTTCCATCTGTCTTGCATCTCTCTCTTTTTTTATTATCTTTTTCTAGCCTTACTCTCTCCATATTTCTTCACTGCCTGCAGCTCTCTTTTGCTAACACACACACACACACACACACACTGTGTCCCTGCAGTGTAGTGTGCTAACAGAATAATTAGTCGTGCTTGATGTCTCTGACAGTTCTAATCCTTCTAAATGGCCACCACATGCCTTCCCTCATCAGCCCAGGGCTAAACACATGCACACACAAACCACACACACTCAAGCTTGTACATGCAAACGCACACACACATACACAAAACCACGTGGGGACAGGCATAGTTTCAAAAGCGATGCTTCCATCTGTGTTTAGAGTAATTTCTAGATGCTTGTGTGTTAATGCTTTTACATGCTGCGAACATTAAAACCAATACATGAGGCAACTGATCATATACAGAAAGCCTGTGATCATACACACATGTTCTGCTGCGTAATGCAAACACCTCATTTTATTTTAAATATGAGTTACTTTGAACGAGGGATAATAGTAGGTGTTTTAATGATCTATACTTCTGCAGTACTTTGTAATCTCCGATTTTTATAAAATTTCTTCTTCTTCGCCTTCGTCCTCTTCTTCTTCTCTTCTTCTTCTTCTTCTGTCATTATTAATTTTACAGTAAATGTCATTTTAAATTTAATTACAGAAGAACAGATATTTGTTGTGTTTGCAGACTGTTTTAACAGGACCCAATCTGGTTGAAACAATTTGAGGCAGTTTCTTCTTCTGTTTATTGAAAGAGGTAAAAAAAATACCCTATACCTGTCGACATGCAGTAGAGGTAAATGGCCTGAAAGCAACACATGAGCCTCTGATATACCTAGTGGGTTCACCTGTGCATTCATTCCTCCTGGACATTGTTAATACAGTATAAGCCATTGGGAGGTAGGATCAGCAGGATAATCTGAATAAATGACAAAATGTTGGGAAAGTTACTGATGTACAAAATCTACAAAACTCAGCCTTTGCTTTTTCTGATGTAGTCCCAGTATAAACATTATTATAATCTCCTTGACTGAAACATGCCTGTCTATGTGTGCACTTACAGTAAGTGGCTAAAAGCAAGACAAGTAACAGATTTGCGCCAGTTTTCACAGGGCGTGTCTCATTTCTCTACAAACAATAAAAAGCCATCAGAATATTTGAAAGATTCCATAATCACATGAAAGGCCTGGTGGGCATGGCTCAGATGGCGGAGCAGGTTGGCTGCTGATCCCTGGGTTGGTGGTTTGATCCCCTGCTCCCTGAAACCCAGGATGCATCAGGAAGGGCATCCAGCATTTAAACCTATTCCAAATCAAATAGCTGCTGTGGTGACCTCTCATGGCAGCAGCCCAAAGACAACAACAACAACAACAACATAACATCGTGATAAATTTCAATTAAGGGGCTTGTTCATTTGCACCTTATACGATCCTAGACACAGTGTCCTGGCTGAGAGTAGAAAATTCATCTCTGAGATTGGTCCAGAATCTCACCTTGTCTGCTGTGAGCAGGTTCACCTGCTTGTGGCTCACAGGCCCGCTGGATTTAACTCAGGACTGGTGAGCTTTATGCAAACAAAGTTACATACTGCATGTGTGTGTTTGTTTTTTTGTTGGCTTGAACATGTGTGTTGGTTGGGATATCCAATTTACCATATCTAGTTTGTGTCTGACTATATGTTTCTGTATCTCTGCATGCGTGTGTGTGTGTGTGTGTGTGTGTGTGTGTGTGAGACTAAGCTCATTTTTCCCAGTGGAACATGACAAGCATCATTACAGTGTTGCTCAGAGTCAACATAGAATAAATACAAACAGATAGATGTGTTCTCTTTGTTTCGCTCTATTACACACACAAACATGCTGCTGCGATATAAGCCTTTGATACAATGTGTGTGCGTGTGTTATCTGTGTCTTTGTGTTACTGCATGGTTGCATGGTTGTGTACTGTGAGTGTGTGCTCTCTGTGCAGAGTGAATCCTGTAAGACCGTGATAGGAAACAGAGACAGAGTCATGGGGGGGTTGCAGCTTTGTACTACTCTTCTGTGAGATTTCCCCTGAGAAAAGACTATCAGCACAAGAGAACCACCAATGAGAAACAGAGAGAAAACGTGAGAAGGGGGAGAGAGAGACTGGGAGTGAGCGATATCTCAGGAGAGAGGGAAGAGAAACAGGAAAGGAAAAGCTGCAAGAAGGGGCATGCCAGGTGAATTATAGAGGGGAAAAGAACAAGGTGTGAGGGAGGAGGATGGAAAAACAAGGAAAATACAGAAAGTTGAAAAAGTGAGAGATAGCAGAGAGGTAGAGGTCAGTTCAACATTTTTGGTTAATATGATTTGCCTTTTTTGACAGAGAGATAACACACCAGTAGCATTTTTTTTTTTTTTTTTTTTTTGCAGTAATTAAAGATGTGTTTAGTGTGAAGCCTGGAGGCGAGGAGAAACCGCTACTATGTTCAAAGTGAAAAAAAGACTCCCATCAACACCTCGAACCCCACATGTTCACTGGATGTGGCTGTGCTGTTTAAGTTCAGCTGCAAGTTTGCCGGAAGGGTTTGGAGTTTAGTCAAGGAGTCTGTTCTTCAGCAGCCACATTTTAAATACTGTCTCAAACCAACACTTTGATGTGCTTACAAGCCTGTTGAACATGTTTGCAGCTCATTTGTGACTGATATTGCTGTCTTTTGTCTTAGGTTTATTTAGTCTTCATGTATCCTGCAACTGTATATCAACAGAAAGGCAATCACAGCCTTACATTTGGGGAAAAAACACAAAAACTACCAAAGGTATATGATCAAATTCGTTTCAATTATCGATCAATAAAGAGGTGATTTTGTCCAATATGGACCAATATGAGGCCGGTCTGATCCAATTGCCTGGCCAAATGATCTAATAAATCAAAGATAATCTTGACGCAACTGACAGGATTGGAGCCTCCCTGAGTGAAAACCTATTGTGTGCAAGGAACAGTGATGCTTTTGAGCCCCAAAAGCCAATAAGATCAAATTGTCCAGGAGGCATCATCAACTGCATGTTGCACTCTTGTGTGGAACAGAAAGCTGGCTCCTCGTGTTGCAGCTTGCAGAACTAACTTAGATCACAATAAAAATGTTATTTCCAACCCACCTCTGGCAAAACTGCCAAAGCAGATAAAATTTAAATGCTGATCCCATCCTGTCAGTTGTCACTTTATTTTCCAACCGGCTCATGAAACTTACAACCTACAAGTTTGTTCTGCTCTGAAGTATACAGTATACATTTCTCAAGATACATTTCTGGAGATCTTAAGTCTCTGGAACTGGCTCTCAGAAATACAGAAATCTTTTAGTAGAAACACCAAATGTATGGCCTTGACTGCAACATCTTTTGTGTGCATTCATAATTTAAATTTAAAAAAATCTGTTGAATATATTGTTATGTCTGTGGTCTTTAGCAATTCCCCGAATGCAACAGCAGCTCAGACTCAATATGTAGCAATATTCCAAAGGTGTCAATCAAAAATATTCATTTGTACATTTGTGGCCTGCATAGCTGACATGTGCAGAGTTGGTTAAAGAGTTTGTGATAAAGCACAGTTGTGATAAAGAGCCACATGTGCACAGCCATCTTCAAATACATGTGAGACAGTCACATGTCTCTAGTCTGAGTCCAGTGTCCACTGGATAAAACATCACCATCTTAATCAAATAATCTTCATAATCTTCATTGGCAGACACAGTTCTCCACTGTCTGTATAACTCAATACCTGCTGTTGGTGTTAACAGTGCAAAGTTAGGTTTATATAATAAGACTTGCACAATTGAATTACAAAGATTGTTCCTTGTCTTTTATTCAGGCATCAGAAGATCAGCTTACATCTTAAATTATTTTCATGCACGCAGTGTATGTTGTATTGTACTTACAAAATACAATATTTTTATATATTATATAATATGAAAACTTCTTAACATTAAAAGGAGACTTTTTTTTGTAATTGTAGTTTTTATGGAAAATTCCATGTTTGGTTATTGTTTGTCTTCTGGGCTTCAATTTGCAACTCTGAGTTCATGAATTCAAAATTTTTCAGCTAATTCTCAGATTCTCAAACTTTAATGCACCAAACCGGATCAATACAAAGAACAATACCCACCCACAGCCTGTTCACCCTGCTGCCGCCTGGCAAGTGAAACACAAGTATCCGCTGCCGCACCAACAGACTTTGGAGCAGTTTGTTTCCTCAGGCTGTGACACTCATGGATTCATCCTCCACACTCCACCGTGATAATAGTTTCAGTTTTATAACTTGATTATTTATTGATTCATTTACATAACTATATTTTTTTTGTGAGTAGCACAAAGGGACGGCATCTGTAATTGTGTTACACAATCATCAGTTACATAATGATGATTAAATTGTATATTTGATGTTGATTCTGATTTTATAATCAATTGAGGAAACACTTTTGGGCTAAACTAAAGAGCTGATTCATTGATCCTTTTTGTCTGTCCATTTATTTTCCCCGTTATTCATTCAGCTGCCATGGTTATTATAGTGAAGATCTTGTGCAAGTGTGTGAGTGTGTGTTTCTGCAACCATTAACTCATCACATGTGTAAAGTGAACGTGTGACCACACACACGGTGAGCCCCTCTGTGACTCAGAGAGCTTGTGGAGATCAAACACTAGTACCGTCATATGGTTTGAATTAGGGTCAGTCTTCATGTTTCATCATAAAACTTCAATAAAGCAAGACTCTTACAATACACACTCTCACATACACACTGTCTCTCTCACACACACATGCACGCTTGCCATGTCAGGGTGTTTGGTTTATGTGAGCGGTGTTTGTTATGATGTGTGTCACACGATCAGGGTGTTTTTTCAGTATGTGTGTCTGTATATTTATATATATAGTTTGGCATGATGATGTGGTTATGTGTGTTGTGGTTAGTCAGTGTGTGTGTGTGTGTGTGTGTGTGTGTGTGCACAGTGTAATTGTGGTTCGGAACATTTTTTCCTAAACCACTGACCCATAAGCTATGAGGGGTTGTGGGCTAATGGGCCCACCCTCAATCAGGAAATACACACACACACACACACACACAGACACACAGACACACAGACACACACCTGCAAGAACAAACATATCCAATGATGTTGTATAGGAAACACACACAGAGACATAATTGTTTTAATAATGGACACACAGTGGGAATCATCTCCCTGGTTTTTTGTTCCTGTGCCGTTTGGCTTTAGTGTTTTTAGGATTCCTGTTTTAATAAAACCTGATGCCGAAGATGATCAAATACCTGGTTAATGAAGGCAAGAAAACCTCTGTTAATTAGAAATTGCTCTTTATAGTGTTTATACAAAACTGGGTCATGACCATAGAATTTCATGCTAATTTTTACCACATTGTTCTGTGATGTTGATTTCTCTCTCTGGGTGTTTTTTCCCCTCTACAGAGGTCTACGCTAAATAACAACATCAGGCTCTCCTTGACTTCCAATCTCATTCTTTTCTTTCTTTGTTTATCATAAGAATCACAATATTCTTACAAAGAGTATATTTACATAGTCAACTGGCTGTGACTTGAGCAACAGTTCACCTATTAACCAACGTCTTTTGTATGTCCTTGGGGGACTAAAACACTGTGCCACACTGTACAAGGCCAAACTATCTTACATAGACATAAACATAATTAAATGTAGAAACACTTGAATGTTTTTGTTTATTCACTGTTATAGTTCACATCAACAATGCTGCTGGGCAGGTCTTCATCACAAACCTACTGTGAATTATCTTCATGCAAACATTCACCCTGTTTTATTTTGTTCTACCTTGAATGACTTGACATCAATTGCTGCTGGACCTGCTTGTTGTACCTCATCATTTAAAGAGAGGCTCAGAGGTGGAAGCCATCCTCAGTGCTCGCCACCGAACTTGGATAAATGTATTTCATTTTTGCATGATCCCCTTGATTTAGACCTCTGATAATTGACTGCTGTCTGAACTCAGAACTATCTAAAAGTAAAATAAATGCTACAAGAGCAACAATGTCAATTGGAGTTATATGGTGCATCTATGCAAACACTTCCCTTTTTGTAACCAAAGATATTTGCTTACAGTTGCCCAATGTAAAATACCTCTCTCTTTTTTTCAGCAGCAAACCAGTTTGAGTGTGAATGTTCTTTCTTCTCTTCCTCGACCTCGTGCATTCAGCCACACTTTGAATATGAGGGTTACATGAGTGTCAACATAGGCTAAGCTGGAAAGACTGTTTACTTTGGGCCCTGTAATGTAAAAAATAAAAATTTGAAAGTGTTTTTATAGTATTTCCCTTTGAAAATACAACTGAGGTGCACATATAGTTGAGTGATACAGAGAGATTTCACTTTATGAAAGTTTCTCCAGCTGGAATGTCAAAATGTTGATTCTCAGTACTCCACAGAAGCACCTCCAAACTTATAATTTTCTGCTCACAATTTGTCAGCGTTAGGATGGTAATTTCTGTCATGCTTGGACATTTGGTTGTCTGAGCAACAACTTTCCTTTTGGAACGCTTCTGGTTGTGGAAAAGCAATTTCACTGATGTGGGGTTTAAAGTCGGCTCTGCTGGTGTCACATGCATCATTGCTAACCACTCGACCATTCAACCCCTCTAAAGTGCTTTCAGCTATCAGATTGTGGGTTGAGAATTGTGGGTTTTACTCCTCACAGTTTCACTTGGAGTTGCTTCTTATATTTCTTCTGTGAGGTTCATGTGTTCATGTGAGTTCAGGATAAAAAAAATCTGCATTTTTAAGGGCAACAAGAGTCATTAGCACGTTGTCACGCTACCTCACAGTCTGCCTGGGACTTTAGTCTGTCTGCCTTTCATTAGACCCTAATTCCCCTCGGAGTGTTTAACACACACACACACACACACACACACACACACACACACATACACACACACACACTCACACACACTCACACACACACACATAAAGCCCCACTTAATGCGTCAGCAGTGTTTGCTGCCGTTCTCCCGGCCACTGTACTGCTTTGTTCTCAACATGGAAAATCTCCTTTTAACTACCACAAGTGCAGTGATTTCACACACACACACACACACACACACACACACACACACATGCACGCATGGCCAATGTACATCCACTGCCCCAGCTGCTGCTTCAGAGGATGATTAGGCAGCAGCAGGGCACAAATAATAAGGCTGCAAACTGTAAAAAAGAAAAGTATGATATGCACATATGTTGCCTGCATGAACTTCAGCACACATGCAGTTTATTAAACTTCTTATGACACTCATCTTGCTTCCAGTAATTCCCTAGCCAATAACTCTGACCAACAAAGGCCTATCACTAACTGTTCTCTATGCCCTGATTGTAACCAGCCCTTCTTCAGAACTGGGACTTTCCTTATTTTTTTCTTTCCAATTTCTGTAATTTGAGCATGTCTCACCCTCAAAAGAAAAATATTTTAGTTAGCTATTATTTTTCACTGCTTGTTGAAGCAATTACACATGCACTACTCTTATATAAGGATTATGTCAATTCAGCCTACACAACCAACCCACCAGAGCCTCCACCATTACAAACACATGCTGGGCAGCTGCATGCTGTTGAATATATAAAGAATATAAGAAAACATACAACACATCAACTTAAGATAATGAAAATGATGCACATCTCATTCTTCACATAACCCACCATGACAAACTGAAAACACGTTTTTATAAAGTAATGCAAATATAATAATTTTCAAAAAATCTGAAAAATCTGTCACTTTTATTATTCATTCATTATTCATTTAACTAAAACTAAATTGAAGTGACAATGCTATGGTTATGCCAGGTCAGGTTGGTCAGGTTTAAGGAAATGATATGTGTACCTTGCTAATGTGAGGGAAACTTTGTTGTTATAGTTACAATAATAACCATTGTTAAGGTGAGGCAATGACTGTTGTCACTAGCTGTTGGCTTTTGTTTTGCCGGCCCATCCATCTGCCCAGACTTCCTCCCTACACAGGATTGTAGCTCTATAACATCCTCTGTTTTCACTTTTGCCTCTGTCATTGTTACTATGTTTACTAAAGGTCACTTGAATGTATGTCACCTTTGGGGCATTTGCTGGTGCTTCATTGTTCTTGTGAAGCAGTGGCATCTAGCTTATTTTACTGTTGATGGTGATGGTGATTTATTAGTGATATAGATCTGATTGAAATCTATTACTGCAGACTGTACTGATAATATTTTACAGAGACCATTTGCATGGATACAGCTTCTTATCTGGTGAAAGACAAAGTCACACAGTTTTCTGTGTGTGTGTGTGTGTGTGTGACATTGTTGTTGAGCACTGGACAGCAGAAAGGAAACTTGATGGAGGGTTGAAATTCACCTCAGAAATCTTTACTCTGAGTCTTTTGACTGTGTTGATCCTCGGAAATAAAACCCAAACTCTCTCTTTAGTTATGAACTGAATGTGGGAGCCGAATCAAACTGCTTTGACTCACCACTTAACAGCTGTACTTTGCCTTCAGCCACCAAGAACAATGACTGTGTTTGTCAGTGCTAGCATCTGATGCTTTTCTACATCCCCCGACCTTGAAAATGGGTATTTGCAGTATTACTGGCAGCAGATAATACCAAGTCATCAGTAAGTGATCAGTAACAGCCAACATACCAAGACCCTTTGTGTTCTTGTAATGTCATGCTGATAACACAGCGTAAATAATCACTGTTAGGCATGAATAATCATCTTTTTGCACTTCCATGAGTCCTTTTCCCAGTTTTTTCTTTTTTTTCGTAGGGTTTCAGGGCTGTTTCCAGTGATGGCGTGTAAACATCAGGTCAGGAGGATATTTATTAGTTGTACACTGTAACTATTCTGACTGATGTCAACCATGGCATCATTTATTAGAAGGTAATGAGGATAGTTTTCCAATCATTTGATCATTTGATTTGCATATCCTGTTTTGTGAGGTACTTCCTTGTAATCTGAACCTCAGTCCTCCTCGGTGTGCTGCGTTGCAACTGTGTCTCCTCAGTTTCCCTTGAAGCTTGATCACACTTGATGATTTTTACGCTGACTTTGAGCCTGAATCATCCATTAGAGCCTATCAATTCAATTATGTAGCGTTAAGCCTAACATTTGATATATTTTCCTTTGATGACTCCATACATCTTGAGGTCCGACGGGGCATTTGGGGTTGACATAAAACATCACATTAAATTTGCTCACTCATTTGGCATGTGATGTTGTGACCAAAGAGGCCGACATTATTTCACACACAAATAGATTGAGTTGTTTGTCACTTGATACTTGTCTGTACATCCTGTGGTGTGGTACTGTGACAAATAAAGCGATGCATGAATCCTTGAAGTAAGATTTTGTGGTTCAGTGTGTTGCTGAAGGAGACCTCGACATGTGAACAGGAGGGGATCAAACCACAACCTTGTGACTGTGACGCTAAAGCAGTAAGCCCTCAGTCAGAATTACGTGTTGCGAGACAACATATGCGTCAGGTGGAAATCAGTTAGCATGTTGAAGAACAGTTTGTGAAAAAAAAAAAAACATCCTCTGGGAACCATGAATGTCTGAACCAAATCTCATGATGATCCATCTTGTAAATGTAGAGATATTTCACCAGATGTTTTAAAACTCTGACCTGTTGGGGATCACCATCTTATGGATTCATCCATCTGCCCTAGATTTTATGGCAATCAAAGCGCTGTTGGAGACAATTTAATCTGAACCAAAGTGGTGGACCTGAGCCACGCTGCAAGTCTGGTTAAAAACATTGAATTTACCAAAGCCTTCCTCCCAGGTCATTTAACCCCTTAAGAAAGCCTCTTTTCCCTTTCCAAACTCTCCCTGTGGTTGTTACTGTAAATACAAATGTGCTGTCAGTTAACTACACTGGTTAGAAAAAAGGGCTGAAAATTTGGATTGTGGTTTTCCATTCAAAACCACAGAGCTGCTGAAGTCCCTACTTCATCTCTTTTCTTCCCCTCGTCTCTCCTCTTCCCGTCCATCTCTCACTTCTCCACATTAAAGACATGCTGCTAATTCAGGAAAGACTTGCCTCCTGCTTTTAAGTGTTACAGTTCGATGGCTCAATATCTGTTTAGAACGAGAAGACGTCCAGGAGTGTGTGTGTGTGAGCGAGAAGAATCTCTCATCAGTCTGATTCTCTGTGTTCCTGTGTTACCTTTGACCCATATGTTGTGTTTGTCTTCCTGTCAGTTTCCCTCATCTCACCTACATTCTCAGCCTCACCGACTTCATCATGTGACCTTATTCAAGCCTCATAATTGACCCACATGGGCTGACCTTGTTAAAGCGACCTCGGTTTTATAATGGCTTACAGCTCAGGCCATGGCTGCTCCAAAGCCAACAGAAGTATTAGCACTAGTCTGTATTTACACCTGAGATCCTGATAGATACAGGGTTAGCCATTACACACTGCCTTAATGCTAATCTGTTCGAATAGATTTAGCATTGATCTGTGAGGCTGTGGAACAGTTGGCAGAGTTCGTGAAAGGTCAAAGACTGGAACTGCTGTGGTCACTAGGTGGTTGGCTGTGGCCATTGTATTAATAATAAATATGATCTCATCCTATACATACATACTGTACATACATACATACATACATACTATCTGGATGTCACTGGCATGATATAATGTGTTTCCATAAGAACAGACTGAAACATTATCCAGCTTCTGGAGTTTTCCCAAATTTCCTGTATCCTGTTTGTTGTTATGTCACGGAGTCTGTCATTTAATCCCTTCCCTCTTGTGCTGTTACATTCAGGAAAGAGCTCTAGTAAAGACAATTTATATACACATTTTTCATTTTGCTGCCATCTGCTTTCATGCTGTCTCTAAGGTTTTTCATTGTTTTAACTATCACTGAAGGTGGTTAGAAAGTGTGTTTCTCTTTCATCCTTGTAACAGTTTTGATAAACTAGAGTCCAAACACATTCAAATGTGAACGCATTAAATCTAACATGCAATTTTCAAAAGTGCAGCTAATTTTACTGGTGGAGGAAAGTGTTGGCGTGCCCCATTAATAAATGTGTACAAACACAATTTGTCTGTTTAATGCCTCAAAGTCATTAGAGAAAATATAAATTAAAAGACATTTCTGTGGTTGCAGCACAACAGTGAAATTCCCATAAAAAATTGGATACATCTAATGCAATGTAAGTTTTATTGGCACATAATTGTGTTGTGGATCCATTATTTTCCGCTAATGTCATATAATCCTTTTTCAGCACTGTTAATTGTAATCTGTTTGTTGAAGTAATGACCTTTTGTGATTTGTACATAGTTTCCACTATACAAATTTTCTTTTAGGTCTTTAGTCATGGTCTGGAGTAACAAGAGAGTAACCGACATGTTTACACCAACAAAAGGAAGTTGTCCCACTGTTGGAGAACAGGAGTAAATGTGGAATATAAAATCTTAGCATTCAAATCAGGCCTGTGCCGTGTTCGAAGTCCAGATATGACACTGCAGCAAGGTGCAGTTAGGAAAACCCTGCTGAGAAGAACACCATAGACTCACTGAGGTAGACCTAACCTTCACCATTCGTGCTCATGAGTCAGTGTTCACTTTATATGGCATCAGACTGAGGCTTCCTCCAGATGCACATTGACTTGTGTTACTGACATGACTAGCATAGAGTTTATTAGATCATAACTAAACAGCAACACTCCTCCAGTCCTCTCTTTATTGATAAATGAAAAAAGATGTTAAAATGAGATACCTACAGATAAATATGAGATATAAAGTGTGTGTGTATGTGTGTGTGTGTGTGTGTGTGTGTGTGTGTGTGTGTGGTCGGTCGGTGGGAGCGATGCTAGAATCATAAGCCTCTTTAACATCAGTGTTGAATAACTCAGTTACAGTAAATCTTCTTAGTCTCCTTTCATCGACTGCCTCCATCTGTCTTCATCATTCTGTCTTCTCTTCTCTCACACCCTCCATCCTTCCCTTATCGCTCTCCTGTTTCTTTATCCTGTCACTACATCCCCACCCTTCAACTTTCATCTGATCTCTGTCCCCCTGTACCCACAATACAGACTGTTCAAAGACCCATGAGCTTGCACACACTCATTTTGAAAGTAATCACTTTGATACTCAAAGCAGCAGAAGTGAAGCTCTTCTGTGGGAAGAAGAGAAATCAACCTGTTGATTGTTGGAAACACTGGAGAGAACAGCTGGAAATAATTGGACAGCTGTACATAATAATTAATTCTGTAAATGTTGTACACAGATGGATTTTGTTTTGGGATTATAGGATTGTAGCTTTTACCTCCATGAATCCACTGAAATCAGTTCTTGATCACTGAGTAAACACATTTGTTTAACCAGTTGACATTTTGACTGAAATACAAGTTTTTTTTTTCCACTTTTGTGCAGCTCTACCTTTTGTCGTAGTATTGGTCTTAGCATTGTATTGGTTAGTCCACACACTTTATTGATATTCGAGGGGATTTAGCATCCTGCTTCAAGGGGAATTATGCAAGTCTGGTCACTTTCCCGCTGTTTTGCTAACCCTCTGCCTGGCCATGTGCATTTGTTTTTGATGAAGCCGGCGAAAAAGCAATCAATTGAGCGGTGGATAACGTTATATAACATATATGATGTTGTGACGTGTATATTTGTGTAGTCTTAACTGTCACAAACAAAAGATTAGGGATTACGGAGCGCGTTTGTTTTGTGGTGCGCAGAGACGAGAGCTGGGACACCGGGTCAGAGGCCAAGTGTTGCACTTATGGTGCAAGAAGGTTTTCAGCCAAGAGACACTAGGTGGAAGGCAGAGAGCCTCCATTCTCCCTGTAACCAGAATTACTCTGAAGCTGTTTAATTAAGGTAAAAATGTGGCATAGCTACGGTAAAAATCCTGCATAGTTCCTCTTTAAATTATTTTCTGCTTCTTAATAATTGTGGTAGCTGATGTAAAATCAGCCCTGATGAAGGCCTTAGGCTGCAGTGCGTTGGTTGTTTTTAATTTGTATGGCCACGCTGCAATAAAAGCTTTTTAAATCTCTCTCCTACTCTGAGTGCCTCAGTTCCTGCTACCACCTAGTATTTGGATCCTCACACTGAAGAGCACCACAGGTAGAGACTAAGAGACAAAGAGACTAACTTACAAACAACTGATACCCATGCAGCACTCCAGGCATGTTTTTTGATTGATTCTTAATAATTATGTTGCATTGTATACAAATCAAAAGCCAGCCAGCGTTAATGTAACCAGTGAAGGTGCTGTGTCTTTACTCAAAGACACATAAGAAGGGCGGATGCCTGTGTCATGAGGCCTTAAACCCTCTTTGTTCTCACTGCATCACCTGATTGGCTTTTGACGAAGAGGTCTTTAAAGTACACATGTTCAAAACCACCCCTGCCACAACTGAAGGTATGGTTGCTACATGTTGAAGGCTTGTACACTATATGTGCACGTGTATCTATATAGATGTGTGTGAGTGTGTTTGTGTGTGAGGGCGAGTACACACTGAAGCCTCTTCTATCTTTATCTGCTCTCTCAATGTGTGTAAGGGCTCAGTTGTGGTTTAACGATATTAGTGCTTACTTAAAGGGTCACAAGAGTCTCAGTGTCTAAGCCTGTCTCTTGGATTAGCACGACAGCCGAGGAGAGTCTGCGCATGCACACACACACACACACACCCATGCACACACACACTTCTATTTGCATTTCTTTGTACGCTATCATTGTCATACAAATTCTGTGCAAATGATGAAAACAAGAAAACTTTAACGTCAAAAAAAAAAAAAAACAAATGAAAGTGTAGGTTATAAAACTACACAGGCATACACACAAACTTCTATTTGCATTCCCATGACCATAACAACCCTTTGATTATCACTCGTGGTGGGCATTTCCCCAGAGCATGTTTGCATGGCTGTTAAACAAACTGGGTGTTGGTGTATCTAGAGAGGCATCTTTGTTCCTTTTTTTGACATACAAAAGGCTGTCCATGAATAGAACAGATAAACGCAATTGTCTGATCGGCTTGGTAAAAAAACACACACCTGATGCCTGTAAATACACTCCTGACACCTCCTTCCTGAAACACACCTACAAGTTTGCGGCCTTGCATAAACAAAATACACAAAATGCAAAGGACATACCCAACAGTGACAGAGATAAAATAAAACAATATGTAAGTGTACGGACAGGGTCATGCAGGCATATGTTCAGCACACACACACAGATGCACACACACACACACACACACACACACACATTGCCACAACAAGAACAAAGAGAATGCATTTAGGGAGGCAATATTTTCTCAAATCCAGAGGCTGCAGAAGTAGACCAACTTTATCTTTCATTCTACACTCAACATAAAAGACTTCATGTTTTCATGGCTGAGAGACTTGGCAGCTACAATTCTGCTTTCTGTTTTATCCTTGTTAAAGTGAGGAGGAAAACGAGAGGAGAGTGCTTCAAAAAGAATAGACAGATCAAACAGGCAGATCAAAAAGACAGTTCAAAATACCCCAGTGGTGTAAAGTTTGACTCTCTACTTTAGACTTTGAACACTCCTAGCTGCTGTAAAACCATGAGATGCGATATGGAATAAAATAAAATGAACATAGATGTGTAACATCCTACAAAGCAGTCAGAGAACATTTGGAGACAACAGTGGAGCCTTGACTTTTGATCTCATATGTTCTCAAAATCTTCCATCTTCACATGGCTCTTGATGGAGAACCTGATTTCTGGCTCACTACATAGAAATGAATGTATTCATTTTAATTATGTGCTGTTCCTGTGTGATTTGTTTCTGATCTTCATTTCTGCACTGACAGAGCAGGCCAAGAGGACAACACTGTATGTTTAATTTATACTAATATAGACATATGTTTGTCTAATTGGGTCTATGCTATGGATACAAAGCATCTGCATCCCCGACACCTTTGAGTACTTGAATAAGTGTTTGACAGAATCTCATTTTTTCTCTTCATGTTCTATACATAACCAGGAATACTTTCTGGAGGCTCCTCTGTTAGAGCACATACTGTACCATAAAGACTTAGTCCTGACTACCATGGCTGTCTTTTAGAGTCTGACCTGTGGCCCTGTGCTGCATGTCATCCCCTCTCTGTCCCTGACTTCCCTCTCTCTCTCTCTCTCTCTCTAGGCAAAAAAAGACAAGTCATATCTTTGTAGAAAGAGAAACTCATTCACCCTTGTGGTCAGCTTCTCCTTGAAGCAGGATGTACATGCTCTCTTTTGGGTGCACAAGCACTTCCTGCTTCTCTTCACCCACACTGGTTCAATTCTTCATCATCACACGCAAAATGCATCCATTCAAATCAACTCAAATGTCAAAATCACACATACATATATATGCAATAAACCTCTATCACATGGAGTATTTGAGATATATGATACAGTAAATTGGCTAAAGCCTCCCAGGTAAGACTAATATACTAAGGAATCACAATCAACCAATCACACTCAAGTCTGGAAGCAACATACAGATGTGCATATATATAATCATAATGTAATTTGTGGTAACTCTACATTTTGACCAGTTTGGCTCAAATTATAACAAAACAACTTTTCATTATGGTGGCACTGGACGATCAACGGACACAAAAACATTTTAAAAAGTAAATGAAATGGTTTGGGTGATTACCTACTACCGTTTGAAACTATGACACTGTCGTGACACAGACTGTTTTGTAAGCCAAAACAATTGCGAAAAACTGTAAAACCCAAGTGAACTCTGAGCACTGTGGAGCATTTTGGCATCTGATAAACCTTAAAAATTCATGGTTCAGTTATTCAAATCAACCTTCATGTATTGTTCCACTGACACCTGAAACAACATGCCGCTGCCAACACAACTTCTTGCGTCATTTTATGCCACATTTGCAGTGATGAGAAGACATGCAGTAGTAGGCTGGTTATGGTTACTATCCAAAGCAAACACACCTCACATCAATTATTTCGTTCTCTGGAACTTTTGTTTGGATTATCCAGTGTGGGAACAAGACACCTGTTTTACGAGTTTGCCAAGTTTACTCCATAAAAAACAGAAAATAAAACAGACCTATTTCCAATCACACTCGATTTTAAGATACATCTTGATTCACCTATTGTGTTATGGCAGGAAAGTTATGTCACCATTGCAAATTGAACACATATTTGTTCAATTTATTGTTATTGTGACACAAACACTAACCTCAGGATCTCCTTTCTTTGGATGAAACCCTATGAATATGACCAGATGTGGTCTGTGCTAATCGCTGTATAATGGCCTCAGTGTTATATGATGTCTTCATTAGAATTAATTTTGCCGCATTTAAAGTGATTTGTTATGCTTTGCCCACTGTGATACAGTATACCATAAGCCATGCTCTCACCACACAATGCTTTGAACTTGTGGGTGTGCATGTGCGTGTGTGTCTCGATTTGTCTGCCGTTTGCTCAACCATCTGCTGTAGATCATGGCTCTGACTGCCACTACACATGTTAGGACACACAGAGTAACCACCAAAACCTCTTAAAAAAAACATCCACACCATCCACGCAGTTCTGCACTCCTTATTCTCCCCTGACAATATGTAGTCCTGGTTCAGCTTGTTGTCTTTGAGATCAGAAACACAGACGGACGTCCTGGTGGCTCTGTGCCAAGGCACACAATACATACGCACACATGCACAGACACACATTCAGTGTGGGTTTGCAACCGGCTCATCGTTTTTGTTGCAAGTCACCCTTGTCGTTCCTATTTGGCTTCACTAAAACAGGAAAGCCATAAAATAAAACAAAGGAACAGAGCAGAAGAGAAAACATAAGTCAATACACGACGTTACAAAGCAGGATGAAACAGAGGAGGCGAGCAGGTCCGGCTGACAGACTGAGGCCCATCTGGACTTGATCTTCTCTGCACCGCCACAGCTCTGCTCCACATGCTGCCTTTGATTCGACTCTGCTCACAGCTGGACTTGATAAAACTGGAGGTTTTGTGGTACATAGGTTTATGTCTGTGTGTGCATGTGTGTTCGTGTGCATGTGCGCTTGTCTGTGCGTGCGTGTTTATATGTGTTTGCAAGTCTTTATGTGTGCATTTTTGCCTCACAGTGTGTCACTTCCACATCGTCTAGTTGCAACCCCCCCAACACCTACCCATACGCACACACCACACACACACACACACACACACACAGTCACACATGTTTTCCATTTAGGTTTTAATTTCCCTCCTTCTCCCCTTTTCCTTTCGTCTGTTTAAACAGCCGGCAAGCTGCCTGTAAAAGCCCTGATCTGTTTACATGATAGGCTGCCTGGTGCTAGGCTGTTTAATGCACAGTCATAAATTATACAAGAACTTGGCAAACTGGGAATGAACACCAAACTGCAGCCTCAACAAATGCCAAAAACCTGTTTCACATAGCTTGGACACCCTCAAACTATAGAATAAGAGGATTCTTGGTTAGTTTATTCCCATCTATGTGAAGAAACCCCTTAAGATCACAATGAAGTAAAAATCCCTTACATGTAATATATATATTTAGTAATAAATCAGCCATGTATAATTGATTATTCCTCTACAATGTGATTACAATCTTGAATACATTCCTTTCACTTCCCACAAATTAAGATGTTGTCTGTACACACTTCATGATGCTCCAGTGACTGTACAAAAAATACTGCCATTGCAGATTATATGTTAATCTATGAATCACTTTCTGTGATTGTTATCAGCCCAGCACACAAACTATTAAACAGTCCCTCCAAGCGTTACAGTCTGTTTTACATGGAAATACAGTAAATTATAGACATGGCCCACAACCAAAATGCTGATTCTGTCAGACTTTATCTCAACCTTTTCACAGAGTTATCCCTTCAGGAATAAAGAGGAAAACGGGGCTAAATTAGCCGAGGTCAACCTACATTGACCTACAGTGCTAAGATAAAGGATTTGTTAATAATGAGGTAAAAGCACTCATGTGAATAAGATAAAGGACAATAAAAGCATGATTGTGATCATTAAGAGTGGTTGAACAGTTTGTATGTATTCAAGAGCTATGTGAGGACGGAACAGGACCTGAAAGACGTCATAAAAGTATGCCCCTGACAGTCAGCCGAGCCAGTTTCTATCTGCTTTCAATATGGTTTGCATCCCATATTTACATAGGTGTTTCCTCTTTTCTAATTTGGACAAGTTACCTGTAAGAATGCTTGCAGTATGTTCACATATGTTATCTCCATCATCCATGATACAGTTTTGGTCGGCGATCAAAACATTGTTCTCTGAGGGGTTTGAAACCAGAGACTGGAGGGGATGATGTCATGCACAGACCAACGCTGAGCACAGGAGAGTCTGTGGTGATGTGACAGCTGTGATTTACTGAATGTATGGGAGGACGTGGTTCATACCTGTAGGCAACACAGGGATATCCAACAAGGTTGCATGGAGTTCACACTCACTGAGGCTGCACCTCTTGAACACTTTTATGAGATGAACAGATTACTGTATTAGAAAATATCAAAATGGCTGGATAGGATATGTGGCAATGCTCAAGGTGGTCTTGGAAGAGGTTGACTGTTATGCACATGAGCCAACACATCAGTGAACACTGCAGCATCAATCAGACATGTCTGGGACAAAATTTGAATGATCTGATAAGCTGCGAGGGACAAAAAAGGAACGTTAGCTTCATCATCATCAGTCATGTCATATTCAAATTACTTATGAATCATTTGCTCACAAAAGAAGGGTATCAGTTTTAAAAGATCCCCTGTCGTCAGAGGGGAGTCCTTTAAATGAGCATAGAGAAACTCTCCTCCTTCAGCAGGTGAATCCATTATATCCACTTCCTCCTACACTCTGACACCAATGGAGGCAGTGACCGGCATATTGGGACAAGCTTATGGAAATGGTCACAGATTGGTTAGGCGTAGGCACAAAAACTACTTGGTTAGGTTTTGGAGAAAAAAATCTTTGTTTGAGATAATGTATGAACAGTCACGATTGAAACAAACAATAATGAGTACAGTATCTGTTTCTAAAGTGGAACAAAGAGCAGTTCCCTGTGTTTAAGTGATGTGTTATTTGGACCCAACCTCCTTCTAACACAGACATCACCTGACTCCCTTCTTTTCATTAATTGCTACAGCTATTAGAGGGTACTCAACAATAAAATATAACTATGGGTCGTAATGAGCTACTTGCAGAGATGATCTGTTGGCTTGTTTTTACAGGAGGATGTGAAAACAGCACTGTTCTGCACCGTGGAGCTAAAACATATGAGTGGAGCAACAAAAACCAAAACACATTTTAGTAGTGGAGGAGGGATTTAATACATATGTAATTGCAGGATATTTCTGAGGATCAGAAAATGACAAAAAAAAAAAAGATTAAATACATAATTTGCAAGCTTGACCTGAGAGCATGTCAACTGAAATGGCCACAGGAGTAAATTTAATTTTTCAAAGAGCAGAGTAAATACACTTGTCCATTTCCATCGTACATCCTCACTGGAAACAGTTTGTGTTGACTCTACAGATTTGTACCTTTGTCTCTTGCATGGTTTTGACCTTTGGGCGAAAGCTGATCCTGCCAAATCATAAAATTTGAAGTATGCTCCTTCATGCAGAGGTGATAGATTCAGACCTACATCAGCCTGATGACAGCTCCTTCCCATCATTGTTGAAATATACATTACATCCCTTGCTCCTCTTCTTCTCTCACACTGAGCCCAAGTTCAAACTAAGCATAAAGAAAACTGGATTTCGTACAAAGGGATTCAAGTTTTTATTCAAAAAGAAACAAACCAGGGACCCCAAACTCCCTCAACCAAAAATGCAGAGCCAATAAAGTGGTAGTGAGGGGTGGGGCTGGTGGCATTCAAATGATGTCCTTAGTTGTCCATTAAAAATAGAAGAGTCAAAACAAAACAAAAGAGCTCCATGGGACAGCTCGGCCAGAACCCTCACGCAAATCATCTGCTGTTGATACACACATGCACACACACACACCACCTCGTGACCATGAATACACTCTTGAAACACACACCCACGACCACACATACACAGTGAGCGACTAAAGTAACCAAATGTGCATATATAGGTGTTCAAATAGCATACAGCTGAACAAAACACGTATGTTTGCATATAAGCTCACACACACAAAGACACACACACACGCACCACACCAACGCTCTTCTTGTGGTAAGTGGGACGAGAGTGGGATCACTCCATTTGTGGTCCCACACAAAGCTGCTTGTTAAGTCATTATCTGGGAGAGCCTCTTCTCTCCACTACAGGCAGGCTGACCAGGTCACTGCTAAAATAGCCACTTCTCCCTTATGCCCCCCCCCCCCCCCCTTACTCCCCCACTCTCTCCATCTCTTTTGTAAACAAAGCTCGGCCATTTGTTTTAGCCACTAAAATCAGAAAGAAATGGGACATTTGCAAACCAAATGAGGCTTATATGGCAGGTTCTTGTGCCCCAGCCAAAGCAGAGGCTAATTGTGTGCCTCTCCACTCTAAACAAACGACTGGGGACAGAGAGAGAGAGAGAGAGGAGGGGAGGAGGAGAGAAGGAGAGACTTCTGAGGTGAGCGAGGGGAAGGGCTATTTGTTAAGGAAATCAGGAGGCCAGTGAGATCATGTGCAATTACCTATTTGCCTGGTCACTGTCGCCGTCTGATCACTAAAGCAGAACACAAACTATCAGATTTGAGACATGTGTGCCACACAGTGAGGACACACACACTTTGTATTCCTGGACCTCCTGGAACACTTTCATTAAGTGGGGCTATATACTCCAACAATGTAAGCCATTAATGGATGGTTACCTTGAAGTCCTAATCCTATAATCTTAATCGAGTTGTACTGACTGCACAGTACACAGTAGACTGAGTTAATAACGTGCTGCCAACATGACCTTAAGGAGAGACTTTCACTGTGTTCAGAGCTACGTAACGTTGCTGTTCATCAGACTGAAGATTGTACGGTATATTGGTGCAGGAATTTATAAACTCTCTCAAAGGACATCATCTCCCTGCATTACTATATTGACATTTTGAATAGTTTGGTCAAAAAAAAAAAATCAAAATGAAATTTCTGCACTTTCCTTTCTGCCGAACATTTTATTTTGCTTCTGTGTGTCTGCTCAGGAACGTTTTGTAACTGTCACTGAACAGTTCTCTCTCATTTCCATAGGCCAAAGCTCTTGAGAGCAAAGTATTTTGTGAGTGAATTTATGACATTATAATAGCCGCAGCTGTTTGGTTTATCACTCCATTTCCAAATAGACTGTTGAATAAATCACTGCAGACAGGAGACCTTGATTGTTTGCTTTGCCCCTAAAAGCAGTTTAAATAGATTTTATGCTTTTATTTACATCACTTGTTATTCTTCAGGGCAAGGAAATGCAATGTTACACGGTGTCGCATTCTTGGGCGAGCTGCCATTTTTAAAACGATTATTTCTGAGTGATGTGTGATTGTTCCACAGCAAACGTAGCCTACTTAGCCGGATGTGTGACAAACCGCTGTCTGGTGATGTGCTATCAGACGATCTTTGCTTTGATGGGAGGTTTTGAGGCGAGTTGGCGACTGGTGCGTGCTAAGGTGAGAGAAGGCTGTTACCAGGTGACTGAAGTTGATGTGCAGGAAATGTGACCAACTGAGCGACAAACATCCAAATGTGATGCTACAGAAAAGAGCGGGTGGGTGAGGAGGAGATAATCTTGTAATTTGTCGTTGCTGTGCCAAAGACTATATCCATACTAACATATTTTGATATATCAACATGCGTCCCTTTTACTATGTTTACACCTGGGTTTTATGCTACTCCTGCGTTTTCAAGCTCCCAAAACGACTTTTGGAAAGGGGGATGGCAGAAATGCAGATTTTTACAAACAACGCAAACACACACATTTGATTCCTGATTCAGTCTTCTCAGTCACATTGCACCCTCTCCTGATTTGTCACTGTCCTATCGTGTGACCCTTTCAGAAGAAAACAACGGCTCCAATGTTTCCACCACCATGACCACCTTATACTCATTGAAGCAAAGAAATCTCTTTCTGCCATTGCTGTCCCTCATTTGTTTTCATTTCTGCAACCAAGCAATTAATTAGAGCAGACAATCTACTTCCTGTTTACACTGGCTCTCCTTCCCAGTGTATGTGAATGGTCATGTAATATGTGTGTGCTTATGTGTAAAGCCAAACTAACTGAGGAATTACTGAACCAGAAATATTAAAGACGTCCTCTTTTTCATGGGAAATTTGGGAACTGTATCATGTTGCCATTGTGTTAGGTTCTGCTTTTATTTCAATTTCCACACTCTAAGGAGAAGCCCTTTAACAAAATATTCTCTGAGCTCAGAAAGCTTCAAGTTTCAGATACTTTCAGATGGTACGAAGAACATCATGTTACGACTGCATTGAAAACAACTGTTTTCTGAAAACGAAACTATTCAGTGATTGAGTTTGGTTGCACTGAAGCTCTGAGGTATTTGGGGAATCTGCTGTAAGAAATGAAAATGCAGAGAAATGATTATGGACTAAGTGGATCCATGCACTGGATTTCATTCATGAAGTGGCATCTGACTTGTCTTTCCGTGCATAGATTGTGAAAATACAGAGGAAATGTGAGAAATCTCAAAGCTCTCAGGTTCTCATAATTTCCTTTTATGGAAATCCACTATATACTGTTTGCACACATCTGTGAATGCAGCAAATAGCTAAACATTGTGATTGGCTTATATTATAGGATGATGTGATTGGTTCAGCTGAGGGAGGAAAGGGTGACAGAGGGGGGAAGTCAAGTGTTAACAAACATCAAGAAAGACAAAATGGGATCAAACACACACACAAACACACATACACACAGCCTGTGCAACTAACATTGTCACCCACTGAACAGCACCTGTGTGTGTGTGTGTGTGTGTGTGTGTGTGTGTCTGTGAGACTTTAGAAAAAGGTCATGGCTGGTCACAGTCAGAAGTCTCTCATATGGACTGGATCAGCCGCAGCAGAGGTCAGAGGTCACAGGGTCAGGGGTTGAGCTCTCTAAGCCAATCACAGGTCAGCAAGGGGCTGAGGGTCTTTCCATGTGAAGTATCTGGTGCTTAGATGGGATAAGTGGAGCACAGAAACGCCTGCTTTACGACTTGGTTTCAACCGCCTCGCCAATCATGACTTGGTCACCTCATCTGCAAGCTGTATAGATGTCAATTCATTTTTCAAATGAGGACACCATTTATCTTGTTATCTCAATTAGCTTTATTCCTAATTCATGGTGTGTGTGATGTATTTGGTCTTGATTTTAGAGGAAGTTTAATGATCCCAAACAGACCCAAAGCCGATGCTCACAATAACAAACAGTCACTACATGCTTTATGGTGAAATATGGAAGTTAGACTGAAAAATATTCCCATCACTTGCAGATTCATTAAAGTCATAAGGTCAGACTTTATCCAGTCCAGTGCAACACGGCTGTGATTGCCTAAAATTTGCTTTGACACTGGACACTCTTTGTCATGTCCTAGTTCTTCCACTTACATCAAACATCTGCACATTGTGCTCAGAGGAATTGAATTTTGTTCTGCTTTGTACAATCTGAATATAATAAAAGTTCACCTTTCACTTTGAAAATGAAATTTACCAGGTAGACATTTTGCTCTTAAATGAATCTCTACTCCACTGAAATATGTTGTTACTCTACATAACGTATAGCAGTAAACATGTATTTTATTTTATATCAATAGTCTATTTCAGCAACTCACTGGAATTCACCATTTTTCTAGGATATACCAGGACTACATAGATTAACAAATATATATATTATATATTATGTATTTTTGTGTAAACAGTATGTAAAATTTACTGCCAGGCTGATGGTTGCATGGTTGGCGTTTCTATCATTACCTAACTTAACACCACTTTTGTTTTGTGTTTTTCACCATGATGTAACAGTTATGTAACTTGATTTTTTATTTGTTATTCAATTAAAGCATAAGCTAAAGAAATAATCATACAGTCACCCACACATTACACATCAGCAAGCATCTTGATGTTGTCTCAGGACAAGTGCTGAGGTTAAAATGTGCAATGCAAACCACAGTAGCTACCTGTCCAATACTGTCCTGTCCATTTATATGTATTTTGCAAAAAGAAATTAGCATAATCAAAATTATTGCTTTTTCATCTGTTTTGCATCTAACACTTCACTTTTCTGTGTGCAGTGTTGACCTGTTTCTAAACATGTTTTTTTTCCAAGTGTTTCTGTCTATATTTGAGTGCTTGGATAATGGCATACAATTCTGTGAACTCTGTTGCTACAAATCAGTATTTTCTTTTCCTTTCTTTGTGTGGAGACGACATTCATACTGTGACATAACCACCTGCACCACAGAATGTTCACATTTTTTTGGGATTGTCCCTGGACTCCCAGTGGAAACACAGGGCAAACTGTGTTATCTGTGTGTCTCACTCTGTAGGTTTAATGTGGATGGAAGTAACTACAAACTGCTTGAAAATGCATTGAGCATAGCCTGTTGTATTCTACAGTAGTGAGCAACAGATGAGCAGTAAAAGTAGATGTATTTTTATTTTATTTCAAGGAAAGTGGAACATAAAGTGAGCTCAAGTCCTTCTAAATACATTTGCACACTGTATATTATTACACAGACAGACTGAAGAGAGAGATTTGAGTTGATTTGCACTGACATTTGTGAGGAAGGTTCACAGCAGCGACTAAGAAAGACAGTATTTGTGTTTCTCTGTGTGTGAGGGCTGATTCGTTTGTGTGTGAGTGTGTGCACGCGCGCATCTCCAACCCTGCTGAGTCCCACGTTACTTTGATTGACAGGTGAGACTAGCCTTCACCCACCGCACTGCCCGCCCTGCGCGCCTCCGGAATGGTAGCTCTGTGCTGCGCGCTAATTGGCCAGAATCCGCGTAGCTCAACCAGGTCAACACACTCGGGGCAGTTTGCCGAGCGGCTATTGGTCAGCTGTGCACTACACATCGTTATCCCCACGTGGAGCGGCGGCTCTGATTGGGCCGCTGCCGTTTTGTGGGCCGGCCCCCAGTTTCGGTTAGCCGGGGAGCGTGAAACCGCGTGAGAAAGTTGCCATTGAGGTAAAGCAGAGCTAGACGGTGGACTGTTGTCGCTGCTGTGTGAGTTGTTATCAAAACTAACAACGTCGTTTCACTTCTTTTTTTCTTGAAACCTTTTCTGGATGCAGGGTTGCGTCCAAAACTCAGCGGGGAAGTAAATATTTCAGTTTTTGTTGACTGTTCAACCGCCAACTAGCGACCGCGGCGAGTCAAGTGGGAACTCTTCACTGCAATTAACTTGTGTGGATTTGTGTCTGATGCGCCGCCGGAGAGCCGGCAGTTTGCGGCTGTCTGTTGACGGTCTACTGGCCTGAATTGCTCGCTTATTTGTCTGTTCGGCCGTCTCTGTACTCGGAATACACGGGATCCTACACTGAAGAAAAAAAACGGAGTGATTGAGGTGGCTCCAGCCTTTTCATTTCTCACCTGGTTCGTACTCCCCCCCCCTCCCCCTTCTTTGAGTTGCCTTCAGCTAATGAGCCGTTTCCCGTGTTTTTCCGGTTGATTTACGGCCGCACTGCCGGCGGAGCGGAGGAGAGACAACGACCGAAAAGACAGCGAGAGACAGTGGGGAGCAGGGATTCACATTAAACGGTCGGTGAACTCGGACGGAGCAAGGAGGGAGGAGGGGTGGTCGGTTTTATTTGAAATTAACGGCACTTGGTCCCCGATATATAACGGCGGATGGATCCGTCTTCTTGATCGGGAGCACTCCACATCCTCGTTTTACCCTTGTGGATCCCTGTGAAACGGGGTTTTAAGAAGGAAACAGTTGTATCCTCCCGGAGATAACAATGTTTCCCCAGGGGCGACACCCGGTAAGACTCTTCCTCTCCACCTTCAACAGTAGTTACCTGTAACCGTGTTTTCATAACCCGGGAAATGACACAGCCTCTTTGTCTTACCCACGCCTCTAGTTGTCTTAGTTTTAACAGCAGGCTTCAGGGTATTAATTAGGCTCTGCAACTGCCCAGAGCAGCAGTTTGGGGTTGATAATATTGTTTGGATAATAATGGCTAATAATTAAAAGTTGTTGACATTACATGTGAGAGCCTGGAGAGGATCAAATGCATATTGCAGGCCACATAATGAGGCGCTATGATGTTAACAGTCCTCTTGTGTGTGTGTGTGTGTGTGTGTGTGTGTGTGTGTGTGTGTGTACGCTTGCGTGCGCGCGCGTGTGTGTGTGTGTTAGACGCCCCACCAGGCTCCAGGCCAGCCCTTCAAGTTCACCATCCCAGAGTCACTGGACCGCATCAAGGAGGAGTTCCAGTTTCTTCAGGCTCAGTACCACAGGTGGATAATACAAACACGCACATTCATATGGAAGGCTCCTCTGTCTTTATGGGCGGCAAGATTGCCAATTTTCTTGTTGTCATCTACCCTCCAACACTAAACCTCAACCTAACCACAGTCATCCCTCGTACCATAATGAACAAAACCCCAACTCTGGCCTCATACTAACCCATAAACCTGGATTAGGTTCACATACACACAAAAGTGCATGCACACATGCAAGCAGACCCCAGGCATCAATGTTAGCGCTTACACTGCGGTAGGTCTAAGTCTTGGTGATGGGTGAGAGCCAGAGGGTGGCGTGTGGGCTCAGGGTTTCATAAATCACTCCTTATTTTTCCTTGTGTGTGTGTGTACGTACTTGTGCTTGTGTGTTGGGAAAGAGACTGCCTGAGTATGTGTGCACTTGTGTTTTTCTTTGCTTTGTCTGTACCTTTACTTATTTGTGTTGTCAGGGAGGGTTTGCCACAACAGGTGAAGGCTGCTGACCTACAAACAGACTGCTTTGTTTCTAATTCACATCCTGATTTACACACACACACAGAGCAGGGTTAAACCAAACATCCGACAGGCGACACACTGACATAAGCCGGCATAAGTTGACAGGAAGAATCATCATCTTCATTTAGGTAGGTGCTTTAATCAATAAGCAAAAAGCACAAAAGGAGTCATAGAAGAATGAAGCCTACCTAAAGTCCACCAAATCTTCATACTTAAATCTAGTTCATTGTGTATTGCAGGAAAACAGCTGGAGGATCTACAAATTAAACATCACCACTGTTTACACTTAGTCTGACTAGCTGTTTTAGGAAGAAAATAGAGAGGGTCAAACTATTGTTTATGTCCATAACACTTGCTTATATTCACTGATCAGAAATGAAACGTGTTTACACTGTAAAACTAAGGTCAAAACATCCAAATATCTATTGTGTAAACTCTCTGTCAGTTGGACCCCAGGGGCCTGGATTATACCGATGGACTTGGGTTGGACAAGATCAAATTCGAATTGTTGTGTTTTTCAGTCTCAAACTGGAGTGTGAGAAGCTGGCCAGTGAAAAGACGGAGATGCAGAGACACTATGTCATGGTGAGGTCCTTGCACTCAATTCATTTGCCCCCACATGGTCACATATCACACACTGCAGTTCACCTTGCTGAATTGTCCTCGAGGAAAATGCTGCGTCCTTAACAGCTTCATAGGTTCTGGAGCTCACTGTGAATTTTCTTTTCATCATTTCAAACACTGATAAATGAAATATCTAAATGAATGAAGGAAGTGGGCATACTGCAAATTGAAACTGCAACCTGACAGTCACATCTGCTTGTAATATGCAGTTTCATCACTCAGACGTGTGGATGAAGATTGGACAGTTTCAACTTGCACTAATAGACATATTGTTCAGTATTTTAGCAACATTTTCACTTGGTTGAATGGATGAGGTTCTGCATTTGTTTGTCCTTTCTGAAGAGTCACACCTTGAAACCTGAATCTGAAAATGAATTGTCAAAAACACCTGAGTGTATTTGGCACATAACAAATGAACAGGAGCACAAAGATAAGATGCTCAGAGCTGAAAGAAAAGTGACAGAACACACCTTTTCAGCTTGATAATGGTCTTGAAGTGTCAAGCCATTTTATATGAGGTCTAAAAGGCTAAGCGTGTGCCTTAGGCTTTTGGACTGCTACAAAGAGAAACAAAAAATTGACAGACCAAATTAAATTATTTGCACACACACACATCTAATAGACTGTGATGCTGATGGTCTGTTTTTTTTTTTAAAGTAGTTTGATTGCTCTGTGAGAATGACTTGGCATGGTACTTCAAAAAGATCTGCATGCCTGATTTTCCAAAGAAAACACCGTCTGTAAGGTTGCACATAGTTCTGTAAGCTTTTTTATTTCGATGGTACAGAATTCCTCTCACTAATTGATCTGACATTCTCTCCCTCAGTACTATGAGATGTCTTACGGCCTCAACATTGAAATGCACAAACAGGTATGGATGCTTATCTGTCTGCCTCATGTCTGTTGTCTACATCTTCCTGTTTGCCCACCCCCCTCCACACTCCTTATGGCTAGGATTTTGATATATGGTGTGTGTGCCCGTTGACGTGTCCTTGTGTGTGTACAAATGCATCTGCGTGTTCATTCATTTGTGTGTGTTTTACTGTATCTGTGAGCGTGCGTGTGTGTAGATGTGTGTTTATTTGTGATCGATGGGCCTCTGTCTCCATTTCCCCAGTTAGGGCCGGCCGGCTGAGCCCAGAGGCAGGATGAATGGCTCTGTAGATTGATTGGTGCTGTCTAGGAGAGCGGCCTGCTTTATTACATTAGAGGGGCAGGGCTGGGGAGGGCAGAGGAATCGATCACGGTGAAGCCAGGAGAGGAGAGACCGTGGAGCTCTTCACATTAGAAGCCGGGGAGCAAAAACACACCAACACGCACACAAGTAAAGCAGATACACAAGTGTGGGAACACAAAACAATTTTACCTGGTGTAGTTTGCACACTCAAACAGAAAGGAAACAACCCTATTGCACAACCATAGGGATCGTTTGCAAACACAAATAAAAGAAAAATTGGATACGTAGACAGTAATGTATACACAAACACAGATAGTCAAACATGTGAGTGCATGCACACACACATACTCACATGGTTAAGTATGTAAACACACCGAAGAAGAAAACTCTCTCAGTCTCTCATTCACACAGACACACATTTCCCCACAGGAGTGTCGCAGGGCTCAGAGCGTTTACCAGTAATTACCACAACTATCGACCAGTCAGACCAGAGGAAATTGGAGGTGGATTGGCCTGGCTGCTTCACTGAAGAGTGGGAATGTGTCTCTGACTCCTTCACACTCCCTTCCTTTAGGTTTTTTTTCTCATGATCTCCTTCTCCTCTTGTGTCCCCTTTTTATACCCCAAGTTCTCTCCTTTTCTTTCTTCACTCTCCATTTACAATCATGGGATCTCCTCTTTCTTCAGCTACACCCCCACCCTTGTTTCTCTTTTCTTGGCTCCTCTTTCGTTATATCCCCATTTGAAGCTACTGTTCTTTCATTGTGAGGGAGCTGCATCTCTTTCCTATTGTCCTCATACACACAAACACTCACACACACTAACACACACACTAAAGCTCCAGGGGAGGTCATTAGCTTGGGGCTGCAGTTGTCAGAGCAACAAGCTTCTGCGTGCGGGGGGTACGGGGGATACAGACTAACAACCCACCTCCTGCTGGGGAAGTACGGGTGTGTGTTTGCATGTAGTGAGACAATAATGCTCCAATTATATGTGTAATAGGAAACCTGTTTTCTGTAAGCACATTGTGTGGGTATATGTGCATCTTCGCTCTGTATCTTCAACTTTTGTTTACCTAGTCTCTCAATTATATCAAGTGGATTGTGCATCACACCAATTCCCCAGTGTTGCTATTCAGGAGCTGAGATGAAAAATTTGCTGCGACTGCTAGGATAAGAGTTGTTGAGTTGTTGTTATTCGCTACCTCTACTTTATTTAAAATGTACTAGCCTCACTTAGGGATTACAACCTCATCTCTTTAATCTTTGTTAGTTTTGTCAGTCAGCTTAGTTAGATTAGTTGACCTGACCTGATGGTAGTTGGTCAAACTATTCACAGACACCCAATTAGTGGTCCTTTATACAAGGCTAATTATAGGCTTACAAATCAGCATTCTGAGAAAGGATGTACAGGTAGAGTCTGTCTGCCTGAAATAGCTCTTTATTTATAGCTTTCTAGGCATAGTAGAAGTTGGACATGGAAATTGATTTACAGCATGTGGAAGTCAGCGACTCATGAGGGTACAGATTTCTGTGCTAAGGTCTCTCAAGCTTATTAGTTGTGTAGATGCTAAAGTTATGGATCAGGTGCAGTATTAAGAGGATGATGTCAGTGCTGCTCAGTTTTAAGTGTTGCAGATGGTTTAAGTTATTTTAGTCTGACAGAGTATGTAAAAGTTCCACAAGACAACAAGAACAACACAACACTGTTATTTTGTTTTGTCTTGTTGTCACTGGCACAATGGACAAGATGGCAACAAGACACGCAGTACCTCTCTGAGCCACAGACACCAATCTGATTCCCATCTAGTGATCATGTACTTAAAATGAAAATCAGCCGTTTGGTTGCAGATCAATAAAGGCATCTGTAGTTACTGCTATTTTACTTCTACTTCTGGGTAGTCTGTTGTACAATTTGAACCTTCCCAAGAATTGTATTTTTTATTTTTTTCAGCTTTAGCTATACTTCAAGTTAGATTTCATGTGAAGCAGTTGCTTATTTAGTTTGGGACTCCTAGACTAGTACTTTATTTAGCTCATCCAAGTCCATAATTGGCTGAAGTGTGGCAGGGTCAGTTGTTGTTGAGCTGGTAGGTCTGTCTGTGACAAAGAGGTCCAGTGAGAGAAAATATGCTCCAGTTAAAGTATGTCAGCTTCTCTGGAATGGTCAAATCCATTAAATAAAGCGTTGAGCCGGGGGTATGGCGTTGATTCAGACTGAAACTGACTCTCTGCAACTGCTGTAGCCTTCCCTCATTTAGAAATAACATTGTGGACTGTAATGAGAATTGGTACTGGAGAATATTGTAACAATACCGCTTCTCATCACGGCGGTACCGTTCAAAGTCCTCCTCGCTGAATGAGAGCAAAGTTTCCTCTCACGGCGTAAAGGAAATATAGCAATAATAATATTAATTCCGTGTCTGTGCTTGCCCGACTGGGCAAGACTGCGCAGGTTGGTTCTACTGGCCCACCGGCTATTTTTACTTGCCCCGGGCCAATCGGGCAGCCATTAATGTCAGACCCTGGTTTTGAGTGAAATGTCTTAAATTAGTAGATGGATCGTCATTGTTTTTGAACAGATGAATTGTTCAGTCTTGGGTCAAAACATTAATTTGTCTAGTACTATGGTTTATACCCAAATGTCTTCCCTCCTTCCTATCATCTTCTCCTATAGTTACACCAAGTAGCAATGGTTTCCCATTTAGCTGTCAGAGTCCAGTCTCACTGAGCTGCTAACGTGCGTGCAGGCACTTGACTTTTCAAAAACAATAGAATTGCAGCAACATTTACAAATCTTTTGCGCAGTCTTTTCAGAATTTGTGTATGTATGTCTCATGAAGCCTTCGTAATATAAAGTGTCTTAGACAGTGGACAGATGCAAAATGGAACATTGTAAACATTTATTTCTACACCAGAAAAAATCATTATTGGGCCAGTTAAATCCCCATAAATTATTGCGTTGAGATACGGCATGTTTTTTAGTTTCATTACTATGGCCCTTGCTTGTTGGGCCTTGTTGGCTGAGTTTTAAAAAGGCAGTAAGTGTCATTAGTTTCCATCCCATGATGGTGAAAATCATTCAACTTTTCCTGGGATTTCACATGATAACCAAATTTTCCCTTTGAAGCTTTCACATTCAGTGTGTGTCTATGTATCTATTTATATGGGCTGTGTGTCTGATGAGCCATTACTACGTTTCATGGCTCCTCCAATTCCCTCTTCACCCTGGCCTTCTTCGTATCAATTTGATTGGATGATATGTAATATGAGTTCCCTTATCTGATTTAATGCCACTGTGGGGGTATCTGGTTTCAGCCAATTGTAGCCAACTCCGGGGGTTTGGGGGGCAGGCGGATGTGTTGGCATGGATACCGGGTGAGAGCAAATGAAGTTAGTAGCTGATGAGATTATGTTGAAGTGCTGATGGGAAGAGGGACAAGAGCACAGAGAATAGAGAGAGAGCAAAAGAAATACAACAAGCAGGAGAGAAACTCGAGCTCACAGTCATGATTAGGAGAGGAAAATCTCATCGTACTATGTGTGTGGTAGTGATGTTGACAATGGTGCACACTAGATTTGTGTGTAGAGAGAAGTAGATGAGTTTCATTATATCACAGACTGGTAGGTAATGTGCCTGTGTCTGCGAGTGTGTGTCTGTGTGTTTGCTTGTATTACTTTATTGGTGTTAGTGAACATCTGTCTTTTCTAAATGAATGTAATTATGCTATTAACAATTAAGTCTCTGTCTGTCTCTGTGTGTCTCTCCCTTCATCAGACTGAGATAGCCAAGAGATTGAACACCATCTGTGCACAAGTCATTCCCTTCCTCTCACAGGAGGTAAGTATGTGTGAGTTTGAGCTACAGACTAGGGATGCCACAGGACCATATTCTTTGTTTTTCTACATTACCACCGACACCAAATGTACATTAAATGTCATAGGTTCTTGAGATGCAATTCTTTTGGGATATAACACTATGAGCATTGTAGTCTGACGTCCAGCTTGGATGGAGGAAGGTATGCAGGCAGACTGGTGAATGCAGATATTTTGCATTTGTTGTGGGTTAGCTGGGACAAGTCATGGACAACCAAAAGCCAGTATGAAAATGGTGTCACAGCATTTCAAATGAAAGGTAGAAACACCTCAAATGTATCTAAGTAGGTCAAAGACAGACATTTGAAGCTGTGAACAGAATTCAGGGTGATGAGTTTTAGCTGTTAAGTTTATATTAACAACATTTTTCGAAATTTTGATGACCCGAAATGTTAAAGTTATTGTTTGTTAATGGCAACAGTCGCCATCTGTTGTAGCAGTGCTCTACTTTGTAGCTGCTGTGGTAGTGAGAACTAGTACTAACTACCGGATTGTGACATCCTTACTACAGACTGTTTTTAATCCTGCTTGCCTTAGTGATATATCAGTCTTTTATTTTCACTCTTGACCTACGTTGTGTGTGTCTATGTTTTGCAGCATCAGCAGCAGGTGGTTCAAGCTGTGGAGCGAGCTAAACAAGTAACCATGGCAGAGCTCAATGCTGTCATCGGGGTACGTGGACTGCCAGGTCTTCCGCCTACAGTGTGTATTCCTCTACTTCCTCTTTACTTACATTATATTGACCCTCTCTGAATATCTGTTTATTACATCTCCTTCAACTCATTAAAACAGATTGATAACATTTTATATTTTGATTTGTGAATAGTGTGATTTTGATCTCTGCATGTTGACTGACATAACAGGTTTTCTTTTCTGGAAAAGGGCACTTGTTCGTTGTGTGCAGCCGTTAGTTTGTGTAGTTTTGCAGTGAAAGAGCACAGGATGCCATCTTACACTGCTACAATATTAAAGCAGTATAACAAAGATAGTTTAAATGTGAGTTAAGGATAAAATACTATGATAAACGTTCAACTGTGTATATGCCAAAGGCTACACTATCCATAACCCCCACACATCAGAAGAGGATGTCACTAGTTCTGTCTTTAATTCATAGAAAAAAACAAGTGGTCACTAAATTCCTTCAGAACCACTGCCAAAGCTTTATAGTTGTATTTTGGGAATTGCAGAGTCGTGTGTAAGTCCGGCTTCATGTCAAACAGGTGGTAGGCAGACCGTTTTCCTCCACTATTGATCTGTGAGTAAAAATGGATGAATTGATAAATTCATATGAATGAACTTTTTTGCAGCGAGTAGAGAAGAAAGGATATGATTTGGTGAGATTTGAGTTAATTGAAAAGATGTCATCAGCCTGTGATGAATGGAGCATGACCAACTATTCTTGTGACTGTTTTGGGTTGGAATCCTAATACCTAGCTTTAAAGATTATAGGGCAGGCCAATGGCGGGTGTTTCAGGAAAATTAGGGTAAGGTGGTGGGATCTTTATAGCTTTAGCTTAGCAAAATGGTACTGGGCTCAGAGGTCACTTTGGTTATATGAGAGGTGGATTTGTTAGTTGGTGTGGACTAGTGGGCTCTCTGTTGGTGTGTGATGGGGGAGAGTTGGATTTGGCAGTTGCTGTTTGAGTCTTAATTGCAGGATTTCAGTGTTTGTAAAAGGGGGGGGGGGTCACAGCGTTGCCCTTACACTCCCTTCTTCCCCTCTCCTCCCGACTCCCACGCCAGCCTGTCATTCACCCCGTTTGTGAGTTAAATGAGTGTAATGAAGCATGTTGCCCTTACCTCTATACATACACACACACACACACACACACACACACACACACACACACCAGCTCTCACACTAACATCCCATGACAAACCCGGCTCCCCTTGCCTCCACCAATGCTTCCCCTCCATTTACTCCCATCAGGGGTCCTGTCTGTGTATCCATGTGTGTGTTTTTGCATCTGTTTGTGTGTGCATCTGTGTGTGGCAGAGCATACATTTCTGTTATCCCCAGAAAACAACAGTTAGGGGGAGGATGGTTGAGTGAGGGTGTGTGTCTTCCTTGTTTATCTAGACTCTGTGTATGCATGTTAGTGTGATCAAGTGTGACATGTGGGTGTGTTTATGTTTGATTGTTTGGCAGGCGAGCCAACTCAGGAAATTGAGTGTGTGTATGTGTGTGTGTGTGTGTGTGTGTGTGTGTGTGTGTGTGCGTGCGTGTGTGCAGGCAGGCATGGGGGCTGAGGCTAAAAGACTATTTTGTTGTGCTGCTTTCATTCATTGGGGCAGGACGCAGAGTGAAGGATGGATAGAAAGGAAAAGAGAAGGCGGGGGCTCAGGAGAGGGGGAGTGGGTTAGTCAATTAGGTGAGATAAAAGTCGGTTTGACCTTCACCACTCCTTCCACCCCTGCCGAGTCACCCCCTGTGCCCGCCCCCCCCTCTCCTCTCCTCCCTCCTTCCTCCTCCCCTCCTCACGGCGAATCAGTGAGCTTGGATTCCCGCGGCTACTGTCTGAGGAGGCAATAATGATGTTTTGGAACACAAAGGCATTTCACGCTCAGACGAGCGCCTGATTTGGTGTGAAAGAGAGAGCAGGGCTGCCAGCCAAACTTGCTCTCCCTCTCTCTCACCCCCTTCTCTCCTCCCCTCTCTACTCAGCCGCCTCACACCCTCACAAGACCTGACAGTGCAGGCAGCAGCTGGGGCTCTCGGCCCCCCCCCCCCCACTTCTCTGTCATTCCTCCTTTTCCTCCCCCCTCTTATCCCACCACATCCTCGGGCTCTGGGCTGTGATCCCAGCTGTCAGTATTGTTCAGTGTTTGACCTCAGAGGGAGGAGTGTG
Organism: Caranx ignobilis; assembly: GCA_021432705.1. Classification (NCBI taxonomy): domain Eukaryota; kingdom Metazoa; phylum Chordata; class Actinopteri; order Carangiformes; family Carangidae; genus Caranx; species Caranx ignobilis. The sequence continues at coordinate 43,752,466 of MU270014.1, read as the reverse complement.
TGTGTGTGTGCGCGCGCGAGTGTGTTTGTGTGTGTGTGTGTTGGCAGTGTGTAGGGGGAGAGGATGTGTTCACTGCCTTGTAGACTCCAGCAGCTTGTTGAGATGGTGTAAACCCAGACACTGAAGAAACTGCCCCATCTGTTGAAGACTTCTATAGGGCCAAATCTGTATTGATTAGGTTAGAGAGTACTATTGATTTTTACCTATTGATGGTTCAGTTTCCTTTACTGACATGAGGTTTTGGAGTCACGTGTCACGTTTTGCCCATTTGTCTACATCCAACAAGCTCAATATCTCATCTTTTTAATACTTGCCAACATGAATGCTTAATTCTAGCAGCATCATCCACTAAAGTGCTGTAAAATCCCTGTGAGCTTTTTTTGGTGACAAATCTATTTTGTGTTTCAGTTTATTGCTAGGAATAGACTAAGAACACCTCAAGAAGACCCAGCTTTGTGTTGTAGCATCCCTGAATGAAGAAACAACTTCTTTCTCTCTCTCTGTTTTTTTCTCTGTCCTAAAGCAGCAGCATCTATCCCATAACCATGGTGGTGCCCCAGTACCCCTCACTCCTCACCCTGCTGGTCTCCACCCCTCTCAGCTGGGTGGTTCAGCTGGCCTCCTGGCTCTCTCAGGAGCACTTGGTGGTGTTCCTCCCCATCTGGTGGGAAAAGATGGTGGTGATAAGAAACCCCACCTGTCTGGACCAGACGCGCACACTGGAGGACCTGAGCACCTGAGAGGTAAACAGACACACCCTCATTATACAAATGTTAACCTAAAATGATTATGAATTAGTTTATGAATAACTTCATTGTCATGTCACTCAACTTACGTTCAACTGTGAATCATTAAAAATGCATTATGAGTACCTCTAGTTTCAACTTCCTCTAAAGTTTATGTTCTGTTTATAATAAAATACGTACAACTTAACATTTCCAATTCATTCTTTCTTTCCCTGCTGAACACTCATCCTTGTTACCACTGCCTTATCCACCTATTTCCACAATAGAGCGAGAGCCTGGAACCGTAAGTACTCTCTCTTTCTTATTGTATTTATAAAATGATGTACATGTGATTATGGAGGAAAATGGCAAAAGCTAAAAAAAAAAAAAAAAAAACTATGCAGACAAGTTTGTCTCAGGCTAACCATTTATTTTCTCACACGTAGTAATTTCCTGAAATTACAGTATCTAAAAAGGCACATTTATTCTAAGCAACATGAAAACTTAGGCTTGAAATCCGTAACTACACATAAGCCGCACCTATTGCTGAGGCAGGGTGATTTTACTATTTTAATGGAAATGCATTAATGATCCATTTTTGCTGCCGTAGTGACCCAGCTTCCCCTTTGGGATCAGTGAAGTTCATCTCACCATGTTACGATGTATATAAAAGCACCTTGCAGTTTTTATTACCACTGTTTCAAACCTAAATGGCTTTCATTGTTGATGGTGTATTTTTGACTGTCAGTTTCAAAGCGGTGTGTGTGTGTGTGTGTGTGTGTGTGTGTGTGTGTGTGTGTGTGTGTGAGTGAGTTGGGGATCTCTCGGGGAGAGCTTTGGCCTGCCTGTTTAGTTCTGCTCTAGATCTGCTCTGAACTGTTGGGTTTCCTTTCTCCTCCAAATGAGCTTTTTAGCATGGTCACACACATGCGCGCGCACAGACACATGCACACACAGACATGCACACACACTCCTCCAGCCTAGCCTGCATTGTTGTGCCTATTTAACACCTCAGTGAGCAGATTACCCCCTTCCCCCCCTCACCGCCCCCACTGCCCCTGATCCCGCGCTTAAAGACTCTCATTGTGTTTAATATCACCACCACTGAGTGGGGAGGGCTTGGGAAAGGGTGGGGGGTGAGGGAGCAGCAGTCATATGACACTGAGCTTGTGTGTGTGTGTGTGTGTGTGAGTGAGAGAGAGACAGAGAGAGAGAGACACTGCTAAAAGCGAACAGGGGAGGGATGGAGGGGGGGAAATTGCTTATGTTTTGCGGGTCAGTGCTCCTGTGCTCAGCTCACTAAAACCTTTCAGTAAAAAAGGGGAAGAGGTGGGAGGGAAGAAGAGGGGAGGGCGTGAAGGAAGGGGCCTTTGGCAGAATACAGATTTTCAGCCCCCCCCCAATGCCTCTCTTTCCCTCCCTCATCTCTTGTCACCCTTTCTTCTCCTCCACACTCTCACACCCTCCCTCCATGCTCTCTGTCCTCTAATCTCATCCCCTCCCTTTCCCCTTTTTTCTCACCCTCCTCCCATGCTCCTCCTCTCTCAGCAATTCCTCCTTCATTTACCCTTTCCCCCTTAAAGCCCACTCCCTCACTAGATGTGTGCACGCGCATGTGTGTTTGTGTATGTTGTATGCACATTTCATTGACAGGCAGAGACTATAATGGACTCAACATGAAGCTTTAATCCATTAACAATAGGATCCGTTGGTCAGGAGGCCAGAGGGGGGCAGCTCTGGTGTGTGTGTGTGTGTGTGTGTGTGTGTGTGTGTCAGTGAGTGAGTGTGTGTGTCAGTGAGTGAGTGTGTGTCTTGGGACACACAGTGGGGCACATGAGTGTTATGCAAGTAACACACACACAGTCTGTTACACACTTGATGATACACACAGGCTTTCACAGTCAATTACACACACATACACACACACACACACACACACACACACACACACACACACACACATATACACACACACACAGAAGCCAGTGTAGCTTGTCAGAGCCAGGAGAGGGAGCACTGATAGATTTTGAGAGCCACTTAATGTAATCATCAACTTCACAGGCGTGTGTTTGTGTGTGGCTGTGACTGGCATTGGTCAAGTGAGAAAAAAGGTTGCTGTTAGTGCTGAAGTGTTAGTGCTACTTAATTCATGCCTCTGTGAACTATTAACCTATTTGCAAGTAAGAGTCTGTTTTTCTAACCTGCTCTACACATAACTGAATAGCTTTTATAATTAGTGGTAGATGGATCAGACGGCCCAGTGAACCCATGCACAATGCACACACAACAAACCACAACTGGATTGTAATGGCAAAATTGTCTTCCCTCTTGTCCTCTGAACTCTCCTTTCTCTTTTTTTCTATTTTCTTCCTACACTACCTATCTTCTTTCTTTAATCTCTCCTCCCTCTGTGCTCCTATTCCACTGTGTTCTGTCCTTCTTCTCCTCCTTTCCACTTTCATCTGCAGAGTAACTCATTGCTGCCAGAAAGTCTTAGGAACTCAGATAAGCGCCGCAACGGACCTGAGTTTCCAAATGACACAAAGAAACGCAAGGCGGATGACAAGGACTCAAGCCACTATGTAAGAAACGATTCTGCTGTGTGTGTGTGTGAGAGAGAGTGAGGAAACAATGTCAGATTCATTGTATTTGCAGATGGACTGTTTAGAGGGATTTTTTACTTTGGTAATAATTTTGACAATATACTTGTAAGTTTATTGTGGCAGTCTAGTTTTTGGTTTGTAACAGACCTTGGGAATTTGTCAAAGAAAATTATCAGATGGGAGTGAAGGGTAAGAATACATAATGGTGACCAAACCTACGGTCTGTCTTTGCAGGATAGCGATGGGGAGAAAAGTGATGATAATTTAGTGGTGGATGTCTCAAATGAGGTCAGTATGTTTTAATTTTTGTTTTGATTGTTTGTTAATTGTTTTGCCTATTGAGGTTGTCTCCAGTGGGAGCAAGGGTTATATTGAAATGACACGGGGTTCTTTTCTCTGGTAGTTCACCGAATCCTTTTCCCTCTCACCAGGATCCAGCCTCTCCTCGTGGCACACCTCTCCCCTCACCTAGAGAGAATGGCCTGGATAAAGCACGCCTTCTTAAGAAGGACCCCTGTAGTCCAGCCTCTACTGCATCATCAGCTAGCTCCTCCTCCCTCAAGTCCAAAGAGATGGCAATGGTAGGGATGGATAGATCAAACATTTTTCACATTTTCTGCATTGTGTTGGATAAACCAGGTCGATGAATTGATTGATGGTGAGTAAATATGTCAGTAGTTAGACATATTTATTGTGTATTTCTGAAGCCTCTCTCTCTCCCTCTCTCTGGCAGCGAGATAAGGCTGGCACACCGGGGCTAAAATCAAGCACACCCACGCCAAGAGGCGACTCCACACCTGGTCCGAGCTCCACACCTGGAATTCGGCCCAGTCTGTCCAAACCGAGCTCCATGGAGATACCACATCCACCTAGTAAGCCCAGTATAAATATTTGTAATGGATTGCGAAAATTGGTTGTGTTATTTTAATATGATGATTTTTGCCGAAGTATTCAGGCGTGTTTTTTTTTAATTTGTCTCCAGGAAAATCCAGAATTAAAGGTCAAAATGTTTTGGGTAAATCATGCAGGACTTTTTTCCTGTTTCCAAATGAACTGTTGTTTTAAGGCTTAATCATCAATGTTTCATGGCTCACCTAAGGTTTGGGAAAATCTCATGCATGTGTGCAGCTGCTTTAAAGGGATGATGAATCTGATCATCATTTTAGTCAGAAATATCTGTTAACTTTTCATGGCTTTTGTTCTTAAATGTGAGGGATGTTGAACTTTCTTGATCTTTCTTTTTTTAATGCATCTTCCCTCTCATCCTCAGCTGCCGGTTTGCGGACACCTCTTGCTGTACCAGGTCCTTACCCAGGTGCGTTTGGCATGTTGCCCCATGCAGCAGGGATGAATGGGGAGCTGGCGGGTGCGGCTGGGGCTGCGGCCTATGCTGCTGGACTACACAACATGTCACCTCAGATGAGTGCTGCTGCGGCAGCTGCTGTGGCTGCATATGGCCGTTCACCCATGGTGAGTGGAAGAGGATGACTTATGTTTGTGACATTTTAGATGTGTGTGCAAAATATCAAAGCAGCATAAGCAGTTAATTCTTTGTAAAATTTTTGACATTTTCACACTTTACCGTGTTACATATTGAACAGTGGTGGTAATTAGGCTGTCTTTACCCCAAATTTACCCCCTAATGCCCCTAAGCCTCGCCTGGACAGCTCTGTGATGGGCTGGTATCAGACATTTACCCATTAATGCCCCTTAACCTTGACTGGACACCCCTGTGATGGGCTGGTATCAGACATTTACCCCTTAATGCCCCTTAACCTTGACTGGACACCCCTGTGATGGGCTGGTATCAGACATTTACCCCTTAATGCCCCTTAACCTTGACTGGACACCCCTGTGACTGGCTGGTATCAGACATTTACCCCTTAATGCCCCTTAACCTTGACTGGACAGCCCTGTGATAGGCTGGTATCAGAAACAATTTTTTTTTATCCTGTTCTATTTTGTCAGACTACTCAAGCTGTGTGAAGTTGCATGGAAATGCGAGTGAATTTAACGTCATGCCTTCTACTTCTGCTGCCTTCATGGGAGTATTATCAATTGTGGCTTCCTCTTTGCCGTTCTCCCTGAAGCACCCGGGCAACAGTTGTATGCACAGTGCTCACAACTCAGCCATGAATCCCTATAACCTGCTCCAGGCAGATTTACAGCTGTACTATGTTCTTCCCATTTTTTTTATGACCTTGTGCTTCTTTGAGGGAAAATCCAGTGTGTTGGAGATGTTGCAGCCGTCCCCTGAGTCGTACATTTCAGTAACTTTGCAGCAGCTTGGTTATTTTTTGTGTTTTCCTAATGTATCTTTTGCCAAGAAAGTGACTAATGGCTGCACCAGTCGCAGTAAGTTTACCTTGCAGAAATCGAAATCAAAGTCCGTTGTCATATCATGATGAAACACAGGTGATTTCTAAAAACAGTTGCCTGTCAGGGTGAATTTTTATGAAGTCAATTATTTTTTACCCAGTAATCATATTTTATTTTCAATTTATTCATAGAATATTTAGTTTTTACGCTTTTACTTTCACACAAGGTTTTTTTTTATATTGATGTGTGTTGGAAATCAGAATGACATCCTCTGTAATTCAGTGTTTAAAAATAGAGAAACATTAAGAAGTTGAGGGCTGTGAATGCTTTTCATAAGCATTGTATATTTTATATTAAAAGTGTGGAAAGTGTCAATAGTTATACAGCTGTATTTCTCTTGTCTGTGAGATAGTATTTATACAGTGGGCATGCTGGTGTGCATTACATTCAGTCACCTCATCACTCTTGGCTGTATTTGCATAGTGTTCATTACACTGTTTAAATAGGTTTAGTAGAATCACAGCTGTGTCTGTGTCTGGGCAACACTTGATAGAAACTCAGGTTGTGTACTCACCAGCTCTGTGTGTGTGTGTGTGTGTGTGTGTGTGTGCGTGTTGGATTGAGGGGCACAAGTACTGACAGCTCTACCTCTACGTGTTTGCCGACTCTTATACTTGTCATTCAGATTCAGAGGGTGTGTGTGCTCAGAGTGTCTGTTTGCTTTGTGCTCACAAGTGTTTGTGTTCTGTTCCACAGGTTAGTATTGACCTGTGCACATATTGCCAATGCCCATGGGCATGTGTTTGCACTGTGATCGTAAAATGTCTGTGTTCTCTCCTCAAGGTTGGTTTTGATCCTCATCCTCATATGCGAGTTCCTGGAATGCCTCCCAGTCTGACAGGAATTCCCGGCGGCAAACCGTAAGTGTGTTTGTGGCTGCTTGTATGTTTGAGGAGTGACTGCTCACATTGCCCTTTCAGTGTCCTAGAAAAACCTTGTCTTTGAAAAAACACAGTTTTTTTCACTTCCCGCCTCTTCTGTCATGTCTTCACATTTTTTTTATTTTCTTTGTCCCCCCTCCTTCTCCATCTTAATCTCATCCTCCTTTGTATCATCAGGGCCTACTCTTTTCATGTGGCGGCTGACGGACAGATGCAGCCGGTACCATTCCCCCCAGATGCTTTGGTAGGCCCAGGGATCCCACGCCATGCCCGTCAGATCAACACACTGAACCATGGAGAGGTGGTGTGCGCTGTTACTATCAGTAATCCCACCCGACACGTTTACACAGGAGGGAAGGGATGCGTCAAGGTCTGGGACATTAGTCACCCAGGAAACAAGAGCCCTGTATCACAGCTTGACTGTCTGGTGAGTAAGTTTGTGGGTTTTGTGGGGTGAAATACAATATAAATCCTGTTGTGTGCAACATTTTGGTTAAATATAAATAACCTAAAGAAGATAAAAGGAAAAAATGGAGCATGTGTAAAAGTGTAGTCAGTATGTAGGAACCTGTCCTTTTGACAAATTAGATTTTTTAAAAGTAGTTCACGGTGGATTTTGAGTTCTGATTTGTATCATTGTCCTGTTATTGAAACTGGCCTGTTTTCAGTTTTACATTCTTATCTTGTGAATCCTTGTTCCCTCAATGGCTGCTACATAATTATTAAGTAATGACTAAACTGACTGTTAGCTGTTGATACCTGTCTGTATAGCAAAATGGAGAATAGACAGATATTTGTGTGATATTTGTCTAATTTTTTTTGTAAACATACCTTTTGAGAAATGCAGCTTTGTGTGTGTATATATGCAAAACACCAAATACAAACCTTTTGTGTTTGCCAAATCAGAACCGAGATAACTACATCCGCTCCTGTCGCCTCCTCCCTGATGGTCGAACTCTGATAGTGGGTGGTGAGGCAAGCACGTTGTCAATCTGGGATTTGGCCACGCCTACTCCCAGGATCAAGGCAGAGTTAACATCATCAGCACCAGCATGCTACGCCTTGGCCATCAGTCCAGACTCGAAGGTCTGCTTCTCCTGCTGTAGTGATGGAAACATTGCAGTCTGGGACCTACACAACCAGACACTTGTTAGGTAAGACAGACTTTGTGTGTGTAATCTTTAATGTAGAGAGAGGTTAATGTGGCTCAGCTGAATTTTAAGGGCATCAATATCTCAATACGAACCTTCCTTAATCTGTTTTAACCTTATGATTAAAGGAGGCAAAATTCTGAGCAATACTTTTACAAGAGTGGCTGCAGATAAGAAATACTGTAAGCTCTTCACATTTGGTTGTCTGTGGTGCATACCAACTGCCTGGGCAACCTGATTCCTGGTGTCTTTGTTTAAACATTTCTCTCTTTATTTAACTCAGAATGTATGTGTGTATCCTGCAGGCAGTTCCAGGGCCACACAGATGGAGCCAGCTGTATTGACATCTCCAACGATGGCACCAAGCTGTGGACCGGAGGCCTCGATAACACTGTCCGCTCCTGGGATCTGAGAGAGGGACGGCAGCTGCAGCAGCATGACTTTACATCACAGGTGCACGCTCATATCAGCAAACAAACTTTCATCAGCTCACCCTTTTTGTCTTTGTGTTTGAAGTAGAATCTTCAGTAAGGCTGGCGCACAAATTACTCAATGCTAATACAACTGTAGTAATATTTTCTATCTCTCCTGCCCAGATCTTCTCTCTAGGCTACTGTCCGACAGGAGAGTGGCTCGCTGTGGGAATGGAAAGCAGCAATGTTGAGGTCCTTCATGTTACCAAGCCTGACAAATACCAGCTTCACCTACATGAGAGCTGTGTACTCTCCCTGCAGTTCGCCTATTGTGGTAAGAAACCGGCTTTTGTTGATCTTGGTCTATTATGTTACATCATTTGACTCGTTTGTAACTACTAGTTCAAATGTGTTTGGATAGGACAGTATTAGAAACACACTGGGAGTAAGTGACATTAAGATATGGTGTGGATGTTGCAGTTATCTTGAAGGTGTCAGGATACCTTGTTGATTGTGTTATTAGTTACCTCTCTGTTTATGTCTTTCTGTTCTGTGTGTTTGCCCAGGTAAATGGTTTGTGAGCACAGGAAAGGATAATTTACTGAATGCATGGAGAACACCATATGGAGCCAGCATATTCCAGGTTGGAACATTGTCAAACATGTTATGACCATCCAGCAATACTTATTTGAATGAGAATGCCAGGTATTAATATATTTTTAAAAGCATTTAAATATTTATATTCTGTATCTCTATTTTTCCTCTTCAGTCTAAAGAATCATCCTCAGTGCTAAGCTGTGACATATCTGTGGACGACAAGTACATCGTCACTGGTTCAGGGGACAAGAAGGCCACTGTTTATGAGGTCATCTACTAGAAAATCTGAAGGTCATCTGCTAGAAAATCTGAAAAGAAGCAAGGACATCTGGTTTTTCCTCCACATACACTGATATGTTTCCAGAATTTTTCACATGGAGCCAGATTTTGCAGACAACAGTGACCTTGATGGCACCTGAATTTTTTCTGTTACACCTGCCGAGGAGACACAAGAAAGGAGAGAAATGTTTTACTGCACATATGTCTTGTGCTTGTATACTCGACTCCATATCAAATGGGAGCTATCTACTGGAGAGTCTGGATGTTAATGGAGGTAGATGAGCTATTTGGATGTTTTTTTGGCCACTGCTTTCTGCTATGCTACTACATTGGGATCAGCTAAAGGGACCAGACAATGACTATACTGAAGGGGGCTCTGCATTGTTTTGACTGGAACCAGCTCTACTGGAAAACACTGTACTGAACATCAGATATTAAAACACTCTATACTAAGATGAACATGGGGCCAGATCCTAGAATGAACACTCAGACCAGAGGACCAGAGGGTTGAATTTGTAAACAATGGAAGATGAGGAAGAGCAGAAGGTGGACAGACGTGGACATCATTTTGGAGACAATGGAGAAGAAGCAACAGCAGATGAACAGACAGATTTATATTTTATAGACTGAGTGCAGAACATGTTTTGCATTTTGTTCTAGACAGATAATGCTCAGAGCCTGTTTAGCTTCCAGCTGTGACTCTTTGACTTTAAAAGGTCAACTTGCTGTTCGGATACGCCTACACTGTCTGAAAAGTACCTTTCTCTGTCTTAACACTAGTCCAATTCTCACTAACTGCACTAGTGGTAGCTGTCCACCTCCACACTTAGTAGACACACAATTCTTAGAAAACATGCATCCAGTACTTTTTAGGCATTCTGAAGGCCTCTTTGACTTTGAGCATCATGCTACTGTTAACTTCTGTCATGGGTTTCTGATCATAATGAGGTCCACTACATTTTCTGATTTCACACCCATCTCCACTGCCGCCAAAAAGAATTTCAAGTCCTGTGATATATGGATACAAATTAACTCTTCAGACCAAATCAAGCCAGAAGCACTGAAACCAGAAGAATGTGCTCTAGATGTTGTTACAGAAGAGAAAAGAGGTAGCTTGTTTAAAAAAAAAAAGTGGCTTGGTTTTTTGTTCTTTTTTCTTTTTTTCTTTATTGCTAATGATGCTGTTGAAAATTGGAAACCTGAGAGAAAAAAGTTTCAGAGAATGAACCTTTCAAAGTATTTTGGTTCTCCCTTTTTCTGGTGTCTTTTTCAGCAGATTATTCCCCATCTGAGCTCCAAAGATTGTTAAGTCTTCAGAATAATGACAGAAAATTTGAAATGGTTTTAACAAGGAGAAAGAAAAAGAGACACGAACATGAACCTTTTTTCTGCTACTAGTTCTGTTCATTTCTTGGCCCTTACACTCTGTCCTTGAGCATCAATCTTTATCATCAACTGCACAAGCTGATGGGGTTTCACACTACTGAATTAACATCTCAGAGACTCAGTATTGATTATTGGTCATCTGAGTATAGTTTCAGGTTAAGAGATTGCTTTTTCAATATGGTCTTGTTGAAGTCTAGACATGGCCCTGCTGTTGATTTTAATGCAGTTCATTTGTTTGTGGTCTCCTCTACATTAAGCCCACTGGTTGAGGTCATGTTGATTAAACAGAATGGTCTTTTCCATTAATTTGAAATTAAATAGCCATTTGGTTACTGTCTTAACTGTTGTAAATTCACCTCGACCCTGCCTTTATCACTCTTTGAAACACATGATGTCTTACTGTATGGATGTTTATACACACTTTGTAAACAGCAACCAACTCAGACTTCTTAACATGTGATTTAATCTTGTATTTATTGGAAATCCTATGTGAACTACAGAAAAATCCTCTGAAACATTCACGAAACAAATGACATTTTTTGCTTTATATTGTTACTTGTTTCAGATTTGCTACACTGGCTACATGCCTTTTTGTTTTCTCCACAAAGAGATGTTAGGACTGCAAACAGGATTAAATTATTTGTCAAGACAGCCTTAATGAGGAAGGTTGTATGGGTACAGTAGAATCTCAGCTTCAGGAAGGAATCAGTCGGTGTCAGCCATTTAAAACTCATTCATTTCATGACGTGCTTAGTTTTGTTTTGTTTTTTGTTTTTTAATCTATTTTGTCTGTTGAATGTTTGTAAAAATGTATATATGTTTTTTTTCTTACAGGACATGCTTTAGAAATAACAAACTTTTTTTGTACGTCTTTTACATGGAAAAGAAATGTCTAATCAGGAGAAATACTAAATGGTCTTAATGCTAGCTAATCTATAATGATGAAAATGTCTAGACAATAAATGTGCTTTTTGTAACTGAAGTGGTCTTTGACTTTGTGGGTTGACACAAGAACATATTAAAATCTTTTGGATCCGTTATAGATGAAGGTGTTGGAAGCTCAAAGTGTTGAGAATCAGGAAACAAATAAAGCTCTGATGGGCAACTCTCCCTCACATAAACTGTGTATTACTGAAACTCTGAACAACTAAGGAGCCAGAGAGGATACTGGTTCCCTTTGCTTCGAAATAAAATATGCTTATTTCAGTGTAATGTCATCATATATCTTGCTGATTCATTTATAATAATCTATGTTTTCAATTAAAAAATGCAAACGGGACACTTTGGAGTTCGGTGTTTACAGTTGGAGTGATTTATAGTGATGAAGTTGTGATAAATGAAAAAAGACCTGATTTAGTAGAAATATCAGTTTGTTCTTATTCAGCAACATCAACTCTTATCTTCTCTACTCTTGTTCAATCATGTCACCATATTCACTTGTTTTTTTCCCCACAGACTAAAGCTACTCTGGCTCAGCCCTGAATCCTGTTTGCTCATCACCTTAGTAGTGAAGGTTGATTTATGTGAGATGCGGTGGTACAAACAAAGTCAGGTTTAAATGTTGCCACATCCAAGAGTGAGACAGGAAACTTCAGTGCATCGCAGGCCATGTTTTGCATTTAAAGGCAAACTGGTTGCATGATTAGATTGTAGCATTTAAAACAATTTTCATCACTTGAAGGTGTCCTCCTGTCCTCTTTCACTAGAACTACACAATGTAGTGGGTAAATACTCTGAATGGGAGATTAACAGTGTATCTAGTGAAGATTCAGTAATGTATCTGAATGGGATCAAGCCTGCATTAATGTGTGACTCCACTTGACATGGCCAACAGCTTGACTGAATGAGTTCTGCTTGAGTGTAGGCAGCTTGGAAATATCCAGCCTCATATGTAGCAGTTTGCTACATGACTGCAAATTAACTGAGCAGCTCTGTGATTGACTGACGACCGAGTGCCAGCTTCTGCGGCTGAAAAATCGAAGCCAACGCTGAAGTGGCAAAAACTGCACTTCAAACAAATGGCCACTCGAGTGTTAAAATGCCCAGTTTTCCAGCAGAAATAATGCTTACAATGCTTATAATCCTTAAAACATGTTTACCCCCCTAGGTGAGGGAGCATGTACTTGCCACAAAGCAGATGGATTAGATGGAGTCAGGCTCTACCAAAATGAGAACAGTGGAACAGCCCACTCTGAGCTTTAAAACCACACCCCTTTAGTGACATCATGGAGGCAATGACCAAATTTATATACAGTCTGTGCTGACAATCTGTCAAGGTTGCACCCTGTCTTTTTTTTTGGTTTGTTTGGTTTTTTTTTTGGCTATAAACAGTGCATCTGACATCCAGGTATTGAGCCTCATTCAATGTGTATGTTGTGTACTCACTTTATTCTAAGGTTTATGCTCTTTACTGACTGTCACAGACTAAGAAAATCTGTGCAAGTTGGTAGAAACAAGCTCTGTGGGTGGTTCTTTTTCTTTTTCTTTGGTCTTTTTCAGCTTCATCTCTCTGCTCATCTTCATGTTTGTCCCAAGCTTTAGACTGAGAGTCCCTACAGTTAATGCAATGACATCGTATCTATGAAAAGTGAGCTGTTTACAGTGTTTCTCTTGTGGCCCTGTATACAGTACCATCAAGTGGGTAAAAGTACAGAATGGAGAAGCTGTGTGGCTCAGTGAACCACACACAAACTGTGTATTACTGAAACTATTACTGAAAGGACCAGGGATGTTTCAGTGTGTTGTAAAGTGAAGGTGCTGGTGTGTAGAATTTTGTGGATTGTTTGTGTGTGTGTGTGTGTGTGTGTGTGTGTGTGTGTGTGTGTGTGTTTCCCTTCCTATGTGGTATTAATATGGAGGTATAGATAGTAGCAGAACAGAGCAGCTGTTCAAATCAACTGTGTGTTAAATAACCAAGTCCAATCCCCTGCTTAATACTAACACCCACAACAAACAGACTAGCACTCTCTCTCTCTCTCTCCTGATGTAAACTGTAAATCTGATTAATTACTGGGAATATATAATTCTCTGTGGATCCATGCATTTCAAACACAGGCACTTACACAAGCACACACACATGCACACACACACATGCACAGTGTTGTACTGTATGAGGTGATTATATGGCAATTACAGCAGTCACAGTGACAAAATGAAAGCTGATCCTTAGAGAAAAAAAATGGAGAAAATGTCACTCCAAGTTTTCAGTCTATCCAGAGATTTCTGAGCTCTGAATCACTGCATTCTCTTTTGATCATCGCCGCTGCTGCCTCTCTCCGATACACAGATGGATTATTCCCCATAAATCTCCCAAATCCCTAATCCTATTTATCTCAACGCCACACAAAAAAGGTGCTCTCTTCCCACTGCTCAGCTTATGTGTACAGTATGGATGTGAGCATACGTGTATTTCTACTTTTATGAGGACCAGTTCAGGACACGAGTGTGACATTTCAGGCTGTTCTCACTTTGAAAATGCTCTGTATCAGGGATTTAAGGCTAAGTTGTAACACAGAGGTAAGAATTTGGGTTTGCACTCCTACTCATTATCCATTATTGCCGATGCAGACAAATATAGAATTACAATTGGCTTTACTCTATTGGAAATAAATTATGCATGTTTGTGTGGATTAGATAAAAAAATAATGTAATTTCAACACCTCATCATAAAATAACTTATAAAATGCATGCACCTGACATAAGGATTGTGGAAGAGTAATACGTTTTTTTAAGGATTTCCTGTTGAATTACAATTTGGGTTGCAACAAAAGAAAGCTGAAAAAAACTGCAAACACCCATTATAATTTCTGAAGTTAGAAAGTTCAAATATGTTGGCAAACATTTACAGAATTCATATCATTTCCAGGTTTTTAACTCTGTTTTTGTCTCCACCACCTCCTGTGGAAAAATATCTGGCTCCTCAGATGCTAATTGCTCCAATGTGTTTGTCAGTTGTCTCTAACTTTGTCTGTGAGTGGTTTGATGCCGAGCCGCTGGTGAACTGTGGCTTTATCTGAGCGTCTCTGCTGAAAATGGTCTTTGCTGTGGCACAAAACAATCCCTGTAAGAACAGCAAGAATTAACCAAATTGTAAAGTTATGGTCTGGAAAATCAAAAACAACCAAGGCTGCCAAAACACTTTAGAACTGAGAGGAACTTCAGAGTGATTTCATCCATTCTCACCACAAAAATACTGAGTGGAGCTTTAAGCTGATAATTGGCAGTGTAAACTGATAATTACTGTGATTGCTACATTTATGAGCTGACTGATTTGATTTTGCTGCTGGATTCAGACCTTGGAGAGGCGTTGTGCAGTTTTTCACCAAGCAGAATGAGAGTCAGGCTCCGCCATCATTCTTATGCTGTTTAAATTTTCCTCACTGAGTTTGTGGACATCACTTAAATGGAGCGGAACAGTAGAAGGAAGACAAGCTACAATACATCCAGATTAAATTGAATTCACACAAATACGAGTGGGGGATAAGGAGAGTGCAGCAGCTGCCAGCACGAATAAAACCAGGCCTTTAAAACCATTACATCCTGTTATGCTGTCGTCAAGCCTCCTCCTCCTCTTTTCTCCTCCTTTCCCTGGTCCTCCTCTCAGTCTCATTTATGTTTCCCTCCTCCCTCTGTTCTACCTTCCTTCAAAGCCTTTGTCTACTAAGATTTTTTTTTCCTCCAGGCCCCACACACCCCCCTCCTTCATCTTTCACTTTGTTTCCACGAGTCCCCAGTTATCTCTAACTCCTCTCCTCTCCTCTTCTCTCCTCTCCCATGAGTTGATGCTTTTTTCTTCCGTTCTTCACATTTTTTTTTTTGCCCAAACTTCCCCAGGTAGTCCACTGGTTTTGCACCTGTGTGTGTGTGTGTGTGTGTGTGTGTGCGCGTTTATGTGTGTGTGCCTGCTAATGAGCTTAGAGCTGTCTCCCTCCCAAGGTGAGGTGCCATGCTGGGGTGATCAGCACTGCTGGAGCTGCAGGTATCAACCACAAACACCTGCCTGGTTGCGCACTACCACACACACACACACACACATACACGCACATACACACAAAGTAATTTCCTCTCACATACATGCACACCCGTACATAAGAAGAAAATAATTTCCTCTCTCCTTCTCTCGTACACATATAAATGCAGAATAAATCTTTACTTTTCTCTCTCACACACAAACACTGTACAAACACACACACACATTAAATACAGTATGCTTTTTTCTCCCTCTCACATACACACACATACACAGCCGACTGCTGCACAAGGCCGATAGCACAACTCTGTCCTGTCAACATGCAGGATAATCAGCTGCTGGGGATTGTGGGTAAGCTGTAATAATCCCTCGCATGGAATATGGAAAGCATCAGAGAGTTATTCAATAGGACAGAGATAAAGGTTGTGTGTGTGTGTGTGTGTGTGTGTGTGTGTGTGTGTGCGAGAGAGAGAGAGAGAGAGAGAGAGTAAGTGAGTGAGGCTTTTCCATCTTTAATATGCATCTTCACCTGAAGCTGACTGTCAGCTGAAGTTATTGAAAACACACACACACAGACACACACACACATATGCACGCACACGCACACACACTGTACTGTAGCTGCCCAGCCCTTCCAGAGACGCTGCAGCTTCTGAAGTGTTCCCTGCCAGAGCAACTAAGGCTTAATTAAGAACTCCATCCTGAACAAGCCTCATTTAGTCAGAAGAACACCAGAGAACGCTGTATCATATTTAGCTGTCAAGAGGCAAACTCCTTGCACAAAAGAGCCTCCAGCTCACATCTTCATCAAAGTGGCGTCACGGCGTTGCGGTCAAATTAGGATTTAGTCAAAGAAAATCTGCCTGTTGCCACGCGTGAGGTTCCTTTATGTCTCTAATGTGCAGAGTTTGTCCTCTTTTGATCTGTCAAAGGTTCAAAGAGGAACTCGTTTTGTCAAAATGTTTTCCTTACACTGAATGGGTTTTTAGTATAATGCTTTTTAAAATATATATTAATACCTTTCCACAGACTTGTCAGCAAAATAAAAAGGTTTTACAGTGGTTGATGATTCCACATAGAGCGCTGTCTTTCTGTAGAGAAGCAGCCTTTCTGAAAAATAATCCCATTTTTCCACAGGGTATTATACAGCTAGTTCCTCGTGGATACAGTGAGGATCCAGGAGGATTCAAGCTAAACTCAACTGGATTATTCGTCACCCTGATAATCACTATCTGCTGCTCTCTACTCACATTCGGTGTACTGTACAGTATGTACTGTACACAATAATGAGATGCACTCCAAGGTCAAAGGTTCCTGCACACTAAATAAGCCAGAGGGGCGTCAAGCCTTGCATTGGGTTCATCATTGGTTATTTTAAACAGCTAAACAATTAATATGAACTATTGACCTCGCATTTAGAAAAGAAAAGACAATATATTGACGTGCATTTACTGCTTCTCAGTGTTCACACTGAAGACATCTGCTGATAGTTTGCATGTAAGTATGTGTTTATGTTTTATCACATCTCATGTCTGTCTCAGTTTAATGACATCATTTCATTTCATTTCCACTATTTCTGTAGGACCTACATAACCTAGGAAAACTTTGTGTCTGGGTAGGTGTTTCCTGCCGGAAGACGAAAAACAGTTTTTGATCGCCACGCTGCACCATGCACCGTGCAGATGTGTTTGTGTGTATTAATAGTAATAAGTTAAGTTAATATAATATATTAACTTATTTTTGTGTTTATCTTAAAGTGACATGGACTCCCTTCAATAACGGTGATTGATTAGTCTAAACTCAGCTTGGCTTTTGGGAGCAGAACAACACAACACACACTTGTGGTGAGATTGGAAAATTGCTGATCAGTTTCCAGACACACAGCTCTGCGACTGTTTTCCCTCAGGACTGAAATCAAGTATTGATCCTCCAACTGATAGCTCTGCTGATCAGAGGCATTGATTGTCTTTTCATGATGCAACACACATAAGGCGTCTCCCAAATGCTAAATTTCAGTCCAAAGTATATTAAGAAAAAAAATGGAATGAGGAAATTTTGTCATCAATCATCAGGATACAAAGGAAATGAAACACCCTTTTGTCACCCCCTGGGCCAAACTAATCCCCTATCTCTATTCTTTTAGCCTTGGCTCTGGGCGTACACACACACACACACACACACACACACACGTCAAAAACAACACAAAATTTTCCATAATTATGCTGCAGGAAAGAGCTAACAGCGGATACAGATCCTAAATGGTGTGGGTCCTCCCCAGTGTCCGGATTTTCAAGGGTTTTAATCAGTTAAATATGTGCGTGGCTACGTGGCTAATCTGCTGGTTAATCTCACTAACACTTTTTATGGGATTGCTCGCTGCAGCAAGGATTACCGCACCATAGATCACAACCTGATTTCCATAATCCCCCTCTTCTGATAAAAGTCTGTTTGTCCCCCATCCCGTCCCTTTGTCAGACCATGAAACATCACCATTTATTTCATTTATTTTACTCTAAAGGCTTCACTCTATGGAGTCGCACAAGCTCAATGTCTCATTCTTGCAGTTAAACACACAGGCTGTAGTTTGTAGGGTACATAACTATAGAAATGTTCTCTAGACAGTCAGTCTGTACATCATCATAATTATAACCATAATGAATATTAAACACTTTTCTCCAACTGTTTTATTTTTGGCATTTTCAGATCACTTTGCCCCATGGACACGAATGTGTAGGAGGAAAAGCTGCAACGTGAAGAGAAGGAGTTGTGTTTGAGGCTTTTATTAAACCATAAATTGAGGAATCTAACAAATAACAAATAAAACTGAACAGTGAATGTAAAACCAGCATTTTTCACTTCTTACAGTATTTGATTTCTAACATTGTTGATAATGTAGGTCGTCTCTGTCTCTGCTGTGTGCTGTGTGCTGCTTCAGTGACTCAGCTCCCTCTGAAAAAGTGCCTAACTTGTATGAAAATGAACTTGTTCTTACAAAAATCTAAACTTAATCAAGAAGTGAAGAGAAGTCAATCAATAACCAATTCATCCATTAGTTTTTAGCCATGATGGTGAGGTGGCTCTCAAGGTGGAGACACTGATCTGTACAAGTTAAATATCTCAACAACACTTTGGTCAATTGCTCCAACATTTGTCACAGATCTCCAGGATGTGCAGAGGACGGACTGCCACGAATCGGTCAGATATTAAATACATGCCATGAAACATATCTACATCTCCTTAATGGGTCGTCACCAAACTTGCAAATATTAATGATTTCTAAATGATGTATCCCAGTGAGTTCTCCTCCCTTTTCCTCTGCTGCTAAAGTCCGCATTTGAAGTTTGAAGTGGATGTGGATTACCATGAAATTTTGTACAGACATTTCTTTTGCCGTTGCATGAATTTAAAGAACTTTTGTGATTTGTTTGAAATCATCATCTGGCCTATGACCTTTTGTTTATGAGCAAATATCTACCGAAAACGGCCTTCCCATCATCCTCCGCTGTGCCCACAGAGCTGTTAGCATGGCTGTAGTCTTGTTTGGACATCACGGATTTTACATTTATCATCTTTGCTCGAAGAGGACACACAGATGCATTAGAATAATCTTGCTGAAGGTGACAGAGTTACTGAGAGCTATGAGTAATGTGCCCTGTGTGTGTTGAACGACTTGAAGTGGTGGTTTCTTTCCACTTAACATTCAGTGTTGAACAGTTTTTTGGCATCTGATCAGCATCATGATGAACATGAGGATGATGATGATAATGATGATGACAATCATAACAGTCATGGAAAAAAAAAAAATTAATTTTGTCCCTGTGAAAAGCAGCATTTTGAATGTATGTACTGTATGTGCACATGTGGGTTTGTGCAACATATTTGCCAATGTGATTTCTTTTTTCTTTTCTTTCTTTTTTTTTTTTTATCTCTCCCTGTCTCTCTCCACTAGCCTCCATTTTCTGCTCCGAGGGTCCGGAGAATCCCCTCATGTGGAGAGAAGCTATGATAAAGTAAGCAGGAGAGAAGTGGGGGAGGGAGGGAGGGGTGGAGGGGAAAGGAGGAGGAGAGAAATGAGGGGGAGTGCTGGAGAAGTGGAGAGGAGGACGTTGGAGCCATGAGGAAGACTGAGAATTAGGCTGGGAGTTGAATCTGATCAGGGGAGGAGACAGAAACAAGGCTAACATGTGGGAGGGAGGAGGAGAGGTGGGGGAGGAGGCGGGATGGGGGAGAGCGAGCACAGGCGCTCAGTGGTGATGGCAGTGGAGATGGAGGTTTAACTGTATTACACTCTGGCAGCTCCATCTCCATCACTTTGTGGGTGAGTGTGTAAGCTCATGTGTTTACTCAAAGAGTGCACTGTGTGTGTGTGTGTGTGTGTGTGTGTGTGCGTAAAATATGTGTGTGGCACTATCACACCCAGGGGGCCTTTACCCTGTCAGTGCTCAGCGATAATCAGCCTCCATCTCTCTCCTGATCCATCTCCACCTCTATCTCTCCCCTGGCACTATCACTCACCTCCCCATCCCCCTCTCCTCCTCCCCGCCTGCTTTCTCTCTCTCCTCAGTTTTTCACTCTTCTCACACCCACTCCTCCCACTTCACACAAACACACACGCAGAGATAGCATAGATTTATGTGTGTGTCCGTGTGTGAATTGATTCAGCCTCTGCCCTTTCTAAGCATCCTACAAGCTCCATTGGCCTCTCACTCTCCACTGAGCAGCATCTGTTTCACACTCCACTACTGCTGTATACCATATCACTCCATCTCTCTCTCTCTCTCCCTCTCTCTCTTTCTCTTTCTCTTTAAGGCCTCATATATCTCTCTCTCTCTCTCTCTCTCCTTGGCTGCCCTCTCTCTTTTTGTCTTTTAGTGCTTCCTGTATTCTCGCTGAGTTTTACACTCTGTTTTGCAAATCTGATTTCTCCCAAGCCGCTTCCCTCACCCCGTGTCCCCCCTTTCTCCACCCCCTCTTTACTCCGTATTGATTAATGCTCAGTTGGACTGAGTGAAAAATCTTGAGAGTTCACAGTCTATCGATAATTGGGGCCCTAATTGTAGGTTTTAATAGCTTCCTGGAAGCATCCTGGATTTATAAAGGGCAATTGTTCAATACCTTATGGTCACATGACTGATCTAGTCCATTGACCACATGGGGAAGATTGTGATTTCCGTTAAATGTTAATACAGTAAACGTGCCATGTTACCACCTTCAAGTTACTGTTGACCTTTTATGTGCTAAACCAAACCAGGAAACTAACCCAGCCATAGTCAAGTGCAGTTAACAAATTTGGAAGATCCACTATTAACATTGTTCAACTTGTCAGAATTAACAATAAACCTTTTAGTTGATAAGCTACAGATGAACTGGAACTGGTTAGGTGCACAAAACAACTCAGGTCTCAGGACAGATCATGGTTTGGGTTGAAGTACTTGATTAATGTTGGATGACATTTGTTGTCCTGTTTACAATAATAAACATGTGGCTAAGGTTCTTGTTAAAGGAAACAATGTTAAATGTTGATTGAAGATGGAAACAAATGGTTAGTCTTCTGATTTAAGTCTGGGCTCAGGTTGGATTTAAATTTAGGGGGGCCAGTCCAGGGGCCATATTTAGACTAGGGGTGTAATAAAATATCAACACTGAAATAAAATTCATGAGGTGACATTGTGTCAATTCTTTGAAGCTTATACTTACTCCTCTACATCCCCTGTGGGACATAAAGCTTCAGTGAGCTCTCTCCATCGCATGCAGTCCTTGGCAGCATGTTGTGCTTCTCTTTGAAGCACCATGTTGATATTTTGTCAATAGTCGCCTTGTGACTGTGGTTTTGTGTTGTATTTGAGCCTCCGACTGATGGTGGACTTTATCTGCGCTTACCAGTGTGTCCAAAACGCGATTCCTGTGACCTAGTAGCGACCTTGACAGCATGCAACATTTTTTTCTCAAAGACTTGATATTTTAAGGTCTGTGGTTTTAATAGTTGTACCTGCTTACATTTGAGATTTGTTTCCTTTCGTCACTGGCACTCAGTGACTCAGGACAGGTTTGGCTTTGAAGGATCCACCCGTTGGAAAAGAAGGCCACACTTCAGCGTAGTCGCACCGCTGGGATGCAGTTGGTCTTCAGATGCAGCCTTTGTAGGATGCAGACCCATAATTGGGACACGGGTTATAACAACATCACCTGACTTCCTCCACCGCTCACTTCCTGATTACCACAGCCACTGGAGGTTTGTGCCACTTGAACATAAACATGTCGTTTAAGGGCATTTGCCAAAAAAAGCTGACACTGTCTCACACAACTGTTGGACGTCACCTAACAATAAAACATGACTGTGGGTTGTAAACGCTGGTGCAGCTGTTGTACAACCCTTTGGGATTTGTTTTTTTTTTTTTGCAAATCGTAAATTCACTTCAGTATTTTTGCTGTGGTCAGAGGATTTGTTTGCAGAGCCACAATAAATGTCTTCATTGTTTTACATAACTTTTCATTGGTTAAAGTCACATTTGGAATTCATGTCTACACAAACCACCATGAAGACTGCATCAGACCTGGACGAGCACAGGTGAACAGACATGGCTGCAGTGTTTGCTCTTTTGAGACTCCAGTGACAGAGAGGTCTCTGTTTTGTTGTGGTGGGGCTGTCAGGTAGCACTGACTCTGAATAAAGGCAGTTAGTGTGCATCTCTAATTTCCTCAGGAGAGACTGCAAGACAGGCTGTGACTCACAACTCGGAGAGGAGATAATTACTGTTTCCTCCTCACCTCCCCTCCTCTCTCCCTTGCACCACCTCCTCCATCCCTCCCTCAACTTTCTCTTTTTTTCACACTGCTCTTCCTCTCCAGCTGAGTGATTACCCCTCATTAAAAATCAGAATAAAACATTGTTAGCGCAGATCGTTAGGGCGCTCTCTCCCGCCTCTCTCTCACCCACTACTCTGTCGTTAGCACTCAGCGCAGGCACTAAACGAGCGGCCTTTGAGGAATGTTATTCTAATTCCAATTAGCTCTCCAGGCTTGGAGGGGAGCCAAGTCCCTGAGAAAAACACTAAAGCTACGGGCACTCGCGTACCAATGAGAAGCAAATAAGGGCATATACACACACGCACACATGCTTGAAACAAAACACACACACACATGCTTGACACAAAACACACACACACGCACACACACACACACACATGCTTGAAACAAAACACACACACACACATGCTTGACACAAAACACACACACACACACACATGCTTGAAACAAAATACACACACACACATTCATAAACACACTGAAGTGATGTGCACACTCATTTTTAAGAGACCAAACACTCACTCACACGCACATGCACACTCAAGTGACACACACTGAATACTCTGAGAATAGCAGCGGCTAATGGCTTTGGCAGCACTCTCACAGGGACCTGAAGAGCAATTAGGCTCCAAACTACACATTGTAAATCCCCTCTGATTACTGTGTGTGTGTCTATGTGTGTGTGTGTGTGTTAAGCGGTGTTTATCTGCCACCAATTACCTCGCCCTGCCACAAGAGACATACACAGGATAAATGGAACCTATAAACACACACACACACACACACACAAAATGCATGCACTCAGGTAAATGTGCACAGTCATACAGCGAGCAGGACACACACACCTGCATGCACGTACACATGCACACACCACACCACACGCATGCACGCACACTCGCAGAGTAGCTGTCTTATCAGTTTATGTTGGTGTGACTGGAGGATTTAGTCACATGACCTGCAAGACAGGAGCAGCCAGGCGCCAAAACTAATTTCCACCTTCAAAGACTCCCTTATCTCCTCAGACGCTGTGTGTGTAGGTGTGTGTGTGCGTGTGTGTACCTGCATATGTATGTGTGTTTTTGCCTGCATATATCAGTGTGTGTATGTGTGTGTGGTTGATGATCTGATGTCCTCTGACAGCAAGACTCCCAGCAAATCATGTATCACTGTCTCATCTTCATCAACACACACACACACACACACACACACACACACGAAGAAAGCAAAATAGAGAGAGACAGGATAGATAGATGGATGGATCAAGAGAATGGACACGCACACAAACAGACAAACACACACGCACACATGCACAGCAGTGCACAGCAGTGCACGGGGAGGTGGAGACACAGATATGGCAAGTGAAGGATGTGAAGCGTGGAAGGAGATGGAGGGAGAGATAGATTTAAAGAGGGGGGGAGACACACAGAAGAAAAGGCACATCTGATTCACTGTCATATTTCTTTCAAACAACAGATAAAAACAGTCTGACAAAGCCAAAGTTCAGGAGACGAAAAGACAACAATCTGTATTCCAACAGCTCGTGTTTCACAGGGGCTTCTGAGGTAGCAACCCTTGTCCAACCTGTGAAGGAAAATATCAAAGGTGAGCTGGAGGAGAAAACAACCAGTTGAAAAACAGCACACCTGGAGGTACGAGGATTTCAAGCGACAGCAGCAGCGGTGTGTTGTATATTTCATGGTGCTCTTTTGAAGTTGTCCCTACATTTTCCACTGGCTCTTCAAAGGTCAGGCTGCAACTGCGTTTCATCATCCCACCTCCGCCCCCTCCACGCACATCCTGACTTTCTCCATCTCCTTCTCCAGTTCCACTGATGTTTCACTCATGTTGTATTCTCTCTATTCGCCCCCTTTTTTCCCAGCTCTTTCTCTGTCGGCAACCATTTCTCTGGAATCAAGTGAAAATTAGAATGAAATCAAATCGTATCTAATGCCTGGTGACTGATCTGACAGGCACAAAGAGAGTAGGTACAGGGTGTAGAGAGCAGAGGGAGCATGAGTTTTCCTGACCTACATGATGAACAACAAATCAAACCAGAGATCAGAGGAGAGCAGCATGTCTGTGTCTATGTGGGTGTAAAGGCAAGAAGACATCAGGCGTTATGTGCAGCTCTTTCACCACAGCCTTGTGATATGCAGAACGCTATGCGGTATTTAAATATCAAACCAATACTTGATTACTATTGATGACTATGTCAGAAATATATGAATTAACCTATTAACATGACACCTCAGGTTTGACCTGGTATCAGGTGAATGCAGAAATTCACAGTAACAAAATACAACTCAGTCTTTAGTCTCTGTTTGCCTACATGCCATTTTTGCTTGAGTTGTTATTCAAACAAGCACCAAATGTCACACGGCAGCAAAATACACAATACACATCGTATTCCTGTGGCGACTCTCGCACGTGTTCAACTTTCTGCTCTGCATTTCGTCCCATTTTCCCACCGATTTCCTTCGCGTGTGATTATTCAGAGGACAACTGGAAATCAAACTCTTCCAGGACATTAATTCTGTAATGTAAACAACAATTAGTATGGTGCTGAACAAGTCCAGACATATCCTGATGTATTAAGATCATGTTACAATTATTATATTAAAGATTAAATTAACGTACTACATTAATATCTATATACTGTATATGTAAATGAAGTTGCAGTAAATTGTTATTCCCAGTCTAAGTGTCCAGCAGGAGTCATTTCTGTGAAAATAGCTGTATAATGTGAAATAACTGCAAATGAGCTAATTAATTATCAGGTGAGTCAGAGTGGCGGCTCTCTATCATTAGCTGTAATTGCCCTGCTAATGATACACACAAAGTCAGACAGGGGGTGATTGTGCACCCATGTACTGTATGAGTGTGTGTGGATATTCTTCATATGTGTGTGTGTGTGTGTGTGTGTGTGAGACATATTTGTTCCTGTGTGTCCTTGTCTCTGTGTGTGCATGTGAGTATGTGTGTGTGTGTCTGTTTTGATGTGCGTGATTTGTTGTCCACATCATATCCATTAGCATCCTCCTGACCTGGAGCTGTTCCAGCCAATCAGATTTTAGCGTGCTGTCAGCAGGTGCTGTCAGCTCGCTGTGAGATTTATCAAAGTGACAGAGCGCACCACACAGCACGACAGCAGCATTTATCTCTCTCTCTCTCTCCATTCTCTCTCACTCCGCATGCACACCCACGCACACACACACACTAACACACACACACACACACACAGCGCCACATGAGAATCACATCAGGATCACTTTATTTACTGGAGAAGCAGAGGATGCTCATGTTGATGACAAATACCAACAAGTCATTCATGAACTACAGACTCACATGACGCCAACATGACAATAACAGGAACAAAAGATGACGAAGATGAGGAAGAAGAGGGATAAAAAAAATAGTAAAAGAAAAGGTTCCCAATTAAACTCTAATTTATCACTTTTGTCAAACAGTCATCATGTGAAATCACTCGTGCTGGGAATGTGTATTTTACCCAAGCATTTCCATGTTATGCAACTTTTTAGTACTTATATATGCAAATAAAAGGCTCTGCACATCCACATGGGTATTTTCAGATTTCAGTCACTCTTACTGATGAGACCCAGTAATGCTGCAATAATCAATTTTCAGTAAGTTGCCTCTGAAGGGTTGAGGTCTTATAAGGAAACATAAGTGAGGACACATCTGACTTCCTTTATCACTGGCACTTCATACAATGTTATCATAAACTGTTAATTAGCCTAAAGTTTTACACTGTAAACCAGAATCCTCCTCTAGTTATCAGTCAAAAATGCTTGATGCAGTGTCCTCATCTACACTGAAGATAAAACCCTTATGAATGGTCAGGATCTCAGTGCTGCACTCTGATCAGATAATGTGTTCTGCTCTATTTAATTTGATATACCAAAATGATCTAAATACAACCTCAGACTGCAGCTCTGGCATGTGAATGGATGCAAACTGTTTTGTTTGGGTTCACTGCCCACAAAACGTTCCTACATTGTAAGATTTTTTCCCCCTTAGGAGAGTCAACACATTGACACACACAAATACGCAGCACACCGTGCCACCCAAGACCTTTGACCTTTCACTGTGCCACGACCCCATCACGATGATGTACAGCAAGCCCATCATCTCCATGGTAACATGAACTAGTTGCACAGAGCAGCGCCACAGGGGAGTGTGTGCACATGTGTGTTGGTGCGTGCCTGTTTTTGTGCATTTGTGTGTGTGTGTGATGAGGCTCAATCAGTGAAGGGGGAGGGGACTGGACACACACACACACACACACACACACACACACACACACACACACACAAACACACTAATAGGGCTCTCCATCTGTCTATGTAAATCAATCCTGACCTTTGCTGAACTCTGGCTGTGCAGTTGACAGTTAATCACTTGATAAGTGTGTTATGCATGTGTGTATGTGTATATGAGTTCATGTGTGTTTTTCTTTTCTGTGTGTGTCTATGTGTGTGACTGTGTGTGTGTGATGCAAAATGAAGTCCTTTGTGTCTGTATTGGTCACAATGTATCTCTACTGTTGTCATTAATTTTTATGCATTCTTCTGTGTGTGTGTGTGTGTGTGTATTTGTTTGTGCTGTGTACCCACATATGCTAATGGGGAGTACAAATCAAACCTCCCCTTTGGGACAGGAAAGCATATATTGATACATCCATCTGATTTGCATGTCAGCAATTGGTTATAATAATGGCAGTAATAATTACACTGCATGGGTTACAGCATCCGATATCCCAATCACTACACTTACTCACTTACTGTAACTGTATAAGGACGAAGATTTTTGGCATTATGGTAACTATCACTGTCCGTGAGTGTGTGATGTGGTTCGTCCATTCAAAGCCTAGCGAAAAGAGAAGAAGCAGTGAAGGGTGGGTTCTCCATTGTCAACTGTAAACATTTACTTCTTACTACACCTACTTATATTTACCTTCACCAAGGTGATAAACTGCATAGATGGCAGCTGCTTCAAACCAAATCTAGGTTATATTCCTGTGTGAGCAACACATCGATATCAGCTGCCTTTGTGTGTTACAAGAGCGGTCAATATGTCAATACAGTTTCTAGACGAGATCTCTGTTGTAGCATTGGCCAGGAGGGTCATTATGTCAGTGGATGCCTGTATTGTGTGCAGACACACACACATAGACAAACGGATGTCAATGGAGTGGATTTGATAGATGAATGTAGATGGATGCAATCTGTTTTTCTATGCTGTGACTTGGATAATCCACTTGGAATCTGATTTTTAGAGGTTAAAAAGTCATTTTAAAATTCCTGGGGGTATTTTGGCCTAAGACAGGGATACTGATGGGGGGGGTCAGTTTATACTGAGGACAGTGGACATTGACTGCAGCTGGAGTTTGCTGACAAGAAATACATCAACAAAACACTGTTTAGACACTGTGGAGAATACAGCCTGGTGCTCCACCATCAGCCCATCAAATACAGATCAACTCTGGTCACTTAGAAAATACTTTATATGTTTGAGCAATACAACAGTTTGAATGGTACTAATGATGCCGAATTGCAACACACACACAGACACACACGCACTGTCTCAGATTAACCTAATCAAGCTAATCTGTCAGACTGACACACATTATAAAACAGCCACTAATCCCTGCCCGTCCCTCTACAGAGCCATCAGAGCAGTCTCTCATGTTAAAGGAAGAGCAGCAGCATCATTATTTAAAACACATGAAGTCTGAAAGTCATCACAACAGTTTCCTGTTATTGCTTTATTTTCTCATTACGGTCTCAAAGAAGGTGTCAATAAACAGAGACAGACAAGTGGATTTCCTTTCAAATGCTTCGCCTTTAACTGCAACAAATACTGTGATTTCTCTAAAAACAAAACATAAAACTGACATTTGGTGATCAGCTGATTTAACCTGAAGACTGATCCATTCACATCTGCCACTGGAGAAGCTGTCAGACTTGAGACTTGAAGTGTAATGTAAATCAACAATTCAAAGTCAGAAAAGAATTTCTCTTCTCGGTGGTGTGTGTGTGTTTAATCTGAACCTCGGCATATGATATAATAAAATGTTAGTGTGTCTTGTTTGGAGTTGCTTTCTAACATATTTCATCTATTTTAAACGTTGTCAGAAACTTGTCAGTTGCAATTTAAACAGCCAAGAATCTTTTACACCAGTTACATTTTAATATAATAATGTTTCTGGATGACATAACAGAATCCAACACTATGAACAATGCTACTGGACTACCTTTTACAAGCACAGTCCTATGGCATACTTATTATGGGAGGTTGCTGCCCTCTTGCCTGCAGAAGTGGAACAGCAGTGTTGTTAATAATTACAGTTTTTATTACCATCAGCCGTTTTACATAAACTCAGACAAACTCATGTTTCCAGCTTTCTCTTTTGATAAGTCACTGTATACAGGACATCTGTGTAGATGTGTAAAGAAGAAAATATGGTTTAAAAAATTGTATTTCAAAAGGGTCAAAAGGTCAAAAAAAGTTCAAAGAAATGACACTGTATAAACTTTTGTTAAACTACTGAAACAGCATCTTATAAAATGTGTCTCCCTATTATAAGTCATCAAGTCTCCCCACCTCTCTCTTTTTTTCTTGCTTACACACACACACACACACACACACACACACACACACACATGTACACACACACGCACACACAAACATAGCATGTGCCACCAGATGACCAGACACTGTTCAATGCTTTATGTCTTTCATGACATTGTCAAAACCAGACATGACAAACAATATGACTGATATCCAGTGGGTGCACCAGACAGTGTGTGTGTGTGTGTGTGTGTCTGTGCACTTGCATGCGTCTGACACTGAGGTGGATTTAGACCGACAGTCTGCTGCTCCAGATGTCATCAGAGTGACCAGTGGTCCCATTTTCTGACCTCTGACCTTTCCAGATGGTGACGCCCTACTCCATCATAGACCCCCTCCCACTGTCTGAGTGTGTGTGCGACATGTCGGTGACGTGTGTGTGTGCGTGTGTGTGTGTTTAAAAGTTAGAAAAACTGACTGATGAAGTGTGAACTACAGCATGTGCATCACAAAATTTTGTCTCTTTGTTGCAAAAAATTTGGAAAGATTTTACAACTTGAAATTCAGGATGATTAACTTGACAATGACACAGAAAACAAGTGTCACAGCCATAACTGAAACACTCTGAGGAGAAACTGTAAGATTTAATTTCAGGTAACTTTTAGGTGTCATGTTGTTTTACTTTTTCTGAACCTGCAGATGTAAAACAGAAACGAGAATCTGCTCCCCTTTCTTTATACTAATATATTCATTACTGTCATTAACCTTTCTGCTACACAATCCCCTTATCTAATTATCCCCCTGTTACACACATACACACACACACTCACACACAATTCTCAGCCACTACACACTGCTCCACCCCAACCCCACCTCCACTACCCCACATGTTGTTTGACAAATGAGTGGTCTCGCCTCATCAAGCACATGACAATGTAAACAGATGGGAGGTGGAGACGGGGATCGTGCTGTGCTCTAAACACACACATGCACACACGCCACCACTTTCCTGTTGTGCGACCACCAGTGAACTGTCGGATTTAAGATTTCTTTATCATAATACATTAGTACACAAATGATTTTGTTGTAAAAATTGTTAAGGTGAACCAGGCTGTTCTGAAAATAATCATATATGGTTGCTGATATTTTCCTACAATATAGAATATAGTTTTGAGTGTGAACATGTAAATTTACTATATGCATCTGTGCTAAGGGGTTAATAGTGTTCCAAACTAGCTGATAACTAGCTAGCTAGATTTTAAACCAATTTCCTCCAGTTATTCTCATACCAATTCTTTCTAATAATGACTTCATTTTTTTATCTGGACAATACCAGTCTTGTGATGTTGTGGCATTCAAACTGTGCTTTTTCTTGTATCTGTGAGGGTTCACTCACAGATACAAAGAAACTGTTGTGACAAAGGCAGTGGCTTCAACTACACAAAGTGTGCTCTGACCCATGAGGCATTTAAAAGGTTCATTATGCTCATCTCTGTATCAATTCAACATCTGGACTGATAACTGATATTCTACTTGTTTAACATTTTATTTGTTTGAAAAAACATGGAGAGGAAACCTGCCGGACACAGCTGTGCACTTCCATTTCTACCATGACAGGTTCAGGGGGAAGGGTTCAGATGCTTTTTGAGAATCCAACAAGCATTTTATCTGAAGCGTACTGACAGCTTTATGCACTGCCCTTCAGCAGCTTAACAATGTGACATTCTTATTATTATGACAGTGAGACAGACTCTATAACACTTGCAGTGACAGCTTGGCAAGCTGACATGTACACATTTAAACAGAAATACAGATGTGTACTGTATCAGAGAGACAGACAGGGCTCTGCTTCCTGACACCTCTCCTTTATGCTTACCTACTTTTCATAACTCGTACCGGATGATACAGTGACAGCAGTTATCTAAAGCATTTGTGCAAATTGGAAATGATCTGCTATAGGTTCAGCTTCAAAAAAATAAAATCTATAACACAAAGTCATCCCAGGTGGGAAGAAATGTAACACTGTGGGTAATATAATAAGGATAAGGGTCGTTACATTAGTCTCATACGTACAATCACACACTGCACCAGGCTTCATCAAGGAGGATTTCTTGCTTTGCCACAATTCTCAGTGTCTCCATGTTCATCAAATCCATGTGTTTCACTTGCAGTTAAGTCTGGGTGTCTGAGTTTGTTCACACAACAGACTTCCTTTCAGTCTATCAACATGCTAGAGATGCCACTTCAAACCATCTTCACTTACACTGATGATAACTGAGCTCACAAGTATTTAAATAAGTGCCACAATTCATAGCATAACCAAACAAGACTCTATTCTTATTTCTCTCCATAGCAATGCACTCTGTCACATGTGGTGATTTGTCATCATCACATATTGTCACTTAAAAAACATGCTCATATGCTCGGCTTCACTTTCAGATGACTCTCACACATTTCACTTCACTTTCACACCTTGTCTTTCTCTTTTTAGGACCATGACCATCATATCACTGATGTGGGAGGAGCTTATGCAAATATATATGATAGCATAATAAAAAAACGAATTTACACTGACTTTAACATTCTCAACAGTAAAATGTCCAGATGTGACAGAAATGCAGCTCAGGACAGTTTGGTTAAATAAAACCTGAGTAACGATAAAAATCTAGAGTCATATGAAGTTGTGGATACTTGTTGTGATCCCACATCACATCATTCATATGTTAATTTCTTCTGGTTTCACAATAATTTTTTCCCATTGCTGTTCATCTGCAGAGATCATGTCTCATTTCTGTTTTTGTCAGGTTTCTGCATGTGTTTTTCCTCCTTGTTTCACCTGTTCTGAGTTCATGTTAAGTCAGATGATCAGAGCCAAGAGCTGATGAGTTTGATCAGGTGCAGCAGGAGAAGTTTGGTTTCTTCCTTGGAGCATCCAAGCTGGGCAGCGACTGATACCGGTTCTTTTCATCGAAGATATCGTGCTCTCTCACTTGTCTGTGGAGAGAAAAGAAACACTGAATTCATAATGAAACATTTACTATCATAGGCTTGCGGCCACTCATTTCCTCCTGTTGATCACCTGACGTTATTAAAGCTGCAGCAAAAGATTCAGCTGGAGGAAAACCTGTAAATGTGTTTTACTGTCCTGTTTTGAGTTTTTGTTCAACATAGACAAACCCCTTGCAACTTTCACTGGATACACACATTTGACCTTGTTGTTCTTCTCCTGTTGTGGCAACTGTTTTGGATTTACTTTTGCACACCAGAGAGTCACAGTTACAGACTCAGGATGTAGAGCATTTGCCTTACTGGATTTGTGTAGTTTATGATTGTCTCTACACACTTATCAATAAGACAATGGTTACTCTAGCAACAGAGGGTAGAAATGGTTCCAGGTGTCCACTATCAGTCATAACAGAGACCAAACAGTGACCCATTGTAAAACGCTGTGAATGTCTTTCTAACATGAACTCTGGAGAGGTGAATGAGGCCAGTTAGGCCCATTAGAGGCAAGTAAACTCCCTCACACAGACCAGTCATCCAGCATATACAGCACTTGTTCCCTGGAAAAGCCAAAACTAAACACCATGAACAATTATACTTTAATTACACCTGTCTCCCGTGAGCTAAAACTATAACATCTCTTTAACATCTAATTTGTTTATGGTTTGTAGACTCAGCTGATTGAAACAGTTTTCTCACCGGGCCAGGTGCAGCACCGCCTCGAGTATATTGTCACCATCTTTGGCACTAGTTTCACAGAACAGAGTGTTGTAAGTCTGTTGGTTAAAGACAGGAAACCATTCATTAAACAAGAGAAAGCTGTGCGTGGATATGTGGCAGGTGCTCAACATTTCAGTTATGTGGTTAATAAAATATCTTTATGATTATGTAAAGACGACAGAGTGTTCATTTGTAATTACCATAGCCAGTTTTTCTCCATAGCTAGTAGGAACACAGTTAGCTCCGTCTTGTCTAAGATCACATTTATTACCCACGAGCATGATGGGAATATCCTCATGGGCCAAATCCTGCCACGCAAGAAAAAAAAAGGCAAAAGCAGGAACAAATGAAATGGAAAACAAAGTATTGCAGAGTATCTGAAAATAGTAATCAGGTTATTTTATGTGATGAATAAAATAAAACAAAAATAAGACACATACAGTTTCTTAGACATTGAGCACCACATTGTCTAAATTGCACATTGTATTTGAAAACACACACCGCACTCCATGCAGAAATGTCAACATGCTCACAATATAACAACAGTACATGCTTTACGTCCCCCCACTTACATATCTGCTGCATGTAAAAAGAGAGAAACAAGCAAGATGACTTAATTTGATAATCAAATGAACATGTTAAAAATACTTCAGTGTCTTATAATATGACACCAGCTGGCGCCTGTAATGATGACTGACTTGTAATGATTGACTTTATTCTGCAGAGCTACTGATGTCTTCCTCAGACTACTGCGATACAATGTCAGTCAGTAATGTAAAGTAGTAGTGGAGAGTTGTGCGTTACCTCAATCATGTCCACCCACTCTCTAACATTAAGGAAGCTCTTTTCACAGGTGACATCGTACAACAGCAACACACCATCCGCCCGGCGGAAATAAGACTTGGCAATACTGCGAAACCTGAGGTGACAGTAAAGATACACACACCTTGATTTTCTCTACTTAGTGAGATGATAAAATAAATACAATACATTCAATTAAGCGCTGTTGTGTGTGTGAATGATGGTTTTACTTTTGTCAAATCAAATTAAGCTTTATTTACACATCCTAAAACTACATATATGATAAATACCATTTTAGCTTTACAAAGAAATCATTGAAAAGTTGATCTCACTCTTGTCTTCACACACCCACACAAACACATACCTTTCCTGTCCTGCAGTGTCCCATAACTGTAATAAAACAGGCTCTCCATCTACGACTACTGTCTTCATCTGGAAATCCACTCCTGAACACACACAAGAGTCACAATGAAACGTCTTTACAGAGCTGCTAAAAGAATAGATTAACTAGAGATGAACAAAAAGATGGTTTTAATTCATCCAGCTCACCCAGAGTAGCGCTGCAGTTGAGTTTGAATTCATTCTTGCAGAAGCGCAGCAGGAAGCTGGACTTTCCCACCGCAGCATCTCCGGCCAACACGATCCTGAAGGCTTTCTCTGATGTCATGTAGCCCAGGTCAATGCTGTCCTTGCGCTCCTTTGGAAGAGGCAACCGACAGGCAGAGTGAAGGTAAGGCAGAGTGAGCCACTAATGCATCACTGATAAGACTGATAACTGCATTTGTGTTCTGCACAGTGACTGTAAGTTAAATTTATTCAGTCCTTAACATTGACCACTTTGCAACTGCTACTTCTCTTACTTGCATCTCTCTTCATCATCAGCTCCATTCAGTGTTGTGGGAAGTTTATGTCTAACGCAGGTTAAGAGCGGCTAAAAATATAATAAAATAAGTAACAGCTGCAGCTACAGGCCGCAATGTACACAAGTTATAAAGTCTGTCCTGAGAAAGGCGCCGCCTCATCCCAAAATGTATTTCAAGTTCACTGCTGATTGGGTTTGACCTTCATCTTCTTGAATATGTAAATTTCATATTCATTTTCAGAAAGCACTGAAAAGGTTGACATCACAGTGGTAAAAGTTGAGGAATAATATCTGCGAATAACAACGCCAGATCTGCTCTCCAGACATTTTGCTCTAGAGCAAAATTGTCCTCTCTCTGTCAAGCAACACCTCTGTATCTCCTGTTAGATCTCTCTTGTCCTTCTTCTCTCTCTTACCTTAATATTGACGGCACTGAGGGGTTTTCGTTTTGTTGGGGCTGGCGTTGTGGTGACACTAATGGATTCAGACGGCTTCCAGTCCAAAACTGAGCTGCTGTCCGACCCAAACGCTGACTCACCATCCTGTGTCTCCGCTGGCTATGATGTAGGCAAACATTAACATTACACTAGTCACAGACTTTACGCTATGACTCTGACCTCCTCACAACATTAAGACCTTTAAAGCAGCTGTGGACATCTTCTAGTTGTTGAAAGCTACAGTCGAGAGCCTTGCTACGTAAAATAAGTTATTATACTGAGGCAAACCACTGAAAAGTCTGTGTGTTTGGTCCTGGAAAAACACCAACTACTATTATAACAACTACTGGAAAAATAAACAGAAATTTGCTACTGACGTTTAAAGTATATATCTCTAATCTCCATTACTGACGTTGGTAATCCTCTGACTTTTCCTCTGGTGCCACCATGAGATTCATATTTATAGTCTCTCGAATTAAATATTTTATCAACAACTGGATGAATTACCACAAACTGGCTGGATAGATTCCTGTCCCTCAAAGGATAAGACATAATAACGTCCCCTGATGTTTCATCTGGCGCCATGATCAGGTCAAAATTTCAATTCTTTCTTTAAGCGCTTATGAGCAGAGCTCTGGATGCCTCCATTTTAAACTAAGACACAAAAAAATGTGCAATTTACATGTGTGTCTGTTGATGTGTCTCACTTCCTTATTGTCTCACCTCAGTGTCAGAGTTTTCTCCCATCATGCTATAATGGTTGCCATGCTCCCTTTTTTTCCTCTCTCTCTCTTCCTCCTCTTCTTCTTCGTGTCCTTTGACCTCCTGCTCGGAGTCGTAGCCTCCGTGTGACCCTCTCAGCGTGGACAGGCCGCTGTCCATGTAGGTCTCAGGCAGGCTGTCCTCCTCACACTCACTGCTGTGTCTGCGCCTCAGGCCTGGGTCACACATGGCCAAGGCCAGCGTGTCACAGCTGGGTCGTTTAGGGAACAGAGGGTAATCCTCCATACGCTGGCAGACCCTGAGGAGGAGGTAATAATCCATGTGAACAACACAAGGCCTTAGAGGGAGATTACAAAGACAGCCAAACTCTTACCCTTGTACAGATTTTGTTTTCATCACCACACACTAATTCATTCACTTTAAAAGATAAGGTAAAGATACAAGGTAAAGGTAAAGATACAAAAACCTGTTTAATATACAATTATCAGTAATAACTGGGATTCTGTACATCCCCTTAAATATATGAAGACAAAAACTTCATCCCCTGAGTCACATTGTTGCTTGTGTGCTCATCAGCTTGGACAGCACCTTAAATAAATATCTCACAGCATATTCAACATTTACTTTACTGCTGTGTAAACAGTCATGTGTTCTTGGAAAAAAAATAAAACTATCATTCTAAGGAAAAACACCTTGATTTAAAGGCTTTAAGGCTAAAGGTTCATGCCTTATGAATATACTGTGAAATAAAACTAGCTGCTCATCCTAAATCTAGTACATATCATTAAATCTCTGCTATTGATGCACCTGGAAATAATATTTACAAGATAAATGTATATACCCTGTTATCCAGACTCAGTCTATTAGGATCAATTAAACTATTAATTAACAAAATATACTATAAGCTAATAGTGTATCATGGTGTATTACTAGAGCACCTGCATTGTTTGTACTGTAGGTCTTACCTGTCCATTATTGTGAATGGTGAGCTGTGGCAGATGCTTTTACTTCGGCCTCTGTTCTTCATGTCTCCTGGTGGTTCACTGTTACCAGACTGTAACAAACAACCCGTCAAAATGAGTTTAACATTATTTGTGTTTCATGAACACAGTGACACTGCCATTGTTTTGCTGAATATTGCTAAACATTGATTAACATCTGTTGGTCCAATTAATCTTTTCCACATGTTTTAATTATATAAATGGGTTTCAACCCAAAATATGAAATAACTTCACTGTCTTTTATAATAATTTTATAAACGGAATTACTTTTTGAAGTTTGATTATTTATTTATCTATTTTTATTAACTGTGCAGCTTTACTCTCATGATCCTCTCCAGAGTGGCCCTCAGGCCATCGTTGGTGTCATGGAGCTTCCTGTTGGCTGTCCTATCAATACACACAGAACAATAAACAATATTACCTATTTTTCAGTATTGGAAGATCTCTGGTTGAAAAGCTCAACAACAGCCAGTGAGTGTGTGTTACTGTTGAACTTACTGCAGCATCTCGATCTGACTCTCCAGTATGTCTCTCTCATCTGTAAAATGTTTCATGAGCTCCTCGTCCCTGAAACAACAAACATTCATGAGCACACTTGTTGAATTGAGATGAAAAAATATCGTTTAAGCTTCACTGCCTGCAACTAAACAGAGGACTACACTAGAGTGGACTGTGTCAATGAATACACTGAGTGAGAAATAGAAAAGTTGAAATATTTTGTGTCTCAAGTCTATCTGAGGTTAAAGGCCAAAATCTGATCTCTGTGTGAAACATCACTGTAAATATTAGATGAAATGAACATCCTGAGGTGAGGTATTTAGCAGAAGTATCCCTTAACTCTCCCAGGCCCTGTCAAATTACATAAATATATTTCTATGAATAGTATATAGTATATAGAACAATAGTATATATAGTATATAGTTATAATCACAGATCATGTTACTGTAGTCTTGGAAAAATTGGAAGGTTAAAATGACAAAAATTGAAAAACAAGTGATCAGACAAGAGCCAAGAACCTGGCCTGCACCCTCACCCATGGAGCTGCTAAAAACTTGAACTATGATAGAGAAACCTTGTAGTTTGGTGACATGGAGATGAGTTTACTCCACACCCATCTCCACTGTCAACCGTAGCATAAAAAAAAAAAAAAAAAATCAAAATAAGCAAGCCTCTAGTTTTTACTCTGCTGTGATTATGATGATATGTTTGTGTGCATGTTGTTTGCTTGTTGATGTTTTTTATTCTATGGTTTTTATATCTTCAGCTATAAGGAAAAGTAGCCATCTGGATTCCATCACTGTGACGCTGCTTTGGTGACGCACATTAAGGGGGGAGCTTCTGAGGAAGCATTGAGGGGAAGGGTTTATTTGTTTTGCTGATGAGTTCAAATATAAACAGTTTTCTCTGGTGCTGCTTACTCTGCCTTTAAGGGGAAGCAATAATTGTTTGCATGTTTGCTCTTCTATTAGTGCTGTCTATTTAATAGTTAAAAAAGATTAAGTATCATCATATCCATGTCACACATGCACACAAACTCACATCCTAAACTGACAACAGGTCACTTCTTGTGTTTTCATGCCTGTGTCCCAGTTAATGTCACTAAACCTTATAACTATTTTCCTATATCTCCCTTATCTAGTTCTGCAGTAGATTCACAAGCAAAACACATTACAGCTAATTTTTGAGTGTCACCAGACACACCCCAAACATGGAGACTCAGTGTGATGAGATGATCCAAGCAGGAGCAGTGTTATCCTGCTGGTGGTTCTGTTGCTAAGTAACACTTCTGAAGAAGTTATTGTGTGTGTGAAGTCACTCCAGGATATCCTGTTTCAGCTGTGAAAAAGCAAAAACATCCCCTGGGAGTGAACGGGCCGGCGGGGGGGCATGCTCTTTGTCAGGTATCTCTGTCTCTCTGTATGACTTTGTCCCTCTGCAAAGACATTTCTTAACAGCAGGGTTGTTTGTAAAGGGCCCAGATTGATATATGTGAACAACTACTTCTGAGATGTTAAAACATGTGCAAATACTCACAAAATTCAAATTTACATTCATCAAAAACCTGTTCTACAACTTCACGTCATCAGTAATTCTAGGTTTGGGGCTTTGTAGGTCTCAGTGAAAGTGAAGGGTTGTGTGTTTGCATGTGTCTGCGCGGGTAATGAGAGGCAGATTGTGTGTGGTCTTGTCTCAAGTAACAATCCTTTTCCTTCTCACAGTAAAAATTAGACATGTATGATCAGCAGGAGCAGTTACAGAAACATGAGACTGATAAAACATGATGATGATGAGGCTTGTTAGACAGCACCAACTGCACCTTGCATCTTGCAAAAACCCAAGGAAGAAGAAAGGATTGAAGCTCAACTTTGCAACACAAGTCAAGATGAATCCAGTTGAAACGGACTCTTCATAAAGAAAGCATGTACACACCAGCACACATACAAAGGGAAAAAAAACAAGCTATAACAAATTCACCGTTCAGAGTTGATGCTTTGATCTGTTATCTCTGTCTTCAGCGAGTCCATCTCACTATGAAGTAAAGCAACTTTGGTCTGAGATCTCAATAGCTCCTGTTTCAACCGCTGATTGTCCTGCAGAGACAAAATCAAGGCACAAGAGTGGTGAAAAACTGAACATGAGAGATGTTTGTGAAGATACACGCAGAGCGACAAGTGAGAAAAAATGTCTCTAACACCTCAAATAAAACTTTTTTGCATTGACAGCAACATGAAGATTCTGC
The DNA here is from genome assembly GCA_021432705.1 of Caranx ignobilis. Classification (NCBI taxonomy): domain Eukaryota; kingdom Metazoa; phylum Chordata; class Actinopteri; order Carangiformes; family Carangidae; genus Caranx; species Caranx ignobilis. The sequence goes on along the minus strand of MU270014.1, from coordinate 43,713,398 downwards.
CTCACCAGGGTTAGCTCGTTGATCTTCTTCTTCAGCGCTGGGCTCTCGTCCTTCACAGTGATGCTCTTGTACTTTTCCTCTATCTGATGAACAAGTTCACATATTTTTGGATTTAGGCCAGTTGACTACAGTTACAGAGATTTAACAATACAATAACAAGAAGCATAAAAAATGTGTAAAACCTACATAAAGACACCTGTATGATGTAGAGACAACCTCAACCTTACTACTGGACTTGTCTTTTCTTTTTTTACACTACACTAGTTGATTTCAGACAATTTAAAAAAAAAAAAAAGTGCTACTTTATGTTAGGCCTGGTTTATGTTAGGCAGCTCCTGTTAGCTGAGCTGTCTTTAATTGCTAGTGCTAATTTTGAAATATTTTCCATACTCTATAACTATAACACAATAACACCTCCAGAAAACAAACAGTGCTTTGTAACTGTATTTTCATACATTAGTTTTCATTTCTTATACTCTGGCTGCAGCCCCCACAGCTCTCTGCTTCCCACACTAATGCAGTTTCAATCTATGGAAGCAAGTGAGGCTTATTTGCTCAGCTGACATTTGTATTTTCATGAGGTAAAAAGAGGAAATTAGCCCTGGTTGAATTTCTCATGAATGCAGTCAGTGTTACACGTTATTATTTTTCTGAACTTTGTTTTTTTTCTAAATATGTACAGTTCATTTACTTAAGAGTCTATTTGTATTGAAATAGGTCAAATGCCTGCTCTGCTCCAGAAGTGTGCTTCTTCTTATGAAGTCTCAGCTCCCATGTCACTGGGGTTGTAAAACAGTGCAACATTGTATTGCACCTCTCTATCTGTAGCAACATGCAGCCTGAAGTTTCACATATTTATATCCAATAGATGTGGATATATGACCAAGAAGAAATAAATTAAGTTAGAAAATGAGCCAATTTAATACAATATATATTTTGCATATTATCTATATGCTGTCTGTTGGCGTCACTGATCTATTCAGGTCATGTACATCTAGATATACAAAGTGTGACAGGAGGACTCTGTATTGACCAACAGTGTTGATGATATGTTAAAGCGAGACTGGAAAGCAGTCAGAGGTGAAAATTTTACCTTCTGCATCTTCTGGATCTTACACTGAAGCTCACATACTTCAATTTCGTAACTTCTCCGTAACTCGCTCAGTGCGGCCTCCGTTCGCTTCTTCTCCTACACAAACACATATGAACATAACAACACAGTCAAATATAATTTAAGTGTGTGTCTATGTGTGTGTTTCTCTACAGTTATGTCATGTCTGTGATATTTTAGGGCAGGTTTTGAAACATGGATGGAGGTTATAGATAAGTTTATCAGCAGCTGCCTATTTGCGGTTTCCTTTCTTGTAGGTGTCAGAACATGAGTGTGTGCACATTACAGTGTGACACAGGTGAGTGCCCTCTAATTTTGTGTACTTTTCATGGACAAAACAAACATCAGCCCCTGAGTCAGTGGAGTACACTTACATAAGTTTATACACACACCAGCAGGCACAGAGATATGACAGAGATAAAATAGAGTTTATGTTCCCATGGAGCTTGGTTCTAAAACACAGTAAAGAAACATCAGGACCACAAGAAAAAGGAACGGGATGCAGGATGAACAGGTCAGATGGTCTGATACAGTGAGCAGGCCCTGTGGTTGTTGTCACTTTTCATGGAAAGCCAAACATTGGTATAAAATCTTATCATTACACACACCACACTGTTTGATTTCTTTCACTTGGATTCCTGGAAGTAGAGGAATATCACACAGCTTAACAGCTGGAAAAGTTTCAAAACAAAGGTTGCCATGGCAACAAAACTCACTTTACTTCAAATATGGAAAACTAATGTCCACTACACCCTTCCATCCGTTCACTATTTCAGTGTACCACCCCAGGACAGGACGTCCAGTCTGTCACAGGGCCGACATACAGAAACAAACTACCATTCACACATTCACACCTGCTTATGTTACAGTACCGACATGTCAGCCATAGTATTGCCAGTGCTATCTATACGTAGTTACATACATAACATCTCATCATAGAGGCTCTCAGTCTACTGGTATGTACCATGGATCATGGTATATACACTGTAAGGATGTAGTGACAATGTTTAACAGTGTTTCAACTTGACAAAGACCTGACTGTCATCAGAACAGCATCACTTCAAACAAATTTGGTGTTTCAGCAACACAAAAAACTGTGTAACCTTTCATGCCCTTTATTTTAATTCTTTCATTTTGATCTTGAAAACTGAGCACAGGACGTCAACCCTGAACCCTTCATACACCCTACTGAACAACCAGGACAGCAGAAATATACACCAGATCAAGAAACCACTGACCTCGTGAAACCACTGACCTCAAATCTTTCAAGTCACTTCTCAAAACTCACCTGTTCTGCTCTGCTTTTAACATTTAGTATTTTCTGATTCATATCTCTACTTGCACTGTTTTTGATCCTTCTGACCTATCAATTTTTAATCTGTATTCAAATGTCTTTTCTATGTTCTGATGAGTTTGATATTTGATGTTTTGACAAATCTGTGTGATGTGTTTATGTGTTTTTTAAATTCCGCTATTACTTGTTTCTATTTGTTGTTTTATTCCTGTAAAATGACTTTGAGTGTCCTGGGAAGCGCTTCATAAATAAAATGTATTATTATTATTATTATCAAGTTAAAATCAAGTTACGACACACTCTGTACACACACACTAACAAAGCAACCTCAACTAATGTGATTCTATGACGGGTGCCTTTTGCCCATTATAAAAGAGACTACACCACCTTCCACTTTTTACATCTGTGATCCACTGAGTTACGAAATCCAGAGGATCAGCAGGTGTGTCTGAGTTTGGATCAGTAACCTGATATTCAGCAGCGCAGTTGTTTGACATGAGGGAAGAGCTGTACAAACGCACCCTGCTTATTGCTTAGTTTACACAAACTAGAAAGACGGAAACATGTAACAGCAACCAACCTGCAATATTAAATCAAAACCACAAAGCCACGTTCATGTGTACGCTTGAATTTTCTGAGTGTGATGTGCTGGTGAGTTTGTCCCACCTGCTCCCGTGTCTTTCTCTCAGCAGCATGGATACGCTGGTCCATCTCCTCCTCCATCTCACTGAGCTGCATCGATGCCTGGTCCTGCGCTCTGCAAAACAATGACAGGATAATGACACTCACTTCGGAAACCTTCATCCCACCATTATCTTCCAGTGTTGTCACATCTGCCTGACCTGCACGTTTTCAGATATAAAATACACTCAATACTATTTACAGTAACATCAATGTCAGATGAAAACCTTCATTATTTATTATCGTTAAAAGATGCAAAGGGTGTGTATGTGTGCGAGTGGGTTTGCATGGGTGTGTGCTTTTCACCGCTTGATGGCAAACGCCAGATTCTCCATCTCTGAGTTTTGCTGTTTGATCTCCTTGGTGAAGTTCATGACGACTTTTTCAAACTGAGGAATCAGCCTGGGCTCAGTCAGGCTGATGTTCTGGTACAACGTTGCTGCTTGTTCATGTCTACAAGAAAATCAGGGTTTGACATCAGATTTTGTGCTGTAATACTGACATATCGACTGCACTACTTTCTTTGATGAATCGTAAGGACTAAAGAACAATTCTGATTTGTTTCTTCAAAGTCAGTGAAACACACAGAAAACAAAGATTTATTCACATCACTCAACACTTTGCATTTGACACAAAAAACAAAGCACTGGTGAGGTCAGGATACCTGGTGTTGATATGTTCAGATTTTTATGGACTTGAATTAGGCTGAACACATTAAATCTTCATTTCGCAAATATAATTCAAAAGAGACTAAAAGAACTCATTGTTACGTTTAATACAGTCTTTGTTTCACTTGCCAGTTTCTATAACTCCTGGACAGAGAATACTGGTCCCATGAGGATGCGTCAGTGTGATATTTAACCTGTGTCCTGCGTCACAGCACGTAAAACTAAAAGTGGGTCATAAATGTGTGAGTGTGGGTGTTTGCCTACTGACAGGACGGACTGGCTCTAATCCTGAGCATATAGACTTGGCTGACGGTCTGTCAATAACTCACAGTGACACATAGCTTGCTGCAGCGTCATAAGCTGTGACACACAGCGTGATCATGACAGAAACGCACACAAATAAAGTCAGACCAGCAAAGGTACGAGATAAACAGACATAAACAGAAGCATTTATTAGTTAGTAGCTGATGTAATCTAAAGCTGCTGAAAAACACAGGTTGCTGTCCTGTCTTCCTGTGAACCAGAAAACCTGAAGTACTGAATGGACTCAAGAAATTGTATTTATTATTTTTATGCACAACTGGGAATTCTGTTCTCTTTTTGTAATCCTGACTTGTTGTTCTGTTTGGGATTTTCATTTACGATACACAACGCCACTATATTAAAGCGCAAACTAGTAAGTTGTCTCTCATCTGTTTCACGGATGTTTATTCTGCTCTGCACCCAAAAACACACATTCTCTATCTGGCAGCAAAAAGTGGTGCTGCATTTCCAGACTTTTGAACATTTAAAAATGAATCTATGACAAACCCAAAGAGGGAAACCATGGAGTCATTTCCTGTAGACAAATGGTGTTTCAGTGGACAGTCTGATCTCTTCTAATCTTAGTCACTGTCTCAGTCAGCTGAAAGGAAGAATAATATAAAACAAAAAACACAACTCATAACATTAGCCTTCTTCACAAATTTCTTTCTTTCCCTGAGACACAGACACTTGTCTGAAGTGAGTTGTGTTCTATGTTTTCCAAGTTGTCATCTGTCAGCTGACTGTTGCAGCGGTGACTGCAACTGTTTGAGGATAAGAGAGAGTATTTAGAAAACGGTACCGCCGTGACAATCAATGTCCCAACGCCACTGCACAGCAGCGCGTGGATGAGTCCCATGTCAGGCCTGGGGCAGTTTTACAACCACACACACACATACACACACACATGCACGCGCACACTCGCACATGCACACACATACGCACACCTGAGCTTTAGTGCTGAGACCAAAACGAGCAGCCCTGAGCAAACATCTTGGTTTTCTACAGAACTCTCAAAAGAAATCAAAGAGTCAAAATTTGGGGAACCAGTCTTATTCAGATAGTGGTCATGAGCCTGTGTAATGATTTCGACCTTTCAGTAAGTGACAGTTTCTGTTGCTTCAGACACATATTGTTCAGAATTGGATGCCTGGCTCCATCCAGGGAGCATTTATCATTGCACTGGACTGGATGGCACTACAACAAAGAAATGTGCACTGCCTGCGAGAGGTTAAGTCAGTGTTATCTTGGTAATAATCATAATCAGATTAGAATGAATTAAAACACATGATGATGAATTGATTAGATGATAGATTTGATGAATTAGAGATAGCCTCAGCTCATGTAGCAAACACCAAGCTGTTTGTGTGAGTCACGGCTGGTGTCTGTTCTACTTGGTGAAGGATGCTTTCTTTGAGAGATTTCATGCAAGACGGACTTGCACACAGAGTTGATGCTCTGAGAAATCTAAAAACTCAAAACAGTGCTGAGGATCACTGGCCTGGAAACTTGAGAAACCTGCCAGAGAGAAGTCTGACATACTGTACAGCTACTACAAACTGAAAGTGTGGAACAAATGTACATATTATCTGCTGCAGGCAATATTATGAAACCTTTCTGTAGACTATATTTACTAATACATAAAAAAGTCCCAGAAAGTTTTTTGAGTTACTGTTCTCATGACCTGCTCATTTCCTTAGTTACCTCCTCAGGTAACATAATGTGTGAGTGCCCCTGCGGTGATCATTAACCTCCATCACGTCACGCACACCGCGCTCTGTTGAACACATTCATATCACCTGAGGATTTTCATACGCCTATAAAACACACACACACACACACACACACACACCACATCCCTCGGTAGGCCACAGATACTCTGCCGTTTGCGCCCTCACCTGGGGATGAACTTGGACTGGTCTCCCATTCTCGTCTCGAAGTCCTCCCAAGCGGCGGACACGTCTCCTCCTTCCAGCTCCATGTCCTCTCCGTAGCGGTCGTGGAAGCCGCTGATGAACTCCAGCAGAGTGACGGTCCCGTCCTTGTCGACGTCCAGCCGGTCAAATATCCGGTCCGCCTCGGCCGCGGGCACCTGCAGCTCCGCACAGATGGTGACGAACTCGTTCCTCTCGATCCGGCCGGAGTTGTCCACGTCGTAGGACTTGAAGAGGGTGCGCAGGCGGTCCTGCTCCTCCGCGCTCATGCCTTTGATTGACGGATGAGGCCGGCTAGAAATAAAAATAACAGGAAGCAAACGCGTCTTTCAGTAAAATCAGACGAGCACCCAGAAGTGCCAATGTTTTATTCCCTGGACACCGGCAAACCAGACACTATGACTACCATCCTAACTTCCACACTCGTCCGCGCTTTATCCAGACATGTCGACCGCTGCTGGCATTCAGCCCACAGAAAGGTCTGAGCGAGTTAATCCATGTTACAGATCTCCGTGCTCTGTGGGTCAAATGCACTTCTCTGCTCCCGTGTCTCCTTCACCATCAAAGCATTTCCCTGTCTGTAGCACAAATGCTGCTGCGTCTCACTCAGGTAACGCGCCGAGCATCACCTGTGTGTGTGTGTGTGTGAAGTGTACTCCTCTCTCACTCTCTCTCTCCCCTCGCTCTCTCTCTCTCTCTGTTTACTTAACCACAATGGTCTGGGCTCGGGGCCAAATACAAGTGCTTTCATTGTGGGAAGAGGGTGATTGCCTGAGATGGACTGAAGGGAAATCAGAGACCATCCACCTGTATATCACCCTCCAGCCTCTACTATACCAGCTATAGGAGGAATCTTACACTCTGTTGCATGGAGCTTTTACACCTTTAGCTGCCCCTGTGTTAATCAGTACAATGACATTAGGATTTTATTGTCTTTATTCAAATCATCATCTGTCTCCATTAAACACAAGCATTTATGTTTTAAAATGGGCACTGGTTATTTACAACAAATTAAAGGTCTTGGATTGATATGGAGGATTTTTTTTTTTACAGGACTCCCTTTCACACCTTTGTTGTGAACAGGTGTCAGCTCTAGGCCCTATTCAACCTGTTATGCCAGTTTGAAATGCAGATTTATTAAAGAATAAACCAAATGTACTTTAAATATCAACAGCTATGTTTCATGCATCTAGTTCTGTCACAGTATCAGATTTTCACTGCAAAATAACTGAGGTCAGAATACTTCATGATATTGTTTTTTATTATATTTTCATGTGCCATTTATACAGTATCATATTTCAGAGGAGATTTTCCAGAAAAGCGACCAATCTGACTGGAAAGCACTTGTCAATGATTTGCAACTTTTAAAGTCAAAAGCATAGAGCAAACATAGAACAACTGCCACTCAGTCTGGTTCATCCACTTTTTGTGTAAACACTTCCATTATGTTGTGAGCATTTGTTAATTTTTAAAGCTTTTATATATTTGGTGGTGTTGTGTACATGTTTATCAAAGGGGTGATTTCTGGGTTTCCTTGGGTTTTGTCCATTTGCATAAATTAAGCTGCAGTGCACTGAGCTCTCAGCATAGAAAGCAGTTTCTATAGGAAACATTTATAATGGCGAACCAGTTCAGATTTAGTACTGGGTGAAGTACTCCTCTGAATTTTGTTAAAATCTTGCCTCTTTTGACCTCTGAAAAGCAATTCAAGGAAGCTGACAATGACCAATTGTATAGGATTTGTCCAACAATATAAAACTATGTCATCTGCAAACAAATGAATAGCACCATTGTTTATGATTTGTTTGTTTAAGATACTGTTGGTACTGTTGGGTGAGTCCTAAAATCAGCAAGAGATAACTCATACATTACACTCTGCAGAGTACATCTTCAGTAGTTTGCACTGAGAAGTATGGCAGTTTCTTACTCACCTGGATATGACCTGCTCCTCTTTGTTTGAAAAGTTGCCCACATTTGAGGACCGCCTGTCCTCTCCGTAGCGGTCATGGAAGCCGCTGATGAACTCATGCAGGGTGACGGTTCCATCGTTGTCGACATCCAGCCGGTCAAATATACGGTTTCCCTCGCTCGGGGGCACCTGCAGCTCCGTACAGATGGTAAGAAACTCTTCCCTCTCGATCCGCCCAGAGTTGTCAGTGTCATAGGCCTGAAAGAGGGCACGCAGCCGGTTCCTCTCCTCTGTGCTCATAGTCCTTGGTGGCTCCCTAAAAGAAAAAATATATATACATAAATATATATACACACATCCAACAACAGCTTTTATATATAAAAGCTGTTGTTGGACCTAACCTCTGTGATGTCACCCAAAGGTGTCTGAAAGGCAGTTGTGAAGCTCAGAGTGGGCTGATCTACAATCGTCATTTTTGCAGTGCTTAAGTCCACCTAGCTCCTATTCCAAACACTGACAGGAGGTGGAGTCTCTGTGGTGCAGAGACTTCTGTGAATTCCAATTTATAGCAATTATACACCCGCCCAGCCATCACTGAGTTATGTAGACCTTCAAGTCTTGATAAAATGTAAAACAAAGTGTTACATAAGAATCAATCCTTTGTGCATTAAGTGCAGAGATTGAAACCAGCCCCAAGCAGTCATTTGAAGAGCTGCAGTTTACGGTACTGAAGAGTTGGTTACACTTTTTAGCCCCAGAGGTTGAAGCTTGGTTTCAACACAGGGGTGTTTTCAGTCTGAATCTCTGCTCACTCATGGAAACCAGACATTTCTTATGTTACTTTCACCAGAAGAGGAAATAAACAGCACAGCTGTCCTGCTGATTCTGTATTTCATAATAACTCAGCATGGATCCTTTTAACTCACCTGTCAATGTTATTAAGTGATAATTCCCAAGAACTACTGTGTTAAGATGATGTTATGACAGAATTAAATATATTTTAAGTGATTTTGGTCAAATATCAAATATATCAGGATCCATGTCACAATGAAATACTTGCTTGGTTATCAACATGCTCAATCCATGAAGAATGACACACTGTACATTGCCCTGTGGAGACTACATACTCTCTAATTTGCACTTCTGTGTATGTTGAAAACAGTACATAGGACAGTTACTCTCTTAATAATAATATCTCTTTATCTCTCACCTGGATATGACCTGGTCCTTGTTATTTGAAAATTCCTCTTCAGCTGCTGGATGTTTGGCCTTTGCCTCGCTGTCATCTTCTTCCTCCTCGTGTCGTTCTTGGAAGCCACTGATGAACTCCTCTAAAGTCACTGTGCCATCATTGTCGACATCCAGGCGCTTGAATATTCCCTCTGCCTCTGGGCTGGGACATTGAGCTCCTGACAGATAGTGGTGAATTCATGTTTCTCAATCCGCCCTGAGTTATCCACATCATAGGCGTGAAAGAGCGCACTCAGGCGCCGTTGTTCTTCCTTATTCATGCCTTTTGCTGATGGCATGGTTCAGCTTTTTGACCTTGAAGCAACCAACTGCTGTTACAGTCAGGTGCCGGTGAATAAGGAACAGATCAGAGTTTTATAAAAACCAACAAGACTTGAAATTTAAACATATAGCATAATGAAGCAGAATGAGAACATTTCATTTTTGTTGGTAAAAATCAGAGATGGTTAGAGGCCAGCTGTTAGGTGGGAGCAAGTAAAAACATTTTGCTCCACATCTGAAAAAAATAAATCCCACCGCTCGAAGAAAAGACTGCACTTCCAGGACTGCTCTCCAAGCCTCTGCTACCTCATTTTTATATCCTCCCTCCTCCTCTGATCTCATCTCCCTGACTTGTGTTCACTCCTCACAAAAACGCATTCTTTATTTCTTTCAGTGATGCTGTTACAAATGCTATTAAAACCATGACTGACATCTACGTGGAAGAGTCCTTCCTCTTTCCCAGAAGGATGGAAACAGTATGGCTAGGATACTCAGGAGTTACAAGTAGATGAAGTCACTTGCTGGTTTGAAATCATGGATTCTCTGAATATCTGGAGCTTCCTGGGGGGGGGTCCTATAAGCCTAATAAAAAGTCTAATAAAACTATAAAAAACACCATCAGAGAATCCAACAGAACTGGACTACCGTGAGATAAAACACTTGTCACCTGCAGGTAACAGAGCCTAGGGACGGAGAAGGGAAACACATACATGTAGATCAAATACATTTTATTCATATATAAACATAATTTTTTAATCATTTGTGAATACCACATTAATTACTGTAACACCAAAGGGATATATGTAATAGAAATAAAAATACTGTACTACTATCTACCATTACACATTTAAAATGTGATGTTTGTCTGTCAGGACTGAAAGACTTGAACAACAGCGTTAACCTCTCTGATCTCTGTCTCAGTAGGGACATTGGCACAGCCGTATAAATGGAGCACTTCCAACCTGAACAGAGAGAAACATGGACACAGCAAATAATTAATAATAGTTATTCTGCTGTAGCTACAGTACTTTTTTATGTAATGGTGTTTTTTTAGGTTTTCTAGCAAATATAGATAAACTTTAGTCACAGGTGCTACATTTGTACAGGTTGCTCAGCTCCCATCATTGCAGCTGGTCATAATGGCTGACATATTGTAATATCTTACTTTCATGCAACTTGGTGTTCTCGTGTGAAACATGTTTCCTTTAGTGTGCTACACAAATGTTTTCATATTAGTACGATGTTCTAAAATATCATTATATTGTAAATGACCTTTCATAGAATCTTTTAGATGTTGCCAAGTCTCAAAGTTTTCAGGGACTGTTTAATCTGCTCTGTGCAATGCTGACAATACTTTGTGTATATACTTTCTGTATGTGTGTGTTTACCTTTTGCAGTGTTTGCAGAGCTTCAGTATACTCTCTGAGGTGATGTGGCAGAAACTGAGTTTAATAGTACGGAGGTGTCCACTGCAGTAATTTGCCAGCAGAGTGATGCTGTGCCACACACAGACACACATACATTTCACTCATCAGTTTCATACCAGGAGATGTGGACACAACAGTGCACACAGATTTACAGTAGGTGGGATCTATTAAAATGTGATAGTAGATTTTTATCACATCATGACAAAACCTGTTGGACCATTGCATGAAGTACCATATGTTTAACGTTGAAAATGTTTCTTACCCTCTGTTTCCTGTACTAGTGGAGCTGAGATCCAGCTGCTGAAGTTGTCTACACCCCAGGGAGAGAGACTGAACTCCTACATCTGTCACTGCCTTACAGCCACTTATGTCTAAGGACCTGACACACACACACACACACACTACCTGCTGAGACTAACCCCACTGAGTCTGTAGAGAATCAATGCAAGACATCACTGTCTCTTCACATTACAGGCACTGTGTTTGTGTGTGCATGTTTGTACCTGATCCAGGGTGTGTATTTGCTGATGTTGTACAGTGTCAGATCAGTGACTCCAGGACAGGAACCGAGGACCAAACTCTGAAGTTTGACACAGTTTTGAAGCAACATGTCCACTGTGGCATCAGTAACCTGTTCCAGTAGAACCAAGAAGAATTGTCTTAGTTTAAAATTACTTGTAAAATATTTAATTCATATAAAAGATTTTTGAATCGATGTCAAGCTCACCGCCTGTAGAGCAGTGAGGTTGAGGGAAATGAGACACTTGAGCTGTGACGCCATCATTATCAGACTGTGTGCGTTGACTTTAGGAACCTGTCCGATGTTAAGCTGCTTTAGGCCAGGACACACCTTAAACACAGGATGTGAAAAACTGGACATTCTGAACATGTAGTGTTGGTACATACATTTCTGTCTTTCTGGTAAAGCTTTGTATGAGGAATACATATGAGATTTATTTTAATACCTGAAATATTGTCTGCAGGCAGGATGGAGTGAGAAACTGACAGCCAAAAACCTCCAACCTGCACAGACTAAGGTGAAAAGACAGCCGCAAACAGATGTTAGATTATATCTGGATGAATTAACCATTAAAAAGTCAGGTCAACATGCAAATGCAACTGTATATGTCCATTTCTACAGGTGAATCAAGGCTTGTTCTAGGCAGATGATACAGAAGCAAATATCGTCACATAACTAAAACTCTTCAGTTTTTTCATGTCTGACAAAACAGAGGCACATCTGACAACAACTTTAAGGAAAACAGATGATTACAAACATGCACTTGCCTTGTCTGATATTACAGTGTGGTACAAGCTATATTTACACAGTATGTACAGACCTTTCTTTGTGTCTCATGACCAGTTTCTTTAGTGGGTCATCAGTGACATGGCAGCCATTAAAAACAGCTGATTTTAGTTTTGACCTACAGGAAGAATACATGAAGCTTTTTGGAGTGTTTGTTTTAGACGAGTAGAATCATGAGCTCAGAAAAAACGAGTGTGTGTGTGTGTGTTTGTGAAACTGACCCTGCGCTGCCGTCACTCAGAGCTTTCACTCCTGTGTCTGTTGCTCCACTCCAGCTTACGTCTACGCTGGTCATATGATTACACAGCCGCCCAATCAAAGACAGCATCTGATCACCATGGAGACCAGGACCAGTGCAACTTGTGACCTTGACTTCCTGTAATTAACAAATGACAAATTATTTTAATACAGTCCCAATCAGCCAGTCAATGAAGAAACAGAGATCTGCAGTGTCAAATCAAACCAGTCGGTGATGTTCTTCTATATTATAAGACAGTGGGTCTTTTACATGTCTTTGTGGTAATTTTTTTGTCTCATCGTAATTTGCTTTGTATGTTTTTCTGTGTTAATTTGTGTCTCTGTTGCTGTTTTGCACTCCTTTATAGTCATTTTGTGTCTCTTTATCACTGTTTATTGATTTTTCAGTAAAGAATGTTAACATGCACTGCAAACACAAGTTCAGAGACTAATAAGGTTCGTCAACTTGTTTAGGAACTATCTGTAATCGTAGAAAATATATTTAATGTTAGTAACTATGGCAACAAATTTTCACATAAGATAATATGGAAGTGGTCACTTGGTATACTCCATAAACACTGTATGCACTAAACAGATATGTTTTATAGACACTGACAGCAGGCAGATGGATTCAGGGCGTGGGGTCAATAAATTCAGAGTCAATAAGTCACATAAAACGTTCTACTTATTTTTTTCCCTCCAAGTGCCAGATTTTTTTCCATAACAGAGAGCACAGTGTCTTATTGATTAGATGATCGAATCCTACAAATTGAGGTCCATGATGTAAAATCATGTGACAGTAAACAGCCCAAGCTTTCTGCTTGTAATCACGTATTACAAGACAAGTACCTGTTTTACAAAGTCAAGTCTTGACTTTTTCAGCTTCTTCTTTTTTTTTTTTTTTACCTTCAAAGAATTTCCACACAAAGTGAAAAACATCTCCAGCCCAAAGGAGGTGACAGACAGGCCACAGCAGCTGTACAGACTCAGGCTGTGAGGACGAAGTTTGCCCACAAAAAGTAACCACTGCTCTGTCAGGGTGGAGTTTTCCACTCTCACATGTTTCCCTTTGGGAACAAAGAGAAGAATCAAAATAAATATCATATGTTGAGCATCTGCAACTGCTTTGTTAGTAATGTGGGCTCTTAGCTACAGTGTGTGTACAGGTATGAGAGCATGTGATGGTGCAGGTCTGTGTTATCATACTGTATGTTTGTCCAGGGAGGGGTACAGTACACCACAGCACTGGAAGGACTTACATCATGAGAACACACCATGTGCTGCTACTTTGAACAGGTCAGGGCATCCCACTGACCTAGGTCAGTAACTCCAATAGCTAACCTAAACCTTAAGAGGCCAAACAGCACAAGGCTCCTAAAACACTCTTCAGGGATTAGTCATACATCATCATGTAAATAGTCAACATAGACATAACTTTTGCCTTATTATGCTAGTATCATTGAAATTGCATGTATTTAGATGGTCAGCTTTGCTCTTATATGTATTGCATATATACTAGTACTTCATAACATATAATAGAATATACTTGAGTCTTTTAACTCTGTACTGCTTGTATGTGTTAACATTTAACTAACTTGTATCTTGAATCTTAAGTGGTTTACAGCATCACCTCACCAAAGGATTACTGTTAAAATGCTAATTAATGTGTATTGTCCTGGAAAATAATTAACTGTGGCCAAAACTTGTCCCTTTAGTCCAAGCGAAATGCTTATAGTGCAGGAGGCTAACTCACAGAGTGAGTGGTCAGTAGCCAGTGTGTGCAGGCGCCTGCAGACCTGCACCACTCTGCACAGATCGCTGGGAGGCAGCAAAGACAGGATGGACAGCCACACCTCATCAGGCAGATACATCCAGCCATTACAAACAGGGACACCTGCTGGCTGATAGGTGCAACGACAACAACAACACACATACAATATTGGTAAGATACAAAAAACACAGTCACAGCGAAGAAAAATATTGAACACAAAACTCTTAATTCCTCTTAAGGCTATTACATGGCGTTAGAGACACAGCCACTTTTGGTCTTGTTGAAACACAGGAGGACTTAGTGACAGGACTTTTCCACACATTCATAATAATGCATAACGCAATATATTTTGAACACAATACAATTTCAGTAAATGCGGTCAAATTATAGTAGTATTACAAACAGAGTGATAAAGATTTCTTACACAGTCCAGGTTGGCCACAGCACCATACACATTAGTACCTGTAGGAGAAAAAGTTATACATTCAATCAACATTTTTTTTCTTTGTTCAACAATTTAGAGAAATTAAACATGACTCCACTGTAGCCACCATAACCCTAACCATGATATTTTTTCTAATTTAATCCTTTAAAAGACTATATATACCAGTTCACTTTGAGGATTGGTTCTCTCTGTCTCCATGTGACCATGTGAACAGATTTCTAGCTCTACAACATGATCCACATACAGCAACTTTCTAATGAAAGTCCTTTTTATCCTCTGACTTGCTGCTGGCTCAATATCTGATTTGGTGTGAAATTAATTAACATTTCCTCAGTCACACGGTCTGTTGGTGACTTTCTTTGGTGTTTTTCAATGAATGTGGGATTTCTTATGGTTTTAAAATATTTTTTAAGGAATATGTGAGGCTGTAAATTGATTGTTACCTTACCTGAGGCTGATGATGTTGGTCTGGTGACATCATGATGACATGTGTGTGCCTCTGTAGACTGCAGGGATGAGTGTGTATCTCTGTGAGGTGATGTGTTCCTCACTCTGTCCTCAAGTGTGTGCTTCTTTGATCTCAGTCTCTCCATGTTTTTGGCTGCCGACTGCGGTCTGCTTGAGGCCAAGGAGGAAGTTCTGCCCTGGTTTTTACTGATGGCACCTAAGCACCACTTCTCTGTGGTCTCTGCAGCTGTGACTATTCTGCTTCTTGCTTTGTTTAACTGTTTACTTAACTCACGATTTGTGGTGTTCAATCCAAAGCAAGATGTAGGAGGGGCTGATGCTTCAACAGATGCTGCCTTTTCTTTTGTCGTCTTCTTCACTTTTGCAGATGATTCCAAGGAACATCCCTGTTTCATCTGTTGGCCTTGTCTGAAGTGATACAGCTGATCTACAAGAAGCTGGTACTGCTCATATACTGTTAAATTTGGTGAAGTTTTCAAGAGATGGGAAAAACTGGGGTTTGCGGTCTGTCTTGGTGTCTCCTCTGGCTCAATCATACTCATATTATGATTTACAAGCACCATGAAAACAGAGCTGGGATAATGTTCTTTATGTACATTGCCATCACTTTCTTCCAACCATGTAACTCTTTTCTCCGGCTCAACTTTTGCCATCCCTTTATGAATTATATCTGTGGAATCTCTACTTTGAAGAAATGACTTAAGGGGAGCCGCAGCACCACATGTGCTGGTGCTTTTTTTACCTATGACACTGCCGAAACATGAAGTGGATTCTTTCACCAAGCAAGTTGCAGCATCTGATGCAAATGTTTCATCTGCGCTGCTGTCAGACATGTTTGTTTGGTATCTTTGATTACATATGTATTGCCTGCCTGTTCTCCTGTACTCCAGGTTGGGAGTTGGTTTATTGGTGGTTTGCTGCAGCTTCATATTCTTCATATTTTCAATTTCTTGGCTCTCAGTCCGAATTGTTTCATCTCTGCCTGGGGTAAAGGCACGGGGTGTGTGGAGATCTTCTTGTAAAGGAGATTTGAATCTACAGAGGGAATTATTTTGTTCACTATTCTTATAATTTGATGGTTGCTCCATCTTTACTGCACTCCCTCCTTCAAGTACGTCATCAGTACCAACAGCACAGGAGACTTGACAAGGATACTTCACTGCAGATGGATCTTCACATGTAGGCAAACTTTTCTCTGTTTCTTTCTTTTCATTGTCCAGAATCAAACTGTCAGCTCTGCAGAGCTCATGATAAACCTCAGATCCACTGGAAAGGAATCTGTGGGCCCAGTCCAATACATGCCTCAGCTTCTGCTGTTCACTGGAGCAAGTGTCCCCGAGAAGATGAAGACTCAGCTCCTGGTTTAAGTTCTTCCTACAGTTCCCAGCATCCTCCAGAAGTGTAGACACATAATTTGCGTTTCCTGTGGTATTATTCATCTCCATAGTTGGATTTTCTGGTTTAAAAGTCATCAGTGGCTTATGTTTTTCAGCTTCACTGCTGCATATTCATGGGGTTTTAGCCATTATTTTTCCAGGGCCTACTGTCGTTTAAATGATGAACCAAGGTTAACATCAGTCAAACACATCAATGCAGGCTATCTTACTTTTATCTTACTTTTTTATCTTACATATCCCCTCACAGGCTAACTTCTTCTTCATCACCTCACTTCATACACTGCTGTTTTAATAATACCAGCCTGTACAAACAGAGAAGACAAAACAGATCACAGAAAATTCTCTATACAAGTAATTTAATGACATATGTTATGCCTCCAGTGTTGGATTTAATCTATTAAGGCCACAGAAACAACAGCTACAGTTTGATAACACTCAACAGAATAAACAGTCGGTCTTACCCTAAAGATTTCTGTTTATTCCAGCAGAATCCCAGTAAGAGAGAAGTTATGGTCAGGTCTACTTCAGCTCTTGAGGTAAGACATTTCCAGCCTTAAAATAGACATACCGTAATATAACGTTACTCATCTAACACAGTAAATCTTTGAAGACTATCTGTAGCCAGGAAATCTAGTGTTGCTCACACAAAAATCACCATAGAGACAGAGATACAGAGAGCATTAACTTCTTTACACCACATGAGGGAGGTAAATCTGTGACAGACTTTGAAATCAAGGCTGTAGAGAGCAGAGGTTTGACCGAACCCATGAAACAATGCAATGCATGATTTGATAAACTGAAAACTAGGCAAAATGAAATTGAAGGATCAATTATCAGAAATGAAATGTGGTGGAGTGAAAGTATACAGTGGCATGTAGTGGAAACACTCGAGCAAAGTACCTCAAAACTGTGCTAAGTGCAAATATATTTCATTACTTTCCACCACAGCTCATGCAATTACAGTCTGCAGCATACATGTACAAACTCTTGTATTCCTGACTGAAAACATAGATGGTGACTATTAATCAAGCTAATATCAAAAGACTTACTAAAACTATCAAAGCAAGACAAGAACTGATATATTAAATTAAAATAAATTATAACAAATCCTCCATTGCCTCACTGCTCATAACCAAGATACAGTCTACGATACAGCGGGGCTGAAGTGTGCCCCACCAGCTACAACATCAGCTAGCTAAACTGCACTTGAAGCTAAAGTTTGAAACTAACATTAGGGTTCATCGACAGATACTTGGCACAATCTGATTCAGAAACCCAGAAGCCAGAAAAGCGAAGTGTATCAAAACAAAAAGTTGATCACGGCTTATTATGTTTACCTTTATTGTCTCAGTGTGTTTGTTTTCACCATCGATAGCTTCCAGTCAAGGGCCGGAGGCAGGTGGACGGTTGAGTGGTATGGTCCACTTTAGGGGTGCTCGAAATAGTATCACAAAAACGTCTTTCTTTCTTTCTTTCTTTCTTTCTTTCTTTCTTCTCTTCTTCTTTTTTTTTTCTTGTGTGTGTCCTAAAAACCACTTGATCGAAAACCCTGCAATTAAACTAGAGATAAACTTTAAATAACAAAATTGATATGACCCCAGGTAAAGTTAAGAACAAAATAATCCACACATAACGTGCCATATTTCAATATATATTCATTGGGGAGCTTTATTGTGGCAGTATTAACATATAAAACAATCCATATTTTCTTTTATAACATACAAACATTCAAAATTTTCACTTCACAAAGTTCATAAGGCTTAGTTGTCCCAGAAGAGAGGGGGGATCATTACTTAGGGATTTTTTTTCTTCTTTTTTCTGATACTAGTTAAATCAAATCTCCCAGAGTTTCTTATTAAAAGAGGCTGAATGACAAAGAAAGAAAAAGAAAAAGAATAAATGAACAGACTAACGCATAAAACAAACGGAAACAATTCTTTTGACAAACATTCAAAAACAACAAAGTGACCGTGCAAGAGAATCTGCTACTGTACATGCCCACACAACACTGAAATAATATACTAAACAACAGTTTATTTTCCTCTTATACCATGTGATGTCCAATAGATTTGCATATAGTAGACCTGAGTTCAAATATTTAAAATCTCAAATAAAAGAATTAAAACCAGTATTTGTTTGTTTGGATTAGTTTAAACAGTTGAATTCCAGGTTTGGTTTGTCTGTAAAGCAGTTTGTTATTACTGATACATAAAGGTACATGATCAAATTTAAGGTTTGTAAATACTTGACTCATGTCAGGAACTTATGAATTTGAGTAAAATCTCAGATGTGACATCAACTGGTGTGTGATCTTGATGATGTTTTTATCACAGTTTTATGTACGTACAGGCAACAAAAGTTGTACTCTCGGTCCATCTATATGCTGTAAAACACAGGAACTAGAAGTTCAGTAGCTCAAAACAAGAGCTAAATCTCAAAGGGGTTAAATTCCCCTTCAAACTCATAAAGGCTGCTATTGATAAATGAGCTACAGACTAATATAATGCTACAGTGTCATGGAGCCAAAGATCTGTTTCATCACAGAACCAAAAAGGCCTTGTTTTGTTTTTTGTTTTTTTTTTTTAGTTCGCAATGAGTTGAGGTGTAGTTTTACTTTCCATTCACTCTCTTGGGTGTTTTTAAACACTTTAAAAACTCAACATCTAAACAACTGATTCAGTTAGTAGCATGCTCCATTAGCAATGAGGTTAGGTGTTAGCATTAGCATTTAGCATCTCGCTTTAATGATATACACACAGCAAAAGCACAATGAAGGTAACAATTCAAAAATATTTTAGTGCTGCTTTTAAGACATTGTTAAATGATCTTTTCCAAGCAGCCACTGAGAAGTCTTTCTCTTGGACAAAATCTCATTTTTTGTTTTTATTTTTTTTATTTTTGGACAAGCCAACAGAATTAGCAAATATTGTTAAAGGTGGTGGAGAAACTGCTCAGATCCGATGCCTAACTTTCACTGAAAGAAAAGCCTTTAATATCTCAGTATTTATCTTCTCTTTCTCCTGTTAGTAAAAACGCAGAGAACATGCAATTATCTAAGATGGTCAAGACAGCCAAGCCTATATCTAAGATCGCTTTACACAGACAAGACACAAAGGGAAGAGAGAAAGGAAATCCCTACCCAGATAGTTTTTTTGTTTGTTTCTTTGTTTTTTTGCCACAACTATAAACAGTATTTACAGATGAGGGCATGCAATTTGCATTGAGAGGTCAGCCAAAGGAGCCGAGTGAGAGCTTCCCGGGTCATTTAGAGGAGGACGACGCACAGAAATAAAGGACCAAAGCCAGGGACAAACTATGTCTGTACAGCTGTGTACATAAAGCCTATACAGAATCCTTTTATTTTGAATGTGAATCGCTCAAACATTTTGGTGCATGTGCAACCTGGAGAAGCAACAGTTACACATGTAGACCGGCTGATAGTATGATGATATCCCCCTCTGTCCATGGGATGATGGTGATCATTTAGCAGTGCATACAGATCAGCCGCATCCACTACAGTGAAGCTGCTTTTGTCTCAGAGTCTGTGGTGTTAAATGCAAACATCGTCGTCATAGTGGTTTGGCCCTTTGCTTGGTTTCAGCATCAAAACTCAGTGCATGTATTGTAGTAGGAAAATAAATGCTTTGTCCCAAATAAGCGTGTTTCTGTTGTTACTGCATATTTTCTATATGCATAAAGCTTGTTAATGCATAAAGTCTATAGAGTTACATGATAACACAGCTGATAATATGAGGCATATTCATTAGAATATAATGAGAGGGCTTTGATGGTTATGTGCATTGCGGCGGCCTCTGTAGCAGCCAGCCAACCCACAAAGATTATGGAGAGTGTCTGAAAATAAACTTCAAAGCATTAGTTCAGTTCTTGATAAGAGTCTAAATATACTGTGAGAGCTTTGATAGAGAGATTAAGTTTGTTTGATAGTAGTGAACCAATTGTGAACTGGCAAAACTGTCCACTCTGCCATGAAGCAGTATGGAGGTTTGGCTATAAAGGCCAAACTATTGGCGGTCGGCAGTTTTTCCCAGAATGACACGGCTGCATACAGAGTGGAGTGATATGAGGCTACAACAACACAGACAGTCTGCAGCCATATTTATGACCGGCTTCAGACTTAGTATAAATACATACAGTGTTTGGATATTATAATAGTGAGGCATGTATGAATGTTACGGATAAAATATATATGGTTTATGCATATATGCTATGCTTTTTTTTCTTTTTTGTATTCCTTAGACACACATTTGTTATTTTGAACATAAACTGCTAATGCCCTTTCCTGAGAAGTTGATCCACATCAAACGACATTTTGAACAAAACTATTATTTAACAACATATATTTTCATTTGATCTGAAGTCAGCTTTCATCACTATACCTCTCTGTTCTCCCCTCCCCTCAGAGCCACTACACTATAACTGCCAGGCACTGTCTATACGCCGAACAAGCGTGCTGTGATAGCTCTAGGCTCCCAAATATTAGACTAGGCTACTGGAGTTCATTTTGTCTTTAGCCCAATGTGGACGTAATTTAGTTTATATAATTAAATCGTGAATTGTGTAATCATGCTCTATTTTTGTCTACTAAATAAAGTTTTTTTTCAATACGTGTTTTAAGTGCCCTCTTGGTTTAACCTTGATTTTATTCAGCTTTGACTCCATGGTCCCAGACCTTTTGGGAACCCTGGCCATATCAGCAGTGAATGTCCATAACCAGAGCCTTATGCTGTGGCTACAAAAAAATCTCATCCCTTAAACTTCAAATTTAAATCTTCACCATCTGTAACCCCTGACATTTAAATAATACCGTCTCTATTGAAAGATACAAACACTTGCAGTTGTTTAAATCATAAAAACTGAATGCTCAACATGATGCTACCCCTGACCCTCTGGTTCTGTATGTTAAATACCAGTATAGTGTGCTATCACCTGATCAACATCTTTTACACCAACCAAACCTACTGTGTAAGAGATTTAGACCACTGAAAGCACCACATGTCCCGTCCTGTTTCATGTATCAGCAGTACAGTTGAACAACACACATGTCTTCCTCTGGGCAGTTTGAATGTACCATCCTGTCTCTTCTCTTCCTTCTGAAACATACAACTCCCCCAAAACTACAGTACTATCTACCAAAGGAACACCATCAATGCCACATTTGAATTTAAACAGTGACTTTGTTTTTCTAATGAATAACCTTTTCTTTCCTTCAAGCCCTCTAAAACCACATCAAAAGCTGCACCGGTAGCCTTAATCAATTAGCTAACATTTAGTTCAGAAGACATCTAGAAGTTCAACAAAACACACATTTTATCATAACAAACAGACTAAAGTGTCTCTCATGCCACCCTCCTGTCTCCAAAATGACATCACATAATCTGAAACAGCTGTAATCAGTGGTCTGTGTAAAAGACTTGTGCTATAGCCTCTGTAGGAAAACCCAGGGTGCTACCAAGTCAACAAATATTACGGTAGTCTTAAAAAATAGCTTAAATTTCTCAACACCCATTACCCCAATAAACTTCAATAAATTTGCTTTTTTTTGTAATCTTTTGTAAACTCTTAATTTCAAAATAAGATCAAAGTAGATCCTCTGACTGAAAAATTCCTGAAAGATCTGGATCACATAAAAATGTACAAAACATTAAAAACAACTTATTTAAGATTGGTATTAATTATCAATATTCTCTTTTGTCTTTAAATATATATAATGTGGCTGTGGCTATTGTTGCGTTCAGTGACAAATCAAACATGTCTGTTTCTTTCTCTCTGTTCCCACCCACTCCGTCATGACTGACAGGCTCTGTGACCAATCAGGTGTTCTACTCTGAGGACGAAAAACAATCAGAACGGCTTGTGACGTTTACCAAAGAGTCTCTGCATCAACTTGTCAGCATCAGGAGTGAACAGACCATCAAAGTCTCTAGTAAACCAACAGCTTTTCTCTCTTTTTTTTCCAATGACTTTTTCCTCTGACCTCCCTCAGTTTTATTTTCACAAAACTTTCTCTTTCAGTGTGTTCAACACTTACAGTGCTACTTGTCCTCTTTCCTCTCAGTTTGTCTGCCAAAAGTGTCTATCTTAAGAAGTAACTGGATCCTATGATTAAAATCTTAATTCTATCTCTCTATTTTCGTCAAAACACCAAATTATGTTGCCAAAGAGGTGAAAGAAATCTTCTTGTTTCAGTGTAATTCAATCACAAATAAGGTAGCACAAAGAGGCAGTATTTCTATCGGGGGCCCTTTTTGATAAAACATCCTACTACAACTGTGCAAGCCCTCATAAACAATAATATACTACTAGTAATACTTTACCAGATCATAAAATAAAATGAACTTCTTCCTAAACAAGTGAAATAATTTCATCCCATTGGCAGACCTCTGCTTCAAGAGACACTAGCTGTTAAGACTGAATATAGGAGGAAATTACATGTTAAGACAGACATTTTGGCTCAATTGTTTCCCCCATAGTGCCTTCTCATTCTCTCCTTTTCGTTCTGTTTCTTTTCCTCTTCAGTCTGACCACAGGTTCTCCATGGCCATGCTGATCTTACACAGGATCCAGCGCCGGAGCGGGCAGTAATACTCGTAATGAAACTGCTCAAACTCTGGCGTCTGGCGGATCTCATGGAGGAATGACACATCAATGTCAGACTCCAACAGTAGCAGCAGGGTGGGCACAGTGACAAGCAGGACGCCCATTACTACGGCAACAAAGCGGGCCACACTCAGCACACATGCATTGACTCTCTCATTGGACGACAGCAGGCGCAGGCTGCTGGTCAGCACTCCCCCCATTCGACTTCTAGCAGCCAGACGGGTGCGCTCGTAGGCTCGGTCTCGCTCCCTCTCGGCCTCCAGCTGAGCCTGGATGTCAGGATCAGCATGGAGCTCCCTTAGCAGCCTGGCAGGGCTCTGGACTGGAGAAGAGAAGAGCAAGTCGACCCCTCCCTGACTGTCGTCCACTGGGGTGGGCAACATGCTGGCACAGGGGCTAAGCAGAAGAAGAGAAGAGGGAAGACAGTCAGCAACAATCAGAACAGAAAATCTGAGTAAGTATGATACTGAGTAAGAATGAACAAGGGCTCAAAGATGAAGAGGGAACATTTTGATTTCTTTCACCAATTAGCAAGGATTTCAGCTCAGGTCACGTGTTTATACAAGTTAGGGCAACCTCTGTCTGATCTGGGATTCACCACATCTGGAAAGAAGTGAGGCACAATTCTTAAGTTTGCACCAAAACATGTCGTGTGCCCATACAATATAGAACAAAGGATGGTGCATTCCAGGTGCACTGTACAATAGAGAAACTGTGGATTTGCATATGTTTTGTTTAGATAACAGCACGACAGGAGTGTTCTGTGTTTAAACTGCTTCTTACTGTGGTAGCTATTGAATTCACAGTGGGTTTTTCATCTAGTCTGAGAACAGGTGCCTGCTGTGTTTGAAAACAGTGCTACTGATGCACTCAGAGTGAACCTAAGCAGTGAAGTTGTGAGTCTCTGTGTACCTGTAGACAAGCTCAGATATGGTGAGTGCACCACTGGCGTCATCATCCTCCTCCACTTCATCTTCAGCTTTGGGCGTCTGCGGTCGAAGATTTGAGGTTTCCGTGGAGACATGGGGAGCTGCAGGTCGTTGTTCAAAGCAGAGTTTCCTCCCTCAGCACTTTGTTGCTCTGTATCTGTGGGTGCGGCTGAAGGTTTGAGAGGAGACAAGGGAACTGAGTCCTTCACAGCAACAACACCTGGTGTGATTAAGAAGACAAGAAAGACAGACATGTTTTACACAACACTGTATACTTGGTTGGAGGGTAGCATATATTAACTAGAGAATATAGACCAAAGTAGGCCTACTGTTTCATGAGTTACTCGAGGAGAAATACAGTGAAACAGTGTCATTCAACTGTCACTTTGTAACATCACTGAATTTCTAGAAATGTAAAATGTCATATTTTTTCATTCAAGTGAATATATATTTTCTGAAGATATGACCAATCAGTTTTTTCTGAGCTGCTGTCAGAGTTGTCAATCATTTTTAACAGCCACCTCCATCCACTATCCATCCATCCATCCATCCATCTATTTATACAAAATGTAATCCAGATGCAATCCAATTATGTTTGATCTGGTTATAAATATATTTACTACACAATGCATTGTGTTGCAAGTTAGTTATATAGATACATGATCTCTAGGAAACAGGGCTGAACTGGGACAAAGGGCCTTTCTCTGCTGCTGCTGTTGTTTTAAACAGCAGTTGAACATATTAGACACATGATGGCGCTGCTCTACTTCTTAAGAGCAAGCACTATCATCCAACACACTGATGTCAAATAAAGAATTAACAATTCTATGTGTTGCTGGTAAAGCCAGTAATTTCTCTGCTCTTTAGTTGCATGTAGCAGCTTAAAGTCATTGGCCTGAGGATGCCAGTGAGGGACAATCACTCTGTAAACATGACTAATACAAGTTAGGCTGAGATGAACTTGGTGATACTGTTTGAACTGATTTCAAAAATAATGGGGTAGAGTAGCACTCATCACTTCTGATGTGACGTAGCCTGACAATGGAGCGGAGTGAATGCAGCCTGTGCGAGTGTGTGTGTCTCTCTGTCTATGTGTGTTGATGCACTTCACTCTGAGGTGATGACTTAAAGATGAGTTTCTCAGACATGAGTGATGCCTCAGTGCACGCGATGAATCTGAATATAGGTGTGTGTGTGTGTGTGTGTGTGTGTGTGTGTGTCTTTGTATGTGTGAATGTTAAAAATAAGCCCAGCTGTCTTCCTGCTATGGATTAAGTAGGCGCTGGGGGGGTAAATGTCCAGTGACGTGTGACTCAACTTGTCAACACCTCTATAATCCAGACTATCTTGTGATCAGACACACACACACACACACACACACACTCACACGCGCAAACACGCAAACACACACTCAACATACAGTAAATTCAATTATGTAAGTAGAATTTTCAATGATTACTTTTGTTTGACATACATTAACTAAAAAAGCTATGACTGCCTTTTGAAAATCATACAGTGACAACAAATCAGATATTCAACCTTTCTGAGTGTGCAGCTGTGGCTCTGAGAAACACACTGGTACGGCAGCTGTTTGTTTGCCACATGCCACAGAAACTCGAGGCCGCTAATCAGTTACCATGCCAACTGACTCAAACAGAAGTTGAGAGAAACTGAAGAAGGACAAAGAGCGAGGGAGAGGAAAACCTGAGGAGCAAGTGGTGACAGCTACCATGGAAACAGAGTCGCTGAGTGAGTGAGCCCAGGGAGAGAGAAAGAGGAAGGTATAAACTTATACTGATGAAACAAGGAGGCAGGAGCAGAGGAAAATGTGAGAAGCGAATCAAAAGAGGTGTAGAAACTCAACATGCTTTAGTAAAATATTGCATCAGACAGCAGCTGCATCATTATTCATCTATAATGCATAGCACACAGGCAAAAGCTGAACTGTAATAAAACATGGATTAACTGAATCAAGGGAGAGTTTGACACTTCCACCTCAAAATAATGATGATCCATGGTGAGTGTAAGTAGCTATATAACAAGGAAGATATTTAACATGACTATATAACATGGCTGATATCAAGATCAAAACCTTCTGATCTGATTTTGGCCTTTTACTAGTTAAGACAATCAACAAAAACACAAATACATCACTTAATTTTTTTTTTTTTTTTTTTTGACAAAGGAGGTGGCAGGCTGAATTTGGTGGTTGTACTGTACCATCATAATATAAAGTGGACACACAGCACATACAAAACAGCAGCTCTCCACAGCTGCTGTTTTCTCATTTAGAGTACTGTCTGCTTTCTGTCCTGTTAGCTGAGATGCAAGTTTCTCCTTAGAGGCTATTTACACTACAAGGTGCTGGATTCCTGCATGGTCACCATATACGCATGCACACGCACACACACACACACACACACACACACTCATGCACACACAAAACGGGGGTTTCCCCTGTTATGAAAGTGTTGACAGTCCTTTTTATCTTTGTCATGCAACATCATCATCGACACCCAGACACCTCAACTCACAAGTATAAATATACCTGTACAACTGTGACACTGTGCAATAATAGAGTTGTATTTTAGTGGAATCTGTTTATTCAGCTCATCCCAAGCTCATAAAACTGAGAAAACACAGAAGACTCCTGACACTCAAGAACTTATAATGCCTTTTAAATAGATTTCATTTCAGCAATTTGTCTCATCTCAATTTCCTTTGAGCACTTTTTTTACAAGCTGTGTTAGAAAAGTGCTATAAAATCAAATTACATGCTGTATTTGATGGTGGCTGTATATGATGATGATGCTAAAATGTAAAACTTAAGTGATTTGTCACTTAATGTGCAGACATTGTCCTCTGCTGTGGATTTGTGCTCCCTGTGTACAGTTAGAAGGGAGGGAACCGGATCAGCTGTAAAGCATCACTCCTAAACCTGATGAAGATTCAGTGTCAGTCTCAAGGACACCTCAGCAGGACAGAGGTGCAGCAACAAGGGGACTTCAAAATGAGGGCAGCAATATACCTTATATAATATACACATACTTCCAAAAAATAATTAAAACAGAGCACAGGATGTGCAGCTGTTACCATCACTGATATTAAATAAAAGCTTAATCATCCACTCTTTTTTATCTCTAAACTTTCCTTAGTGAAATTGGTAAGAACGTTACAGATGGTTTTGGATGATGTTCATGTCATAAATGGTCTTTAAAGATTAAACAAACTGACAATTTCAGACTCTTGATCTGACAAGTGCTGGCATGTACAGCTGCACGTCAGCCTTCAACTGCTGCCTGTCAAGCTGTCCAGCAACAATAGCATAAGCTTTGTAGATCGTTGGCACACTTTCTAATGTAAACCTGGTCTGATCAACAGAGACAGCCTACATCCCACACTGGATGGAGAAACTTATACCTAGAAATCTGGTCAAGTTTATCAGAAGGATCAAAACAATGAAAACACAGGGCTGAGATCTCTTAGCAGTCTGAAGTCACCTGTCGATAAACCTATAGAAACGGGGTCTGTCATTCAACCAAATTCAACCAAACAGATGAGGAGTTATACAGAAAAAAACAACACAGTACTAAATTTGAAAACTGGCTGCAGCATGAAGAATATGAACACCCTGAACGTCTAGTACTGTATAGCATCCACCTGCCCCTCACTCTGAGTCATTATAAAGGGTAATTTCAACATCCATGCAGCTGTAATAGCCTCACTTCTGCATTGTCTATTAAACTTAACAGACTTCTCTCTACATATAAATCACTCACTGTTTTAATCACAGCCTTATTTTGACACATAAGGATTGAATATTTGATAATATTTTGCCACCCCTTTGTCTCTAAAATCCATTATGGGAGGTTTCTATCTGACAATACAAATTTAAAGATAGATTCCCTTTTTATTTAGTCCGCTGCCATGTGTCAATACAGTGGATGACAGCTATCTCAACTTTACGCCCATACAAGTTGACGATCTTGTTGACAGTGCTGCAGCCTCACTGTGTGCAATACTCAAATGCATACTAAAAGCAGACTGTGAAAACTACAGAGAGAGTGGCAGTCTAATAATACGTCTAAAGGCCCTCTATTGACATATGAGAAAAATGGAGTAAGGATGTAGAGTCCATCATAATACACTCAAGTTTAGCTCCGTTAGGGGTTATTCACCTTATCCTCTCCCATGAGATAATGCATGTTGTGATTTGTCGATATACAACTGAAGCTGAATCGTCTAGCAACAGAAAACTAACATTTACGAAACTTATTCAGAGCTACAACAGTTTTCCACTCACAATCCACCACTGAAATATAATTTCACTACCAATCTGTTTATCACCTCTCACTATCCAGACAGAAAACATATAATCATATGGCACCATGTTACACTGTAGGTATTATGGTTATTTAAAGAGCACAGGGCAGGCAGTACAACATTATAATGTACAGTATACTGTACAACAACACACAGTATATATGTGTGGTATTTGTGGTCTACTACTGAGTCAGATGGGTGCACACCACACACACACACACACACACACACACACACCACACACACAAACACATATGTTACGTGCACCTCTTGAGAGTCTCGGGATGTTTTACAGATTACACTTACAGTTTACACCAAGTGGTTGCCACAACAGACCTGGTACTGGGCTAAACTAGCTCACACATTTAAACGTTCACATCTTGGTTTGACTGTAGAAATACAAACTACATCACACTGACTCCTATAGTCCACATGTGATGTGCACTTAGGGGGCTGACAGCTAGATGCCACACTGTAGAAAAGATGAGATACACCAACTATACATTACTACATATATGTTGATGAATTTCTGCTCTTTTCCACTTCATCTTACTGTGTTCCAGTGTATTTAACTGAAGTCCAGTACTTGTTCCACTGATGCGTCCTCCATGCCCAACCAGTCGTACATAAACGTCCCGTGCCGTGTGATTGGCTATACGTAGATGCAGGCTACGGCGTGTTGTTATCTTCACCTGGCACCTCAAGGCCTCTGCCACTACTACTGAAGACGCCTGCTCCTCAGTAACCTCCCCTGGGTGGAAGACTTCAAGAGGCCCAGCCTGTCCCTTCTCCATCTCTTCACCCTCCAGTCTCTTGGGGGTCACGTCCAGCCCGAATCCCTCTGCCCTGCCCTGGATCCCAAAGCTATGGGTGTCGCCTACATTGAGCTCCAAACTGCTCTGCATGAGGCTGCCTCCGACATCACTGCTGTTTCTGTGCTCAAGAAGCTCCATCATTCACACAAATGTTGGGCCAGCTGTCTCCAGCAAGACCCCCAGACTGACTGACCAGGCTGCCAACTGAACTCTTGAGGCTGGGATGGGTATGAACACACTCACACGTGCACAACCATACACATCAATTTACATAGACACTGGGAGAGATGGTGAAAGATGTACACCAGACACATTCTCTCTCTGATGAGGAGACATGGTGGGCCATGAATGTCAGCTATTTAACAAAGAGAGCAGGGGCATTAGAGGAGGATAAGGCCCAAAGCTGCAGTTTCTATATATAACCAGGTGGTCCTGGCGGCAGAGGGGCAGCTAATCTAACTGTGATTACAGAGGGGCAGGCCTCACCCAGGATGGGATGCAGATCATTTTCTTTTCCTCTCCACAGCTCTTTCTTTTCTTTGTATTCCTTGCCAGTTTCCAGCAGTGACAGACAAAAGTCAAACTCACCTCCAAGCTAATTTGTGAACCAAGTGTGAGCTGTGAACTGGGATTGCATTAAACCTCAATCACACACTTGTTGGCTCGAGGTAAAAATAAGACTAATCACATCAGTGACTGGGGGGCATTTGTTGTGTTAAGTCATGGTAGAAGTGTGGATGCAGCCTCAAATGTCAAACACAAATATCCACATGAAGCATCCATGAGCAATAACCTCAGGCAAAACATGACCTGTGTGTGTGTGGTGTGTGTGGATTTTGATAGATAAGAAGGGAACAGGCTGTACAAACAGAACAAGGTCAGCACCGACCTTGGGTCAGCTTCCTGTTTCCCCTCTAATGGCTGAGATTAGTGCTCTGAATATAGACGGTGATCCTAGACCATCTCCCCAGAACACTTTATCCCAAAGTCCTTGCAGCACCTTCTTAAAACAGTCAGCATTTCACTGCTTAAAGGTGTGGGTAAAGTTTGTGTCGCTTGTCATCTGACTACGTATGTAGCAAAAATACTGTTACAAAAGGCTGCACTTGAAATTAACAGTCTACTAGAGAAGACAAGTCATTAAAAAGGGTAATAATAATCTGTGTAGAAGGCCTTTAAAGTGCATTTAAGTTTTCCTTTTTTCATAAACAAAAAGTCATGAAGGCATTTGAAACAAATTAAAAGAGCTTGAGGGAGAAGTTTAAATCCTGTACTGCCTCACGTGGCCAGTGGCTGTGTGAACAGAGTGTGTTTCTCAGATTGTCAGGAAGTTTCAGGAAGTTACAGAAATTAGCAAAAAAGTGTCTGGTGCACTGAGATGAAAGTAAGCTGGATTTTCACTTGTTTCTCTGGCTCTCTCTTTATTTTTCCTTCATGCAAATACTTGGCATTCACAACCATTGTACCTCAACAATGCCTTGGTCAGGAGATATTTCAGTTTGTACAGTTCAGTGTGTCCTGCTGTTCTGTGTCGTGGCTCTGTGGCCTTTTAGATGGTCTATAAATGCTTCTGCCTTTAGATCAGACACAACATTTGATACAAACTAATTCCTTTGAAGCAAATATTGGCTTTAACCTCACTTGATCTGAAGTCCTCTAAAGTTATGCTATTTGTCAAATGATCCTCTGCTTTGGTAACTTTGGTCATTCAAAGTCCATGAGAGCAGAAAATTATAGACAAAGAAAAGTAAGATCTACAACTTGTTCATCAGTGGCCGATTACTTCTTCTCTATAGCAGTATAGTTCAGCTATTTTTAAGACAATAAAACAACTAAAACATCTTCTGGTTTAACGAGCACCATATAAACACAGAGTGTCAGGAGATGCCATAGGAAACAAGGCACTTGGGTCTAAATCTTGGGCCATTACTCAGTCTGCATCCAGGCAGAGCCTTGATTTGATGACTGCCTCCTGCCCTTCCCAAACCAACAAACTGAGACAGCCGATATGGTTACTGCTGCAGCACTTTGACCCTGAGCCAAGGCAGAATTGATTTTCCTTTAAATGGGATGAAGGAAGATGAGAAAAAGACAGAGAGAGCAAGAGAAAGATGGCAAGGAAGGCAAGGGGATAACCATAAATTCAGCTAGAGGAGGCGTGAGAGAGAGGGTCCATCAACAGTTTGAGGAGAGTGATGGTACCACGACGTGATTGTACTGAACATGTGTGAGGGCCTAAATAGCACCGCTGGGGGTCGATGTGTGAGAATGGAGGAAGGTGAGGAATGGGCGAGTGTAAAAAGATTGAGTGAAGGAGGTGTGTGTGTGTGGTGGTGGTGGTGGGGGTTAGGTAATAGGAGAAGTACTGGTGAAAGACAAAGGGACATACCTTGCGGTTTGTGGTGGCAATGAGAGGATCAAAGAGAAGAAAAGTTACAACACAGATGGAACAGGCTCTTTATCAGGTGGCAATTTCACTCTCTGAGGCAATAATGTCCAGTGAAGGTGTGGAAACATATACAGCTGACTGAAAATCCTGTCTTCTCTGCCCTACACTTAACAGTCTAACAGAGCTGTACACTCACCTATATGATGCATTCGCTGCAATAAGTTTCACAGCAGTGGAGACTGTTTTAATCCATTTTTATGCCATGAGTTTTGTTTCAGGCTGCAGGATACTGTAGCCCTGTAAACTATGGTGGCTCAGCCCGAGACAGACTCTTTTAACACTATGGGCTTGTAAAAGCACTGCCACCTCATCTGAAATGTCTTAGAGTAAACACTGAGGGGGCAACTGAACATCAGTCAATAGGCAGTAAAGAAGGATGCTCCGTGGCACCCGCTGCTTGTTTGGTTGTTTTGGTTTTCTCA
Organism: Caranx ignobilis; assembly: GCA_021432705.1. Lineage (NCBI taxonomy): Eukaryota > Metazoa > Chordata > Actinopteri > Carangiformes > Carangidae > Caranx > Caranx ignobilis. The sequence continues at coordinate 43,681,379 of MU270014.1, read as the reverse complement.
TTTCCTTCTGTTATGCTTTGTCACACACACTTGTATTACATCCTTACATTTAAAACAAGCCTGCCGTCCTTTCAAACCCATGTTCTTTCCTTCAGACTGACAGACTTTTTTCTCTCCTCTCTTTTCAGCCAGACTCTCACACAGTCTTGTGTAACCTTACCCCCTGCTCTTCCCTATCCGTTTTCTTCTTCTCAGCGAGATTTATGATTCAATCAGATAATAGGGCACAGCGGAGAGGGTCACAGGGAAAACACAGGGAAAAAAGCAAAAGAGAAAAAGGATAACATGCAAAAAATGTCATTTTTATCTGGTGAAGGCGGTGTCCTGGGGAAAAGCCTTAAAATACCAACTACTCTGTGCTGCTTCAGTGGGTTTTTTCTGGGCAGTCCACTCAGCCACGTCACCTCATAAAACACAGCCTTGGGAGGGAACTGATCCAAGTTCAGCTGTAAGCCAGGTGTCAACAGCTGGTGAATAACTTACCTAAAAGAACCACCTCCATCATACTATTAACCACTGTGGCTACAGATGGAAGAAATGAATTGAATTCCTAAGACTTTTAGGACATAACAATATGTAAATAGAGATAGTATAAGTTTCCTTTAAGCCAAAACATCTGTTACTCCCTTTAGTTTGTAACAAATTTCATGTTTTTTCCTGTTAACTCTCTAAGAACATACTAAATTCTTAAGAAAGAAGAGATACAGAAGATAGATAACCTGTTTATTGTGATTATTAAGAAACATGTGAGTTGTGTGTCAGTTTTTATATCCTAAAACTTAAAAATGTGTTTATATTGTTACATACACCTTTCCTAAACAGCAGTCGATAAAGCTATGGGTGTTCTTTCAGTTTAATGATGCAACTGCTGAAGGTTCACACCCATACTGTAAAGGAAAAATAAGCTCGCATGAGTACACAGAGGCATTAAGGGGTGTTAACAGAGACAGACCCCATGGAGCCAAAGAAATAACTTCTAATTGAATTTTCCTTAATGATAATGCAAGCTGGGGCTGTGGCTCTGTTTCTGTGATGTCACAAAGTGTATCTTCCCCTATAAAACACACCACACAAAGTCAGACATGGACACACCAACACACACAGGCATACTGGTATCCTTAGGAAGGATCACAGGAGGCATATTTTTAGCATGCTGTGATTGGTGTCTCCAGGGAGACAAGACTGATGGAGGGATGGGAGCATCAGCTGCTCAATTAACGCTCTCTGTCCGAGCGTTGTGCATGTCCATGTGCTTCTTCCTACAGGGAGACCCCATGTGACTTTCCAGAGGTCTGTGGCAGGGGGGCATGTGTGTGTATGTGTGTGTTTGTGTGTCTGCTTGTGTTGTATGTATGTGTTTGCAGTACAAAGACATATCCTACCATTGTCTGTGGCTGTCTCTTCATATTCATTGGTGGAGGGCAGTGCAGGTACCAGAGGTTCCATATTCATGATGAGGTTTTTATGGCTCAGTGAGTTAAAACTTCGACTCTGACCAAACTGGGCTCTGAAAACACAAATGTCAACATGGTGGCTGTCTAAACAAGCTTTCCTTGTAAACCCAGAGCTCAATAAAGGGATGATAATTTGATTCATTCAGGAAATATCCATCTGTAGAAGGGTATTAGTGTAAATTAAATAAGCCAATAATTTAATTTTACTGTTTTATGACTGTGTGAAAGATTTGCCACTTGTCCTCACCTGCGCACTACTGGCGGCTCTCTCTGTATCTTGGAACTGGCTTCAATCACTTCCTTGGCCACTCTTCCACTAACAAGGGGAAACAAAGATTCATTGGAGGAAAGACAAAGAGCTGCAACTGCTGAGGAAATAATGTCATTTCTGTTCTTTATGTCACATGTTTCAAATTGGAAACAGCTTTACAAGGAAAAAACAAACATTAAAACACCACACATGAAATATTCAATAACCAATATTGACAGGTCATTACAACCAAGTCGATAAAAGTTTGTTTGTTTGAGATACAGACCCACTTGAGGTCCATAGCTGGAGACTGGTTGATTTTGTCTGAAGCATTGGCAGCAAGTCTCTGTGATGGACGTATGTGTGCTTTAAAAATACCAATTCCCATTTTATATGATGTTTTTAATTGTATCCCTGTCAGTATCATGGATTCTGCATCCAGAAACTGAGCAACAGATAATTGCAGTGGTTACTGTCAGCAAATGATAATCTGCGGTTTTCCAGTGGTTTTGCAGTTGTTGTACATAATCAGAGCTGTTTGTGTTTCAGTAGAGCAGCCAGGCTCTTGCCAGCAGGGTCAGAAGCTCCATTAGTCTGATTGTTGGACGAGTGCAGTTTCTGGAATATAACCACTTTGGTGCAAGCCAGCAGCCAACATCCTACTTAGTCTATTGTTGGTGAGATTGATGGGTAGGTCATAAATTAGAGGGTGAAATGAAATATCTGGAGTGGTAGACATACACTTGAGGGACCGTCACAGCAACGCTGCATCCTGGCGTACGTATGCTGGAATATAAAGGAGTCGGCCGATCCAACCCCACAAATCTGTTTCCCATTTCACATTCATTCAAACGACCAATTCCCATATTTCAGAACAAACTCCACCATATACTCATCATTGACCCTTAAGCCAATCAGCTTTAGCCAGCTGATGAAATGGAGCAGACTTAAGTGTAAGCTTGGTAAAGAGGTTTGTCTGTGATGAGAATCAAGGCTAACATGACCAGAGCAGATTTATGTGGGAGCGTTCCAGTGATATTAGATTAATAAATCAAAAACCAATGCAGGATGAAACAGGATGTGGGCGCTGTTGTTGACAGGCTCAAGGTTAACACATCACACCTGTGTGTTAAACCTGGCCACTGGGATTCAGGATGAATTCCTTGATTTCTGTGCAGGTTGAGCTGAGTGTTAAACTGCTAAAGGACTGCGGGTGAATCTTCACGAGTTAAATATAGAGAGATTAAATGTGACTCTGTATCTTTTTTATACCCCCTACTGTCACTGGATATGTATCACAATAACTTTCTCTTATGCCACTTCCTGTTTTTCTTCTGTACTTCTGTACTTTAGCACAAATTGTATACTTCTGTCATACACACACACACATATATAAACTAACTTGAATACTGTCTCACCTGTATCTGAACCTGCTGCCTTTGAAGAAGATGTTACTGCTGGAAACTGTCTTTATCTGACTCGACTTTGCACACCTGTCACAGAGAGGGAGGAAGAAACACAAAGAACTTATTATCACTGGAAACCATAAAAAACCATAAACTTTAACAGTTCAACTTTTAAAAACACCTTTTATGAATTGGTAACTATAATCCCAACCACAACTTTAGGTACTGACTGGCAGTGACTTGCCGAGTACAGACTTGGCTTCTTAAAAGGCTGTAGAGGAAGGTGTTTAAATGTTTATGCACCTCTTGTTTTGTTCAGGATCACTTATCATGTGAAACCAAGCTCCAGAGGAATAGAGATGGTGCCAGAGTGCAGGCGCACACCTTTTGCTTTGCTCAGTGTGTGCAGACAATCCGAGAGACGGAGAGAGAGGGAGAGACTGTATATCCTCAAAGCTCTGCTTGGCTGCCATTTACAAACGCAATTCACTATGATTTGATTAAGGGGCTCTGATGCTTGTCTGACACCCAAGATGACATGCCCTCCCTCTCCGTCCGCCTCTCAGAGACACACAATCTGCTGTCATTACGAAGTCAATATCCAGGGTTATACAGGCTAGGGCTATTATCAGGAGGCTTTTATTACTTCATCAGTGTGTCTTCCTTTACATGTTTATGTCATTTAACATAATAATAATTGAGCCAGTGGGTGTGTAGCAGCAGATAAAACAACAAAAGTAACAGAGGAAAATGATGTGAAAACATTTCAAAACTAAAACATGTTAATAAAGAAAGTATGCGTGAACATTATGGGGAAATAGAAGCCATGGAAAGAGCAGAATATTTCCAGACACTGAGGCAGATCATCAGAGTGACTGACAGTCTGAAGGACTCCATGAGGAGACCACAAAACAGCCCTCGAATTGATGTCAACAGAACATTACATCTGACGAGCTGGTTACAGCCAGCAGTCCTTTTCATCCCACTCAGCACCATCTTCACACTGCATCCTTTTCAGTTTGTCCTCAGGTCCCCCCCCAGGTGGATATTTCCTCACTCTTATCTCCCTCCTTTTTTCTTGGACAGATTTGTTTCATCTGCTGTTTACAGGGCCAAACAAATCTACAATTCAGCTTGAAAACTGGGACGCACCGAATTGTGGTTAGCTTTTTCTCTCTTCCCCTTCATACAGAAAGTCCAAGGTCAAATTTCAGGAAAAGAAGGCCTCAAGCTTCGGTGCAACACAAGTCAACTTCCTTGATGCAAAGTGCAAGAAATTGCGTCTTTGATATTCCCACTGAACCTCAGCCAAGCCAGAGAGGTTGTTTACTTTGTTTGCTTCGCCATGGCGACAGACGAAAGTAGAGTTTAATCACAGTTTCGCCTTCACCCCAAGCTTGTTTCCATTCGTGACGGGCCAGCAGTGTCAATGGTCTCTGTTGATCAGAGCGACGGCCTTGGAGCGATCAGCTGCTCCCCGGTGAAGGACAGCAGCATATTGTTGCAGTGCCACAGTCAGGCAGTGAAATAAGGGTAAAAGAGTGATCATGGGCTAAAAATAAATGTGATAAAATAAACATGAAGGAGAGCAAATCAACAGGGAGAAAAATTTAAATAAACATGGACTTAAGAACCGTTGCAACAGACACCCATTAGATCAGTGGCATCTTAAATATTTGTAATGATGACAAATTTTAATGCTAAAATGCACAGTAGACTATTTATTCATCTTCTCCACTTTTTGGTGGATGTTTCCTGGGTATGTTCAGTTGTGAGAGTGCGCGCGTGTGTGTAAATGAATGTCAGACCCACTTGTAAAAGGCCTGGTTCTCCACGCCACACTTCCATAAGTGCTTACACGCCGCAGGGGTTGAGGTGTGAAATGTCAACACTAGTTTCTTCTGCACAGAAAAGAACAAAGACACAAAAAGAGAAAGAAGGAAAGAAAGAAAGAAACACTGTCGAGATGAGAAGTGAGATTACCAAACCGAGTGTGAATAAAGACAAGAGAAGTGCTGAACATTATGGGAGGGAGCTGTGCAAACTGCTGACCCACAGACCCAAGCCAACAAGCTTAGCAAGATGTAAGACAGATATATTGAGTTGGCCACAGCGTTCAGCAGTAAAATGGTGTACTATAGCAGGACATGGGTCTTTGTGGACTGGGAAGAGGAGGAGGAGGAGGAGGAGGGATATATTCCTGTAAATGTCTAATTTTCAGTCTGGGTGTCTGGTAATATGAGATTCCAGATCAATGCTGCTCAACAATGAGAGGAGGAGTTGAGCAAGAAAGGGAGAAAGGAAAAAGTCAGATCAATAACATAGGAGTGACTTACTGTAAATGGGAACAACCATGTTTCCGACAAAACTACTATAACTGTAAATTGTACAGGGAAAAAAAGGAGAAAAGGATTGGGATCATGGTTCCCTGTACACTGATCCGACGTGTTCCCTTTCCCAAAGCCTCTTAGTCAGCCATACTGCTCAGCCCCCTCAGTGCTGCACATCAGTTTTGTTAGCTATGTAGCTGTGATTTACACACATGTACTGCAGTGGCCATGTGTGTGTGGTCACAAGCATGTGGGAGTTACCAGAGCTGCGTGTTATAATATTATCAACAGATTGTCTTTGGTCCCACTTTGGCTGCTGCAGATGATAAGCACAACAACAGATTCTGTGATGACTTAAAACTGATAAAATACATGTACATGTAGTAAAGTACATGTGTTTGCTGACACACTGAACTTGCATATTGTGTTTCCAAACCTCAGTCAAAAGGATGCACTAATTTGTCAGATCTCCTCACTGATGTGAATTAACTATGAAAAATGTATTTGTAAGCTGAAACACCAATAAGTTAACTGAATGATGAAAATAGATAACCTGCTTTTACAGTGACAAAGCCACAAAATGCTGCCATCAGCACAAAGTGGGACGACAACATTAATGTGCTGAATAACAGTAAGGTGAGGGCAGAAAGTGAAATCATGCAGTGACCTGTCACAGTGGGAAAACACACACCAAGAAAACACAGTGACACATCTTTCTGACACAAATCATGTGAATGTATAAAAGATACACATGCACTCACTCATGCACGCACGCACGCACACACAAACACACACACACACACACACACACACACGTGAAGAAATTGACATTTCTCATATGGATAGAGTTATAGATTATGCATCATGATATCACATAATCTGCAGTTTTCTGATGAGCTGTGAAACTTATATTGATTATGTGACTGTGAGACATAATTACACAGGAGAGGGACAATTCAACATTAAAATGGAATATTTATACTGACAAAGACATAACACAATGATTAATATGTAAAATAATAAGAAACTAAATAACTGAGAATCAGTTCGACATGAACATGAATGAAACAGAAGTATGGTAATATTTGAATAAAATTATATGAAACAAAAATGACACGTCCAAAAAATGAACACAGAAGAAGATGAAAAGGTCCCTCCAGTTATAAAAGGGAAGTGAGGGCAGGACTGTAGGGAGAGGCATCAAATTGAGGAATTAAGTACAACAATGTTTTGTGTGACTATTATTACTTGTATTTACTCACCATTGATGACTATGTTAACACACAGAGAGAAGAGACAGAAACACAAAGATAAAACTGCATCTTCAGCCATTCATGAGTTGCCAGACAGACAAAAAGGCAGACAGACTGACAAGTTAAGCTGAGATGAGAGAGCTGGTTTAAGCTTCAGTAATGAAGAGAATCAGTATGAGATTGATTGATTGATTGATTGATTGATTGATTGATTGATTGATTGATTGATTGATTGATTGGTTGGTTGATTGGTTGATTGGTTGATTGGTTGATTGGTTGATTGATTGATTGATTGGCTCACTGGTAGATTAAGGAGCAAACTTTACAGTAATTATCATTTTCAATAAGACATCTCACGGCAACATGAGACACAAAAAGCTGTAGGTTTTAAGAAGTAAAGGTTTTAAACACACATATAGGACGTAATGTAACGCACCAGAATAGCTGCTCAGAATCTACCACAGCTCCAGATTGGATGAAAACCATAGAGCGTACAGATGGAGTGTGTGTCCCAAATGAGAGACACCTCTTCTGTGTTTGAAGTCAATATTTTCTGTCTGTGTCAGTGTCAGGCAGAGGTGTGAAAGAAGTTTGTAGATGTAGGTGAAGGAGTCTCATATTTGGGCCACAGCTGACACATAATGTGAGGGAGGACGTTAGTTGTAACACACCCACCATCCTGTTACAGTGAATCCTGCCTGTTAAGGAGATCTGAAACAGTGACACACATATACAGTGTGTATGATGGTGGACCAGATTACATAGACAAAGAGTACAGTTTCATAGCACATTTTTCTAATGAAAACAATACACAGATGAAGAAAGGGTAAAAAGAAAAGGAAGAAGGGAGGGAGGAAAGAAAAAGGATGTATAATACACTTTGAGGTCAGGGACATAGAAAACTGAATCCAAATGAAAACAGACAGTAACTGTGCATCTGCATCAGAGTCATGGTTAAAGGTTGGGATCTAACAGGCCAGCATGATGACGACGACGTACAAGACTAAGCAAGTCATCATCATGATGGCAGAAACTACACAGCACATTGTGTTCTCCATCTTTAACCCTCTAGAGGAGGAACTGCATGCAGCAAGACACCACACTCACCTCTTTCTGAATCCCGATGACATAAAAGGTTTTCCCTTCAAACTTCAGCTTACTGACATCGGCCCTGCAAAAACCCAGCAATGTTACTTCTGGCTGAAGAAAATGACTTCAAATCAGGGATAAAAGCAGGATAAATGATTTGATAAAAACAAAGTTGACAAATGTCTGTTCAGTGGGATATTTTTCATCTGGAAAGGTCTTTTGTCCTTCACAGCAGTATTGTAGATTTATTTACAAATACACTGATAAGTACATTTACTGTAAGTAGAATTTCAGGTGTTTATGATTTATTTGTGCTCCTGCTATTTCATCCTATTTTTACATCAGAGATAAAGACTGATTCCGAACTACATTTATCTGACAGATATAGTTGCCAGTAGAATTTCAAATTAAAAGTTTGATCAAAGCATGTCGTCCTACAAAACACTCAGAGGCTCACTCTACCTAAGAAGTATGTTCAGTTTTATGTAAAGTACATTTTTCTCTCCTGTGTTACTTCACTGAGTGAGGGAGGGAGGGATTGGAGCTATTACTAGTGGAACTGCAGTTTTTTGTATACTGAACTCTCACAGGACACAGAGCTGTGTAATGATTGACGACTAAACCCGAAGATAATGGACAGTGAAATATAAAATTGCAACTTAATTGAGAAATTTGTACCATTTGAGAAGGTGGATCCTCTTGTTTCCCTGGAAGACCACAAAACCTGTGGCTGTGAACCCAAGAAAGGCTGTGGAGCCTGTAAAGTCCTAGAATCACACACACACACACACACACACAGCATGAGAGGCAGCACATGGCATTATGGGATACAGGTGGACTAACAGCAGGGAGGCAAGTGGGCCATCAATAATCTCCATGGTAATGGCACCTACACAAAATCACTCATTCGTTTCAAACTCCCACCCCCCAATTCGCAATAACTGGCAACAAGAACAAGGTGCAGAACATAGAGAACAGACAGAGTTTGACATAATGAAACAACCACTGCTATTTATGATCTGCAGATCGACCTTGTTTGCTGGTGTGTCTCAACAAATCTATCCACAAATCACTGTTCCTCATTTTCTTGCCTGACTCCTGTCTGCGCAGGATTCTACAGCCACACAAATAACACCAATTTCCAGCTCCACTGACAAGAGTGGAGCAGATAAAGGGGATCTTCTTCTCCGACAGACAGAATTCAAATATCTGGTTAATCTGCTTAGCATGCTTTGATATGCCCGTCCATGAGTGGGTTTCCCTATTTCACAATCTGACTGGGTGGAAGATGAACACAAAGGGCAAGAGTGAGAAATATTACTTTTCCTATCTGATTCAATCCGTTTCATCTGTCACAATACAGCATGAGAGGACAACCTAGACAGAAGTACAAGCAGCCCTTCACAGTGGAGAGTAAGGGCTATGAGTAAATACTAAGCAGATCTTTGCTCTAAAGATTTTCAGTGTTAGCAGAATGAAGATGGAGTCAGTGACAATGACTTGTTGAAACAAATCAATAAGAATATTGATTCCTGAAAGTGATGGTTTCTGTGCAGATTTCTTTCATTTCCCATGATAATGTTGCCAGAGATGCAAGTGTAACCTAGATAATCACTGACCTTCGCTCACTTATCATATTCATTATCACCCACAATGACACCTCTCCTGCTGACCTCTCAGGTTTGCTAAAAGGTTGCAGTTAGCAATGGTAATTATGTGTATATTTGTCTGTTTACTATGCAAATGAAGGGCAAACAAGCAAAGGGTAAAGAGGACACAGGTGAGTACGTGTATAACATGCAAGCTACATCAGCTCAGTGAATGTTTACACCTGTTAATGAACTTCTTTCTTTCTTTCTTTCTTTCTTTCTTTCAGGTCTAAGCTGCAGTACCTGAAAGGGGAGGAAGGAGTTAACATAGAAAAAAGAAAGACCAACTGGTGTAACCTTGCATGGATGAGGGTCAACTCCATATGTTTCAAGGCTGTGAGCCCTCTGGAGCATGTTGAGTTCCGCAATTGCAGCACACTGGCCCCTAAAACAGAGAAGAGGGAAAGAAAGGTCACCACATGGATACTGTCACTGTGTCTGATTATTAACAACAGACTACAGGTGTATTTTGATCAAATTATCTATTATTCCATTATAGCATGTTCATATAGAAGCATGAACTAACACTCACAGACTCTGGGCCCTGCCATTTTCACTAAGAAACAGGAAGTTGAATGTTCTCACCATGGCTTCACTGAGTTACACTGTGAGTTGTAACTTGCACATTTAAAAGACCTGACACAGTCAGCCAAAGTGCTTGACAGTGCAGAAATGAAAATACATATATATGAATACACTTTAGTTTATATTTAGTAAAATCAAGTGAGACAAGTTTGATAATAGTAATTTTGATTAAAGTAATTGCTTGCAGCGTACCATTATAGGTCTTTCACAGTGGATTCGTGAACATTTTCTTACACTGGATGTCTGAAATAACGATGATCTGAGTTAAGTCCATTTAAATCTGTGTGATTTAGTGTGTGATTCAGTGTGCCTACCTCAATTAGAAGATAAAAAAGAAAAGGTTTTGTCTTTGTGTTTAAGTCATTACGTTTGCCCCAGCTTTTGATCATCTGTTACCATTTTGCAGAAACAGGCATATTATCCAAAGCCAATTGTTGAAGCTTTACTCACTCATTAGTCTATGATGCAATGTCAAGGCACTGCTACTCATCGACCTGGCGAACATGTAAGTAAACATTAAACTGACAGACAAATATATCTGTCTATATGCACACAACAAAAAATGCTGAAAGTCTTGACTTTTGGAATAAAATACGTACACACATTTGTAAATCACCTGAAGTGTCTCTCCACAGCTCAGCACTAATCTACATGCTGTTAATCCTGTCAGTCAGACCCATGGGGGCAGACAGAGGGCACTTGGCATCATCTGCATTGGTGCTCTGGGGAACAAAGGATTTGTCTTTGATGTTCTATAATCGCCGTAAGTGTGACGATCACAAACCGCACAACATCATTCATGAGCTTCAGCGATGATACAAATAACCACAAACAACCCCAGGGAGGGGGTTTATATATAGGTTACTCTATATTACGTGATATTATGACTTAGGACTTTGAATGGGCCATAAACTGTGACACATTTTCATCTTTTTTTACTTTCATTATTATATTAATGCAGAAACCTCTGGGTGTAATAATCGCCTTTTCCTCGTATTGCACTTTTCTTCCCACAGTCAATTCTTCTCCTCCAATAAGGCTCAGACGTGTTAATAAAAAAAGGCCAGACGACAGCAGGCAAAAGTATATTTTTTCATGCACTGGGCAAACAATTTTTGGCTTATTTTGCCTCTACAACTTTATTATCAGATTCAAACATGATCACTTACTTTTCTTTCTTTCTTTTTTTTTTAATAGATATCATGTCTTAAACAATTTCCCCCAAAAATCTATGGAATTGAAACAAGCCAGAAATGTCCACTTAGAAAGCATGCAGCACGTACCCAACCCTAACCCAGATTAATAATATAGTTCATGTTTCAGCTCTACATTTATATTACAGTTTGATACTATTTTGAACCTTTATTTATGCAATGTTTAGATTTCTGTTCTTGAAATGGATGTAAATGTGTAGGCTATATATCTCATGAGATATGCATCATTTACAAATTTAGATTTCAAATAAGTTACCACAATCACCTTGGGAAGTTGCATGGTGATATCTAACAGTTAAAATCTTAACCTCATTCACCTGTTGTGTCTTGTTGGAAAGAGACACTGCAACATGCCAGGATTTCTGGTGACCCAGAAGCAGAGGCTCTGATTTTTCCAGGTCTGGGTTCATCTCATTTCAGCTCATCTAATTCCAGCTTTTATTCACTTTCAGCTAAATCTAAACTGAAATACCCTCTGCAATGCAATCAGCCACAAATCTCTGGGCATCATCCAATTTTTGTCTCTAGCCAGAGCGGCAGAAAGCGCTTTATTGTCTGCAGAGTGGAGAACTGTCTCCATGGCCTGTTCTGAAAGCACAGATCACAGGAGTGAGCATCCACGCTGTCACCAACATCAAACAGTAACATGATAACAAAGACGCTGCTCCAGACAGAAAACAACTGCACACAGGCACGCACGCACATATGCACACAGGCACACAGGCACACAGGCACATCTCTTTTACCTGAGCTCGTTCTTGTGAATTTCCATAATCTTCCTCTCCAGTTTGAGGGATTGTTTAGGGAACAGCTTGAAGTCACTGATGTAGTCTGATGGGTGCTCCTCTGGGTCATAATCCCCCAGTTCAGCTGAAAGGAGGGGGTGATATCAGTGTGGAAAAAACAAACAAAAAACAAGGTACAGTAAATTCCTTACAAAATGCACATTCTCTCCAACAGAAGAAGAATATTTTGCCAAAATGTCATAAGATTCGTTTTACATCTTGTTAAAAGAAGGATCTTCTTCATTATATTCTTATCTCCACTCCATATACTCATATGCATCCAAATCAGATAACCATGGTAGTTAATTAATTCCTTCAGAACAAAGTCCAACCAGGCACTCACTGATCTCTCTCCTAAATCTCTTCTAAATTAATAGTCATAATAAAGGTTAAATCAAAAACTAAGCTGGGGTTTAATTAAACAGTAATCCTCAACCTATTCTCTTGCACTATAATCAACACCCGAACAAAGTGGCACAGGGACCTGCCCTTGTTAATCATAGCAGCCAATGATGCGCTGCAGACACACTTGGGGTTGAGATAACTCAGCCAGTTACACTGTGCTCTCTGGGGATGTGAGCCAATCAGAGAGTGTTAGCACAGTTGGGTGATTTGTGTATCAGTGAGAAAGGCTCATGACATTTATATGATACAGCTCAGTTAATTCTTTTCTTAATCCATATGAAAGCAAGAGGCTCCACACTGTGATTCAACATTAAACTGTTACTGCTAATTAACTAAAGAAAAAAATCCTTTCTTGTTCCTTTTCCCAGTCCAGATATTGTACATCCTGTGGTGTTTTAAAGTGTGGGAATTACAACAGCAGTCTGGTGACTTGAAAGGCAGCCCGTTAATGAGGCAGAGACCAGACAAATGGAGGGATTGGTTTGATTGTTAGTGTTAGTTTGATGCTCTTTGTTCAGACTTACCCCAGTTATAACAGCAGTGTTATGGAGATTTAATATTACACAACACCAAATAGGATACAACACACAAGCTAATTGTCACATAAAAATATGATGTACTGTGGTGTAAACTGGGCTAAGTTTTACAAATCATACATGTTAAAGCATTCACAGGTAAGAACCCCAGATTTCCCATGGTGTGTTATCAGTGTGTGAATGTGTGTATGATGATATTGATAGACAGAAAAATGTGCAACATATAGGTAAAAGTGTTGTATAAATGGGTGTGAATGGGTTAAAGAGCTAGTTGTGTAAAGCACTTTGAATGGTCGCTTGGACATGAAAAGTTCAGTGACAGTTTCACCACTAAGTAAACTAAAAAAACTTGTGCTGACATAAACATGATGGCTAAGAGATATATTGTAAGAAATGAATCTGCAGACTATAAGAATGGGCAAAGAGCAGCAGCAAAACAGTCAGGCTGCATCTCATATCCAGGTGTAAATCCTAATAACTAAATATAATAATTAGAGTAATCTAACTGTATCATGTTAAATCACTGCTTATCATCAGGTCTCACCCTGTACAATGCAGGCTCCGAGATATGCAGCTTCAGCAAAAGGACAGAGGAGACGACCATGATAGATATCTCTCTTCAGCTGGAGGTATAGGAGATACCTGGACACATAAGAAGAAAAACTTACAAGAAGCTAAACCAAATTTTGTTTACATTTTATTCTCAAGCTAAGAATTTCATTGGTTTACAGGAAGGCCACTATAGGTAGAAAATAATGAGTGAATATGTGACACTAAAGTTATAAACTATCACACTATGAATCATCATCCTGGTCTTCTCATCATGTTCATATTAAATATTTCAGATTAGGACAAAAATCACAGATCTGTTAAAAGCACTGTGCTTGATACCATAATGATCCACCTGAGTTGCTATGGAAATCGAAAAAAAACAAGAGTGCCATGGAAACAACTACCTTGTAGCAGAGACTGGTACTGTACTGTAGTTACCATGGAAACAGCTTCAATGGAGGCTAGTTCAGGCTTGCTGCTGACATGCTGATTTGTCTCGCGTTACCAAGGAAACGAGAAACGACAGTGGTGCTGAAACTGTTGCCATGGATACAAAAGAGTTTCCAGAGAGGACGGCGTCTCTGAGTCAACGCACTCATTAAACTTGTTTTTGAGCTCAAGCAAAAGAAGCGGCAGAAGGAAGCATGAAAGATTGAATGGAGTGAAAATAGTTTTATTTATAGAGTCAGTCTGAGGCCGTATGACCCTCTCAGTTGTGTTTAATTTTGCCCTACTTTTTTCCCTCATTGTCGCATGTCAAGCTTCCTCCTCACTCTTTCGTCTTATCTCATGTTGTCTTCCCTAAACTCACGTCTTACAGTATGTTTTACATGCTTCTTCTTTTTTATTCAACAGTCTGTCTTTCCTTTAGGCCTAACTCTCTGAAGTTAGGCCTCTGTGTTGTATTATTCAGTCATTACAGTATATACAAGGTCATCTGTGATATAGACTACAAAAGGCTGAGTATACTTCAGTCTAATATCCCAACTCCTTACATTGAAAAACAAAGCCTGTCTCCCACTCAGTGGTTTATTATTCCCCCTTTCATTTACCAGTACTTACTTTATTTGTATAGGTCAGCAGTGCTTTGAATGTACATTGGGGGATCACAGAGGAGGTTACATCCACACAGAGGCTGAGCTAAGGGTTGTTTCCACTGAAAAAAGTTACTATATATTTAACTGATTCTTGTTTTCTTTATTTTCACCCCATGCATCACTAAGTTGAACTTCCATGTCCACTCTTAAACATCAGTGGATTGACAGTGTAGTCATGCTCTTTGAAGACTCTGAGGTTAACTCTAATAAACAGAAATTGACTCAAGGACAACATAGAAATGAAAGTCTTTCCAAACTGCAATAGAGGAGGAAAATTTACAGATACATAACAAAAACTGAAATTCAACTCGAGGGAGGCGGAAACCGGGAAATGGGGAGAAAGGAGAATGAAGTTTTAATGACCTTAATAATCTACAAAAACACCTTCAAGTAATAAAAGTTGAAGAGAACAGGGAGATGTGCCAGTGTGAGCTGAGGGATGTGGAGAGACACCTGAGGGAGGAGAAGGAGCTGTGATGACGGGGGAGGAAGAAAGAGGACAGACAGAGACCAGCAGAAGGGAGGGAGGGGATACCTTAGGGATGAAATTATAAGGAGACAGAGTGGAGTGAGCTGAAATGTTTGAAAAGAGAGAGGAAGCAAGAACGGAAGAGAGAGATGAGGATCGATAGAAAGGACCAGAGATGTTGAGTCATGACACTTCAGATGGGACAGAGAGCATGAAAACATAGTCCCTGCTGAGTGAGCTTCTCTAATTATCACTATGCCTGAGGGAAGGTGTTTGTGTGTGTATGTATGCGTGTGTGTGTGTGAGAGAGGGGGGTAGAGAGAGATAAAGAGAGGGGGGATAGATGGATAGATAGAGGGGTGGGGTTAATATAAACATTATATAAACTGGCAGTTAGGCCACAAGTTGGACTATGGCAAAGTCCACCTTGTTATCTGACAAAAGAGCTGTGAAATTATGAATCGATGTATAACTTAACTGTGGGATGGATGAAAACTTGAAAGACACTGAAAGTACAAGGTGCTGAAGTCATAGCACTGACATAATATGTGAAAAGAGTAAAAGATCCTCTGCAGTGAACTGAATAACAGATTAGAATATACTGTATTTCTCTATATGGAAATAATCTGTTCATTAAAGGCTAAAGAGACACAAATATGGTGAAAATGAATGTGTCATTGCTATTTTATTTAACTGTAATAACAACAGGAAAAAAATCCACAGTAAGCTTCAGGTAGTATTGTAAATCCAACCAAAGACCAATAACTCCCTGAAATTATTTTTCAACCATACGACGATGAGAGAAACTTCTATTAAGATAGTGAATTTAGTCAAGATGATGGTTTATATAAAAGTAATAAGGCTGCTCTTGATCTTTAGCATCAGTCATAAACCACCTGCTGTCTGTGCTGGTTTGTACCTTGTGAGCTCCTCCTTGATTTTCATCGGCTCGTGGGGATAAAACTTCACCCTGAAGCACATGGTGTACGGCTGCTGAGCTGCTGAAGACAAGAGAGGAGAAGGTGAAGAGATGGCAAAAATCAGAAGACAGTGAGGATTTTTAAAGAGGGAGTTGTAGACAGAGAGTCATTTGTAGAAGAACTGAAACATGAGGGAAGGCTGAGATAAACGAGACAGAAACCAGGAGGAAAGAACAGAAGATGATTTTGAGTGAGAGAGGAGGAGGAAAGAGAAGAGGAGAGATAAACGAGTACACAAGAGGAGAGGAGCTGCGCAGGGAGGATTATGTAAAACTGAAGAGAAAAAGAAGTTGGAGACAAAAAAAGAAATCACGGTAAGCTTCTAATACTGATTAGTCATTTGATAATTACAGTAATTACTCATCACACACACAGATGTAGACACACACACACACACACACACACACACACACACACACACACTAAGGGCCTGACTTTAACTAGGGTCTGTCGTTTGCTTTGATCTCAAGCCTGAAGTATTTCATTGCTGTGAGTGTGTGTATGTGTGTGTGTGTGTGTGTGGATATGCCGCTGGAGAGGATTTGAGCTTACAATATTAAAATATTCACAGCAAGACGCATATACCTAAAAAAACACACAAGACTGCGCGTGCACACACACACACACACACACACACACACACACACACAGTCTATGATAGGCTATAGGGATCAGATGAAACAACAGACGAACGACGAACAGTTCAAACTTTCAAAAGTTCTGAAGTCTCACAAAACTGCACACACACACACACACATTCACAGCAATGAAATACTTACTGAACACATGATGCATGGACATAATGTACACTGGTGTAGTATTTATGAAGCTCATGACCTTTCTCTAACTAAGACTTTACGTCCGTTTTGCTCCGACATGTGTGTAGATGCTCATATGTGTCATCCAGCACATGTAAAACTACATATCCCACAGAGGTTTTCAGCCCCAACTATCTGCACAGAAGAATGAAAAAATAGGCTATGTACCTGTCTCATTCCTCTTTCATTCTACATGGTGACCTGAGGTGATCATTGTGATTCACTTAGACTGCATGAATTTTATTGGGTAAAATGTAAATTCAACTAGAAAACATGCTGAAAATGCAAGAACATGTGTTCTCTCCCACTTCTCAAACACCAGGCTGAGCTGTTCAAGATCAACTCCTCCTCCATAAGCATTGATCAGCTACAATTTACTTATATAGTCAAAGAAAACAAAGGCGCCATAAGGAAAAAAGGAGGAGCTATAACAAGTAAAAACTGGGGCATTTCCATGGATTAGGAACATCATAAATCTGATATGGATTATATCAGAGATGCTACAATCAGATGCAAATTTATATTGTACATTTTATAAAGTGGGCATCAGGGGTGAATATTCCTAAAGAGAGGGGAGGAAAAGGGTAAAGGTATAAGAGGAGGAAGAGGCCTGAGCCTCTTCTACCCTGAGTCCTACCCCCGAGTCTACCAGGAGTCTTTACAATGTGCCCTCACCCCTCTGCCTTTAATAGTGGGAAACCTCTGCGGTATTATCTAGCTATGGAAAGCAGCACACATCTACATAATACATGTAGAGCAATATAAAAGACGCAATCCTCCCACCTGCTCCCAAAGAATATGAGCTGCTTATTTGCTCAGGCTTAAGGGACCAAGATGCTCTTTTTGAAAACATTTCAGAGAAAGTGAATTGGCACAACTGTATTTACACACACACATACACATGCACACACAAATGTGATGTGTGTACACGTAAGCTGGCACACACAAAGACAAAATAAAACACCAGCCACACATCCTAATTTGAGACAAATCCAGCCACAGGGAGAGCTGGTGTGTCAGTACGACTCAAATCTATTCGGCTCTCTTCCTCCATTCCCCCTCTCTCATCTCGTTTTCTTTCCTTCACTCTCTGTCAGTTTCTCTCATCTCAAACTGTCTCTCCACTTTTTTCTTCCCTAATCTGACTTTTTTTCTTTAGCTACATTATCTGTCACTGTCTGCTCTCTGTCCCATCTGAATCACCCCCTCCAAAAAAAAGTCCCCTTTATCACTCTTTTCCCTGCATTCTCTATTTTCACTGATCTCTTCAGCCTGCCTCCCTCTCATCCTGTCCTCTCACACATGTTCAGATGAAGCAGAATTCACCACTAATAGCTCCTTTATTAATTTATAAGAAGGCAGAGAGAACAGGGGAGTCATTAAGAGGGTGGGTGAACTTCAGACAGAGGGAAGAAGAGAGAGAGATAGAGGGGAGAAGAGTGAGACAGACAGAAATATAACAGCTAGGAAGGATGAAAAGAAAATTGCCCCAAAATGTACATAGTTCTTAAATTTCACTGTTACTTTTTGGCCTCTTTATTCTTTTGTGAGTGTATTTTTGCAACATCTGCAATGATGGACCCAAACTCATTACCTCACACAGACTGTTGGAACAGTAATTTTACCCATTCATGCATGGATATATGTATATTCATGGACTTTATTTAACTTGTTCTTATCTTATTCTATTTGTCTATGTCACTATGCATAACTGCCCTGAGTTCTTTTAATTGCCCTCTGGGGACAAATAAAGTCTTATTGAACTGAATTGAAAGATATTAGATAGAATTAATAATAGTAAACATGAGTGTGTTAGATTGAAAAAAAGAGTAAAATATTTGCTTTCAGGGTGAAATGCTCTCACAGTGATGTTTTTAAAACAACTGACTTTGGTCAGAAACGATTCATGACTTGAGTCTCTGTTGCACTGTTTAATTTAAAGAAATGGGTGCATCAAGAGGGAAAAGAAAGTTCCCTGCTGGGCCCTTATTTCAGCATCATGGAGTCAGTTTAACTAGAGACAAAAATCACAAGAGGGAGTCAAAATCGACACAACAACTATGGCAAAGTTGAACTTGAAAAGCTGATGTGCACAAGTGTCGAGAGGAGCACTTATTTTCCAGTCAAAGGGTTGATCTTGTTTTCTCTTCTTGTATAAGGTTAAGAGGACACCAGGTCTGACTCTCACCACTCAGCTAAAATAAAGAAATGCCACTCCTTTATGATGGGCAGTAAAAGTGCAGTTGGCTGCTGTGTGGAGCTGTAAATGCCCACAGATTGGTGTGAAGGTCCATGCTCTGCTACCTGCCCTATGAAACCTGTGACTGGTTAATCTACACATAAACTTAATGCAATTTGTATGGCAGTTTCTTCTCTCTTCTTTTAAGTTTGTGCTGCCTTTTACTTTGTGTGTTTGTTTTCTTTCATTTTGGGACACCTTCTGTGTTTGTTGTGTTCTGAGAAACCCTGCTTTTGTCACTTTGTCTGCCTCAATTGTGTCTCTGTTTATTTCCCTCTAGTGTTTCTGAGAAAAAGTCTCTGGCTGACATTGTCAGGCTCTGTCACTACTCATGGCACATGGTAATGTGAGCAGTGTGTCCTGGGGGCAACAGTGGAGGACAAAACCCAGAAAACAGGTACTTCTTTATGTATCCAGTGGCAATAACACTGTTGCGTGTGTGCAGCCATGTCCCTGTGGTGTTTTCTGTTTGTTGTAGAGCTTGACCCACACATATTTAATATGGCCCTCAGGAGACAAATGCAGCCCTGCACACACACACACACACACACACACACACACACAAACCACAAAAGTGAGGACACAAATACACATGCACATTCATTTCACACTGTTCATTGTTGTTAATACAAAAACACAGACAAACAAAAAAGGGGCAGAAGGGACACTTACACTTCATCTGCCTCACCACGGGCTTATTGGGCTCCAGCCAGTGCTGAGAGAAACAGTGAAAGGGCGAGAGCAGGAAGGAGGAAGTAATAAGACAAGTGTTACTCATGAAATAAAGCAGTTGACTTGTAAAGGCAGATCTGTAGAAATAATGTGTTGGAGTTTCATTGAGCTCTGGTGAGTTGACACGTTTTCCTATTTAAAAAACTCACCCTGTTTTTCATGAATAACTGAATGACAGATCAAAAGTCTGCGCTGTGAGGCGACACAAAATACATGAAAATTACATGTGTTTACATGCATCATTACATTCACTTCTTTTGATGAATGTGTAATATTCTCTTTGTACAGTATATAAACATCTGACTATATTATATATAGTATATTTCAGGTTTGTGGTTGTTTATATTTCTTCTTCGCTGCACCCTATCGTGCTTCCAGTTTTGTGTTTTAACACCTTTTGCTGTTGTGTTATCCTGTTGTCATTTTGCATCTGAAATAGAGCTACAGTAGAGGCCAACTGAGCTTCTATTCAGACTGAACGTCTGGTCCCGTCTGTGTGTGGGCTGTTTGAAATATGGAGACTGATCTCGCTGTTATTCGTCACTTGAACTTGTAATGTAATGTTCTGACTGCCTCCTGACTAATGTCCAACATTCACATTTTGGCAATGGTGAGTCAGCAGAGCCGTTTCCTGTTAGTAGGTGTGATCAGTGTCTTCATATTGCTCTCGTACTGTGTAGCCATGCAGAACCTTTTGCTGGGTTCACATTTGTATGAACTTCAGTTCATTAATCATCATATGGGAATGATTAAAAAACAGAGAGGAAAGCTGCTTGTACAGGTTTACAAAAGGAAACATTTCTTCTAACCGTGTGCAGTATACAGTATCTACTGAACACTCAGTGCAGCAAAATTTGAAAAATACCTGAGAACCATCAGACTGGAGTCCTCAAGCTCCAGCACTTACAGAATCAGTCAATTGATTGATAAGCCAATCGAAACAAAATCATTTGCCCACAGTTTGGTTAATTGCTTGTTTAACTGTGATTAAGCAAACGATGCTGACTCCATCTTCTCTCTCTGTTATATCATGGAATATCATTTTAGATTAAATATTCCTGTCTGTTGTGATTGGCAGGTCAGTTATGTGTTGAAAATACTAGATTTCCACTGCTTTGGTTGTTGTCTGTGTGTAATAGTTACCCTCTGTTTCTCTGGGTCCACATATCGAATGCCAAAATAGTCTTTCTCGAGTAGGTTGTAGTGGTTACACACATGGTCCAACAGGAACTGGCCTTTGGTGTCTCTCTGTAAAGAGAACAAAACAACAACATTATTCGAGGATGTTATTTTGTGATCAGTGTCCTCAGTAGCCTCTCCATCGATGCTGATAAACCCCATAAAACCCACACAACTGGCTCTGACACCCACTGCATCTCAGTGCAGTGATCACAGAAAACAACCCCCTCTTGGGTAATATTTCTGTGATGCACACATATTTTCACCAAGATAAAACATGTTAATTGAAAAAAACACATCAGTAACATTTATGTATGTTGATGGTGATATATCTGTTGTGGTCGTATCCCAGACCCAGCCTCCTTACATGCCAGTAAATGCAGTCCATATGCAGTCCATAAACCCAGAGCAGACACTGAGAGATCAATGGTCACTTTACATTCATTACCTGTTCCTCAGTCAATATCCACTCATCACATACTGATGCCAACATGGGTTTTCATAGAGCTCAGCACAAGCACATGTAAACTGTGATTCTGCATATGTACAAACAAACCTAAACAAGTATGCATTCAAATTAATGATACATACACTCGTATGTGCACATATAACATCACATAAATGCACTTTCAATTTCCACCTATTGAACTTAAGATGTCAATATCCATCACATTGCCATTTTGTTAGATAGTGTATTCTGTATACATCATAGATCCCCTCAAGCCTTTATTGTGTGATTGTGTGTGTGTGTTTGTGTGTGTGTGTGTGTGTGTGTGTGTAACTGCTCTATAACCTGCTGATGGAGCTGGATTCTGTGCTCAGCTAAGCAGGACTGATTGATTCAGTAGGAAATCGTCCGTTTGCCCTTGTTGTGATTTACACACCATTGGGGACACATGCAAATGCACACACATGCAGACATGTACACACATACACACACACGCACACACATACAGCTGTCGCTTTGGTCACATCTTGTTGGTAAAACAATGTATAAATCCACCAATCAACATTAATGACAGTAGGATATGCCATAAATTAACCATAGTTGCCACGGCAACTGATTACCTCTTGCGTATTCAACTGCACTTACAATGTCTTGTCATGACAGGGTTGTCCTGGACATAGGACTGTCTTCAAGATGTTTGAGGAGCCCTAACTAAAAGTTTCCTCCTGCTGGCTGGATTCCCTTTGCTCTCTTTTGTCTTCATAGATCTAAAGATACAATCAATACTTGTCTCAATAAATAGTGTTCCTTACTTCTGATTGATTTCTCTTGAATGAAATAAGGTCTGAGATAACACCTTTACATGTCCACCTTTTCTCACCTCCAGCTGACCTGCTGCAACTCTTTAAGCTACCAGCTTGTGTTGAATATTACATTTGACCCCTAGTGTCAGAAGAAAGAAGAGAAAGATGTTCAGAGAAGATGCTGTTAGATGATCACATACAAATATGTATAAACCTTGGAGCATAAGCTGCATCTAGATTCTGAAATCAACACTTACATCATGCTGAGTTGGCCTGTGTGTGTCAATCACTGTTCACGTCCAGTCATCTTACTTTATTTTAGATAAATATTAATCCCTGGGCATATGTTTCATTTGATAAACATAGCAATCTCTTGCCGAGGCCACCTTTTGCATAAACATCTTGGTGAGTCATGCACCATTTCTCAGTAAACAATCTGATGTGTGCAGTAATTGCAGTATACCGTAGGTGTTGATAGAACAGCCACAAAAAACAAGATATCTCCTGTAAATGTCACAAATACCACTCCAAAACTGTCAAACAGACACTGCACAGTAGACAGTAGACACAGTGGCTCATTTGTCAACAGCACAATACCACAGCTGCTTTGTGTTACCACCAAAAACACACAACTGCATTTCAAAAACATAACCATAAAATAACCAAAGGTTTTAGGTCAAGGCAGTAAACAGTGTGCAGAAATTAAAAATAAAACAAGGTCCCTGTACGCAATACGCAGAAGGAGTTCATATATGGGCTAATCACATAAACACACCACACAGCACACATTATCATATCAATATTTAATTGACCAACATTCCCCATTGTTCATCCATTTTTACTGTAGACTGCCAGACAGCAACAGGACAGCACTGTTCCCATATCAGCAGGCCATGTTTATGTTGTGCTTTAACTGTTTTTTCAATTTCAGAATGATATTATTCATTTCTAAACAAACTACAATTTAGTATTACAATTTCAAATTCATCGCATCATCGTGTCTTTGACTGGTTAGGGGATCAGCTGTCAGGTGAAAAATGTAGCATTTCTCTTCACACCATAAGGTTTTCACTGAGAAGTCTGAGTCAGCCTGAGTCAGGGAGTGAACAGAGTGACGTCACCTAGCTACTGGGCTGTGCTGGACCGAAGTCTTATCATGTGACGAGAGGAGAGATGACTGGCAAGACAACAGAGGAGTAGAGACGAGAGGATTTGGTGTCAAGGCAAAAGCAAAAGCACCTCTCTGGCAGTGTTTCAGATTCAAGTCCAGCACTGAAAGGGAAACTGGGGAAATTAAAGAAATAAACTTCATGGGATGAAGGTGGCAGCAACTCGAGGGAACAAAATCAATTCATATAAACTCAGCGGGCACACAACTTTCATGTAAAATATCAAGTGTAATCAGTGATATCCATGTTACCTGTTTATTATCTAGTAGTAAAATTTACACATGTGGCATGACTGTATTACATCATACTGTTTTCAACTCAGTGGAGCTGCATTAAATCACAGAGGTAGTGTAACTAATGGAATGTAACTGATTACTAGTCAGTAAGTAATCCAGTCACTTTTTAGTGGCTGACGTGAATAATTGAATTAACTACACTGTTGTTACAAACAGGAACCAAACAGTTAGGTGGATGTCCACAGTGACCTTTCTTATATCACTGTGGCAACAATCAGCTGTAAGTGATTTCTTACAGACAGCATGTCCCTATTGGCCAGTTCAGGTTTACTGTTATATGACTATGACACAAGTGAGCTGCAAATCAAGTGTGTTCCTGTGGGTATAGCTGTGATTGTCTGTGTCTACGTGCTGGCCTGCCTACAGTTTGTGTTTGTGTGTGTGTGTGTTTGTATGTGTCTGTCTACATCTCTTTAGGATTTTCGGATGATCCCTGACAACAGTGGTGCTAAGCTGTTAAATCTGAGGAGCAAACAGACAGGAAACATACACAGAGGGAGGAGAAAATAGAAGAAACAGAATGAAAACCGCTACACTGCGAGCCATTTCTAGCCAGATCATCAAACAACACCTTTTCCCTGTCTGGTTCTCAGGGCAGACACTCGTCTGGAGAGGAGAGGCAAACTGATGCCAAGAGAGAGAAGAGAACAGACCAGACAGAGAGTGAACCAGGGCCAAACATGCCGAGAGGCTGAAAGAGAGTCGGGAAAACAGAGCTAAAGAAAAAAAAAAAAAGAGTGGATAAGAGAGAGATTGAAAGACTCACTAAAATGAGTGAGGGAGAGAGGAAGAGACAGAGTGAGGAAGAGAGATATAAAGACTCTATGTCATGTCCAACAAGGGCTGAATACATATTTTATATATCCAAAGGCTGGACATTAAAAATTAACCTGGTCATCCTGTCGCTACATGATCTAACCTAATGACGGCAAAGTGCTCCTCTCTCCTCCTCGCTTCAACACACAGACACATGCACACACTTTAAATAGAGCCTCGGTGTAGAGTGTATTCAGTTTAGCAGAAGCAAAGTGCACTTTGACGTGTGTGTGCGTTCGAGTGTGTCTATCCATCCTCTGCCATTTTTTTTCTTGATAAAGCAACCCCCGAGTCCAGACGCAGTCCAACCAAGCAAGAACTAGGAGGAAAAAATAGAAAATCATCAGCATGCGGAGTATAAAAGCACAAACAGAATCAATTATTTATTCCTACATCTATTCTGAATTTAAAAAAAGAACGTCTGTAAAACTCAGTGAAATCAAATAAGTTTTGACCTCCAAACTGCACGCTGCCATAACAATTGCAGACTGAAGAGTCATAATTTCACTCTGTACTGTACCTCTCATATAATTTCATTAAATCTCCTTCTCTGATGGACGAATCTCTGGCCAAGTGCTCGGCTCCACCTCTGTGTAATGACCCAATCCTTCTCCTAAAAATTCCTACAAACATGATGTTGAGGTGAAATGAGGAAAAAGGATATTTAGTAAGTTGCAAATACGTTGATACTGAGCGTATCAGTAAAACGTATGTTGACACTGCATCTGTTTTGTGTCCGGTTCAGCCATTGACTATTAGGTTGTACTGAGACCTCAGCTCTGCCTGTTACTTCCTCATTGTCTCTCTGCATGTTTATCAGGTGGATTCATCAACCGTAGGCTGAGACATGGTCACATCTCCGTCTCTGTTTGAGTGTATTTGTTTATTTTATTAACTTGCAGTATACTGAGCTCTCAGGGCCACCATATTTATCCACTGATATGAAAAACAAATAAAATCCTATGAGATGTGTCTTTACCAATACGATAACGCACCAATGCAAATATTACTTAATAACAAAATACCCACTGTGTGCGACTTTTTCTTGTACCTGATCTACAATCACAAACATCTCATGACTTTATGACCACTACCAGTCAAGCACTAGGACCCTGTGTGCCCTGTCCCAGTTAAACACCGTTTGGTTGTTTAATTAATATGCATGCCAGCTCAATTATAACTGGTCCTTATCGACTTCGACGGGTTTCTTTTCATGACACGGCATACCTAATTGGCTGAAATGCAGTGAGGAGAAGGAGCATCAAATTTCTGTGATTCCCCAGTGGAGAAACCAACACACACTCTGATCTGCTCACACAGGGAGAGGGGGATGAAGGCAGAACAGGAAAGACAGTAGTAATGATATGCCCCTCTTTACCTCCACACAAACCAATTTAAATGCCTAGACATTGCTATGTTAATTCAATGGCTTTTCTCTGTTGCCACCACCGCTACTCTGTAGGGAAATGGAGATTTAAGATGCTAGTGGACCAATTTGCCGATTTATGTGCCAATTAGGATGAGTGTGTAAGGAGGCTTTTGTTCCTGTGAGACAACACTCTCCTCCTATTATCAACACTGCCAATATTATTAAAACCAGAATGTGTTTACCACCCAAAATCGGAGCCCCCAAGCCACCGAACAGATCGATCCAGAGGCTTGACCAGGATGCAAGAGAGACAAATCAATGTGCTGGCCGTGGTGTGTGGGAAAAGCAATGCAGGGGATCAAAGAAGAGAAGACCAAAGTTAAAAGCTCTTTACTTCTTTTTTTAGGACTTAGAAACTCATTATTGTGCATTGTCTTCAAATACACGAACCTTCTATTTGCATCCTGTTTTCCTTTATTTATTCCCCTTAAGTAGCTTTGAGTAAAGTTATATGATGTTGTGTATCCAAGGACTCAAACCCAAAATTTGTTGTCATAGCTACATGTTCCTTACCAAATGCCAGATGTCTTACAGATTTCCACAAATTTTAGTTTGACCTATATTTGGAAGCTCTAGTATCTCAGTGTTTGGCTCCATGGCATGAGTTTGTGATGTTTGACTCACCGGGAGGCCATTGGTTTTAAAACACTATTTCTAACTATTTTGATGCTTTGATAGTAATTTCTTAAATGATTTTAGAGTAGAGAAGAGTCAGGATGCAAATCGCTGTGGCCATGCTGACTATAACATTTGAAGAGCGCAGCAGAGGATCAAACACTTCGAGTCTGGGTGCTAAATTATGGAACACATCTAGTTTATATTAAGGAGAGAAACCTTTATAAAGAGATGTTTGACCTCACCACCAGCACCAAACTCTCTCTGTAATAACTGCCCATCATCACAGTATTTATTATTATTGTCTTCATGATTTGTAAATCCATGCTGAAGACATGAGGCGAGATGTCATATATCTGAATGAAACCCACACAGTTCCAGCGAAGTATTGATCTCTCGAGCTGCATTACAGAGTGTGCTAGGTTTAACCTCTTCAACCACTGACCCACAACAATAATGGACTCTTGCCTGGAGCTATAGACTTGGCATATGGAGGGACTTCCTTTAACATCAGTGTATCATGGCCAGAAAAAAGAGCGCAGATATTCCTACATCTAAAAAACTTTAGAGTGGTTTACCTCTGACTATAGGTCATTTTTATGACACATCATCATCATGTTTTATAGTGTTTTCAGGTTCCAGTGCCACATTGGTCCAGACTGAAAGATCTCAACTACAGGATGGTGTGACCATACAATTTTACAAAGACATTCGGGTGAATCGCAGGATGATGAGTGATCCCCTGCTTTTCACTCCAGCACCATCATGAGGTTCATATTTGTGGTTTTAAGTTAAATGTCTGCCATGAAATGATTGCCATGGAATTGGATTAATATAAATGTAATTCATGTTCCCCTGAGGGTGAACTGTTATAACTCGGTGACTTATTTAACCACTTTGGTTTCCAAATACCTGCTTTTTGATGATGACATGTCAACATCCTAAACTAAGATAATTAAGATGATAAACTTTCAACATCAGCATTTTATCATTGCCATTGTCAATGTGCTGGCATGTCAGAGTTAGCATGTGGTATAACCACTGTCACACAGCTGATCTTTTGTGTGAGAAAACCTTTTGCATTTTACCCTTTATGCACATTTTGTTATTCTTGTGCCTTTTTGTGCATACAGATAATTAACTACAATAAACCTTAAATACGTCACTTACAACTGATCATTACCTTGGTAAATGCCGGCGCATGCCATCATTTTTTGTTTGCATTGGATAAAGTTCAAAGAGATTATGTCAGTACAAATTTATGAAACACTAATCTACTCTGATATAATCTTTTAAATTATTATTTGAGAAATATACATTCACTGGTAATCTTATCATTCAAATTATTTATATATTAAACAGATAATCCTTCCCATCCCCGTGAGCAGCACTCATAATAGTGAGTGCGACCTTGTCCCTGAGTGGAAGGAGACAAACCAATTACCTTATCATCACCTGCAATGCTGCACTGACTCTCTCTCTCTCTCTCTCTCTCTCACACACACACACACACACACACACACACACAAGGCATGCACAAATTAACACATATGACATAAAACATGTCACATGCACCTACACACTCACACTCTTCACGTTCATGGCTGGGCACACAGCCTAATAAGCTTAGCGGTAGAGTCGTAAATTATCAATATATGGAGCAGAACCAGTTTCTATTATAATGGATCTTCATGACACTCCATGTGGAGCTGGACACTAACTCACCGGATGACAGGAGAGAGAAAGTGTGATGATGATGGCATGACTGTAGCCAAAGTGCTGCTGTTATGAGTGTGTGTGGGTACACTGGAGCAGCTGTCTTATCTTTGCACCACAGGATGTTAAAAATTTTGTGGAAGTCAAACAAACAATCCACGACAGAGAAAAGAGAGAGTGTGTGTAAAAAGGAAAGGGTGAGCCTGAATGTGTGCGGTACGGTACATTCGTTTCTGCTTATGGCACTTGTGACTGTTTACGTCTAACAGTTTGACGCAATAAGCGATGCTGCGTGCTCCAAAAGGGGTCAATGCAGCACATATACATACTCTCACAACAATGATGATGTTATTGTCACACAACAGCAAGGAGCACACACAACAGCAATATTGTGCCTCAAAGGTGATATCACATACTACAGCTTCCCTTCATCTCTTTATGTTCCAAATACACACGGAATATAAATAGAATACAAACGTGCTTGAACTGATATTTTGAGCTAACATGAAGATGTTTGTTTCAATTAACCTTTGCAAAATTAGAGGAATGCACCAGCATGCAAAGTGCAATACAGCTGGGTTTACACAGTTGCATGGAAATACAGTATATTAAACTGACATGAGAAGTAACCCGCTGTTTAACAAACATCAGTAGCAGAGTCAGTGTAACAACTGCTGATGTCACTGTCTGTTCTTATTGCTTTATTGCATGGTCACTTCCTGTTCAGCCTGTTTCATGTATTTTGTTTGTTTCTATCTTTCAGTCGTTCATCAATTCTGGTTTACCTTCTCTTGTCTCTACCTTGTCTTCTCCTTTTTCCAAATCCGCCTCTTTTGCCAGTCTCATTTCAAATCTGTTTCATGTTTTAATCTGCTTAATCTGTTTTTTTTGCCGCAGCTGCTCTACCTCATTTCCTCTCCTGCTCCTTCCTACACCCTGTTGATTTGTTGCCGTCACTCTCGCAGCTATTGCGACCCACCATGTCACCCTATATTTTGTCTAATCAACCATCTCTATTTCTTCCCCCCTCACCCATTTCATTTGATGTTTTCGTCCTTGCCTCCCTCCCTCCCTCTCTTCTATCCAGCCGTCTCATCTCTCACTGCCTCCTCTCAGTTGCAAGCACAAGTCAGAAACAGGATTATTTCTCTTTAGTCATCTTCGGAGCAGCATCAAAGAGGCGCCGGGAAGTGGGATAAGAATAGAAAAACTGATACTATTTATAACTTGCTCTAAAGAATGCCTACCAGCTGAAACAACAGCATTGCCCTAGCATTGTTCACATTCACACAGACACACACACACACACATGTACACAGCTATCCACAAAAAGCCGGGTGTGTAAAACACCGGCATCACCTTAGCTACACACCACACTCACACCTCTCCTTGACTGAGTAAAAGGCAGTTGCAGTGTAAAACAACACCAGCATCCATATGCATCCTTAAACAGCGTGTATTAGTGACATATTGATAAGGTTACCTGCACTAAAATAGAAACAGCACATCAGCATGATATATTTCAGGCTTTCAAAAGTTCAAGTTATTGCAAGCTATTTTGGTGCCAAGCAGCAATTTCTTGCTAAGTAAGGTGAATTAATGTCTGTAATTGCAGAACTTTGGCTCGGTGGCTGTGTTTAAATCTTTCATGCGAGTGAGCCGTGGCTACCCCTCCCTCCCAACACACACGCATAGATGTGCACACACATACACACAACCATGGTGAAGCGCATCACTGACAGCTGACTGATGTTGGCTTCATGAAGAACAGTGATCTCCTTTAATTATACATGATATGTCACAGAGAAGGAGGAGGGAGAAAGAGAGTGATAGAGGGGATGGAGGGAGGGGGAAAGAAGATATACATGAGAGATGTAAAAATAGAAAGTGAGAAAAGGTGGTCAGAGGGGTAAATAGGAAGCTGAAAGTGGAGCAGAGAATAAGTGGGGGTGAATGAGAGAGCAGAAGGCTGAGGAATGGGAGGAAGAGACAGGGGAAAGAGGAGAAGGACAGATGGGAGGATGAGAGGAAAGAGAGTGGATGGTGAAGGGGAGAGAAGCTGAAAGCAGAGGAGGTCACTGTGTATTGATCTTGGCGTGTCTCTCCTGCAGCAGGTCTGACTTAACATTACCACTGAACATGAGAGCAGCAGGCTGGACACACTCAGCCCCCGGCGCTTTAGACACACATGAAAGACACACTCACCTGCGGACACACAGCCACATACCCACACACACACACACACACACACACACATCCTCTCCACCTGCCTTATATTTGGCAGTAAAGCTATTCTTAGTATACAGCTTAAAAGTGATTATTCTCTGCTGTGAGCTGTAATTATGTTTTTCAAACCAGAACCTGAAACCTTTTCAAAACTAGTGTTTCCATCTAAATCAGAGATACCTCTCCTGCACATAGGCCTGTATCCATAAACTCCACTGATTGGATGTCAGACTGCATTTGATGAAGAATAAAGATGATTACTGTGTATTTATATTCATCCTTATTTGTTTTGTTGTCTAAAATAAGAGTAATCTTTTATTAGCAGTATTTGTGAACAGGGTTTTGATAATGTTGTTTTTGTGTAATTGGCATTTCTGGTAATTTATCAAGTACACAACTAATTAATAAATTGTATGTAAAGAATCAGCCTCAGATGTCAACAAGATTAAGTCAAGAAGGTGTGAAAGATAAAGTGTGGTGTGCTGGTTAAGAGATGTGTAGTGTGTTTTACTCCTGATGGATTTGCACTGAAACTCGCACTGCTATGCACCTTGCTGTGTGTGAGATCCGACCCAAATGTCTTTTATCCTCCTGTCACTTTGCTAATGTTGACTTCATGCAAATATAAGATTTTCATTAGGTCAAAGTATGACATCCAATCATCCATTTCTTACTTCTTTCATAACTGTTTACACAGATTTTTATTGTAATGGCTTCTTTATTCAACCATGGTTCATTTAGACCTTTGTGTTTATTTTAATCCTAATATCTTATATTGTATTTTATGTATATTGTATTATAATTCCTAACATCTTCTGATGTTTCTTTTATCTTCCTAATGTCATTTAATTTTACACAAAGCTGCTACTGTATTGTTTAAAGGTGCTGTACAGATAAACTGGCCTTGCAGTATTTTTACAGTTGCAGTAATGAGACGTATTATGCAATCACCATTGCAGTGATAAACTGATTTTTCAGCTAAAATTGCATTCTCTATTGCCTTGGAAATGTTCACACTTATCATGGCTTTTCAAGATATTTTGAAGTCTTCATTCAGTAAGGCTAATCCACGCAGTGCCAAGCATTGTGCCCCGGGGACCTGGATAATGTACCCCCATGTCTTATGCAAAGTCAAGAACTGACGCCTTATAGTCAGATTTAAAGAAATCAGGATATCGGAGGCTCATATTAAGCAAACTGTTCAGCTGTGACGCATTCGTGAACAATTTTACCACATGATTTTTATGGTGTTGTTCAATGTAGTGCCGTCTTTGGCATCTCATCTTGACCTACATATTCCCTACAACAGAGAGCATCAGAATAAGCCAAATAAGAAAGACAGTGACAACGCAGAGAGGGAATAAAATGAGCAGATAAAGTCGGAGATGGAGGTCCCCATACAGTGGAAAGAGGAGAACTGCTGTTGTCGAGCAGCAGAAGTGTAGCATGAGGAGCACAGGATGTCATGAAATATGTAGGAGGGAGCAACTCAGCACCGGAACACAAAGCCATTAAAGAAAGCCCTGGAAAACACCGTCAGCTAGAAATATAACTGTCCATTTCCTTATTGTGCACAGATACGCAGGCATAGCTAAAAGCATATACACTAGCGTCACATTATCTTGAATTCATGCATCTCACTTTAATGTTCTCAGACGTGTACACAAAGTTTAACACACTTTTGTGCTCAAGCACACACAGGTACACATGCATGTGAACACTAACACAGACGCAGACACAGCCTCTCTCCCTGCCTCTCTTCCTTGTTTCCTTTTCTCACAGTGCACTTTTCTAAATCATTGATTGGGTACATGCAGAGGATCAGTAAGACAGTTAGTTTGACATGCAGTGAGTGCTTTTGGTCTTTCAGGGTAAGGCAACAAGACACTGGCAGCTGACAACCTCTTTAGAAGGAAGTTTGGGAGAAGATGCTGCTTGGAGCTGCGCTCACTCACTCTGGTCACAACTCTTTCTAACTCACTGGGTTACCAACAAGCTGGTGATGCTTTGCTACAATATTGAGGGTATAGTACAAGTGAATGATATATGTCTATTTGGCATAGCAATGCATGTATGCTCTGTCCTTTATAAACATACAAGTTTTGATAATTATAATTCATACTTGAGCAGTTTTACAGGACTTTACTTTTACATCTCTGGCAGCAGCTGGTGCTCAGGGCTGGAGATGCCCAGGAGTCAGGTATGAGCAGGCCCACAGGATCTAATTTGTTTGTGGAAACTGGGGAAATATATTATCCTTTGTTCAGGCAGCCAAAACGGTTTCAATATTAGATATCAGATCAGTCAATAGTTAAAGCCTTCTATCCATTAACTGGATCCTGTCATTAGTTTTTATTTCTTTCATGTCAGAGTCCCATGTTTTAAGGGGGTTACAGTGAACTCCTCCACTCCAAGGCTTCAAGACACACCTAATGTTGCCAGATAGAAACCAGATGCCAGATGAGACAGCTATAGTCCAGAGCTACAGTTCTGGGAAGGTCACAACACAAAAACCACACAAAACTAATAAACAAAGAAGAGGAAACACCAATTATTTTTACTATAGGCTGTAACTCACAGTAAATCTCTTTTGCTCTGAGTCTGCAGATTGTAGATCATGATCTTGGCCACACCTTCATCAGTCTGCTCTCACACTGAGGATATGTTGTCATTCCTGATTGCATTTAGCAAAGTAGTTTGCTTGCATGCAAACATCTCAGGCTTCTGTCTATTTCCTTCTCTGGGTGGCACACTGAGCTGTATTTTGACATGAACATGTGAGTAATTAAGTTAAGTTGAGTCTTAAAGTCTTAAATCAATAAAAGGACTGGAACTACCTGAGTCATTGAAAGAAAAGATTGAAAATGATTTACAGACATTTCCTGTCCCTCATGTTTCAGATTCAGTTTATGAGCAAAACATAAACGTCATAAATGGAGTATGACAAATTATAATGTAGCTTAAAGTATTTTTTAAGGAGTTATAGCTGTCGACAATTCTGTTAATAAACACATCTTCTTACAATGACATCATACTGTCTTGTAAAGCATCTATTAAATGTTGGAGCGTGTGAGTAGTAGCCTAGATAAGGAGTAGATTAAGTAAATTGTTAACAGAGAGTAAAAATGTGTCTTCCAGTAAAAAATGGGTATCTTTGCTTTTTAAGAATTAAAAAAAAGAGACAGGTTTTAGCTATGCAGCCACTTATCAGCTGAGGCTGTGCAGGAGTGAGTGTCTGGCCTGTAGGGCAGGGACACTTGAAGGCGACATGGTGGGAACAACATGTATCATCAACAGACTTGAGAGCACAGCTGGCTGCCTCTCTCCACACACACACACAGTCTGATACAACTGATAGAAATCAATAACCCAAACAGAGGTCCTCCGTGTCCATGTCATCAGTTCAATTATCACCACCACACCCATGGAGCTCCATCGTCTCCTCTGTCACCAATCAAACTTCACCCCAACTTCCCTCCATGTGGGTCATATCATGCAGGGACCCAACACAGATGCAGGGATGTGACTGAATGTGCTTTTTTCCTCCCCTCAACACTACCTATCACATATGGGCAGTATGAAGCAAAGCAGCCACTTCTCATGTAAATCACAGCAGCACTGAAACTAGAAGAGCAATGCGCTCAAATTTTTCTTTGTCGGACCAAAATGACGATGCAGGGCTGTTACTGGCTTCAATCGAGGATGGTTTTAATTCACCGATATGAGGGGAATTCATCTGCTGCGTCCACGTGATTTTTGCGGTAATCACAGAGAGCACAATGCATGAGGTGGATGAGGCTTGGACGTCTACCTGGATGCTGCAGGAGATCTCGGAGTCGTCCAGTAATCGGATCGTGCAGAGGACCTCCTGGTCCAAGGAGCGGATGCTGGGGCTGCGAAACCGGAGCATTTTCATCCTTCTGTCGATTCAGTTTCAGCTCATGTCAGCGGATCCACGAGCAGAGCAGAGCAGACGCACACGTAGACTCTACCTATAGGCTACACACACGGAGGACACACATACACATGTATGTGCGTTTCAGTCGGGTCTTGTCACCCCTTGTGACGCCCTTGGAAATGAATGAGTGGATGGAGAGATGGGTGGATGGATAAGAGAATGGATGGATGCAACAGAGCGGGAGGGAGGAGAGCTTGCATCCGTCTCCTGCCTGCCCACTGATGGATCTACTGGAGGGAGGATGGCTTTTTCCCTATTCTCTCTCTCTCTCTCTCTCTCTCTCTCTCTCTCTCTCTCTCTCTCTCTCACTAACACACACACTCCCCTTTTCCTTGTCCATCTTTCAGAATTTCAGCTTGAACCCTCACAGTTATGGTCCTACTTGTGTAAGATGATAAATGTCACCCATCCTGTGGAACTGTAGATATATTGCCAATAACGCAATGTTTTCTTTCTTAAGGAAAAATATAGCCACTCATTATTGTATCTGGTGTCAAGTTTTAATGGTGAAACCTAAGCTTTGTCTGGACACGTTATTTTATTCTAAGTGCTACTGATGAAGTAATTATGTAAGTCAGCTACAACAGTTAAATGGTTGGAAAAAGACAGTAACCCATGTTAATCTGTATTGCCGTCGACATGTGAAGTAAGTTAAATATCCAATGTGTTATATGAGATTTCGACAAATATATCAAATTGCTGCCGAGGACGTCTTTATTTTATTCCCATCAGTAATGACGTCCGAGGTAATTTAGTCGCTACGTAAAGAGAGCGCGCGGCCCCTTTAAATGAGGACTTACGTGCTTCCGTGCGTCATCACGTACTTTAGCAAAACAACCCGCGGCCAAGGTCCTCGAAGTGTTTTAAGTAGGAATGAAATGTAAGTCACTGATTCAGCGATCATTTCACAGACTTAGGCTACAGCTCATTTTTTATCAAGATCAGAGTTTTGTTTTTACTGCAACCAGATTGTTAACGTCCGTATTGTTTTAGTTGGCGACTGTTATTGGGTGAAACACGTTTAGGAGCACGCTGCACCTGTGGTTTCTTTTCGTCCTAACTGTAAGTGAAGATCCCTGTGGCTACAGCAACACCTTTAGTTCATTATTACACCAAGTCGCATCCAGCGGTTCAATGTAACTGCATCTGCTCTACAAATAGTGCCTGCACCCGTGATCCTTTATACTTTCACTACTCCACAGGTTAGAGGGATTCTTTTAGCCTACTTATATCTCAAGATTTCATTCATTTGAGAGTTTTTAAGCCACTGATCTAAAACCACTGGTATTAAAATGTGAATGATGATGAAGCAAAAGCAAGAGACCTAGGAGCATTGTTTTGATGACAGCTGGGACATTATATTGTTGCAACCCAGGTGGAGCTGATGTATTCTGTATGTGACTTAGGGATCAGTACCTTAATCCATTACAATCCATCACAAATTGTTTTTTGTTACATTTTGAATTTCAATTTTCATCTGCACAATAACTAAATATTAGTTATATAATCAGTGTAGTAGAGAAAATTGCATATACATGTTTACACACACTTATAAAACATGATGCTTTGTTATAATCTAAATGACCGTGAACCATATGCAAGTAGAGCTGAAAACAAGCTGATTTTATATTCATGCAAGTCTAAAAGATATAATGACACACAACATGGATTTTTCTTCTTCATGAATCCACTTTAGGATGTCCTTGGATGTCTGAAGATACACAGACGGGATGATCTACATTATAATGGGAGTCTCAGGCTCTGGAAAGTATGTATGTTGTATACTGTCTCGTGTATACTATAAGCAGATTTCTTTCTTGATGAAACACTGAATCATTATCACCCAGATTCACTTTGGTATTACATAGGAAGAAGACTTTAGAGGAGAAAATCATAACAAGTAAGAAGGTGGCACTTGGTAACTTTAGGGATTTTTTGGTTGAAAAATTACTTAAATGACTCATTGTGTTGTGCAGCATATCTGTGACAGTACAGCTTTGTCTTGAATCTATAGAGGTGTCAGATTAAAGTTTTTTTTCTTCCTTTACTCTTAAAACATTATCTCACAGTACCAGCCCTGTCTTGTTCCTTTCTTTTTTACACAGAAGCAGCTTAGGGACTTTACTTTCTGAAAAGGTAACTCTCTCTACAGACACTCAGTATCCCTCCATTAATGTTTGTGCATACACATTACCAGACCCTCACCTGTCTGTGTTTCCATTCATCAGCTGGGCTGGCCTATGTATGAAGGAGATGACTTCCACTCACAGGAGAACATACAGAAGATGGTTCGGGGTGAACCGCTCTCAGACAAGGTCAGCGTGTGTGTGAGTGCTGCTCTGTTTCACCACAGTCATGAGTAGATCCTCCCCTCAGACCTGCAGTGACACAAAGCTCAACAAGTAGCTGTGTTAGCTGCAAACAGAGCAGACAGTGAAAGCAGTAGAGAGGGAAGCTGATCTGCTCCCTAACAGCCCACAATCCCAAAATTCAGTTGAGTCATTTATTTTTATTTGTTCAATATTTATCTTTTCCTCATCCATGCTGACTGTCAAAATAAAGGGAGACCTTCAAACAATTGACTGGCTGTCTCCCAAAAGATGAGTATACACGCTTACAGGCAGAGCAGCAGCAGCCAACATTTGGCAGCAGTTTGCCAGTAGCGGTGTATGGTGGTTGATGATAACCTCCCACTCAGAAATTTGTGCTGAGCGGTGGGGGGGGCGTTACGCCGAGACCTGCTCTGTCCAACGCTTTGGCATGTTTTAAAAATACTCAACAGTTGGCAGTTTGAGAATAAATAATGATGTGAAGCAGAAATGTAAATTCAGGATTACTGTCAGGCTGAGGGGAAAAATGTGTCTTTCATGCCAGTATCAGAGTTGGCAGATTGACGTTGGCATAACCAAACAGGACATGACTGTACTCAGAAGCTGGGATATAAGAGAGAGTGATTCTTCTCATTTGAGTTCAGCCCATGTTAAAGGCATTGCTGTATTAAACAAATGACTCCAGTTTGTTTGTAACCAAATTAGCACAGATTCTGATCTCAGTGTCTGCTATGTCTGTTTGTCACGACCTCTTACGCTCTGTCCATTTAACACAAAATATTGGAAACTTGGAATATTTTGATTTACAATTAAACCAACTTCTGCAGCATCATGCACATTGTAACTATGAATGTAGTTACATTTTCATAAAACTATTTATACCTAAATGTCTCTCTGATGGCCAACAACACATTGAAACCACAAGGCCCTCTTGTTGTAAGGAGCAAAGCCTGATGCGAGTCGCCCCAAAAGTGAGATGGTGTCTTCTCTTGCTTTTCAAGAGAAGTTTTCCTAAAGATTTATTTACTTTCATTAAGAGTGTAAGCTGCATTATTCCACAAGCAAAAAGCACTGAGATTTAGAACAGCTCTATCATTTGGGGCATTTATTTTTCTACCTTTATTGGACCTTGTACATCTTCTCTTTTTACTTTTTTATGTGTTTTCTTGTAATATGTTTTATATTTTATTGCTCTGCAAAGCACTTTGAATTGCCCTAGTGTATGAAATGTGCAATACAAATAAAGCTACCTTGCCTTGGACGAGAGAGAGAGAGATAGAGAGAGAGAGAGATGGGTAATGATATGCAACTTAAAGTTGTCAAAGTGGAGAGTTTGCAATCAACATTTTAACCTCTCTTCCATCATTTAGTATCTCTTAGAAATGAAATAGGTCTGCTACAATGTTAAAACATGCTGTTTACAACAAAAAACAAGTCCAGTTATTATCTTGTTCATTGTCTCTTTAGGATCGACTGCCTTGGCTTCTCAAACTACATGAAGTCATTCAGAGGTAAAAGTGACATATGTGCACGCACTGGCATGGAAAACACAAGGTAGTTTTTAGTGACAGAAAAGGAGAAGATGATGGGTTTAAAGAGTGAGAGGGAGCTGAGGAGCAGAGCAGCGAGGTAAGAATATGCAAGCGTAAAATTGTCAAAAAAGATCAAAAATATCAAGGATGGTTTTGAAAATTGAGATGAAAACCAGAAGAGTGAGGAAAGGGAGCTGGGGAGAGGGAAGGCAGACTGAGCGAGTGAGAGAGGAAAGAAGAGGTGAGAGAGAAGTGAGAAGTGTACCATCTCTTTCTTAAGACGTCTGCAGCGACATCAAAGACTTCTTTTCCTTAAGTCTTCCACTCATTTTTCCTCTATCTGCTCATCCTCCAAACCCCTCCTTTTCTTTCCTCTTCCTTCTTCTTCTAAGCTGTTTGTGACCACAGTCCACTTTATGTTTGTTTAGTTTATTTCCCTGCTGCTGCATTTTTTTGTTGTATTTACAATATGTATATACAACATGTCAGTGCCCTCACTTACTATCTGTATATGTTTGTGTGTGATCCCACCTCAGAGAACGTTATTCAGGCTCTGGTGCATTTGTGATGTGCTCCGCCCTGAAAAGCTTCTACAGACAGGTCCTGCTCCATGGCTCCAAAGCCATCACTCTGTCCTCTGGTCCAGACCAAGCAATCCCCCCTCCTGTTGTTTCCGATGTCTTTTTTCTCTTCCTACACGGTGATTATGATCTCATTCACCAGAGGATGATGTGCCGAAGGGGACATTACATGAAAGCAGACATGCTGCGTTCTCAGTTTGATACATTAGAGGCTCCGTCAGAAGGAGAGAATGTGTTGTCGCTGGACATCAGGAAGAGCATTACTGATATGGCCATGGAGGTCGAAAAGCACATTATCAGCCTGAAGTCCTCACTAGTGATGCCTTAACCACCACAGCA
This sequence comes from Caranx ignobilis, assembly GCA_021432705.1. Classification (NCBI taxonomy): domain Eukaryota; kingdom Metazoa; phylum Chordata; class Actinopteri; order Carangiformes; family Carangidae; genus Caranx; species Caranx ignobilis. Next base: position 43,642,099 of record MU270014.1, on the reverse strand, counting down.
GATAAAACAGAGCACATCATCATCATCATCACATCTTCAACTGTTTCAAGGGATGGCAGTGTCAGCCTTCTCAGTACGTTCACCACAGACTGAAATGCCTACTGACAGTTTGCCACAACATTCATGCAGCCCACCGGAGGAAGCCTCTGACTTCTCTAGTTCCCCCAGCTTCTATTGAAATACACTATATAATGAAATCGACCCACTCCTGTACAATATCACTGACATGTTACATGATTCAGAATTGAACCATCTTCCTATATTTGTATTAATTTTAATTAGTTTAATTAATAATTGCATGATTAAAAACAAGCCAGTTAGACTGACCATGCACAATACAGGTCCAAATGTAGTTCCTCTGTGTAAAATCTGGCTTAGACATTGAGAGTCCTTACAGAGGGGGTTGTAATAACTGATTATTCCCTGACCTTTCATCTTGTGTCATCACCAGGTCAATATTATGTAATACATACAAAACTTCATTTGGGGCCTAATACCTGCAAACTGATGACACTCCTATCATCTTCAGTGCTATTGTTGTGATGTTGTTGTAATAAAGAGTTCATGTCCACTCCTCATCTGGTTCATACCGTAGCAAAGGTGAGAGGTAAATCACTGTCACAGTGGAGCTACAGCATCACAGAGCAGCTTGCAGAGCTGTGGGAATTTGGGTTTGATCTACTCATTAGCACTTCAGTAGAGAATGAAGTACATAATTTGTGTGATCCTGTGGCGCATCTGTGATTCTGGAAACAACTCATTAGCGGAAAACATATTGCAAACAGAGTCTTAAATGGCGTTTCACAACGTGCAGCAGTGTTGGGGCAAAATGGTTGTTTTTTGTTGTTGTTTTGTCCGATAATGCACGGATAACAACAGAAACAAAGAAAAATGTTCACCTGGATATCAGCTCTATATGAACTTTTTATTTTTTATTTTTTTTTACTATATTTACAATGTATTTTATTGTCTTATATAATTTTACATGTCTGACTGCAAAGACGAGTGATAATAGACAAAATACTTTGGGAACATTGTAAGGCACAAAGATCTTTACTTCGATCAGTTTGTATGTATTTTGTTACATGTTTGTAACAGGCAACATAATGTTCTGAGGCTGCAATTAATAATTGTTTGCAGTATTAATCAATTTGCCGTATTTTCTGCACTGATGAATCTTTTGGTTTAAAATATATCAGAGATTGATGACAGACTGATTTTAGACTGAAGTAATTGCACCAGCACCACAAGTGTTCCTTCCTTTTTTGATCTGTCTGTCAAAACCAAAGAAAATTAGTTCAATTAGAAATAAAATCTTCTCAATCTAGAAGCAAAACTTATCTCTGGAAATGTTATCTAATTTTTTGCTTGAAAAACTAAATCAATTTCAAAGTAGCTGACAATAGATTTTTCTATGTAGGGTAACAGATTTATCAACTCATCAATTCAGATGAACAGAAAATAAATCTTTTTTTCTTAATCCTTGTGAAGTTAATTTAAGTTTCTTAAAGTTTATTTATGTTTGTCAAACTTTGCTCCAGCTAGGTTTAGGAGAAAAAGGACACGTTTGTGCCACCAACTGTAACAATTCATCACATCTGCTTCATCTAGCTCTAACCTCTAGGTTGAAATGATTTTGGGAGATCTTTTCCATTTTACCTTCAGCATTACAGGTTTCTCACCTGTTCGTAAACAGGCCTGTTCCTGCCATGATTAAGGGCATTTGGATTGAACTCATCACTGCTGCACGTCGCTGTGAGGTTTCTCCTGACAGTAGGATCTTAATATGTAAAAGGTCAGATTGGGTCAAGACTTCATGATCCCTGTTTCTTTCTCCGTAGGCATAAAGCACGCAAACACACACAGGTGTTAGTGAGCCCAGTGTTTCCACACTGTCCCTCACACACACACACACTCATCTCCACTCAGCACTGTAGAGCTGTTTTTGTGGTGTGACTCATCTTCAAACCTCAACCCGAATATTTTAGGAGCTTCTAATCCAGAAAAACCCCCTTGGCTACTCTCATATCTCACACATCCAGACAAGCCAGCGCACACACACACACAGATTAAAACACCCTCAGTCTGGCAGCAGCAGACATACGCACACAGGTTGACAAGTGGATCACATCCACACGTATCTGATGTCGTAGTGTCTTGTTTGTTAATCCACTGGGTCTCAGAGCGGGGACACTAAAACAGCAACAGAAAAGTGAGAGCTTAACTGTCTGCACAACTGTTTCTTATGAAATCACCCGTAAATATGACTTTGTGCTTATTAGATATTAGTATCAATAAAGAAATTACTTAATTGTATGTCAGATCTTTTATTCCACCACACTGCTAGTCTGAACATGTAGATATTAGACTTGAAGCTCATATGCTACACCCAAAGTAAATTAGAATAAAAACAAATTAACTCAGAAAACTGCAGTGTGATGTTTTGTCGCTGCATAATTCCAGCTGTGCAAACAATAGTAACTGGTGTTAGTGAAAAACTTAGGTGCAACTGCCCCCTGGTGTTTATGGTGAAAAAGTTCAAGCGTAGATATTAGTGGCAGCAATCGCAGAATAGCGTGGTAATATATATTGTTTTGTAAGAATAGTAGTATTTTTTTGTTCTTCTGTTAGAAATGACTGTGTTTTATCAATCATAGAGGATGGCACACCAGTTTGTGTTTGACTTTTATCTTTATTGAGATTGTCGCAATGATGCTCTGTGATCTCCACGCCAACTGTGGGGACAGCCTCTCAGACATGAGGAGCTGATCCTATTCTATTAGATATAGGTGTAAACTTGAACATCCTCTGGATTTGAATCTATTGGCTGAATAAATTAGGTGATATATGAAGCTGGGTCTATGAAGCTGTGCTAGATATTTTCTGACATTTTATAGACTAAATCGCTAATACATTGCTTGTAAAAGAAAATAACTGCCGGATCAACTGATTGATTGATGAAATAACAAAGTAAAAAATGAAATAATCATTTGCAGAATAGTATTAACCATACTGTTAACTGTAAGGCAGAACAGCTGAATTGCAAGAAACACGTTCATAACTGAAAGACAACCAAATTATGTTGATAAACTCAAACAGACACTCGAAGAAAGTGAATAACAGTAGTATTCAACACCTTTTACTGGTTACATCACCTTCCACAGGTCAGCTGGAGGAGTGACAGTATGTTGCTCAGTTGTTGTTAAGTGAAATGGTACATCTAAGCCCAGGCATTAGTGGTCAGTGCAGTGGAAGACAGTTAGGCACAAAGGGTTTCTAAGAAGTGGCTCACCTATGCAAAGTAAATCATTGTTATTATCATCTGGATATTTTTTCTCTTCTTCTTTCATGTTTGTGAGAATGTGTTGAGAAGATCATCCCTGCAAATATGAGTTCCTGTTCCCATGTCTCATAGACACCTACATTTAACATATCTGAACATATCTTTTAAATGAGCTCAGTTTAACTCTGGAGACAAACAAAATGCAAGAGCAGCTAGACAGCAAGGCAGCAAGACAGCACTCTGCTGATGACGTTACTGTGAGTATGAATCTGCCATGAGCTTCCAAGATATCTGACTCTCTCTGTGTGTGAAAAGCTTTCATTAAACTCCAGGTATCCAGGTGGTAGAACAGGCCTGAGGTTCATAGTGTGCCTGCTCCCAGATCAATAATACATGGCCTACATCTGAGTATTTATGCAATTGCTCCAAGTATACAGTATGTGAGGTGAATTAAAGTACGTGAACTGACCTGCACCAGTGTAGGTCACTGATGAAAAAAAAATATTGTATCCTTATATTTCTACTTTAATATCAACTCCAGGTGTTAATTCTGGAGGCACAAAGTAGAAGGTACATAGATTTTCTCAGTTCTTACTTCACAAAAAACAAATGAGGTCATGTCTATAATGTATTTTGTTTATAATATGTACACTATGCTCAAAATCACAAATTTGCCTCAAGTGGCTTGATGGTCTGGTGGCCTTATGGCAGCCACTATCCTTAGACCTTCAATTCAAATAAGGTAATAACTGCAGAGCATAGCAGAGTGAAGATGACTTTGATGCCAAGACTGAATATTCTTTACTACAGTGTCACTGCTACTACTGCAAACAGACATTAGTATGTGAAGTTAAGGAATGAATATTAGTATGTCTTTGAAAGTGCAGCAGTAGAAGTATGGCTTTGCATGTCTTTAGTGTTTGATTTCTGTAAAGCATTTCATTACTGTTGATAATTATCATGTAATAATGAATTTATATGCAAATGTCGCTGTGTATTAACTTGTGTGTGTTGTGTGTGTGTGTGTGTGTGTGTGTGTGTGTGTCAGAGACCAAGCAGTTGTTGTATAGCAGTGTTGAGGTCTCCTCCTGTCCTGATGAGGGCCCGAAGGTTCGCCTGTACGTCTTTGAAGCCCATTGAATTCAGGTGCTCCAGCTCCTCCTTGAACTCAGCCTCCTGAGGGTGGGCCTGACAGGACAGGACAGGACAGGAGAGTTGGTTGCACCTGTTACGTTAACATGATCTGTCCACACCAAACACTAGACATTAGACTGGGTGTAGTCAAACTCTATAAGGTACTTTTGTGTGTAAATACTGTGTGCTTTTTTCGGTGAGTAATGATTATATGACAATATTAGACAGTTGTTGTCTCATACTATTGGTTTTTGTGGTAATAATAAAAAAAAGCCTGTCATTGTAATGAGAGTTCTCCATTTCGATTTTGGCCTTAAATGTTATTTACTGGTGAAAAAAACAGTTCAAATCCTTTGCAGGACCTGAAACAAGGTTATTAAAAGGAAAGGTGGAGGTACCCCATTATTGGCATTAGCCAGTGCCTGTAGCATCTGTTGTACAAACTGCTGCTGCTGCTCTGTCACCGTGGCAACCTGAGGACCATTTCCTGATTGGCTGTTCAGAACAGAGTCAGACGCAAGCTCTGGGGCAATATTAACACCGGCTCCAGTGTTTCCAAGACCAGCCCTGCAAGCGGGTATGGAGCATCACTTGTGAAATGTTTTACAATAAATTTGACAATCTCTGTAGGCTGAGTTGTACAGCCTGTTCTTACTCACGCAGGTATGAGGGCAGGAGCCTCTGTAGCTAGAGTCTGTAGACCATGCTGGATCTGCAGCACAGCCTCCATGGCTCTGGGGTTCAACATGGCTGAGAGCAGCTCCGGACTCTGCATCTACAAAAGATTCATGATTAATAATCAAGCTATTAAAGATAAACACTGTGAAGTAGTAAAAAGTCAAAGATGAATGCATTTCATATGTGACATTTTATCATCATTTGTGTTGCAGTTTCAAGATTGCAGAGCTGCGAAGAGTTAAATGTAGTAGGGAGAACACACAAACCTGTTGCAGGAAGACAGGGAGCTGCTGTCTCATCTGCTGCTGCAGCTGAGGATTTCCTGAGAACAAAGGATGGCTTAGCAGCATCTGAAAGAGGCAGTAATTGAGAGCAGTCTGGACTATAAGACCCGTCTAAGTGAGTAAAGATTATGGGGATATGTTAACTAAAAGCGTAGAGAGGGACTGGAGGGCCAAGTTCCAGACCTCTGATTGGCAGCCATATGGTTTTTCAGCCATTTGAATTCTGCTGGTTTCAGCCATTTATCTGCAGCCGAATTCACAATATGGCTGCTCTCATTTATATGTTTCTCTGTTATAAGTTCTGAGATAAAGGCTGAGACATGGTGCATTAAGGCAACATGTTAACCAGAAGTCACTTCTAAACTGCTGCTCTTCTCTTCTAAAATCCTCTTTTTTTTTTTTTTTTTTTTAATTATCACACAAAACCACCAATCACCGAACACGTCACCTGTGCAGCCAGGTCTGGGTTCTGGCTGAGACAGTTCAGAAGACTGCTGACATACGGCCCAGACAGCAGGCTCTCAATCAGACCTGGACTGGCTGTGATCTCCTCCAGCAGTGACTGCATGCCTGAGGGAAGGGAGAGGAGACCAGATCGATTTTTTTTAAAGATACAACACCTCCAAATACATTAAAGGAAGACAGATCCAGCAAAACATAGATTATGTGGTTTGCCTGATTGGTTTGATTACACCACTGTCTCATTTTGTTTATTTATGGCCAAGAATTTCTACTATTTAATTTTGTGTAGTCAAAGCAGGTGGATGTGTATCTTCTTGCCTGCAGTGTTACTGCTCTGAGGGTTTGGATCAGCTGTGGGTGTGGCAGTCAAGTCTCTGAGAGGATCTGTGGAGCGACTGGAGAAGGGTGGAGTCTGGTCTCTTTCTCTTCTGGGTGTGCGTCGATTTCCAGAGGAGGACTTCACTGCGGGTGCTCCTTGCTGAGTTGAAAAGAGAGCAATAACAGACAGTGGGTTAAAATATACAAGATTATTTTTAATTTCATCAAAACAGACAATTAAGGGAAACATCAGCTGCAAAGTTGTACTTGTGATAGTTTGAGATTATGTTCCTGTACTTTTGCTTCAGTCTTCTGCGGGGCATCAGAGTCATTTGTGATAGTTTCATGGACGTTCTGCTCTGGCTCTAAATTGCCTAATGCTCTGTCTTCGTTATGCATCACTTCCTCTATCAGGTCAGGGTTTCTGATGAGCTCCAGCACCTGGAAATGGGAGCAAGAGAAGGAAGATATAAAACACATGAGTGAGAGAAATCAGAAATAATGAGGGAGCCACGGTGAAATGAAAAATGGCCTGAAAAATACACTTCTTTTTTTATCCCAAACTACTCGCACCTGTGTGATGATGTCCGTGTTGTTAAGCATGTCTTCCACCTCTGGGTTTGTCTCTAGGAGCTGCTGGACTTGGGGATTGGACAGAATGAGCTGTCTGGTTATTTGGGGGCTGGAGGTAGAGAGGGTGCTCTGCACAAGGGGGCTGCGAAGAACACAGCGCATCATCTCCGGGTCAGACAACAGCTGCTTCTCCATCTGCCGCTGGAGAGCAGGGAAGAAGCCAGGTCCATTGTTTGTCAGGCCAAGACTCTCCAGTCCTTCCACTGTGGGGTCAGGGGTCAGATCAAAAGTACAGAAGAATGACACTTGAACAAATGTGAAGTGCAAGTGTGTAATTTTAGAAAAGGCAGAAAAGGTGTTTTTGCAGTGTTTTGTTGTTCTTACCCAGGCAGAGAGGAGAGGTGGGAGATGGTGTGAGCATATCGTGGTCAGAGTCCAGAACATCTGTGAGATCTGACTGGACCGTGTCTGAGGCTGGGTCACTGGTGGACGCAGCTGAGGAACGCTGAGGCCTGAGAGGAAGAAACTCAACCTGAATCTAGACCTTCAGGTGTCTTATTAGAAAAGTGTGTGTACATGTGGTTTTTGTGCCAGATTAAACACTCTAAACAGGAAATTGAAGATTGGCAGTTCCAAATTCAATAAAACAGAGCAGGGTGGTATATTGTGTGCTGATCTGATGTCTGACCTGTGACCTATGTACATATTCCACTACCTCATACTGACAATGAATGCTTCTATCCATCAAACAAACTGATATGTACCAGTGGCATAGTTAAAATGCAAGTATTTTCTGGAGTTACTACACGTAACAGCAGTGACTGATTTCATCTGTCAGTGACATGACATTAAAAGGATCCTCTGTGAGTGCTAGTTTTAATCAAAAGTCCTCATTCAACAAACATTGACAAAAATGGGGCACAGAGACACGTGGCTGCATATTTTACAAAAGCATGGCTATCCCTTTAAACTCTCAAACCTCTGAATTTTTCAGCACACAGGCGGAAGCGACTATTTTAGTCTGCACAGATGCACTCTGTCACAAATGAACATGTTTTTATCAGGCTGAGTCTGATGACGACAAAAACACGTGTGTGCGTGTGTGTGTGTGTGTGTGTGTGTGTACCTTCGGATCATGCAGATACTGACTGTCTCATTCTGGCCTTTCAGGTGGCTCAGGATCTCTGCCTCTCTGAGGACCCGGCCGGAGTGGATCAGCACCAGCTGCTCTGCCGAGGCTCCCAGACGGTCTGATAGATCCCATTTCAGCTGTACCCACCGGCAACACACACACAGTAAACACACAACGGCCACACAACACAGTAGTGGCCTAATAACATCATTTGGCAGGTTGTATTCATAATGCTCAGTTTATGACATGGGAACCAAAAGGCTACTATAATCACTGCCTATCAGTTCCGAGCCATTCCGAGCCAGAGCCTCCAGACCCTGAGGCTGTCTGCTCTCCTCACCTGTCTGACGGTGCAGTCTCCTCTGACCGTGAAGTCTTGACTCTCCGTGAGACTTTTGACTGCAACGTGGATCATCTCAGTCCGCTGACTTTCACTCGGTGATCTCTGTTGATCCTTCACCGCGTCTGTCATGCCAGTGCTGTCCGGGCTCACGGTGGAGAGGAGCGGACCTGGAGTGCAGCGCACAGTCCCAGTGCGGAGGTGCGTGTTTTGGTGGAGATGACTCGGCAGAAAGTTGTGGATGCGTGCAGCTCTGAGCGGACTGCGCAGGGAGGCGCACATACAAATCTAGCTTTCTCTTACTTGATGGTAAACGACGCACGATGATTATTGTTATGGCGAGATCCAGTTTCAAGAAATAGCACAGTTAATCAGCAGTTTTGATACTAAGGTGTATTTCACTCGTGTTTTGTTCTCTCATCAGATAAAATTAAACATGTTTTAGACCTTTATAAACAAAATCCCTGTGAAAATTTCTCCACTATGATCTGAAGGTCAAAGAGCCTGAATCTGTGTATCCTCTGCACTTCACTGCACAGCGCTTGTTACATGATGCTGCAAAAACGTTTAGGGCTGAAGTTTGTCAGAATAAAAAAGAAAGATGGTTTTTTATATTACAAAACATAGTTCTGTTTCCCATCACAAAATAATGAGGACTGGGGTTGAATATCATTTGGTCAAAATTTTAGGTTTAATCTGTTCTTAAAACATCTTTATAAGTGGTGAAAGTTAGTGGATTTTGTATTTCTCAGAATGATCTTTGCTGAATTTAACTTCCAGGATTTACTTTAATGTACAAGTTTAGATCCTTCTTGAACTCATTTAAGTACTTGAAGAAACCTAAGCTTTTGAAATGTGCTCTATACATTAATTAATTTAAGATTATTGGGGCTGCGTTTATTATCATTATATACTGTGTAGTTATATTTAGCATTTAAGTGGTTTTGTAAAATGTTGACATTCAACAAAAAACAAAACAAAACAAAAAACAAAAAAAACATATCAAGGAATGAAATAATTTTGTTCACTGAAAAAGTACTTTATTTACTTAACAGTGATGAAAACAAACCAGCAAAAACCGTCAATTTGGCATTAAAACCCACAGGAAGAGATCGGGCACACAACCATCAATACTTACGATGCAGTGACACACTTGTGCCTGCAGGGGGCAGCAGTGTGCGCCCTGCTGCCATTGCAACACAAATTTCAAAGTCAATCAAGTTTTGAAGTTTAATTCTTGTCGTGATCAGCTGTGTAGTACATGGAGTGTATACTGTCTGTGTGTGTGTGTGCATGTCTGTGTGTAATTAAGGGAGGCATGCATTTATGCTGACACAGAGTCCAAGCTAAAAAATAAACAAAAAAAAAACTTAAAAGAAAGAAAACCCTGATTATGATCAGCAATACTTTTCTTCATCTGTTCATTCATTCATTTTTTTTTCTATTTAAGCGTTTTCCTTTGGAAACCTTCATAGATCTGTCTCCGAGCCTTTCTTCCCTTTCTTATTTCCCTGCCAAACATAAGCAAAAGGAAGGGCATAATTATTAAGTATTTAGTTAACTGAAGGCTGTGTGTTTTTATTGACCCAATTCAAGTTTAAGGTCAATAATAATAATTATAATAAGAAAAAAAAATAGAAAGCGAAAACACATGAAAAGAGGAATGGGTCCTTGGGCCTATGTCACAAAAAAAATCATTAATTATTAAAGGATGACATTGAAAGAAAAAGGACAAAGAGGTTCAAACTGCCTGAAGTGAACTGAGACTGACCTCACATCTACTCTGACTCTGTTACTTACACTGTAACCTTTCTTACTTCATCTGACCTACTGGCTTCTGTTTCTCTGGTCTATAGAGAGGGAAAGAAGGAACATGCAATCATCTTGTCTCTCTAAACCAAAAGTCTGATACCTGAGATTAAACAAATTCTTATTCTTCCCTGTTATGGCAACATTTCCACACATCACTCAGACGAGAAACTGAGACACATTAGGGTTATTTCTCACCTGATGTTTCGGCTGTTCTGACTGCAGACCTTTGACTTTAGATCTTTCTTGTTCAAGGGCAGCGTGTAGTAATGTTACCTAAAAAAAAAAAAAAAAAAAATGCACATAAATGTACACAAAAATCTGACACACCCAGATCACTCACTCACAATCTTTATCTCACTATAACACACCTGTGATGACAGTTCTTCTTTTATATGTAGCAGCTCTTCTACCTGTAGAAGGATTTCTGCTTTATCTTTCACTGAAGGAGACAGATAAGAGATATCAGACAGACCACATCAATTATTCGTTTGGTTTGGAAAATACAGGAGGCTGTAATCTGGGCAGTGCTGAACTCACTCTCTCCCTGCTGGAGCATCTTCAGCAGCTGGGAATTTCTTGCTTTCACCTCTTTGTATTTCACCTGCCAAGTGAAGATGAAAGACCAAAAACCTTTAGTCAGAATTGAACGGTTGGACTGGACTACTTTTTCACTTCTTTCAGAGGTGAAATGTCTTCAAAAACCAAAAAAAGAAAGTTCAGTTGCCTTCAAATTTAACACCTAGTGAAGTGTTTGATACTCAACAGAAGGTTAAAAAGAAATTTCCACTAAGTTGTCCATATTCAGCCTCTCTCGAAACTCCAGCTTTCCTGTTCTGGGTGATTTCTGGATGACTTTCCTACCACCTTACACTCTCACACTGTCTCATGTGCAGATTTTTAAGCACAAATTAAAATGAAACACAAGGTAACCATCACACGACCCTTTCACTTAAAAACAAGGATCAAGCCGTTTGTGTATCAATGAAATAGCGACCTTGGCTTACAGTATACAAAAAGAAAATGACCTGCTCTGATCAGCTTCATTCAAACTATGGACCTCATTTAGAGGAAAGTTGTACATACAGTCTGAGCTGGTCTACATGGATATTTCCCTGTGCTGTTCTGTGACGGCTAGTTCAAAATGTTTAAAGGAGAGAGTGATAAAATACAAAGAAGCCGCGGTACGCTTGTTAGATAAAGTGCTGCAGGCGACAACCGCACACTACGGTTAACATAAGAGCACCTATTCCCCAACAAAATGGGTGAAATTATAATTTTCCAGAGAAATATTAGAATCACTGCTGACCTCCCACTGTGAGATTGTCTTCTTTAGCTTATCAATTTCCTGGTCTTTCTTCTCCAGTTCATATTTCAGTTGCTCTGCCCGAGGGTCCTGATGGGAATAATAGGAAGAAAAGAGCAAGTCAGGACAAATTCATTCTTCTCACTAACTCAGCAAAGTCAGGGGAAACAAACTTTACGTGGAAGTCACTCAGACACCCGAAAATGTGAACACAGTCAGCTCTAAGGGGAGACGGTTGTTCATGTTCACGTACAGGCAGCTAGATGAGTATTTTGTTGTGTGTCTCTGTCCACTCACTGGTTCATGTTCTGTGGACGTGTTGACTTCTTGCCCCTGGCTGTTAGCGTACTGTTCACGTCTCTTCTCCTGTTGGATAATCCGACAGACGTCATCCTCCAGTTTGTTAAAAAACCGTTCCTCCTGTCCGATTCCTAGTGCCAGGTTAGCTGCTCTGGCATCCTGGATGGGAACGTGGTCAGTGTTTTACATCACTCATGGTATTCAGCCCCACACAAACCATGTGTTGGCGCAGGTTAATACATTTTGTTACTGTATATTTATACAGAGCACATTCTTACTCACCTCTTTTTCTTGTTTCTTAGTTGAATGTTCTACAAAGTAACAAAGTAGATAGATAGGCTTTAGTTTTCTGAGTAAAGGACATGTATTATTGGTTTTTCAGTACGTAACAGTAATATGTTGTGGTATAGGCTAGGAACTTTAGGAGATCCTAATTTAGTGGTTTTTGAAATGAGTGGGTAGGTTTCTCTCACCTACACTGCCTTCAGCCTGGAAGTCCTGCAAGGAAACTGTTTTCTTGTCTTTTGCCTGCTGATTCTTCTTTTTGTCCTTCTTCCCTCCGCCCTCTTTTCCTCCTCGTGACTTTGGTGAAGATGTGTTTGTGTTGTTATGCTGAAAGCACACCGACTGACTCAAGCTCAAACTATAACTGAACTTTCGTAACTCAGAATCACAATTAACTTAAAACTAAACTAAAGGAGGCTTAAAAATAAAACTTCCATTTGATGGCAGAAATGAATATGAAGACTTTCAGGGACTGTATTTGTATCATGTCAGGAGAATAGTATACAACTTAATTTTTTTCATGGTGTTTTTATATAAACGTGATTATTATTTCTTCATAAATTATTTGATGTGGCATATATTTTTTATTGACATAAAAACCTCCAAATTTAAGTCAGCATTTTAGCATGAATAGTTACTGACCTATAGATTCTGCTGTGAAAAGACAGACTGATTCAGCTCAGTTGTGTTAACAAAGAAATGTTTCTTTTAAGTGTTGATGTTTTCTGTTTGCTTTACTTCCACAGCATCAAAAAAAGACCCACAGAGGGTTGCAGATAAGCTGAAAAGGTTTTTTGTTATCACACATTCAGTATCTGCAGTAAGGTCCTTTCAGAAGCAGAAAGATTGTGTGTATGTGTAAGCAACATACCTGTTTTTGTTGTTCGTATTCCAGTTTACTAAGAATCAAGGCCTTTTCCAAGTCTGCCTCATATAATTCAGACGTCATCTAAGAAGAGAGCAGGTTAAAGCAATAATGGGCAAGAAAATGTATTGGGAAATATAGTTATAAAATTAGACAATCAACCCATGCACTTATGGAGTCCGCCAGCACAACCACTACCTGACTGCTGACATATGAACATGTCATCTCTTCACATCAAGTTTGAATCAGAACAGGTCCTGCCTGTGGTGCTGTGGTTATCCTTGCTTGTCCACGTGTTCTTAATGGGAGTGGTACTCTCACTTACCTGCTCATCCCTCTGTTTCCACTGCTGCCAACCCTCTGAAGGCATGCTATGGTCCCCTGATGCAGGGCTGAGAAGTTCACTGGCTATTCCAGACAGTGTCATACAGGGAGGCGGGGCGCAGGACTTCTGAGGAATCTTCTTGAAGGCCAGATTACGTAACTGATGGAAAGAGATAAAACTTAATCCAAACACTGACTTGATATGACCATCATTGCTCTATTATGAATCATTACCATGCTTTGTAGTTTTCTTGCGACGCCATCGGCGTATGTGCATGAACAGTAGCAGTTTTTAGTCTGTGTAACCACTGACAACAATTTTGTTATTCACTGTTAATTTAAACTTGATACTAGTAGTAGTTAGTACTCCTTTCACTATTTTCCGTAGATAGAATAATCAAACTCGACATTTTAATGCAAACCACACTGCTGAGGGCCCTTATTATCTGGTACACATACAGCCTTTCATAGTATTACTGGCTGTTTTGTACGAAAGCCATATTCTGAGTGATATTAAGACAACATTTTCTAAAATTTCTAATATAAACCTAGTTGCTCCTGAACTGATGGCAACATCTGTGCTCAACAAATCAAAGCTTGTTGCAGTCGACATGACATCACCTTGTGTGAAACAACAAATAACCAGGATATGAAACATGCATTTATGCGGGGGTTCATATTATTGTCTGCTGTCAGTCAGTCACTCACCTCATTTGCTTCACTCTGCTGCTGCTCCTTCTTCTTCTTCTTCTTGTCTTTCTTCTTGTCATTGCCCTGAGCTGATTTCCCCCCGACGGCTCCTGCTTTTCCTTGTCGGGGCTTCCCAGCGGAGTCCCGTCCGGTTTTGGAGGTGGTCTTCCCCGGCTCAGAGGTGTCAGAGTCCGAATCCGAGTCTATCTGAAGCAAGGCGAAACGGGAGGCGGTGGTAGGGACGGTGATCATTGCAGACGATGCCATTGCGAAAAGGAAACTACTATAAGAGAAAATAAAAGACAAAGAACAATTCAGTGTGGGAAACTTGAAGTCGGTTGTAATGGAGTTAGCTTCCAGTGGCAACCTGTTTTCAGCTAGAAACATCACAATATCTGGTCCAAAAGCTTCATTTATGGCAAAATATGCCTTCATTGGCATGTTTTATCAGAAGAGACACAATGCTGATAAATGTCAAGTGTTTTGAGGTACACCGTTACTAACAGTCTTGTGGCAAACGCGGCTAGCATTATATAGCAGCAAGTTAACCTAGCTACCTATAAATGGCTTAGCCGGTTTTGTTAGCCTCAAACAAGTACAAAAGTAGCGATGCACGACAGTTAATAACACATATGCAGAGCCACATTGATATTTTGTTTTCTACTGCAATGACTGACTCGCCCGGAAAGGTGCTACTCACAAGAAAAGTTGCCAAAGAGTACTTTCACCTGCTCGTGAGGGAACTGTCGCTCACCGTTGGTTTGCTACCAGCGATTGTCTGTACAGCAGCCCGGTGGTGCCAAAAAGGATGGAGGCTGCGATTCCGAATGGGGTTGCCAAATTTGAAGCATCCCAATCAGAGTCTATGTAGATAAATAAGAAGATCATCTGTGAGCTACGACTCGAGGCCCCTTTTAGGCTGTATTTGTTTACATTTATGCACGCCTTATCATGCAGCGGCTGAACACAGAACTGTCACTGGGTTACTTTGATATAGCACTCAACTTTAGTATGTAATAATTATAATCTTAGTTCTGCGATCACGGGCAGGTTTATGACCATTTATTTGCGATGCACCTCACAGATAATGACATACTTTGAACCCTTAATAATATCTGTATGATATTGATACGCAGGTCAAACACTAATCAACTTCCCCTTTCTCGTGGGAAATTTTTTGATCATAGTGAAGAGTGAAACCTAATTTTTGTGTTTCATCGTGAGTTTCTTACATAAAAACCCTGAAAGTTGAGAGGGCATTGGCACTTTCTGGTATTATAACTTACAAAAAAGTCTTAGCCCCAAAATGTTATGTCTGTTTGTGTATTATTGGTAGTATAATTTTAATTTCTTGCTGTTTGTTCATTCATCAATGGTAGTATTGTTTTTGCAAGAACTTGTTCCCATTGTACTGTACAGAGTGAAAATCTGAAAGCCATGTTGATTTAAATGGAATTCTTCAATTTAAAAAAATCTGTTCATGGGTTTGAGGGGAGGGGATGAATCCTCATAATAAATGCAAAACAAGGAGAAATGCATAGTAAGTTTAATCAATTTGACTGTGGCATCACAGAAATAACTTACACAATAATCAGCATACACTACAGCTAACAGTATGCACAGACATAAAAAAAAGACAATGTATCAAAAACATAAAAACCACATAGTGCTGAAAGCATATTAACTGGTCTAAGTGCTAAACAGTGCCAAAAATCAAAGGTGAAAAACAAACTATATGATTTCTTTAAATTACAGATTGATGAACATATTTTCTTTAACTTTATCGTATTAACTAATAGTGTTGTGAAAATAGGCAAATCCGTTTAGTAGATGCAGTTGGTGATAAGTATTATAAGTACAGAAATAATCTAAGAAAAGTGCTTTTTATCCCATTTTCATGCAAGTTTGTGAGTTATGCATAAACAATATCACAGTGTGTGTCAGAAAAATGCATGGCATTGCAAAGACATCTTTTTGTCTTGTATTCTGTCTTTATATAGGACACGGACATTCAACAACAAGTTTAGGTGGACAAAACATGAAATGCGCAGCATTGTATTTCAGTGTGGTGATGGCCCAGGGAAAATCTATATTTGCAAATTTGGGTGTTTTGTTCTTTGGAAATCCTCTCAATATGTGCAATTTGTCAGATTTTTTTTGTGCTTCCACTCTTTTAGAGAAGAAAACTTCTAAATATTCACCATAGGAAGGATGTGGACAATGTGACCACCATGACAGACAGTGCTATGATAAGTGGTTCAATGTGAATTTTTCATGGCTTAACTATTCAGTAGTATCTAATGCTCAAGAAAGGACAACAGGGAATGTACAAGGAGAACTTGTTTTCATTCTGGGAAGTGACTTAACTGTGTAACTACATCTTTCCCTGACGTCAAAGCCCCACCAACTCCTTAAAGTATCTATTTTCCAAGAACATTTCAAAAAGATACTTGAGATGAGAGGAAGCAGTGTGTCATTCACATACAGTTTTATCAGTAGTCATTCATGACACGCATTTTTTTTTTTTGCTTATTACTGGTACTTACTGGTTGGAATGTTTTGCACTGCTGTCAAGTGACTGCAAATCATGCAACATCATCTGTCATTGTTTCTGGCCACTTCTATGGAGTCCTCTAGAACTGATTCTGTACTGGTATCCAAAATAGACTGTCGCCTCCTTGTGGCAGAACCAGAGACCTGCAGGGCAGCTGGACAGATCTCTTTCAGTTCTTTGCGACACAGACGGACTGGTGT
Organism: Caranx ignobilis; assembly: GCA_021432705.1. Lineage (NCBI taxonomy): Eukaryota > Metazoa > Chordata > Actinopteri > Carangiformes > Carangidae > Caranx > Caranx ignobilis. The sequence continues at coordinate 43,625,562 of MU270014.1, read as the reverse complement.
CATCGCTAAACTTTCTCCATTGTCTCCCTCACTCCTCTCCAGGGACTGTGTTTGTGTGAGCATCTGAATGTATTCAGGCTTGGTCTCTCTGTGTGTTTGTGGGTCACGAGATGAAGATGGACAGGGGGATTGGTGTGCATGTCTCCTATGAAAATCAAAGTGTATCTTCTGGTCTGTTGGCTCAGCATGTATCTTTGTATATGTTGTTGCTATACGTGCCCTTGGAGGTACCTCTTCAGTTTGCACCCAGGATTTGTTTGAGCTTGCGTGTACCTGCATATTGTGTGTTTGTTTGTGCTCCTGCCTGTTTAAGGGCTGATTGTCAGAGTGTAGTGGGCCACTGGAAAGGTCTTTGAGTTTCTTTTTGAGCTGGCGGCTGCAGCTCTTGTAGAAAAACAGTTCTTTCTCCAGATGCTGCAGTCTGTCTTGGATAGCCTGCTGTGATTCTCCTGATCCACTTTCTAACATGCACACGCATGCCCACACACAAACAGGCACAGAGAAACAAAGTAAATGAATCAGCATTATTTATGACACGATTTCTGTACATATACTGTGAATAAAAAAGTCACTTTTACACTTTTGTCAACCCGGCTGACCAAATTCTCTCACCTTGAAGTTCCTGCAGGAGTAACTGGATGTTATTCTGGTGATCTCGGCTCTGCTGGGTGAGCCTGCGGTCTGCATCCAGTGCCAGGCGCTGCATGGCAGCCTCCATCTCCCTCATGACCCCCTCTTGCTCCTGTGCTTGAAGCTCCAGCTCTTCACAACGCATACGCAAATGGAACTCTGCCTCACGAAGACGAACAACCTAGAGAGGATGATAAAACGAGCCAGAGAGGAGTGCATAGAAACGCATATTATTACACCATATTGTTACAAAGATATTGGCTGGCATCTTGTACTTTTGTTTACTCAGACACGTGCAAAGAAAAAAGCACGGACAGGGCAAAACAAGTGGGAGGGATTTTATCATGGTGTAATATGGTGCAAACAAACCTCGTGAAGAGAATTTGGTGGTTGGGTATTTAGACATATCAGATGAAGCATGAGGGGCACAAGGGGAGCATAGGCGAAGCAGAGGGAGGGCAAAGGTATAATTTAATTAGCATTGCACAAATAGTTCTGCTTCATTTCTGACTCATCTTTGACTCAAGCACATCACCTGGAGAGAGAAGCAGGGGAAGGTAAATAACAAAGGATGGAAAAAGGAGAAACATGAATCTTTGTGCAGGCTCAGGCATAGCAGGCACTCAGTGCAGGCATCGAGTATATGGAATTTATTTGAGAATAGGAAATAATAGGGAGAAAGTGAGTAATGGTAACATGTCAGCTTTGAATGTAGCGAGAGGTGTTGGCACATATCCATGTGTGCAGGCATTTTGTTTTACCTTGTTAAAATATTTGACGAGCAGCTCTGAAACCTCCGGGGTTGTCAGCTCCTTCAGCCTCCTGAAGACATCACAGACGTGGGCAGGTTCAGTGCTTTGGGGTGAAGAGGAGTCTGTAATATCTAACTTCTTCTGTTTTTTCTGGATGAAGCAGTCTTTAAACTCCAGAGCTGCATCCAGAGCTTCAATAGCTTCCTCCATCTGGAGCAGGGCATGGCTCTCCTACATAAGAATACACAAAAGTCAAAGTGCGCAAAGTTTAGTTTATGAAAACCTGTGATATGCACATATTGCATCAAGTGTTAATTTCTTTGTAATACAACACATTGCTTCTTTCTGACCTCTATGGAGAGTACTCTGTTTTCCTTTAGCTGTGCTTCCAAAGCATCTCTCCTCTTTTGAAGCATGTCTCTCTCTTTCTCCAGTTCTTCTTTGGTAATTCCTCCAGTGCGCCTTCCAGTGCCACTGCTCTGCAGGTGCTCCTCCACTGACTCCAACTGCATTGACACACGCAGCAGGTCCTGACTCAAAGCCTAAAAAAGATAGTGACATATAACTCTCAGACTTAAACATAGATATACAGGTCACAATATAAGCTTAACCATAATAGAGATACAGATACAGGCTGACCTGACTGGAGCGTAGCATCTTGACCTCCAGTTTCTTTTTCTCTTGTAGACAGGATTCTCTGTGTAGGACCACCTCCTCTCTTCTCCTCAGCTCCTCCTCCAGCTCTTGTACCTCTGCTCTCCTCCGGAGCACACGCTCCTCCTCCTGCTCCAGCCAACTGTTGTCACATAGCTACAGTGAGGACAAGGGGGAGAAAAAGGATGAAGGAAGGGGAAGGGAGTAAAGGATAAAAAATTAAGAAGATAAGAAACAATAACATGAGAGGGAGGGAGATGTTGTATACAAAAGAAACTTGGTCAAGATGTCTGGTGCTTTACTTAATGATTTACCTTTTCCTTTGACTCTTCCTGGTGAATGTTTGTGCACACAGTCAAATCTCCTGCACTTTGCTCCTATTAAAAAACACACGTTAGTAATTCACCCATGCTGTGTCAGTTGTTAGAGAATAGAATTGTTTGGAATTTGTTTATTTTTGCACATCACCCAAAATAAACAGTTTTGATAATTTTATAAACAGATCTGAATTATAGCTTTACACAGGATTTTCCCCATTACATCATCTAGACACCATGTTTGACATTACTGGGTTCATCTGTACAACTTACTCCACTTTGGCAAAGTTCTTTGTTATCATCAGCAGTCTGTCTCAGCTGCCTTAGGCTGGTCTGAAGCTGCGCCCTCTGTAGTCTCCTGAGCTGAAGGCTGCGATACATCTCTGCCCGAACCTCCTGGTTCTGCATGGCAAGTCTTGCCAACACGCCAGTATCTGCCTCCTCTCTGTGGTGTTCATTTCGGTCCACTGCCTGGATCTTCTTGTCTGTTGGGCAAAAGCGTGCATTTATAGATGCAGGTATTGCTAAAATAATTCAAGAGATATAGATGGAAAGCTTCCATTTGTGGTCGCATTAAAAAAACAAACAAACAAACAAAAAAAACACAATTATACAAATCTGTTGAGTGACGTTATCACCAAATTAACACTTTCAACAGAAGCCTCTGTAAGTTACAGCAAGTTGTGATGGATACTGCTAAAACTGCTCACAGAACTTGAAGGGTCAGACACAGCAATACACAATATGTATATGTATATATTTGTATCACTATATAAGCACCAGTTTTGTCCAGCTCTGTGATGAGCTCCTCTTCCATGCGCATATTGACTGCCAGATCTTGAATCCTTCTCTGAGTGATACTGGCTCTTAGTCTGGCTTTCATCATATTGCGTTGTTTGGCATAGTTTTCATTGGTCCCTGTGAAGAAATAGCAAAAATTTAACGGCAAAGAACTTCTTGGATAAGAGAACAAAGACAGGAATGCTGTCAAATAAAGTCCAATGCATGGTAAGTATACCTGAGGCTCCCTGAGGCCTCTGTACTAATGGATGTCCATTAGATGTTTGATCTATTCCAGTGTTTTTCTCTTTCAGAGCTGATTTCTTCTCCCGATTGGTCCATGTTCGGTTTAAAGAACGCCTGGAGTAACATCACAGCATTTGATTAGTCAGATAAGTTTGGATTAACTCACTGCTCTGAGGAAAGCAGACTTACTGAATCAAAGATTATTGATGGACCTTTTGGATTAAAGTGGAACACTTGGATTAGATCCTAGTACCATTGATCTAAAAAAGCATCTTTATAAATGTGAAACAAAAAGTTGTGTCTCATTTAACAATAAATAACAATTTAGTTATTTAGCAGCACATGAAGAAAAAATCTGTGACAGCGAATCACTGGTGGCTTCACAAAGAAAGAACTAGTTGGCTGGTATAACACAGACTTACCTAAATGCCAATTTGGTCACGGAGTTGTCATCGTCGTCCACCTTCTCTTGACTCCTGTCTTTGCTCTCTGCTTGTTGTTTTATGGATGGACAATACACCTCATCCTTTTCCTCAAGCTTAGCCAGAAGGAGATGACCACGCATCTTAAAGGCTGCCATCACCCTCTCCAGTGAATAGGCTGGGGGGCTGGAGTGAATCTACAAGCACACACATGCATACAGACAGAAATATGTACATGAACAACAGAGTGAGTGGATGCACACATAAATCTATGTTTAGTATTAACAGAGTCAAGTGTATCTGGTTCAACAGACACACACACAATCAGTTACACACAGAACAAAACAGTGCAGCTGCCTTCTACCTTTCTGGAAGCGATGTGCCCACCACTCTGTCTGATCAGAGGGACACTATGGGGTCTCCTGCCAGAGTCCCCAGAAGCTGCTGCTTCCGATGCTGCCCCGGAGGTCGCACCCCGAAAAGTGATGAGGTCGCTGTGAAGACGATCAATCAGAACCTGCTGGTCCAACAGTTTTTCTGTCTGAAGACATTCACAAACGTGCAGACAGGTATGCATATTAGCAAAGACAATAACAACAACAACTTTGGCATTAAATTCTAGGGCAGTTTCAAAGTTTTGTGTGCATTTGCTGAATGCAAATTTCTCTACAGAGCTGTATTCACAGCTGTTCTTCTCCTCACCTGTATACGATTATGTTCCTTTTCTTCCTCCAAGGCTTTGAGGTGAGTTTTGCTCTCTTGAAGAAGCATCTCAACATCTTTTTGTACTTGTCTCAGCTCTGCATCTTTCTGCTCCAACAGCTGCTTCTCAATTTTGAGAGCTTCCTAAGGGTAAGAGGAGGTGGGAGACAATTTTTTTTATACTTTGTTAGATGGACATTTTATCATTGATCTTTCTCTAAAAGTCAGCCTTTTGTGCCTGTGCTTTTTAATGATCCAGTGTGCCTGCTGTTTCCATTTACGTGATTTAGCCTCTCCAGGGATTAAAGGATGTCACAATGGAAATGTTGACTTTTCATAATGGAAAAAACACAGCACTGGTTGATTCCTATGGGTGTACCAGAGAGCAGGCAGAAATAGCACTGGGTACCTGCTGAGGACGCCACATCTAAATGTGATGCTATTAGTTACACCTACGCTTTTCAACCTCTGAATGACAATACTGTTCCCTACATGCTTTTCCATTATACAGCAATGTGACTAGCCCTGCTCTTTAAAAGGTACGAGAAGAGCAAAATGACAGGGAGATGACAGGTAGTTAATTGGCAGTCTGCATGCTGTCTGTTTTAATCAATTTTAACTGCAGTGTTTTGAATAAAATGACTTGAACAGAGTAGGGTATGAATAACTGAATGACAAAGTGCATTGGTGGCATCTCAGCTTGCACTTTGAGTTAAGGTGGACATTGCCATTGCACAATTGAAATAGAGCCCTATGTGTTATGGATTGTGGACCAGTTCCCCTCAACTGTCAATACCTGGCATTGGTTGAGGTCTTCTCTGAGCTTCAATATTGTAAAATGTCCAGGCTGGTCTCCATTCCCCTCTGAACAGTCCTTATCATTGATTTGATGTGCATTATTTACAGCTGTCAATCTCTCCTGCCAGTCTTGCAGTTGCTGTCTGAAACATTGACTTGGAGAGGGGCCAGAGATATCTGCAAGCAGAACTGCAGCCTCCTGAGCCAGGAGGCAGTAGTGCAGCGATTGCTCTTGGTTGATCTTCTGATCTGGCTCAATTGTCCTCAGCTGTTTGAAGGTCTCCATCTCAGCAGCTCCTCCACCTGTCCTCTCCCTGTGCAACTCCATCTCCTTCTCCTTCTCTTTCAGTCGTTCTCTCAGCGTCTTGATTTCATACTCTAGCTCCCCTAGTCGGGCCTCACTGGGGTCCCAGGCTGAAGGACATGATCTAAGCTCTGGAAGAGTAGATATCGCTCCAGGACGGTTGCGAATGTGACGAGCCTTGGATGCAAACTGCAGGACACAGAGAGTCTCAGTGACACTGTGGTGGGAGGGGCTTACACAGGCCACCATCAGTGTATGCGCGGTGCCCCCCAGTGAGTCACGGAGGAGTCGGGTGAGCTTGGCAGCACGATATGGTATGTGTGCACTGTTGCTGTTGTTACCACGGCGAGTTCGAGCAGGGTCAGACAGGGCACGGATAACATTTCCCAGTGCAAGCAGACCTGTGTTGATATGAACAGACTCTTTGAGCCGTATTCCAGTGTTGCCAGTTTTTCCGGCACGTTCTGAGCCTGCTAGGTCGACCAGACAGAGTTTGGAGGAGCAGACAGACTTCAAGGAGGGGTTGTTGTTGCTGCAGCACTGGATGAGCTGAAGGGTGAGGATGGCATGAGAGCGACTGGAGTGCTCGTTCATCCCTGTGGTACTGGTGCATCGCAGGGCATTACCCATTTCTAGAACACTGAGCAGCTCCTCTGCTGAGTTGACAACCACCTCTTTGGCTCCCACCACCACTGAAAACACACAATTGAAACATTACTTTTTCCCAGGGTACAAAGTAATGGCTAAAACCTGTTTGTTTCTCATTCATTAAATGAATGAGTTTACATCTTAAGATCAGTTCACTAATGAGTAGCCTACTACAGCCTGTAATTCTGACTGAATACATGTAGTAATGTCTTTGGCAGCTCTACCACCCAAGTTCTCCCTCATGGGCATGGTAGCTATTACAGAAACCAAGTAGACAATACTGAGGTGTGTGATGGGGAGCAAAGGATAGTGTGTGTTTGGCCCTACTTCCTAAAAGCCACAGTAAACTGGCATCTGATGTATGAAAGTTACTTTTTAATGTATCTCTGAGGAAGTGCAATACTGACTACAGTAAATACATTGCTAACAAAGAAAGGAGTACCAGAAATATTATGAAAAACTTTGTGATGCAATAAATAGCTGGAGGGTGGTTACAAGGACTAATCCAAACAGGCAACACAGAGAGGGAGATATCATTGTAATTTATGAGTCATGTTGTTTGTTTAGGATCATTCAATAACATGTATGTGACACAGACAGCAACAAGTTCACATTATGTCACATTTGTCTGTCACTTTACCTGTGTTTCCCTTCTCATCCTCTCTGATATGAAGGTCTTTGTGAGAGGTTTTCAGTTCCAGCAGGTCTCGCAGCTCCTCCTTATACAGCTCCATGTATGAGACCCGCACTGTGGCTTCCACACCATCGCTGTTTTTCATCTTCTCCCCCAGCAGCGCAAACACACCCTGCGCCAGACGGTCAATAATTCCTCCCTCTTCATCTGAGAAACCTTTTGGGAGCAAGAGACACATAACAATAAAGTAAATGCTGCAAAGAACAGAGCATGAAACACTAGAAAAGACCCACTAGTCAACAGAAGAATACTGGTCAGGACATCCCACCCAAAACATGAACACTTTCCATGTAAACGATAAGGGATAATACATTTTATTTAGATTTGTTTCACATTTTTGGCATAACTTTGTCCTCATTCAGGGCACAACTGACAACTGTCACTTCATCATCACTGACTCATGCTGATTGTTTTCTTGATCAAGTGAAGCTATGAAAAAAAGTGTCCCTTAGTCAAATGTCACCTCCTCCAATGTCTTTGTACAACCAACAGTTCAAAGATATTCAGAAAAGCGTTTGTATCCAAGAAGCTGCCACCATATGTTTTCTTTCTAACCTCATTATAGGACGAAAACATGAAGCCTGTGCATCTTACCCAGGTTGCCCCCTCGGAGTGTGTACGTCTTCCCCGACCCCGTTTGTCCGTAACAGAAGACAGTGGCATTGCAGCCGTCGAGCAGGGACTCCACCATCGGCTGAACGCAGGACTCGTACACCTCATCCTGGCTGGCTGTCGGTCCAAATGCGTGGTCGAAGGAGTAGAGTCGGTCGGTACCGAGCATCACCTGCGCCGTGCCCGGCACCACCCGCACACACACCTGGTGGTTCTGGAGGACTTCCTTGGAGAGCAGGGGCCGGATACGGACCGCCACTCGGACACATACCTCACTCATAACGATGAAATGTGGTTACACAGCTGAGTTGTGGTGAAACTTCTCATTTCAGCTCGCTAACTTGTTGTAAATAGACGAGGCGGTTATCTACATTTTTTCAAAACAAACCGTCTGATGAATTGTTCTTTTGGTTTGTTGTTTCTGTTGTTAACTTTGTTACTGTCCCGTTTGTTGTCGATCTTTGGTTGCCCGGGAAACCGCCGTCGCTCTGCAGCAGCAGTAGAGGAAAACAGGAGAGGCGTTCAAGAGTTTACAAGGAAGACTGACCGAGTGGTACGTGAAGGCAACAGCGCCACCCAGCGCCTAAACCAACTAACTAACAAAAATACATCGTTTAAACTTGAGATAAAAATCATGACAAATGTATCCTCAAATAAAATAAAATAAAAATAAAATAGAATAATAAAAGCTGAGAAATTAATTAATCTAAAGGAAAATACTGTTTTCATATTTTAAAGGATAACTGTGCAATTTACAATGACAGTTGCCCATATACGAAATCTGTTTCTTACGCAACAGATGTAGGCTATGTAAAACCTTACCTAAGGTTTATATGAGGCTTTGGCCATCCAGGTTAATTAGACTAGATAACGTAATTAGATATATTCCAAAGGTAAAACTGTTTTATTATTTTACATGTTGCCATCTTGACAAGATCCCCAAAAATTAATTTATTATTACATTGCTTTCATACAATATGTAACCAAAATATTTTCCTTTCAGTCTGGTGTCATTTTTTTTTTTTGTTAGAAAATGCTCCATCTCATCAACAGGTAACATGTCAATTGACTGTAAATGGACAACAACATTACCACCCACATGGATGAAGCTAAATTAAAGCTTCACACCTGTTTCCATTACAGCTAGAGAAAAGCCCATTTGTACATGTATCTGGCACAGAGACATACTTGGCTTTATCCCAGGGAAAGGCACCGGTGCCAAGGCTGCACACTGGGAAGTGCTGCCTACTGTATGTGATGCTGCCAACCACCTCCTCAGTAGTAAATACACCGTGTGTGGTGAATGGGAATGTGAGCCATCTCTTTGTGGTGCTGCTTGGCATAAGGCCACAGGTAGAAGTCGATGACTGCGGAAGTGATGTTACACGTCTGTCTGTCTCTCTCCTGCACCAGCTTACAAAGTCTGTTTTTGATCAGCTCCACTGACCAAATCGAACAACCTCGTATCTCAACCTCTCTTCTGTCCCCTGAAGGCAGCAGCTCGCCTGAAAGAAATGGGAGACAAGTACATAAAACAAAGAGTGATTACATCATACTATTTTCAAAGGATTGATTTCTTTATGCACTCTCCACTTTCCTGTCTCACCATTCTTCAATGTTTGCATCAGTGTATCTGAGTATCTTAGCGCTCCAAGGTAGACAAGAGCCTGTGGGACCCTGTAGTCTGCAAACATGGTGAGCCAGTCCATGTTAATGAGGTCTCCCTCTCCTCGGGCCTCCATGATACCCCAGAAATCTGCCACCAGGATCTGCGCTCGCTTGTAGAGTGAGATTCTTGTCCCCTGAAAGAAACAGGACACTGTACTCTACACTCTGCTGATGCTGGATGTGCTGTTTGTTCAAATGTCTTTTGGTTTGTTCTCAAGCCAGTGCTTTTTATCACTAGACTTTTGCCATTACTAGATTTTCTTAAGATATAATGGCATCAAACTGTCTGCAGAGTATAATTTGCTTCCTCACTGACAGTAGAATATGAGGAGAGCTGTGGAAATGTTGCCAGACTATCTTTGACCAGGAGATGGAACTCTAACATCACAATTTATCCTCTCCAAATACATATAATTATCTTGGATCACACGTACAACCTATATGCACAGTATGTTTTTTTTTTTTTACAAGCATTGAATTCAGTACAAAAACTGATATGACCAGTGGCATCTACTCTGAAGATGAAAAGCTCAAAGCTCATTTTTGCACAAGTTTTTGTCTTTACAATTACAATTGTCTGTAAATGGACACCAATCCAACGGACCCTGATGATCATTTTACCATCTGAGATGTTGCAGTCATTCAAAATCTTGTTGAAAGACTAAAATGTCTATAACGAGACAAAATCTCTGAAAACCTGTTGGAAAAGGTCTGTTATAACTCTCACCTCATACACAGCTTCGTCCCTGTAGGACGGGATCTTCTCCACGATGAGCTCCACCATCTTCCGGGCATCGTTCCCGGCTTGGCTGATAAAACTGCGGAAGCTTCCGCCGTGTTCCAGCAATACGCGACCGCCTTCAGTCAGCACCTTGTTAGACAGATTCAGTTCAAATTCAAGAACGATGATGAGTAGGAGCTTAAGCTGCATGATTTCACTTTCCATTTAATGTAGAGGAAACACAACTGAGGCAATCATGTTACACTGATAGACAAACTAGATTGGTTACGTGAGCTGTGATATCAGTTTCCCTAGTTAATGTGAACATTTTGCAAAAATTTTATCAAAAGTTTCAATGTGTGCAAAGCTGTCATATGATAACAACAGTGACATGGAGCAATGTAATCCTTATGAACCCTGCAGGAACGTAACAATGTTACATTGTAGTTTCTGATTCAGTGTGGCATCTATGTTCATGACTATACTGATGAGATGATGCTGTTTGTCACAGAACATCCATTTGTCTCTCAGCTGAAAACAAATGCAACCGTTTTGTGCTACATTGTTGAGAAAGCAGACTAAATGTACCGGTGTAAAAACAAGCTGTGCATTCAGAAGAGTCAAATGTAGCACTTGCAGTACAGTCTTAAACAGAAAATGGAAATGCAAGGTGAAACTCCAGACGTCCCTTTCAACATTGTACGGATGATATGTCAAACTGTGATTACACAAATTAACATCACTATAGTAACCTGTGGATTAAATGTATAATTACATCTGTAGTGTTGTGGCTTTAACGTGATAATGTTAGCACCTTGTGGCGCTCCTGAAGCATCGGCATGGGTGTCTCGTTGTCTGATCGAAGTACATGTTCCAACTCCTCCACAGTCATCTGTGAGAAGTACTTCGGATCAGTCATGGGTATACCTGTGGCGTGAGGACAAAAGAAGCAGCTAAATGGATTCATCTTTAGGCAGGGACTACTGGAGAGAAACTATATACTACTGGGCTACTAAGTTATAAAGTTAGAGTGTGCTATAATAATAGGAAATCTAACTGCACAGTGGCCGTTTCTCACAAGAGGCTCCAAAGACATCATTTGCTCTGATCTCCCGCTGTCAGCCCTTGAGATTCACAGACTGGAGGAAAGCTACCTGTGTTTTTCTGAGAGTCTCTTGTAATTATAAAGGCCACAGCGACCACACATTGAGAGCACTATTCCATATGAGACATAATTGATTCATATCCGGACTCATTCACACTAATTATGAATGATGCACAGGTGCATGCGGAGCTACAAGCTATTTCCCAGCAGTCCAAGTTCAAGTAAAGGGCACATACACAATAATTGGCAACAGCAGTAAAAAACAAAAGCACATAGAAAAAACACAAAATGTACATCTTTTTCTCTGGAGGCTAGGCTTCTAACATAAGGGATAAATCACTCTGTAACAAAAAAGGCACAGTTGAGAAATATCACTGTCAAGATCCTGGCCCAACCTTTTTCTCCATAATTCTGACATTTCTATCATCCAGGGTGTTTTTTTGTCATTGAATACAATCTGGTTTATTTTCTGTATAATTCTGATGCAAATTTGCTCAACAAATGAAAATAACAGCTATGATGCATGACCTCAACTTCACGCCTGGGAAAGCAGGTCAGACTGCTAAATTTACGTAATCTTAAACAAAGCAATACATGTTCTTTCGGGGGGGGGGGGGGGGGGGTTTCTAGCCTTGTTACAATACACCTTTGCAAACATGAAAGTCTCCTGATTCTACCTATGCAAAGACCCTGACATCACTGCAACAGCTGCAGACATAAAAATGTTTCAGATGTTTTTTGTGTATTTTTTCATAAAGATTTTCACAAAAAATACACACAAAAAAACATTCTACAGTATCATGCTTATGCCTCTGTATTTTTGGTTCAGTGTCTCTGAATATTCATGTTGAGGGGTCATCCTGAAAAAGAGAACTGGTTGACAGCTGTAATTCAAGGGGTTAAAGAACACTAGCCTGTGCCAGTTTCATCACTTTATCACATCAAAAAGCTGAATGCTGGTGTCCACACATCATTTATTGATGTGATATATTGTATGTGCTCTCACCGTCCTCCATGGCCCTGGTGATGGCAGCACACAGTGTCATGTAGCCTGTGTACGTGGTCCCTTTATAGGTCACCTCACACTGCTGACTCTCATTCTCTGGCCAAAAGGAGAAGTTCATGGTGTCTACAACGAACACCCAGTTCAAAGCCTGCAGTGTTGAAGGACACAAGTTATTGAGAGAGAGGGTGAGACAGAGGGAAAGGAAAAAAGCAGAAAACCTGACAGAGCCTCTAAAGTGTTTGAACAATGGTGAAAAACAACAGTATATGATTAAATGGCTAAAAGGCACTATAAAGTTTCTCCAGTTTGAAGATAATTCATTTTGATGATTCACATTAATAATGAACTAAAAAGGATGACATTTTTTTCCATCATCAGGCTTTTCATAAGTTTTCAAATCATTTCCAGTGAATAGGAGTCACCAGGTAATGACCCTCTATAATTTGGTTTAAAAGAAGAACTTGACTGTTTTTTGACCTGAAGATAAAAACTGTAATAAAATGTACTTTTTAACTAAGGCTGCAACTAATGATTTTCTTTGCAATTGATTAATCTGCTGATTACTGTTCTGCTTTATCGTTTAAATGTCACAAAATAGTGAAAAATCCCTGTCACAAATTCTCAGAGGTACAGGTGGGCTCTTAGTTTGTCCAACCAACAGTCAAAAACCCCAAAGATACTTTATATTTTGTAATGATAAACACAAAAAAAGCAAAACTCACATCAAATCATGCTTGATAAATAAACCATAAAAGATTTATCGATGATCTAAATAGCTGCTCAAGGAATTTTCTGTTGATTCACTAATCAATTAACTCATTGTTTAGACTGCTATTAACACAAACTACAATTTCTCAACTCTACAAAATGTCTAAAATGTGGACAAAGCAACAAAGCCAGACAATGCTCAGTCACAAACCAGAGCACAGTATTTGCAGTATTGATGTTGCCTTCATTTTACTGAACACACTGCATGTTCTTCACTACTTCTGTACAAAATAAAGAATTATTTAGCACACTGGGTGGCCCCAGCTGTTGAGCTGTTGACTCCCCTGGTCAGAAGTGGGTGCTGGGGCCAGTGGATTTGCCATCTTCCAGCCATTGGCAGTGAGAGCGTCACTTAGTCGGAGGGTGTAGAGCATCTCTGCCACCTTCTGCACTCCCTCCTCCTCCACAGACACATCCTGACTCCGCTCTGCTACGAACTGCCCAGACTCACGAGGAAGCAGAGGTGTTTCCATGATGGGTACTGAATAAAACAGAAACATAACTGAAGGAACACAAGTCGGCAAACATGCACATACAAATATGAATACATTCTTCGTCAGTGCCCAGTTGAGTTTATAGGGAAGTAACTATGACAACAATCATTTGCAAAATAAACCCAGAGTACCTCCAGTTAAAGACATACAGACTTCAGGAGGAGTCTATGAGCATGTCTGTGTATAAGAACAATGTGAATCCCAGTGGCCTTTTCACACCAAAACAGAAATAGCCTATACACTTCTCCAGGGAAGTGGTATTTTAAATATTGTCTCCCTGCTTTATTAGATAATTCAGAATGAAAAGACATAATGAAGATGATGCTGGAGCTATGTTAACGAAGCAACATTTCTCTTTGAAAAGAAAACATTGCATGAGTTTACAAAGTTTCAAATTTCCCAGTGGACTATGGACCTTTACTCAAGTTGAGTTCTGTTTGTACTTTACTTGAGTATTTTCATTTCATACTGCTTTCCACTTGTACTCCACTACATTTTAGAGGAGAACTTTGTATTTTTATTCATTTGATCACTTTGGTATAATTTTTTTTTTTTAATTAGGGTATAAAGTACAGTGGTCAGTACTTCACCCAATAGGATGTAAAAGAGCCACTCTGAGGGGGGCATGTGAAAAGAGCACTTAACGTCCATGGGCCAGTTTGCAGCTCAGATGTACGACCATTACCATTCATTGATAAAGTGTGGGAGCAAAGTGCATACAGGACCCGAACGTCAACACCAGCACAGACCATAGGTAGGCTACAGACCTGCTACAGACACTACTGAGCTGCCACCACGTGCAACAACAGGCGCTGTTAGATACGAACCTCCTGTTCAGCAGCATCTGACTAATTCAGTGGTTCATGAACTAACAGTTTCCTTCACTTACCGATCAATCCAAGTCAGACACACAGAGTGGCGCAAAATCGTGCCGAGTTGTTCCCACTACCTGGTTCAGCTGTTGACCAATCAGAGCCTCCGTTGTGGAGTCATCGCAGACCGATGGACCAATCGTAACAAGCCAAGAGAGGAAACAGAAAAAAAAACAAAAACATAACAACTTCCGTTAAGCATTGTGGAGATACTGATTAAGCCAATACTTATCTTTTAATTCTATGTATTATCTAGGCGAACACATAGGCCTATAACACCGTGTCATCAGAGATGTGGGGTCATGAAACGGGCGGTTCAACCGTTAGGGGAAACACTGAAGCCCAGTGATCCCACTGTGCATGGCAACCCTCTGATTTTCCCAGAAACCAAACACTACCATAGACCTTAAATGGTTGGTTCAATAAGTCTAAAAAATAGTAAAGTGTCAACAATATTGTTTGTCTTAGGAACCTCAAACACCCAGTGTTACTAGGTTCATAAATGTGATTTTTTAGTTTTCAGATCGCAAACTCAACATTTTCTGTTTTTGATAAGATCAATATATTACATTTTTCTACGTGGAATAGTGATAGACGTTTTTCAATATTTGACATTTTATTCAATGAGAAATCAATCAATTATCAAAGAAAATAATTGTTAGATGCACTGATAATGAAATTACACACTTCCTGTGATTGAACAGCACCACTTTGCCTGAGGTGTTTCATATGTTAATTACTTGATGCAAAATGGCAACATCTCATTTTAACAAGCTCAGTATAAACTGTTACAATTTAAACTAAGTTCATAGAGGATGGAAGGCCTGTCCTAGTCGACGTTTGTACCATTTAACTTCTAGGAGGGAAGTCAACAAAACCCTATTTTAGATGATGAGTTTACTTAATGTAGTAATTACTTTGATTTTTTTTTTCTTTTTTGTAGCAGCAGTACTAAACAATCATAAATGATTTTAGCTCAAAGGTCAGACCACAGAAAATTGATTGAGCAAGAATTCTGCCCAAAAAACCCAAAACAAATACAAATAAAAAATGGTAAATGCAAACTTGTTCATTAAAAAGTGGCATCTTTATTCATTTTACAATTTGACAATGTGAAGTCTACAGCATGGAGAGCAAACAAGTATAGAGGACAGGAAATTGCAGGGACAATATTATTTGTCAGACCTCCAATAATTTCTAATCTCTAGCTACATGTTCCATTTGTGAGGAGTTACTCAAATGATCCAAATTTATTTCATCACACAACTACCGTAGATATTCTTACAAATTAGTCACACTGTCCTGTAGCAGGTGTGTACAGGAGTCTCAACTTAAACATCCCAAAATCCATTCCTAAGGGTAAAATGATCACATCTCTTTAAAATAAACGGTTCAGAATGATGACAGACGTAGCTTACATTCTGCATGATGCACAGAGTGGTAATGTGGGACAATTGTGTGTGAAGGACCCGATATAGACAACAGAAAACACACCAACCCACACACACCAACACGTGTGCACACATGTACACACAGAGGACATATTTAAATGGGAGACACATACATACACATACAAGTCATAAAAAAACATCAAAAAATAAAGGTTATGTTCATTTCCATCTGTTTGGAGACTGAAGAATATTTTAATAGATGTGAGTGTTAGCAAAAAAAAAAAGAAAGAAAAGTGTATCTGATAGTCTAATGGACTACACTCTTAAAAATGCAGAACCTCTACATTTTGTTTTATGCACAGGAATGTTGGACATTTATTCATTAAAAAATACAAAAATAAAATTCAAAAAAGACACCCACAATCCAGAATAATAGTCTGAAGGGGCTGTGTCGGACAGGGGCAGAAAGGTTGAGGGAGGGGGGAGGGGGGCAATCTGAGTCTGCTTCATTCTGAGTCTCCTGGGTCTACAGCAAATGACCAGAGTACTGCTTCACACTGAAATAAAAAGAGTGGAAAAATAAATAAAACACACAAGCAGGAAAACTGCAATTCAATGTCAATGACAGTGTAAATATATAGCTACGCCACTGTGGGAGGGTTAAGTCTTGGGAGGAAAAGGGTGGGGGAGGCAGAGTGGGTAGAGAGACACAGTGAGTAAAAAGACAGACGGAGAGGAAGAGAGGGAAGATGTGACATTAAGTGAGTGAAGGATAGTGAGGAAGACGAAGAGGGGGAGGAAAAAGAGGGGTGTGGTTAGTCCTTTTGTCCAAGCAGGTGCAGCACACTGAAGAGGGAGGAGAGGAAGGAAGAGGGAGGCAGGGTTAGTTACCATGGCAACACTACACTACTCATGAGACAGCGGCGGCAGGTCTACATCTGTATTAGCATTTGGGCTAAGCTCAGATAGCATCAACAAGTAGTGTGTATTATACGTGCCTACTGGTTGCCAAGGGAGATAGAAGAGGAGGAGCCCGTGCTATTTGGCAGACTGTGATTTGTTGTCGGTTGATCTAACTAAAAACAACAAAATCACTAGTCTTCCACACAGCAGCAGCCAGGGGAAGAATCAATCCACTCCCTGCTTCACAGTGAAATGGCTTAGATGGAAAATAGACAGTGTTTTTTCTCCTCTAATAATCATACTCAGTGGACAAATCATATTGACCCTTTTAAAAATGTGATGCAGTAAGTGCAACTATTAAGTTTGCCTTCTCCGTCAGAGCCATTTCATGTAAGAGGAAGGTTTGAACGAGTTGCAGGTTGCATGGGGAAGAAAGGAAGGGGGTTAGTGAAGAAGAGACAGCAGGCAACAGAAATGCATGACCCAACAAAAAGTGGGTTAACTTGTATTAGGATGCAATTTCAGGATTTCGTGCATTTACAATCTTAACCAAATGCACAATCTCTGCATGAGTGATTCAGTAGATTGATAGCGAGGTTAAGAATGAAAGCATCTTTAGGTATGTGAAGTTCTTTCTATCTTAAAAAGGATTACAAGACTTGACTTTCTAAGATGGGTTGCATCGACCAACTTTATTTTTAATGCAGCCCATCAGGTGCGAGCTCAAGTTCACAAAGGGTTGCCCCCTCTAAACAGACAAACTAGCTTGATGGGATAAAATGGTTTAACTATATCTAGATGGCAGAATATCTACATTTAATAAGAAGAAAGTCGGTGTACTACACTGAGGCCATGTCAGAACTTGCCTGTTCTGTAGAAGGTACTGAGCGTTCTGGATCTGATCCTGGGTGCCAGTAATGGTGATGATTCGGTCCTCAGAACCTTCCAGAGGCTCATCGATCTTGATGGAAGCGCCAGACTCGTGCCGGATCTGTTTGATCCGCTGGCCTCCCTTACCAATGATGGAGCCAGCCAGCTGTTAGTGAGGTTCCACAGAGAGGGGAGGGGAAGAAAGACAAAAAAAAACAAAAAAAAAAAACAAGCAGATTTTAGGCACCAGAGATTAAGAAAATATTATATCAAATATTTACATAATTTAACACAGTATGTAAAATACAAAAAAAATGTTGATTACGTTGCGGCTACTATGACTTTATCTAGTGTAGGTGCATGTGGAAAAGACAGCAGAACTTAACGGGAAAATTGTACCAGGCACTAAGGTGCTGCACACATTATAGAATATGATGGCACACATGACTAAATGTCATAAGGATGAGAGAGCAGATGACATGATCACCTATGTAGGTTTGACTGACTGAATTTTATCAGTTACTTGACGATGTTATGGATGAAGAAAGCATCTTTGTTTGGCGTGTCAGTTTGCATGTTATGTTGCTGTCGTTTACTCACATCTTTAGGGATTGTTACTTGTGTGGTGATGACAGGGCCTCCCATGTCATTATACGAGCCACGTCCACCTAATGCAAGGGGGGTGGGGTAGAGGTGGGAAAAGAGAAGAGCAAAAATGGAAGGATCATAAGTAGACCGCCAAAAATCAATACTGGGCTGTCCATATTATCACACGTGGGTCAGCAAATATTTCAAATCATGCTTGTCAATGAAGTGCAGACACTCACCGGACTGGTAGCTATCCCAGGAAGAACTGTTGTCTAACAGAGGAAGGCAAGAAAGAGCACCGACTCAGTGATAAACACTCACAAGTTATTTCTGTGGCATTTGCACACATCAGATATTTGAACTACCTGTCTCAAAGCTTAGCACAAAATTGTGATGGAAACTTGTTCAAAATATCTGGAGAAGAGAGTGGTTTAACAATATATAATTACCTATGTGTGCCAAGTTCTACACATGTTATAGATATTTAAGTAAATTCACTCTTTTCAGTCACACCAGCAATGTCCCGTCATATAGACTCCATACAGATATATCAGATAAAATGCTAGACACTACAGACATGGAGGCCTGTACTCTACTCTCAGCGCATGAAGATACATTAACAACCTTGAAACAACATCCTTGTAATGCCACAGTAAAATGTAAGGCAGAACACTTACCATATCCTCCTCCGCTCTGTAAAAAGCAAACAGAAACACAGACAGGTTACATACTGTACTGCCGATTCCTTTCTTCATTTTACACATCCTAGATGAATGGATGGTGGGTTGTAAGCATATATGTATGGATGATGCAGCAGCCTCGTCCATGGAGTAGACTCAACTAAAAGCCACCCAGATTTCATCCATAAGCCAGACTCCTCCTCATCCTTCCCTCCCTCCGTCCCCCCTTCCCGTCTCTCCTTGCATCTCCATCAGCCCCCATTTTCACCTGCTATTCAGCTGCTGCTGTCACCAGGGCAACAGGCAATTCAAAAAGCTGTTGCTGAGCAACGGCAGGCAGTATCCTGCCAGCTCTCAGAGAGGGAGAGAGAGCGAGAGACCTTCCAGTCTGTCAACAAAGCGTTATTATTGCCTAGCAACCAACCATGGCCACCCCTACCCTCCCCACCCCCAACATCCTCCCTCACTTTGCACGAAAAACAGGCTGGCCGTGAAAAGTACACAGTAAGAGGGCAATTATAGCTGATTATTATGGGGTGTCTCCGGCTGTGGTGATTATGGTCATTTGTTGGAATGGCTTACACCATGCCAAAACTAGCTTGGATACATGGCCATGGCTGAGATGAGTATGTGCACATGCATGTGCACAAGTGACCAGCTATGTTTGTACTGTCAATAAACCACTATTAACATGACAACACAATGGACAGTAGTCTAGTGCTAGAGCCAACCAGGATGCTAGGCTGAGGATGCTGGCGCCCAATAAAATGCTAGCACCAGAGCTGCATGTATTTAGCAAAGGGTCACTAACCATGTTATCGCTATAGCGATCCGGTCTGCCTCTTCTGTCACTGGTGACGAAAGAGTGCCACACAGGCAGGGAGATGGTTTAGGGGGAAGAGAGAGAAAGAGAGGGAGGGAGTGAGAGTGAGAGAGATGTGGGTGGGGGTGGAAAGAAATAGAAAATGCTTAGAAAAAATGCTTGACAACATTCCAAAGAAAATTTCTGGTCTAGGTCAAACTGCATACACACGCTGAGCAAGATTATAGTATAAACACATTTCCTCTCAGCCATCTTCCCACACAGTAACAGGAACAGTTCTGACAGTGTTATGGTGAGAGGAGTGACAGGTGGTGGTGATGATCATCACAGCCAAGGGCTGCTGCCACCCTCCCCCTCCCTACCCCCACCCCGAAAAAAGCTAAAAAAAAAAAAAAAAAAAACAAAAAAAAAAACAAACAAACAAATTCAGTTCAAACACAAGAATTAGCTAAGAAGCTGGGTTTACTTGGTACTGTTGCAGTTCCTGACAAACATGCATGCACAGATGTTAATGCCATGTCAAACTACAGCAATAACAGAACTTGTTGCTTTTGCTTAACAGCATCTCTCTGTAGCCATGTTGTATAAATTATCAAAAAATATCTAAACAACAGAGTGTTACACGGATGCTTTAACATCATTTTTAATGAAAGAATAAGCAATATAAAATCAGTTTCACCATGGCTTAGCCATGATGACACCATTATTCTGATTATTGTGTGTGCAGAAAAAAGGTGATCAAAATACACACAAAAAAAGGTGTTATGCACTTGTCATTTCCTCCTTTCAAAAGGGCAACATGAGACGGAACTCAAAAGGGCAAACTAAGAGAATATTCTATGACATGTGCAAATGGACATTATATTGACCATCAGCACATTAAACCCACCACACACCACCACAAATACATTCTCTCAACATGGAAAACACTGAGAGCGAAGAGCAGATTGCACAGGTTATTTATAACAAGAAGGAAGAGATAAACCATTACTGCAGTTCCCCACCAAGCACTCAAAAAACGTGCATGAGAGTGCAAACAGGTAAGAGTGGAGCAGGGTAAGGGACTCAGGGAGGCTGGAACATTACAGGCAAACAGAGTGTAGAGAAGTGAATTCTTGTAAGGCAGTAATTAGTATTGAGGGTTTAGGATATGAAAGGAGGGCAAAAGCTTAGAAAGAATGTTATTTTCTCATGAGCTATGAAAAGACATGAATAATCAGGCATATTCAGGAAAGTGCAACAATAGAGAAGTAAGGAAGAGAAACACGGGATGTGTAGGGATACCTCAACATGTACAATTTAATTTTAATTCAATCATGGCTAAACATTTGTTATATTTGTAAATAGAAAATGTGCTGGTCAACTGTCAACAATTGTAAATAACTTAATCCTCACAAAGACCAAAGAGTAAAATGCTACTCCACAGGAGGCACTACCCAATGGGATTAATGAGGAGTCTTTGTTTCAATAAATTATCATTACTGAGCACCTATATTGTGGCCAGTTCAAGGAATAGAAAGTAACAGAATAACATAACGTCAAAGTATCCCTGTAAAGATAAGTAAGGAAGTTTAGGCAGAGGTTTGGGGACAGAAACTTACGTTGACCTGTCATCTGAGCCACGGTACGAGTCATAGTAACGATCATCTCTGTGGGCAAGATGGAGATGGGAAAAAAGACACACAAACACACCCAGACATACAGTGATGAGCACATACAATTAATGGAATGATAATCATGAAACAAATATTTCCATATTGGTGCATAGAGTGACACTGGATTATATGCTTGAATATTGGACATAGTTTATCCTATGAATTTGACAATGTAAAGTTGATCTATTAGTGAAATTGGTCAACAGAACACATCTAAAGGGAAAAAAAACATCTGGAGGGGGATTAAGCTTTGTATAAGCAGATGGGGCAGCAATGTAAGCATATGCTCTACGAGACAAACTCTAGCACTGAGGAGAGTCTTGCATATCTAAAATATCAAACCACTGAAATCCAATAATTCCCTAGGAGTAAAAGGACTGTGTTATGTATTGATGGTATGTCAATTTTATTTTTTTTGTCTGGGAAAAGGTTAAAACACAAATACAAACAAACTAAATTAAGTGGCAACATCTTGTGACAATAAAAAGCAAAGCAAAGAAGTGACAGACAGAGATCAACACACTGTACATCATTATGTCCATCTCTTACCCTCCTCTGTGTGGGTGTCCCATGGGCATGTTGCGTCCCCGGCTACTCCCCCTGCCAACTCTACTAGGGTGAGGTGGAGGAGGGCCTCGGCGGGGGCTCATTTCATCGTAATCCCGACGGGAAGGAGGCATGGGTCCCCTTCCACCTCGGCTGGAGGGCATTCGGTCAAACCCACGGTCTCCACCACTGGACCTGCCCCCACGCATGGGGAACCCTCCCATAAGCCTGCGGCCACCCCCCCTCTCTTCAAACATCATGGTGAATCCACCATATTCATATGTTTCGTCATAGAAGTTAGGATCATAGGGCTGTGCGCGGCCCTTTATGGGAGCCTAAAAAAGGAGGACAGAGGGAGATATGCTTACTTAGTAAGAGAAAATCAGCTGGAACATCACTTGTCATTTACAGGTTTGTTTTCCCATTCCCATTGTACCGTATTTCATAATAAAGCATTTGTTATTTCCAATCTCTTCAAAAAGTCTTCACAAACACTAGGCAAGATTCTTACTTCAGAGATGAGCTCCAGCATAGTCTTGATACACTCCACCACTCTCTCTGTTTTACCGCCAACCAGCACCACCCGGTCTGTCGACTGAGGACAACACTCCTGAAACAGCTTGATGCTGGTCTTTGTGTTCTGGAAACACATATGCACAGGCACACATGAGAAAAGGAAAGAGCAACTACAAGATGGTGACAAACTGAAGGACAAACCTGAATAACTGAATGATGACTGCATGGTACATTTAAGCAATTAATATCTAATCATGCTCTGTGGTATATATAAAGGGCTGATTTTGTATCAGGATGGCAAGAGGAAAGGATGTAAGTGACCTAGACAGAGGGTTTATTATTGGGACTTGAATGGCATGGGGTTCCGTCACAAAAACTGTTCAACTACCTGGTGTTTCAGTAGTGACTGAAGTGGCACCTGTATTTATATCTGTGGAAAAGACTAACTAAGTAACTTGGGACTGGCATTGTTGTTAACAAGGCACATTTGATGACTGTTATATTTGTGTATTAGTGCAGTATGTACAGGAACAAACAAACAGCTCTGAGAAGGTCAACGCAGAACACAATCAGACTTGTAAGCATTACCTGTTGACCATCACACCCAGAGAGATTATAGTACAGTTCCAGACAGTGCATAGCCCTCTCATTATAAAGATGAATGCAGATTTGAGTTAGGGATACAAAACCACTCTTATGATGTGTGTGGGACAATTTGCTCACACAGTCTGGTCCCACTTGTGACCTTACTGGGAAGCATCAATGCCAATTAGTACAAAATTGTTTGGAGTTTTTTCCCTATGATGAAACATTTGTATCCTGATTGGAGAGGTCTGTCAGGATGATAATGACTATATAGACTGACTCAGAAGAATGTTAACAGTTTTGAAAATTCAATAAGAAAACCAACATCAGACAAAATATTAACAGGAGAAAACATTTGTTTGTCTAGGTTTTGTCATGAATTTGGCAGCAGGCAGAGTGAGAACACTTGTTGTACTTTCACTTTAGTCTGAATAATGTTTGGCAAATAATTAAACAGCAAAAACTGATCCCCATATCCATGTATCAACATACCTCCCGGAGCTCCTTGATCTTGGCTCCCTTTACCCCGATGATTGATCCAGCGAGGCTCTGGTGGATCAGGAGACGCAGCTCACAGTCAAAATCCATACCATTATACTGCTGGTACTGAGGGAAACATTGAACATGTTAATACCATCACAAAATCTATTTCAATCTGTGACAGAAAAATTCAAGTGAAAATAGTGTAATGACACGATTATTTATACAGCATTTAAAACTAGTCCATGAAATATAACTATTAGGGGTTAGGGTTATTTGCAAGTAAACTACAACGGAACTACAGTGGACACCATACATTCAATCTGAACCAGAAAGCATCCGTTATTCTCACTTTAAACAAATAAATTCAATTGACTATGGTCAACTATACTTGACACAAGGACAAAGAAAATATGCTCATGAGGACCGTACCTCTTCCAGTGTTGGGATAATCTTCAGCAGGATTTCTCCAACTGTGTCGATGTCAGCACTGATGCTCAGGATGCTTCATATTTCACCCACCAATGACAAAGCAGAGCACAGCCACACAGAGAGGGTGGGGTTGGGGAGTGCCACCAAGGCATCCCAGAAGGGAGGGAATAACATGTCAGATCAGAGAATTCATGACATCCCCGTTTTGCCATAGAAAAACAGTCAAACCCCACTTAACCAATGTTCTACTGAGACTAACACAGCTAAATAAACTGTCGCAGTCCGGTGTTTATACACATTTACATGCAAAGTCATTTGTAATTCAACATGATCTGGAAAAAAAGTTGGTACCCAAACAATGCAATGAAAAGAAAACAGTCTTTTGTCCAGAGAAAGGAAGAAAGAGACAAAATAAAAAGGGACCCAAAGAAAAGTGACTGCATTAGGTGATCACTGAAGGGGCAAAACAGGGAGGGTGAATCTGAGGATCTGGCAACAATACGCACCACTGGTGCCAGTAAGAACTCTACAGTCCTAAAGCATAGTTTGGTGGATGCACACCACAAAGATTTTTGCTCCAAATATGTGAAAAAGGATGCCCGAAACAACTTTAAAGATCGGGGAAGATGAAGAGTGCGGATAACTCCTCTATATTTTTAATTTGACTTCTGTCTTACAAATAAGTCTCAGGCAGCTATTCTGATGCTTTTTTGGGCAAAGGATTTTGTATAAAATTTTGTTGTCTGCACCCACCTAGTGTCATAATAAAATAAACACAATGATTTTACTGATCAATAGAACTTAAGGACAGTTTGCACATGGAAGTAGAATGGTAGACAGCTGAGGAATAGTAACAGAGCAGATAACACCATGGAAGACAAAGTTCGCCACCACTGAAGTTGATGCTTTTTAAAAGGGATGGAGAAGCGACAAACATGAAACCAAAAAATGCAGAGGTGAGCATGGGACAGAGACATAATCTGTACTTTCAGTAGCTCCAGTTCAGATGAAGCAGAAGAAAGGAAAAATAAACACACACGCATACACACACACACACACTTGAATCCTTGCTTGCCTTTTCCTTTTCAGAATGGATCAACAGTCTCAATATAATGAGGACATCACAAAGAAAGAATGAGATGGTGCGAGAAGCAGGTGAGCTCATGAAACTAACGGGGGGAAAAAAAACACCAGTATATCCACTTTGAGGGGGGAGGGACGTGAAAACGCGAAAGATCAAGAGGATAGATAATCATCAATGAAACGAAAATAAGTAAAAAATAAAAAATAAAAATACACGGACATATTGCAAAGATTATAGCAAAGGTTTAAAAAGACAGTGGCAGATTGTGGAAAAAATCCTGACAACACCAGCCTATGCTTCAATGTTGACGTGACTTTAAAAATGGCATATAAAGGATGTCGACATGAACTTTTACAGGCTCAACAGGCAGATTTGGACATGAATGCATTTGAGCATTTTGACTCAGGCTAAAATACTGTGAGAACAGGTAGGTTAAAATACTTGACAGAGGTAGGATGACTATTTATTCATTTCTTCTTGTTTGTTTGACCTGTAGACAGGCAGTGAGAGGGAGGAGCTTAGGGACATACCGCTCAGGCCCACTGCTGTCTGGGACTGACACACTGGCATTGTACTGGGCGTGGCATGGGCAGGGGCCAGGGCCATTCGAGCACAGATGTCAATCAAGTAAGGCGCCCATTTAGGGACAGGGCACGATTATGGGCAGGGCCAACCAGGGTGTCAGGTGGGCGGGCGCAGGAGGGGCCATCCAGAACATGGGCAACAGAGGAGGAAGTGGGCAAAAAGTCAACAGTAAATAATAAACAAGGGAGAGGGAAGAGGGAAGAGGAATACATTTTTAATATACAGGCTCTACACTGTGCAAACGTGACTTTAATTTGATTCTCTCAGAGATTGGTTTGTCAAAGAGAGAAGAGGAGAAAAGGTGACATTTGAAAATGGGTAATGGCATATTAAAAACATGAAGAGTTCAGAGTTGGGGAATAGACCAGAGACAGTGAGAGAGGGGTTGAACAAATTGTGGAGGGCTACAAAAACAGGCAATGACACTGAATGAATTACATACTGGCCAGGTTGCCTTAACTGTTTTAAAAATGTTAGCTGGCACTGTAGGCAACCTAAACACCACACTGTGCCCATAATTTGAAAATAACGAGATTTGAAATAACAGGAACATCAGTGTTGCCACAAGAGCATTGTTACAAAAAATTATCATTATAGAGAAACAAATGGACATGAAATTGGACTTATGTGCCTTGGGCCAGTTTAGCTGAGGTAATCACATGGTGTTCATGTGAGAAAGAAAACATAAATCCTAGCCCAAAGCATTTGTCAGAACAGAAGACACGGGGATCAGCTAACCCCACCCCACCCCTTTTTTAAACAGAGAAAAAAAACATAAACAAATACCAAAATACATCTTTAATAATTTAGCCCAGGGTTTATGTTTGTAATAAAAAATGCTATCTTACAGGGGAGACTTGGTAGTTTTGAGAGGCTGATCACCAGTGGAGGGAAAAGTAAAAAATGCAAAACAAAAATTCAAAAAAATAAAAACTCAGTGTGTATAAAATAGATGTACTCACGTCTGTACGCAGGGCTTTGATGTTTTTGCCACCCTTTCCAATTACAGCTCCTGCATTCTGAGAATATAGAGAAAACTTAGAAAAACTAAAAGCATAATAAAAACAAAAAAATTAAAAGACTAAAGCACTGACAACATGTGTATCAAAAGGCACATTTTTGATCAGAGAAACTAAAAAGGCAACAAGAATATAAAATAAAAAGATGAAGGGAACACAAGCAATCTGCAGTCTTGGAAGTGTGAGAAAGAGACAAAAATAGAAATAATCACATAGGGGTTCAACATGAAATGGGAAATAAAAAGAGTGTTGATTTACTTTGCTCTGCAGGAGGATGCGAAGCTCAACCATCTCGTCTGAATTCCTGGAGCGCTTGAAAGATTTCTGCTCATCTGCATCCTCAGCAGGGCGCTTACCTGGCATAGGGAGATAAAAACACAGTAAGCCAAAATGAATTATCTAAAACACCACAGAAAGCAGACTCAGTAAACTTGTATTTTCAGATTCTGTTTTATATTGTAAACCCAATCTACACATAGTGTACCAAACCAGGAAATTCATCTTTAAGAACAAAAAAATAATTTAGATAGAGAACACAAAATGTGTGTATATATATATATATATATATATATATATATATATAGCTAGACCAAAGCTATATATATATATATATAGCTTTGGTCTCTAACTGTTACATGAACATTTTGAGACACTGAACCTCTTAGACATCACAAACATTTTAATAAAATACTGCCATTGCTATTTTTCCATAACACACCAGACTTGTCTAATGTAGATGGATTTCTCAAAGCTAGCAATAAACCTATCCACTTTGACAACATAACCAAAAATGTAAACAGGCTGTATACCGTTGGTCTCTGTGTTGCTGAACGAACTCTCTTCCTGCTGTTCAATTTCTGTCTCCATGGTCTTCTGACAGTGGAAGAGATGCAGCAGGCACCTTGGTCCGGGGAAGAGGCAGAGGCGGCAGGGCGAGAGAAGCAGAAAGCTGGCTCCTCTGAGCTGTAGGAGACCGTCAGCATTATAAAAAAGAGGAAAAGAAATTAGTCGACACAAGCTGTGTATTTCTGGTTATCCGGTTATTGAAGAAGCCGGGAAGAAATGGCGAGAAACGCTGTCGGCAAAGCGGCACTCACCGATATTTATTACAGGGATAAGGGCGTGTTGATAGGCGGAACTTAAAAAGCAAGGACCAAACAGCTGCTGCGACCTGCCGGGAAGGAAGCGGTTAGCTGAGATGTTGAAATACAACATGAAAGGACCAAGTGGCAGTATCAAAGTTGTGTATAAAAGTTTGAAATGTGCCGATTCTGGTTACCGAGGTGTGGGTCTTAATTTTAATTCGGCATCTATCGAACAAGCACTAAAACCAACCCAATATTATGTATAGGGACACAATTAGCATGACAGTGTTGTCACTTTTTACATCGTGACACTGATGGAATTGCTTTAGTGAAGGGAAGCAGGGATTTTATAATGTTTCGGAATGAATCAAGTGTGCGACTGCCACACGGTTGAGGAGCTGAGTGATGAGCAATATTGGTGCTTCATACCAAACCTTATAGCTCTCCTACACGAGGAAAAGACCACACTGACTTTTCAAGCGTTTATATAGCTTAACAGCTAACGCCCCAAATGGAGTACTTAAATGTTATTACTGCCTAATCGTAAGTTAGCTTGCTCTATTGAATCCAACACTAAATCGTGAACTGTGGTTAATGCTAGCTACCGGGATGACTAGCCTGGAGGGAAATGCGTTAGCTACGAGCTTCACTGTCGATTCAAATTTGTTCTGTCGTTAAATTTCGATCCCATTTGTTGAAAACATGTTACTAGTTTCACACGACACAAGGTATCGCGATATGTTACCATTTTAAGGTAAGAGAGTGGATAAAATCTGAACAATCGATTGATACAAAGACCAACCCTAGCCACTTACGCTAGCGGCTAGCTAATTTCGCCATGTTGCTATAAATTCGGTTAAGCACAACAGGGGCTAGCCAAGCCAGCTAATTAGCCAGCGTTATAGCGAATACAGAATTTCGAGACCGAAAAACGAGATTTTTCGATACATTGGCCAGCACACGTACACGTCAGTGCCATTGAATTCAATGTGGCACATAAATAATGGGAAAATATCGTCAAGCCACAAACCTGCGGTGCAACACCTCGCTCGTCCCCCCTTCCTTCTCCACCAAACCTGGAAATGTACGGGTTCGGCTAAAGCGTGCTGATTGGTTGAACCGAAAGCAAATCAAACAGGACAGAGTTACGATTGGCTACAACAGACGTCAATCACAGTGGCAGAGGCGTCATCAAAATTCTACAATACGCCCTCTTTCCGGCTGCTGCTTGATGGTCGGTTACTGTGGACATTCAAGTTACTCCTGTTTAAAAGGTATGATCAACAAAGCCAGTGCGAATTTGTGTCTTTCTAAGAACTCGTAGAAGCATTGTTGGTAGGTTAAAAGATCTGTATTTGTGC
The DNA here is from genome assembly GCA_021432705.1 of Caranx ignobilis. NCBI lineage: Eukaryota > Metazoa > Chordata > Actinopteri > Carangiformes > Carangidae > Caranx > Caranx ignobilis. Next base: position 43,596,766 of record MU270014.1, on the reverse strand, counting down.
GATGGAGCTCACGTGAGCATGTACGGGCACAAAGCTAAGGTGCCACAGCATCAACTAAAGCTCGATAAGTTTAGTGTGTCAACTTTGGCGCCTTGGCTGCTTTCCACCACACCTCATGTTAAAGGCTCCCCCCATGCCTCGCAGGACACTTCACATCGACACTGACTTGAGTTATAACATATCCGTTTGTGTAATTCTTTCGTATGCCGTCCTGATCTGTCTTTCTCACTTAGCTTGCCTTTTTTTTTCTCCACAGTACCCAGACGTGACCCTCTGTAGACATCCGGGATTTATCTGTGCTGAAATGACCACAAGAAAACAACAAATAGAAATTCCTATGGTCTATGTTATGGTCTCAAGTGGTGGAGATGCAGAGAGAAGATGATCCCTTATCATAGAAACTGCTCTGTAAGACCTTTGAGATTGCAGGGTGTTGTGCCATGAATTGAATTATATGCAGCACTTCAGCAACATCTTGTACACTAAGCTTACATAAGAGTTAAATTATGATGGCAATTAATGTGCCATTACAAAAGCTTCTTGGCACAGCTTTTTAAAAATATTTTTACAGAAACATTGCTGCATTACTGTTGTGAATGAGAGCTATTCACTCTGCAGATACGTCTATGAATATTTTTCTTCACAGAAGTGTCATTACTGATAAACAATTGAAAATTTTAAGCAGTCTGACTGCAGCAGTCTCACAGTTACCACCTAACAGAAGCTAGAGTTGTGTTACTTTAAACATATATAGCAGAAAGTGGAAGTTGAATACTCACAGGAGGAAGATGGCCCCTGAGATACAGGCAATGGTACGTGCCACACAAGCCTGGCTGCAGTCCTCCTGGCATGTCCAGGTGCCATTTGCCTGGCTGGAAGCCTGTGTGGAGTGGCTAAGGGAAGAGGCAGGAGGAACAGGTCGTCTGTCACAGCAGCAAATCAACCAACAGGTAGGCAGGATGTCTAATTGCACTACACATTTGACTACAAAATGATCATGCTCTAAACACAACATGTGAACTCAACCTACACTGAGCTGGGTCTGTCCATTTCATGCTTTTCCTCAGCAGATGGTGTTTGTAATGTTGTCATGGAGATGGTGTAGTTATTATGACATGACTTGTATAAGTATAGACTTTGGGTCATGTGAACACAGATGGTCTTACATGAGGGGAAGATGACTACCGCATCTACAAGATAGTCTCTTGTACTGTCTATGATATGCCAGCAACTCACAACTGATTGATGACCTTTGACCTCTATCCCTGTTCACCTAACCTCATAAAAAGATGCTATTCACACTGTGGAGCCCATCAGTCACCCAGTACTGTCAAACCCTACAGTACTAACATGCAGCACACAGAAAACCCAACCAATTGAGCCTCTGAGCAAAAGGCAACAAAAGCTAAAGCCCATGCACGTCTCTACTACTGTGAGCAGAGAACAGGAAGTACAGTGGGTAATGCTCGGCAAAAGTGGGTGATTGTGGAGTGAAAGAACAGCTCTCGATCCGACAAATCCTGGGTTCAGTTACAACATGCTGATAGCATGGCAAAAGATTTTGCGTAAACAGAATGAATCCATCTTGCCTGGTGTCAGCTGTACCAGCTGGCGATGGCATCATGTGGGATATGTTTTCCTGCACTGACGCATCATTTGCACGCCACATTGTACCTAAATATTGTTGCTGAAGATCTGTGTCTCTCCATGGTCAAGGTCTATCTTGTTTTTCAAATAGATACTTACAGAAAATGATGCTTTATTTTTTAAAGAATACATGATCTCCTCATAGTTCCAGCAACATGACAGTGACAACAGTTCATTTAATGATACAGATAAATGTGTTATATCATGAATAAGGCACTGAAATCTGCAGTTACTCTATCACACTACTAAGTCATGTATGTCAGTTTCTCGGTGACAATTCTCAGTGTTCTTAACAATTGAATTTATTAAATTGAAGCCTTTCTAATGGCACAATTAGGTCTGACACTAACCCTAAACCCTTTTTAAAGTCTATTATAATTTTCTTTATGCCATGCAAGTGAATGTAACTAATTCCATGTCACAGATGTGAATACAGAGTGTTATGTAACCGGTCTCACAGTAGACAGTAATTCGCTGCTTAATGCAAAATTTTAGGTGCTGGACCAGTGGCTATTGGCAGATCTGAGAGACCTGGACTACCCTGTTCTGCCTGAAGGACTTGCTGCAGCCCAGAAGACCGAACTCAATGGCACATTCTGTGTTCAGGTATCATCTCATGTTTAGATTTTATGTCATGCACGGTGCCTGTTGATCAGTAGAAAACTATGAATTAGAGGGCTAATTTGGCCAGATATTAAAAGATATTCTAAAAAGTCAAATACAACAGCCCTCATAAAAACAAAGATGTTTGAACAGCTAACAGTAGGCGAAGGGCGATATATACACATATAGGACAACACAGGCAATAAGGGTTGGAAAAAGACATTCAGTGTATCAATAATAACAACAGAAAAGCTTTATAATGTAAAATGAAAATGTATAGCTGTCCACAGTGAGCAAGAATCAGAATGTACGTATTGAATCTGTGCAACGGAGCCATCAGTTTACAGTCCTCCTCTTGAGGTTTGTGTTTATAGTATGTCGCATCCTGAGGGTATTTGTTTAAAGGTAGTTTTTGCCAAATGACATAGAAGGCTAGCTATTTTCTGTTCCATCATGATTGATGTGTTCTTTTGTGTGATACAAATTATAAACCAATATGGACAATTACAGACAAAATCACACAGCAAGCTGTTGTAGCAAAATGAAGGCTCTTGGGTAGTTCATGGAAAAGAGATGATTGAAGTCCAGTCAGCAGCAAAGTTGTAACAAAACACCACTGGATTCCACTTTTTCTTTTAACAGAAAATATAAAAATGCAGCTGAGACAAAGTAATTAAATGTTCTGAACATACAAGGATGGGAGCCAAAGGGGTATGTTCCACTCACAAATAAGACTAGCAATTCAAGTACATGACTGTGTGTCTATTATATTGTAGTAACACTGGAGCATCAAATATTTCACGAGTTGTTATTTAAGAAATTAATATCCAGGGAAAAGGCAAAGTAATCAAAGGTCCCCCTCTGTTTTAGGTTGACTCATTACTGGACGTCAGTCAGCCTGCGTACAGTCAGCTGCAGAAGTGGAAGGGCACAGACTGTGCCAACGACGAAGTGTCTGCAGTCACACAGACCACCCAGAGGCCCTGGGAAGCAAAACCCACCCGTATGCTACTACTGCAGGTTAGAGGCATTTATGAAATAAATCACTTTTGAATCTTGGCATTGAGCTGTTAAAATGACTATCCAAAGGGACCAAACAGTTATATTAACCTTTAGACAAACAAGGACATAATTTTTGATATAAATTATCAGCCTGTCAACAAAGACATCCTCATCGCTGAATGTAAACAAGAATCTCAACACTTGAATCATAAAGTTCAATTTAAAACAACAACAACAATCAAATTGACTAATTACCTCTAATTAGTATGTTTGTGTGTGTATTTGGAAGCAGTGGCTTTTACATTAACACCCATACTCAACAAAACATTGGGAGAGTGTCTTTGCACTTGCAGACATTTTTTTTCTCATAACAAACAACAGTGAAATAATTTGTTGCACTTCACAGCTTACTGCTAGACTAACAGTTATTGCAAGGTTTCCTCTCAAAGATCCTTGATGCAGAAAACTGCACTTGTCAGGGACAGAGCTGTATTATTATTTTGATAATAGATAAGTTTGGGACCACAGTAGTCTTGAAGTACAATTATGTTACAGCACTTTTTGACATTATGTATGAACTGGTATTGATTGGTATGGATTTGATTTGATATTATAAATACAGCATTTCATGATTTATTTGTCTCCACGATTATATTGTTAAACCCTAATCTACAGCAAGGCTTTATCTTTATGTTCGGATAGAATGATGGAGACCTCTCCTCTTCACTGAAATTGAACCGGCACAAGCAGTGACAGTATATGAAGGAGCAGGTTGCTTGAATATGAGGCACAGACTGTAATTTACACCTTAAGTAATACACTTATCACAGCTCTATGGTTTCTCTAGAATAGTGTTGGTGTTGCTTAGAAACTTTGCATTTTTTTCTTCATTTATTTCACTGTTTGTCAGACCATTTTGAGCAAGCTCTAGTTATGTAGCAGTTAAACTGCATGGAAATATCTGCCAATAGGCAGCTAAATAATAAAGGCGACACGTTTGGATGAGCTTTGACTTGTGTTCTTTAAAAAAAAAAAAAAAAAAAAAGTCCTAGCCAGCGCCATATATCATGCAAAACAGAAAAGCAATTATTTCCAAATCCTCTCTGTTGAGAGCCTGCAGTAAAGTTTGGGGAATATTTACAGCTAAATGACCTATAGCATGAATTACATGTACAATTATATACACTGTCTTTGTTGTTCAGGTGACAGATGGAGTCCAGAACTTGGAGGCCATGGAGTATCAGCCTATCCCTGCACTCAGCTCTGAGCTCAGGTTAAGAATCATCAACATCAACACATGTGATGTCTTTTTGCTGCTCAAAATATAAACGGAGCAGCTCTGCCCTCCTAAAATTTAGTAAAGACTATCTACTATCTACCAAAATTGTCATACAGCAAATATGCATCAGTGTTACACTCATTCAGCAAATATGCCTCAGTGTTACAGTAATGCATGTGTTCAAAGCAATTTAGGGAAACAGGGACTACTCTAAATGGACATGCAACTGCTATTGGTGTATATTTTCTAAAATGCCGGTGACTCACTCTCCCAGGCCTGGATTGAAATTACTGTTGCAAGGAAAGATAGTTTGCAGACTTGGGATGCTGCTGTTGGGGCCGTCTAACGTCAAAGTCCTGGGCGGTGAGGTGGAGGACCTGGTGGAAAGGAATAATCAGGTGAAGAGTGGATTCCTGTTTGTCAGAAGTACATTTCACGTTTGTGTTTTCTGTGTTTTAGTTACATGTTTGTTATGAATATTAACTGGAGGCGATCACCTGCTGATTTCCATTTATCGTTATTATTGTTTTTAGCAAGAAGAAGGACACAATACCAACTATTCTTACACAGTGTATGACGCGCTATAATATATATGGATTCTATTCAAGGGCCGGGTCCTGTGTCGGACGCTGGGACTTCCTGAGGAGCAGCAGCAGCAGCCGCCACAGCAGGAGGAAGAGGAGGCCCCACTATTACCACAACAAGGTATTCTCATGAGAGCTTGCTTATATTTAATGATAGATCATGTGCTACAGACATCACTGAGAGTAAAGAATATGTACAAGGCAACACAACCATGGTTTGGTACAAATTATAAATTCCAAGTTGCTAAAATGGCCATTAATCACTATTTGTAAAAAAAAAAATAAAATGTTCTGTTTATTAAAGAAGGTCATAATACTCTTTCTGTCTCTCTTTAGGTAACCAGGAAATGGAGGACCTGGAGCTGGATGATGCAGAGCTGTTGGCCAGTGTGGAGGCCCAGGAGGAGGTGGAAAGGCCTCCTGTTGGTCTGTGGTCTGTTCCAGAGAGTGGCTACGGGACACTAAGTGAGACCTACAGTCAGTCCTCCAGAACCTCCTCTGTCAGGAGCCATGTCTCTGCAGCCCCATCCAGGTGAGTGGTTGACATTATGATGTCTTGACATTTCAGTGCTTGGACTCCTCAGTTTTCATTGTTGGACAAATATGTTTGACACTGATAATGTGAATGAAATAACTGAGTAGGATCAAAATGCCACACCAAAATCGATTTCATTTGAAGTGTGTCAGAGTTCTTCTGCCTGCACTCAATACATTTTTGTTTGTCCATATTGATACTCACTCGTTTTCATTACTACAAAATTTGAAAAGGATAAACGCTAATTTCTAATTGTGATAAAAACTGCAGAACAATCTGCCTGGTGGCAACTTGATTAATTTACCAAAGACAGGAGTTAACAGCTTTGAGTGATATATGACATATACCTCTCTTGGCAGTCCTGTTGTTGCAGTATTAGATTTTTTTTTTTTTTTTTTTTAAAGTTTCTATGAAAATGATTTCTTGTTTGCCAGGGGCTGTGCCATGGTTTAAAAGCTCTGGTACCTCAGTCTGATATTTCCAGCTGGTGGCTTGACTCTGAGACACAGAGGTAGTTCAGTCCAAGCACTTTCCTACAGTATTGATTCTGATCTCTTTGGTGTCTTACACTCTGACTATAGGATTCAACAAGAGGTCCAATCATTCGACATGACTGAAGAAGACTTTCCCGATGAAGACTTTGACGATCTTCCCTTGGACGAGCTGGACAGTGTGATTTATCAGGAAGCAACAGACATTACTGTACAATCTGACAGCAGTCACAGAGGGACACCACAAAACAGTGGCGTAACAGGAAATCCTAACAGTTTGGACAGAGACACAAACCCTGTCACACAGAAAAGGGACTATCAAGGCCAGATTAAAGGAGCTACAGGTCATTTACCCGTAGCAACTTCCACATCTTTCTCTGCTCTGGAGGCATCACATGAAGTAGCCATTGATGAGAGTGATTTTATGGATGAGGACATGGACTGCTTTCTTAAAGAAGTAGAAACAGATGGAGTGCAACCTGAGAGATGTGGAGGGGCAAATAAGCTCCCTGTTCAGCAAGGACTTACTAGAAACAAAAAGGGTGCTGTCAACACTACAGAAAGTCCAGGCTGCAGTTATTCACTTGGCAGCAAGTCATTAAAGAGTGTAACAGAGAGGTCACACCTCACACCTCATGGGCAAACAGACTCTGTTAAACTATCAGCTAAAAAAGATCCACAGAGTGACAGCACAGTCCCTGCTCTCACTCTGGCCTCTCCACCTTTTACATACTTGTGCCTGCTAGAAGACTTAATGTCCAAACCACAGTCCCACACCACTGAGATCCGTGTCAAAGCTTTCATCGTGACTCTCTCGGGGAAACTGACCAGCAGCAAAGGTGTTTGGAGTATCTGTGCAGCAATATCTGATGGAACAGGCTACTTGGACGTGGAGTTGTCTGATGAGGTTTTGACGAGCCTGCTGGGTTTCTCTGTGGCAGAGAAGGCCACACTGAAGCGTGATCCAGCCCGGAGGGGTGAGCTTGATGCTGGGATGAGGAGGTGTCAGGAAAAGCTGGTGGACATGTGCTGCATTATGACTATTTTGGTTGAACCAGAGGGAAGAAAAGCTGTGGTCACCAAGGCAGACGAGGTCAGTGAGAAAGTACTCCAGGAGTTGGAGCAGAGGGTGAGAGAGAGGAGAAGATAAAGTGGAGGTTTAGTGGGTGAAAATTGCAGATAGCAGAGAAGTATGTGGCTCTAGAGAAAAACGTCAACAAAACTGAGGTAGATCTAACACGACACATCAATCAACACTGCCTTGAAAGTTTTCCCTCTTCACGTGAAACAAAGGTAACTTTTAGGAACGGTGATCAACCTGCCCCACTGCCTCATATTTAGAGAGCATAATGTGTGAGCAGGATGGTTGATGATCAGATCAGCAAAGCAGTGTGTTGCAATGCATCCCATCTGCTATATGTGAATGTGACATTCTGTCATTTATCATTAGAACATTTCATTCATCTATTCAGAGAGCTATTTCCTGCTTGAAATGTACCGCATGATTGGCAAGCAAAGTAAACAGACTAAAGATGGAATATTTTATCTATAGTATATATTAATGATTGGCTATTGGTATATTAGTTCAAACAATCCAGAGTGGAGCACCCAGCCAGATTGGTTGTTCTATTTAAAGCTATGCAAAGATGAGAGACATTTGAGATGAGAAATGGGGGGGGGGGTCATATTCTGATTGTTGTAATGAATTTCCAGCCTTTGCATTCATTCAGTGCATCCATTACCTCTGACTGAAAAATGATTGAATATCCAAGGGCAGCATGGGTCTTTAATAAACTCCCCCAGAGGCGAATAAGAGAAAAGGAAGATAAAGGAGTGGCCATGAGCTTCGATTATTTCTGTTCATTATAGAGCCTCATCTATGTTTCTGTCTTTGATGAGACTATATACCACAAATGTGATGCTTTGCTTGTATTTACTGTATATTGAAATAAAATTGTTATGAAGGTTTTATTATTTTCTTTGATTCTCTCTGAGAAACATGAAACATGCACAAAGTAGGGGCTTGCTTACCTTTTAATTTTTCTTAATCAAGTGGCTATTACGTTAGATGGACAAATGCACAAATCAGACTCTGCACCGGTGCTCTGCGTTTCATTAGATTTTTTTGAATGCACCTTTGGGATATACACTGTTTAAGCACACATAATAAAAATTAAAAGTAGCCCTGCAGTATAATCTGTTCTTGTAGCTCTGTGAGTGGACATCTCTGTTTAAGATGAAACAATTTCTTTTTTAAGTATATTTTTTGGGCCTTTTTTTGCCTTTAATTGATAGTACAGTATGAGAGAGACAGAAATTTGGGAGGCGGTGGGGGACATGCAGTAAAGGGCTGCCCGATGCGCGATTCGAACCGGGCCGACTGCAGTGAGGACTGTAGCCTCTGCATATAGGGCGCCTGCTTAACCCACTGCACTACACAGAGCCCCACATCTCAACAATTTTAACAACATAAATGAACATATACCTTGTTTGCTATCATGCAGTATAATTAGGTGGCAGTCACTCATACTTCAGTGTCTTCCATGTGATAATGAGCAAAACAGAGGCTAACAAATGTACCACTGGGAATATAATGTTAGGAAGTATCTGTGCTTATACATTTGTATGTATGTGTGTTATTGTCTTATGCTACTGTGTGCACTTCCATTTAGGTAGCTGGTCTCAGTTCATTAAGGGCTAATCAGGTTGAACATCTAAATCAGGACCCTGCTATGAATGTTGATAGCCTGTTATGTGCTAATGAGGCTGGATACAATGGAAGGGTGGAGGAGAAGGGGGAGAAGCAACCCAGTGGAAGATACAAGGGGAATAAGTATTGGGTGATAGAGTAAATGAAACACAGTGGGGGGTGCTGTCTCTTGGAAAGTGATGCTGCAGTCAGGTCTCCCTATATACAGTACAAATGCATTTAGGCTGACAGGTAGGGTGAGTGCTGTGTGTACCTTTGGAAAAATTATATGACAAAGTGCATTAAACTAAATGTGTGATTGCTTTGATGATTTCATATTCATGTGTTGTCAAGTTGAAACGTAAAGAGAAGAAACTGAATTATTTCAGTAATGTAGGGATATGCAGTGTAGGGATATAATGTCCCTACATATAATGTCAATCCAAACTCGTCACAAATTGAATGTGATGAAATGCAAATGTGTCTGTAAAAAAATTAAGAAAAAAGTGAACACTGAATAATATATTTCATCATCAAAGGGATGATGACAACATCAACTATACAGACCAATAATACCGCTTGAAATATGTTGAACAGGAAACAAATATATATATATATATAAAAAAAAAAAAATCAGAAGAATGATGGAAAAACTGCCTAGGTCAAAAGAGATGAGTATTGGTCTGTTACTTAACAAGGTGAAACTTAAGTGAAGAATTTGTATCATAAATGCAGCATCCTAGTTCTGGGTGGTAAATTACAGGATGGAAGTGGGCAGGGAACAAATGCTAAGGACACAACTTAAACATTTACGGCACAAATTCTTTTCTTAGAGATTTTATATGACGTCTATGACCTTCATCATTTCCTCATAAATGTATTATTTGTGCACTCTGGGTGTGTGGTGCATGTAAAGACTAAACAGCACAGATTTGTGAGGAAATTACAATTTTTGAGTTTGAGTTTGTCATGCAGTGGCACATGATAAATGACATATTTCAGAAGCAGCATGAGAAAGTGCTCGACTGCCCTAATAGCTTTCCATTTGCAATATTATTTCCTCGATTATGTTAGTCTTCCACTTCTGTCTCTGTCTGGAGCTGTAGCAGGAGATAAAATAAGCTTTTTCATTCTCCTGTGAGTTTGGATGTACCTTTCCAAATTGCAGATAGCAGGTGAGTGAGGGAGACTGTGACGGGGAGAGGGACAGAACAAATGCATGGGAGAGAGAGAGCACTGCGCTAATTTCTCTAATGCTCATATACAGCTGCACTGTACCTCTTTGGTCATTACAAATGTCAATGTAAAAAGTACATGAGCAATCCTAATACCCCTTCTGCTGCTGCAGCTGTAATTTTCTTTGCCCTATTACATTTAGTAATGAAAAATCCACTTAGACAGCTCAACCTCTCTTTTAGGCCTCCATCAAATGAGCAAATGGTTTCTCTTCATGGCAAAAACATACCTCTTTGTGTGTGTGTTTGTATGTGTGTGTATGTGTGTGTGTGTGTGTGTGTGTGTGTGTGTGTGTGCGCGTGTGAGCGCATGCCTGCTGTGGCTTGAGAATGTGACTCATTAAAGAAATAGAAAATTATGAGGAAATTGGACTTGGGAAACAATAAAGTACCTTCCTACTTTGGTTTGGTTCATTGGGATGGATGGAGGCGGTGATTATTGTGGTTTGAAAGGAATGAAGAAAAGACTCATTTTGTGCAAAGTTTTCAGGGTTTTTTTTTTTATCGTAACTGACAAAAGTTTTGGGGGCCAAGGGTTCAGTATTTTAAAGGTCATTAAAAACACATCAACATGTCAGCTCAGTGGATAGAGCAGACACCCATATGCAGAGGCCACAGTCCTTTCTGTGGCCGGCCCTGGATCGGATCCCGACTCTGGTGGCCCTTTGCTGCATGTCATTCCACCTCTCTCTGCCTCCCCATTTCCTGTCTCTCTTGACTACACTGAATTAGTCCAAAATTATTACACCAGTACCAGCATTTTACCCTACAGCCATCCTATGCGCCTATATGAAAAAACAGATGCATTGCAGAAGATGAGTGATGTGATGATCGAAATATGAACATAAGTCTAAAAAGTACTCATTGTGCAGAATTACCAATTTCAATGTAATTTTCTATAATTTGATTGGAATTATTGATGCAGTATGGATGTGGCTTTATTATTGCAGTTGGTAAAGGTGGGGCCAACTGAAACTACTTGTACTGTATACTGCAGGGTACCATAATCTAAAATATCCCACAGTTCATTTGCTAATAATATTTGTATTGATAATCTGATTAATGTAGTGGAGTAGAGGACATATTGCTACAGTACTGGTACAAGTAGCATAAAAAAAATTGTCAAGTGAAGTACTCGTTTATCTAGTTTTGAGGTGCCTTAGTTAGATCATAAACATCTTTGTGGGTGACTAAAGAACATTTCTTTCATTTGTTTTTTGTTTTTTTGTTGTTGTTGTTTAGATGAGCATTAGGATTATATACCTCTCATGTTGCTGTATAGGAAATAGTGGTCTGATTGGACTGATTCAGATGTACAAACACAGTTAAGAATCACATGTATGACTTCACTGTAAACTTTACATGCAGTTCTGTGTTTGATATCTGTATGCAGAAAAAACCATAAAATCACTTCTTCTTTCTCAGTGTACTGTAATGTATTGACTCCTAAAATACAAATAATACACATTTGCAATGGAAATGGAGAACTTTTCAAATATGTAAAATGTTTTATTTTCGTGCACATTTTAACCACCAAACTAATGTTGAACACATCATAGTTTCTGTGATGGAACATCATGAAATAAGACTATTCGACACAATGTAAGAGAAAGGCCATAATCATTGTGAAGATGGAATTTTGCAATTAAGGAGAAACAATTAATCCGCTCTTTGACCTCTTAAAGATGATTCAGGTGAATGATGGTTAACTAGACTTAATGGGAAAGCCTATTAAAGCTCGGTGTGGCAACTCTGAATGAGTGCAGACAAACGATTGACAGGTCAACAATACAGCCAGCCTCTCTTTACTTTCTACTCTCATACTACCAAGCCATTACCACCATTTGAATTCAAGCAGGATACACATGAGAAGCAGAACCTAAAAGAAAAGAAAGCAAAGGTACCATATAAAGAGACCGATGAGTGATTTTCTGTGACAAGGAAGAGAATGGTTTACTCCCCCCAACTTGTCCTTTCTTTCTCCACACAGATGATGCGGTCTGACAAGCTGGCCATTAGGAAGGTAATTTGACAAGCTGTGCAGAGTGCTTTCACCTCTTGAACATCTTGAAGCCTTGTTCTGCACCCCTACTTAATATTAAGAAAATATGCAGGCAGCAAAAGACTACAGAGGAAGGCAATGACAGCTGGTGTGTCAAGCATAGGTCAACATGGCTCTCAATGGTACACAGAGAAGTGAGTTTGTCAGTCACTTGGCAGCCAGCTGTTCAGGGTTTGCACACTGTCACTGAATTCCTATTATGTTTTATTAATGAGGAGACTGATCTTATTGTGATTCTGCCACATTTTTAGGTGAAGGCATCATAGTCGTATACCCACCTGTTGGTGTGTGTGTGTGTGTGTGTGTGTGTTCATTGGCAGTGTTAATGTTTTTAATTCATGAAGCAGGATGTGAAATGAAAGGTCATCATCAACCACTGAGACAAGAAGGACAGAAAAGGAAATGAGATCCACACAAGGAGATTAGGAGGTATTCATGTTAAATTAGCTATTTGTAAGTTTTGCTATTGCTACATAGCCAATTAATGTTAGCATGGACAGCTGTTTACCTACCAGCTTTACCAAGAGTTTCAGACACTGTTGCATTTACAAGACACTAACCAGACTCTTGCTTCACAGCTTCTTCAGGACACATGGAAAGTTACAATGACTTGGTATTAGAAAGTGTCCAAGGTTGAGGCTAGCTGTTTGGCATACTAACTTAAGAAGATGAAAAATACTGATAGATAGAGGCAAAACAAAAGTTAACATTGGCATTGATTTCTACTGCTGGAAGCTGCTCTTTGAAAGTAAAGCAATGGAGTTTGATGATGAACTCACTATGTTTCTTCCCTAAACTGATAAAAGTTGTGAGTGCTAACATTGGCTAGGTAGCTAACAACAGCAAAACCTCCAAATAGCTCTGAAAATAGACCCATGAAGGTGTTTGAGGATGTATTATACGTTCCAGTTTTTATTCAATGGTTGTTTTAAAAAGCTGAATAATTTGGAGGCTATAGTTTGAAATGTCAAATGTATGTACGTGTGTTTTGATTCTTTAGAAAAACCCTCATCAGTGTGAAAAGGGCGGACAAAATAATTCTTTCAACACAATACAATACAACTTGGCATCAAATAAAATTAGGCCTACAACACCCAGAGACTGAGTGGCTGTTTGGCATCTGCCCGTGTTGTTTCTGTTGTGACTGTCATGCAACAACAGAGGGAAAACACAGTTGTAACATATTGTCAGAAACCACCATCCAACCTTTACTCTTATGTTGCAGTGTGCTGCACTTTTACTTCACCCTCAAGTGACATTTTCTTATTTCTTCTTTTCCAGGTTCAAGTCTGATCCCTTAAATGTGTTACCTTATTTCTTGAACGAATTTGCAGGTGTTTTGTCTGTTACTGGCATTGCTACTGGTTTTGTAAGAACTGAATGAATTGAGTGTGTGTGTGTGTGTGTGTGTGTGTGTGTGTGTGTGTGTCTTACATGTGTGTTCTTACAAGGGTCTGCTCTGAGGCTCTATCCGCTGATTCTTTTCTTATGTCACAGGTGTAAATTGCATCCACTGGATGACAGCAGGGAATTATGTTGATAATCTGTCTATATCTGTCTTTCAGTTTGGGGAAGAAGAAGAAGATCCTTAAAGAAGAGCAGCAACATCCCTCTTTCATCAGAAGACCAAGTGAAAAATCAAGTCCAACTTTCACCGTCATGGAGGATGAAGTTGCTGATAGATAGATAGATAGATAGATAGATAGATAGATAGATCTCTCTCTCTCTCTCTCTCACACACACACACACACACACACACACAGAAACATACACATTCACAAAGCTAAATAAGCTATTGCACTTAGGGACGCGCAGGGTCATGTTGCCTGCAGAAAATTATACAAACAATCAAAATTAGTCATTCATTTATGCACACTCACACACATGACAAACAAGTCTTTGATGTCTATGGGGACATTATCAAGTCTTATTAAGGGACCTGATCAGAAATGGACCAGCTGACTGCTAACTGTTGCTCATCCATTAGAATGCATTATCACACTCTTGCAAATGTCTTGCCCTCTTACCGTGTTTGTTTTTCTATTGACGCCAGGGCTGCTTAATTGTATTTTATTGTGCACCACATAATGTTAACAAATTTAAATCTTGTTTCGAGTGGCTATTTTATTCAGTTTTAACATTAGGAATAATGGTTAGGCATTTTTTTCTTCTGCTGCAATTTCTCCCTATCGAGGAGGATATTTGTAGGTTAACTGTTTCTGCTCTGTCTGTTCTCGTTGCAGACGTGTCAGTTTGCACAGACCTGAACTAAAAGAAAACATCTGTCTACTCTATTAGATGTTCAGTCCATTTGCAAACCTTTCATCCTATATTATAAACCCATGTATCTTTGCAGTGTCTGTGTTTACTTGCATCCCTTGTGCCCCTTAAAGTCACGTCCCCAATGACTGGGGTGTTCTGAACCTCATGTTGAATCCTTCTGCTTTCAAATGAGCCAGTTCAATCATTACAGAAGAAAACTGAGATGCCTCTCACTCTCAAATCCAATTTGATGAGCCTGAGAGTGGATGGCAGAAAAGGAGTGTGGAGGAGAATGAGAAGTGTGAGAGGGAGGAAATTATAAAGGATGTAACATGGATGGACAGAGGAACGCGAGGATGCAGACAAAGCTCAAAAGAGGCTGAGGGGAGAGGTATCTGTTGGCAGAAGAGTGGACGAGGAGAGGACAACGCAAAGAAGAGAAGTAGAACTTTCATTAGAGTGACTAATGCTAACCCAGTTTGAGAAACACACAATTACACCTCTACACCTTTTACACTCAATGTAGGTCATTTATAGTTGAAAAACTAAAACTACAAATATTTAGCATGATAAAATAATATTATGCCTTCATTTTAACCATAAAGCAGAACAAACCTCAAGTAAAAGCTGGAATACTTGACTCATGATGGATGATAGAAAATCTAAAGCAGATTTGGTTCACTTGCCATTTAAATTAGCTCCCACACACATAGCACCAGCATATGTTTTGACTGAACAATGTTCAGCTGAGGTCTAGATTTAGACTATGACATAGATCAAACTCTTAGTCAGACCTTAGAGAGTCATCTGAATTCATCTGTTGCATAAAGCAAATTGTATGAAATATTAGTCATTTTGTCATTCTGATAAAAGTATAAAATATGTATTTTATCAGAAAATCATCCATAATACAACACATTTTACACATTTTAAAAAAAAGCAGAGGTCATCTGTAGATGTTTTTGCATCTGCTTTTCAAGAAGATAGTGTGCAGAGATGTAGCAGCAAAACACAAAACACTCAAGGACACCTTACCAAGGCACTGTAAAACAAAAACAATACAAAACAACAAGAAGCAAGCAACAGCAGAGTAATTAGATTTTAAAAGTTTAGAAGTCCCGTCTTGAGAAAGGATTTGATGGATGTCATGTGAGAGAATATGCTGCTACTATTGAAAATGATGAAATCGAAGCTG